>JARQOC010000003.1:565007120-565658114 GCA_033576535.1 Allobates femoralis
CATATTAAAGTTTTAAGCTTTAATATAAAAAATACAGTGCTTAAAATAAAAAGGTATAAAAGATAAAGATAAAAACAACACACAAATATGCAAAACAATTATAAAATAAAAAGGGAGAAAAAATAAATACCTAAATGTTCCAGTCTAAAATGATATTCTGTTTCCTTGAAAGGACGGAGAAATTGAATTATGGATCACAACCAGCAAAGGCTGATGCCTACATGTGAATAACTCGCTTTTGTGCAACCCAGCTTTTTATATGCTTGACGCTGGGCACATGATTCCAGCACGGCCTAGATTGGAATTTTCAAATTGCTGTGTTCTAATTGGACTACATGCTAATTGTGCAAGTACCTTGCATATTAACTATCCTGTGCTTCACCCACTCCTGTCTCTGCATTAAATAAAAAATATTCTGACCATTTGCTAAGGCTGGCTTCACACTACGTTTTTTGTCATCCTGTTCTGTTTGTTTTTGAAACGAACAGAACAGGATCGTTTTTGCCTCCTATATATCCCTATGCTGCTGGATTGGCCATATTTCTCCATCCGGTTTTGTTTATTCAGTCCCGGATTAGTTTCTGTCCTGTTTCATAGGTCCTAAAAACGAAGTCTGCATTGTTTTTGGGTTACGGTGACAAAACCGGACAGAAACAAATTCGGTCCGAAACACTTAACATGGGGGCCTATGGAGCCAGATTCAGAGAAAAAACAGAATCATTTCCCGAATCCGGTTCCAGGGTGCAGAGTATGCTCAGTACAAGAACACTGCTCTGTACCTGTGGTATATGTGTGTAATTTCACTTTAGCAGTGTATTTACATACTCTGCTAAAGTGATATTAAATAAAGGAATGGTTAAAAAAAATATATATATTCTCACCTTTCCGCTGTGTGTCCCACGATGCAGTCATCTCCGATGCACCTCCGCTGGCTAAAGGACCTGTGCAACAGCTGACCTGAAAGGGGCAGGGCAACCCGATCAGCTGTTAGGTCACATGACCACAAAAACAGGATCCCCACAGACAGGAACAAAATATAGTGTGAAGGCAACTCAGCTCTTTGAAGCTCAGTTTCCCAGGATCTGAGGTGCCATGTTTAACACTTTTAAATGCAGACCCAGACCTTGTGTCTGTTTCCCCATAGATATACCAGTTTAATTACCTGTCCACACAAAGAGGTCTTCATCAGTTATACTTAATCCTATACACACGTGGTCAAAATTGTTGGTATCCCTTGTTTAATGAAAGAAAAACTCACAATGGTCACAGAATGAACTTGAATCTAACAAAATTAATAATAAAACAATGAAAATGAACAAATGGAAGTCAGACATTGCTTTTCAACCCTGCTTCCACAGAATTAAAAAAAAAAATTAAACTCTGAAATAGGACTGGATAGAAATGATGTCTCCCTTAACTTAATATTTTGTTGAACAACCTTTTCAGGCAATCACTGCATTCAAACTATTCCTGTAGCGGGAGAGGCGTGGCCTGCAGCAGCATGTGAGGACGTGGATCCCTGAGCTCCTGTGCCCACAGACAAGCTACTGGGAATTTTTGCCTTTTTAAAGGCAAATTTTCTCATCAAAGCAACAAGACCTGTAAGATCTAATCTTTGGGCTTCATTTGAACCCTTTTGAGATCAATTTTGAGAGGAATTCACCTCAGGACACTTTGAAATCTGGCCCCTCAGAGGAGTGATGGAGGCTCCATTTTAAAACTACTGGTCACCTCATAATAATATCCTCCTGTTGCCTGTTAAAAGTCATTTCAGGTCATAATTCAGAAATTTTACTGGCTTTTACCTTTATTTGGCTGAATTTGTACTGATTTTTACCTCAAGAAACTGCCTGAAGTCTATTTGTTTGTTTTTGTGTTGTTTTTTTCCCTCACATGGGAGTGAAGGTGGAGCCATTTTGTGATCACTGAATGCTTCATAATAATACTCCTCCTCGGGGGGCGTGGCCTGCTGTAGCTCCATGTAGGTCACCATTTCTGGAGCTCCTGTGCTCGTACCAAAGCGACTGGCCCCTATCATCTGCATACACTATGGTATGAGAAGAAGCTGAGGAGATTCCCTGCGGGCGCCATCTTGTACCGCACAATACCCTGTAACTGCCGTCAATTACCGTTAAGGGTCCGCCCTACCTAGTGCTCTCATGTTTGTGCGCCAGAGATCTACTTCTCATTTCCACGGGTGCCCTCCTGTGTCTGCTGCAGGTGCTCTCCTCCCATCCTCACAGGTGCCCTCCTGTCTGTCCTGCCGGAGCTCTCCCTCTTGTCTGTACGAGGTTGAGTCCTGCTTCTTGCTGGAGTACTGTTGCTGACTGAGCTGCTGCCGCTTCCCTGCCGGTGACGTCGCTCTCCTAGGCCTGCCTCCTCTGCTCCGGATGCTGTGTCCATACTGAAGCTTCCTTCAGCTGGTCTCCTTGGGGCTCTGCGGCCGCTGCCGGTCTGCACCTGGAGTACATCACAGGTTGCTGAGGAGAACTACTGCTGGGGTTCTCGGAGCTGGTGGAGGTGTTGAATGTGGGCTCTCCTGTAACTTGTAAGGAGAAGTCCGCTTGGGGCTTGTCGCCTCTGGGTTGTTTTGGGTGGTAGGTGGTGGTGTGGAGGAACTATTTCTTCTTCTCCCTTTGCACGCCATTTTGGGGCACATGAGGCGGAGGGTCACGTCTGCTTCAAGTTGTAGCAGGTTCTGCTGGACTGCTGCCTATTAATTATAAGGTCCAGACCTCTCTCACTGAAAGCTAGCTGCTGTTGCCCCCCCTGTAGTTGAAAAGCAAATTACTGCTTGTCTGACTCTAGCAAGTTGGGTCGGCGGGCCTACAACGTTCCCTAGCTCCGCAGAATAGGAGGAGAAGTGAGAAGAAGTAGATCAAGGATCCACCACTTGTATAGCAAAGTATCTCTGTTTTTTCCCCCTATTTATTAGTCTCTTTTGTACTTAGTACTCTAATGATTTGTTGATACTGATTTACTCTACATGGTTCTGTGAGTTGTAGTAGTTACTTATGTAGCTGGTTCTGTGAGTCCCATCAGATAGGTTGTAGTCGGAGTTTACCAGCACTATTATATTATTACTATTATTATTTACCACTCACTATTATAAAACAGTTGGACTGCTTTCTAGTTGGAGTGCTGTTATACTGAGACCTCCTACCTAGATTTCGAGACTGGCCAATAACTCAACCCAAACTGCTTGGGTGCCTAAGTAATAGTTATCTTGATTACCAGTTTTATAAGAAAGCATATTTTTCTTCAATACTTGGGGAAATACCCTGATTGTCTCACGTGCAAGGGATTTACCATTACACACCTATAATATAATGGCTCCTAAACTAAAACCTAGCAGCGTTACCAAACCTAACAATCCTGACTTATCTATAGAAAATAAAAATAAAAAGGATGACATGGGTTCTTTATCTGTGAGGGGGGAGGATGACCAGTGGACAGTGGAGTGGTCTAGAGATGGGGCCGTACTGCCTTCGGAGAAATCCAAAAATTCCTCTGAGGGAGAGATGACCTGCGAGTCCTCACAACATGTAAATAAACATAAGCTAATGGGACATCGTACAACTAGTAACCCTACTAATAAACAGACAGAGGGATTGGACTCCAAGGGAGACTTTCCTCTCAAAAGTCCACTCCGACAAAAACAAAGGAAAAGCTTTGAGGAGGGAGATTCTCTTAGAAACTTGGAAGATGGGCGGCCTTTGGACACGGATCTTTTCTTGAAACATTTTACAGCATTCCAACAATCTGTGACTGATGAAATCTCTAGGCAATTTCAGGATTTCCGAGTTTCTCTCTCCTCTATTTTAACCAGGACAGAGGTAACTGAAAAAGAGGTTCAGATTCTTAAAGGGGATAATGAAGGTATTAAACAAGAACAAGATAAAATTAAAAAAGAGTTGCAGTTGTTAAAGGACAAATTGGCAGATAGAGAAGACAGGGACAGAAGAAGCAATCTTAAATTCAGGGGGATTCCGGAAAAAATTAAGAACCAGGAACTCCTAGGTTACATGAAAAACATAATTAAAAAAACGGTACCATCTCTTCCAGAGATTGAGTATTCAATTGAAAGAGCACATAGATTGCCCAAACCGATACGTCTCTCGGAAGAAGTTCCTAGGGCCGTCATAGTCAAATTCACATTCTACCAAACGAGAGATCAGATAACCAACTTTTTGAGACTTCACAAATCTCTACCACAACCATATGATAAGATCAGAGTTTTCACAGATATTTCTAAAGAAACTATGTTCAAAAGACGTACCCTGAAACCAATTACAGATATTTTACGAACGAAAGACATCTCTTATAGATGGGGGCGCCCGTCCACTTCAGTTATTTTCACGTATAAACAAAAAACATTAGTCATTGAGGATACTGAAAAAGGAATCAGAACTCTCAGGGACCTCGGTTTAACGGAAGGCGCTACTTAAATTATTGGGGCTCCCTCTTCCTCACTCTCTGTTCCGGTCATACGGTATACCACTTTATATATAATTTGGTCTAAATGAGCACATAAGGCTAAAACGTGAGCCTCAAGGAAGTTACCACCGGTTCACATAGAACCCTTCCATTTGAACACTAAGATACTCTAGTTGTTAATTGTTGAAATGTTTTAAATGTTTGATTGTTCCCTCATGTCTCGTGCTGTTTCTATACTTAACATAACTACCAATAACCTTTTTGTCGTATTGCCAGTCCAACTTCTGAGTCTCAAGACCGACCCATCTCTGCTCAATTATGGCTAATAAATTTGTATCTTTGAATGTCCATGGTCTCAATTCGCCTCAAAAGAGACATTTAGTTTGGAAGGAACTTATACAATTACATGTAGATATTGCAGCCCTGCAAGAAACCAAATTCTCGACTGTCAACCCTCCGAAGTTTGATAATAAGAAGTTTCCCCATATTTATTTTTCTTCTGGTGAAAAGAAGAAGGCTGGTGTCGCAATTATAGTTAAAGATACGGTTAAATTTGAAGAGATAGAGGTAATCAAAGACGAAGATGGTAGGTTTTTGATTTTGATTTGTAAGGTTGATGATGTGATTTTTACTCTGGCAAACATCTATGCTCCCAATAGGGGCCAAATCGGCTTCCTGAACAAATTTATTAAGATTATTCAGCAACAAAAGAAAGGTCATCTGATAATAGTAGGAGATTTCAATGCAGTACCCAACCCGGAAATTGACTTCTCAAACAAGTCAAGAAACTCTAATACATCTCTGAATTCATGGATAGATAAAGAGGAACTATTTGATGTCTTCCGTTGCTTAAGTGCTTCCTCAATAGAATTTACACACTATTCAGAGGCCCATAAGTCCTTCGCCCAAATAGACTTGGTCTTGACAGACATACACACGTTACACAAATTTAAAAAAAATTAGTATTTTTCCCAGATCTTGGTCAGATCATTCACCAGTAGTATTTGAATTGACCCCACTCACTGCCCATATACCCCAGAGAAATTGGAGAGCTAACTCTTACCTGTTCCATCACCCACAATATAAAGAATTAATACAAAATTCTATTGGCCTATACTTCAAAGAGAACGACACTGCGGATGTCTCGATATCCACACTTTGGACGTCCCATAAGGCTGTACTAAAAGGGCAACTTATGCAACTCAATTCTAGATTGAAACGCATGAACTCTAAAGATACTGAAATAATTGTTAAAAGAATTAGAGAGTTGGAAGTGTCCCTACTCCAATCTAACAAAGAGGAAATCCATAAAGAAATCCTAAAATTAAGACTGCAGCTTAAAACATTGCTGACCTCCGACTATGACAAAATTATAAGAGTTTCCAAAGCTAACTTTTACTACTGCATGAATAAGCAAACCAAACTCTTTGCCAAACGGATAAAAACACATAGACTTAAAACAAGGATAATACAAATTAAAGATAACCATGATACTGTCCAAACAAATCCTAAAAACATCTCGGAAATTTTCGCAAACTTCTATAGGAAACTATATAACCTCAAACTAGAAAAACAGGAACCCCTCCCTGCAATGCAAGACATAAACACATTTCTAGACTCCATCCAGCTTCCTTCTATCTCAGAAGAAGAACTAAAATTTCTAAACTCTCCCTTTATGGATTCTGAAATTTTAGAAACCATCAAAACATTAAAAAAAGGTAAATCCCCGGGTCCCGATGGATTCCAGAATGAATATTATTTAACATTCCAATCCTCTCTCGCACCTTACTTAACAAAATTGGCGAATTCTCTCACTATCAATAAAGGTGCTCTCCCGGCTGAAATGCAGGAAGCTCTAATCTCGGTTATTTACAAAAATAAAGGAGATAGGGATAATGTTACCAACTACCGGCCAATATCACTCCTTAACTCAGACTTTAAAATTATTACCAAAACAATTAATAACCGATTACAGAAAGTTACCCCCAACTTATTACAGGGAGATCAGGTGGGGTTAGTACCGGGCAGAAATACTACTGATGCTACGAGGCGAGCTCTTAATTTGATTTCTTGTATAGAGGAAACGAAGATACCAGCACTAGTAGTGGCTGTCGATGCCGAAAAGGCATTTGATAGAGTGCATTGGAATTACCTTTTCCAAACACTACACAAATTTGGTCTTCAGGGAGGAATCCTAAATGCAATTGAATCACTATATTCCCAACCTTCGGCCAAAATATTAACTAATAACACTTTATCTGATAAATTTACCCTTTCTAACGGAACTAGGCAGGGCTGCCCTCTTTCTCCCACCCTTTTTGATTTATTTATAGAGCCATTGGCTGAAATGATACGTATGAATCCTTTTATAAAAGGGATCCCCCTCAAACATAGGCAATTTAAAATCTAGCTGTTTGCTGATGATATCCTCCTGATAATAACGGACTCTTTAGTTTCAATGCGACATCTCCTAGACACCATACGAAATTTTTCCAGAGTTTCTCATTATAAAATCAACCTTGCAAAGACACAAATCTTACCTCTTAACATTGACCAACCAACACTGGAATTTCTTAAGTTGGAGTTTCCCTTATCCTGGGAACACAACACTCTCGACTACTTAGGGATTAAGATTTCCAAGCCACTCTCAAATATCATAGACATTATTTACGCAGAAATTTATAAAACCATACAAATAGACCTTCTCCACATGAAAAAAATTTAAATGTCTTAGTTAGGGAAAATCAACGCTTATAAGATGTGTATTCTCCCAAAACTTCTCTACTTATTTAGATCTATTCCCCTCAAAATTCCTTGTAAATGGCTGCAAAAACTCCAGATGCAGATCTCCAAGTTTGTCTGGAATGACGGTAAGCCTTGAGTTGCCAAGACTACACTTATGAAAGGGAGAACTAGAGGTGGACTAGCACTTCCAAATTTATATGCTTACCATCATGCTATCTTGATCAAAAATAGTCGTAACTGGTGGAGGGAACATGACCGACCTAATTGGTTAGAACTTGAAGAGCCCAAAAACATGAGGAATAAAATGGGCTTGGTTGTTATAGCTCATCTCTGTGATAAAAAGAGACCACTTCCTAAAAATCCAATCACTAAAACCATAATCCAATCCTGGAAATTGCTACTCAATTATTCAAGCAAAACGCATAAATATTTCTCCCCGTCCTGGATACCCATTGAAGTATTTGAAGTGATTGCCCCCAAAATTGAACTAGGGTTATGGAAATGAAAGGGAATTAGTTATATATCTGATATTGTAGACGGTAATAATTTACTCCTCCCATTCCATGCATTCAGAAACAAATTTGATTTGGATCCCTCAGAAATTAGCAAGTGGACTAAATTAGAAAAACTGGTTCAGACTCATGATCTTAAATACTTCCAAAGCGACGTGTTCTGGAAAACCAGTACTGTTTACCAATCCTTTAACTTAGATATTATTACTCAAAAAACAACAAACTTGGTGGCATGGGAGAAGGAACTTGCCCTAGATATTAGTCTGGACCAAATACAACATATTTTTGATAACATATATTCTGCTGTTCCCTGTTACTCGTTAATTGAAACCCATTACAAAATCTTTACCAGATGGTATTTAACCCCATATAGACTACACCTTATTCATGGCCAAAATTTCCCATTGTGTTGGAGAAATTGTATGGAGGTTGGTTCTTTATCACATATATTTTGGCACTGCAAATCCCTCAGACCATATTGGGAAAAAATAAACCTTCTAATAAATGATGTTACAGGACTTCAGATTCAACTCACAGAGGAATTAGTGCTTTTACTTATTGGAATTGACCTAATTCCCAAACTTCATAGACCAATTGTGTCCCATATTGTATTAACTGCAAAAAACAACATAGCTACTAAGTGGAGAGACCCTCTTTCTCCGAGCTTTGAGGATACTATTGATAAAATAGGATCCCATAATGTCTATGAATATGCTTACTCACTTAGGCATAACCTTTTAATAAAATATAAAAAGAAATGGCGTTATTGGAATGCCTTTATGCCCTCTCCACATATTCCCAGAGACATGGACAACGTATACTAACTGCTTAGATACATTAAGACCACCCTGCTTGAGACTCACTTGGATCTTAGGTCACTTATGTTTATGGCTTTATTGACTACCCCACTTAAGGATAGCGCGTTACATGACATGTACATAGTTCATTTGTTAATGTATATTTGACGGAGTAATTCTGTTATGAACAATTCGTTCTATCTGTAATTGTTAATATTATCTTCTTATTCCTGACATTGTAATTAATGTTTCTAATTGTACATGTTATTGTATTATTATTATCGAGTTGTGTACTCTATTCTTTCATTGATACGCTTAGTAATGTACTCGTGAGCTACCTGTTTTGTACAGTAAATTCAATAAAAATCATTTGAAAACAAACTATTCCTGTAACTGTCAATGAGACTTCTGCACCTCTCGACAGGTATTTTGGCCCACTCCTCAAGAGCAGACTGCTCCAGTTGTCTCGTATTTGAAGTTTGCCTTTTCCAGGTGGCATGTTTCAGCTCTTTCCAAAGATGTTCAATAAGATTTAGGTCAGGGCTCATAGAAGGCCACTTCAGAAGAGTCCAATGTTTTCCTATTAGCCATTCTTGGGTGTTTTTAGCTGTGTGTTTTGAGTCATTATTCTGTTGCAAGACCCATGACCTGCAACTGATACCAAGCTTTCTGACACTGGTCAGCATATTTCTTTCTAGAATCCCTTGATAGTCTTGAGATTTCATTGTACCCTGCACAGATTCAAGACACCCTGTGCCAGATGCAGCAAAGCAATCTCAGAACATAACAGAGCCTCCTCCATGTTTCACAGTAGGGACAGGTTTTTTTTTTATTGATATGCTTCATTTTTCCATCTGTGAACATAGAGCTGATGTGCCTTGCCAAAAAGTTCTATTTTTGTCTCATCTGTCCATATGACATTCTCCCAGAGGCTTTGTGGCTTGTCAACATGTAGTTTGGTATATTCCAGTCTGGCTTTTTTATGATTTTTTTCAACATTGGTGTCCTCCTTGGTCGTCTCCCATGAAGTCCACTTTGGCTCAAACAACGACGGATGGTGCGATCTGACATTGATGTTCCTTGAGCTTGAAGTTCACCTTTAATCTATTAAGAAGATTTTCTGGGCTCCTTTGTTACCATTCGCATTATCTGTATCTTTGATTTGTCATCAATTTTCCTCCTGCGGCCACGTCCAGGAAGGTTGGCTACAGTCCCATGGATCTTAAATTTCTGAATAATTTGTGCAACTGTAGTCACAGGAACATCAAGCTGCTTGGAGATGGTCTTATAGCCTTTACCTTTAACATGTTTGTCTATAATTTTATTTCTATTCTCCTGAGACAACTCTTTCCTTTGCTTCTTCTTGTCCATGTTGAGTGTGGTATGCACCATGTCACAAAACAGCACTGTGAGTATCTGGAGCCCTATATACAGGCTCATTGACTGAGAACAAGATTGTAGACACCTGTGATGAGAATTAGTGGACACACCTTGATTTAACATGTCCCTTTTGCCACATTATTTTTAGGGGTACCATCATTTCTGTCCAGGCCTTTTTCATGAGTTTAATTATTTTTAATTCTGTGGATGCAGGGTTGAAAAGCATTGTCTAGTTTAATTTGTCCATTTTCATAGATTTTTTTTTATTATTACTTTTGTCAGATTCAAGTTATTTCTGTAACCATTGTGGGTTTTACTTTCATCAAACGAGGGGTACCATCAATTTTGACCATGTGTGTATTTTCAGAGTTGGGAAGGATGTTCTCTCTAGAGGTCAGAGAGATTTCTTATGAATTGTACAATTTCCTACTATGACATTATATTTTCTCTCTATTATCGACACCTTTCCAAACTTTTGGCTAAACACCTTTGTTTCAAGCATATGATGATAGTTCAAACTGACATGTGGCAAGTATAGCTACTTTCACATCAGCGTTTTTCGCTATTCACAGCAGATCTGGCAGTTTTTCCGCATCTGTCATGTAACGCTTCACTTGCAGCAAGACTGCGTTCGACATAATACATTCCCTATGGAACTTGTGGATATGTGCCGCACTTGCAGTTTTGCCGTGAGCCTGCAAATCCGACACTTGCGGCAACGGAAAAAAAATGCTGCTAGCAGCGTTTTTTCAACTTGCCATAAGTGCAAAACAGCAAGTGCCCCACATGTCCTCAAGTCCCATAGAGGATGAATTAGGCTGAATGCAGTCTTGCTGCAAGTGATCCGTTACATGGCAGATGCGGCAAAGCTGCTGAATCTGGTGCGAATTTGCGAAAATCGTTTATGTGGAAGTAGCCTTATTGTCACCTCAGTACAGGTGATTGCCTTATCTCCTGCCTTAGGCTACTTTCCCATCAGCTTTTTTCACTATTCGCGGTAGATCCGTCAGTTTTGCCGCGTAACGGATCACCTTTCCAAACTTTTGGCTAAACCCCTTTTGTTTCAAGCATATGATGATAGTTATTATTATTATTATTATTAAGTATTTATATAGCGCCATTAGGTTACATGGCGCTTTACAAGTGAGAGGGTAGACAAAGACAAGTGGTAAAAACGACTGACCTATGGCAAGTAAGGCTACTTTCACATCAGCGTTTTTTTTGGTATTCGCAGCAGATCCATCAGTTTTGTTGTTTTGTCGCATCTGCTGCATAACGGATCACTTGTGGTAAGACTGCATGTGACCTAATGTGTTCCCTATGGGACTTGTGGACATGTACGGCACTTGCGGTTCTGCCACAATCCGTCAAATCCGGCACTTACGGCAATGGAATAAAAATACTGCTAGCAGGTTTTTTTTGACTTGTGGTAAGTGTAAAACCGCAAGTGCCACACATGTCCGCAAGTCCCATAGGGGTGAATTAGGCTGAACGCAATCTTGCTGCATGTGATCCATTATGTGGCAAAACTGCCGGATCTGCCGCTAATGTTGAAAATCGCTGATGTGAAAGTAGCCTAACAGGTGTGAGCAATATGAAAATCACACCTGAAACCAAATAAAAAGTGAATAAATTTACTCAAGCTTTGCATTGTGTGAGAGTGTGCGCCACACTAAGCATGGAAAGCAGAAAGAGAAGAGACCTGTCTGAGGACTTGAGAACCAAAATTGCTGAAAAATATCAACAATCAGTATCAATATCAATATCAACAATGGTTACAAGCCAATCTCCAGAAGTCCTAATATACCTTGGTTGTCCACGGTACGCAACATAATCAAGAGGTTTACAACCCTGTAGTTAATCTGCATGGCCATGGATGGCAGCAAAAAAATTGATGAGCGGTTGCAATGCAGCATAGTCCGGTTATTGGATAAGCTGCCCGAATCAAGATCCAGACAGTTTTGGAGCTCACAGTGCATCAATGTCAGTACAAACTATCTGTCGAAATTTGAATGAAATGGAGACCCGGGAAGATCACTGGTGACACAGAGACATAAAAAGCTAGTCTGTAACTTGCCAAAATGTATATGACTAAGGGTACTTTCACATCAGCGGTTTCGCCGATCGCGGCAGATGCGGTGAAAAAAACGCATCTGCCGTGATTAATGCATAACCGCTGCACTTGCGGCACAGTTGCAGCAAGCCCCATGCAATGTCTATGGGGCTTGCGGTAAGTGTGCGGCAGGTGCGGCAAGTGCGGTTTCGGCACTTGCGGCAGGTGCGGCTGCGAAAATAACGGATTCAGACGCATTTTTTTGCGGCCGCACTGCCGCAAGTGCCGATACCGCACTTGCCGCACCTGCCGCAAGCCCGCATAGACATTGTATGGGCTTGCCGCAACTGTGCCGCAAGTGCAGCGGTTATGCGTAATCGCGGCAGATGCGTTTTTTTCACCGCATCTGCCACGATCGCAAAAACGGCTGATGTGAAAGCACCCTAAGCCAAAATTCTACTGGAAAAGCATCTTACGGACAGATGAGACCAAGATAAACCTTTTTGGTAAAGCACATCATTCTTAGCCTATGACCCATATAAGCGCACACCTGTGCGAAATGACCGTCATCTTGCTCAGTCTGTGCTCCACACTACTGAGAGATCCCTCTCCTGCACTCTCATGCTTGTTTGATCATGTTAATCAATATAAATAAATATGGAAGTTTTATGAAGATCAAGTGACAAGGATTTCTTCTTCTTCATGTTATTGATCCCAGTTCGGGATTTTCTCTGGTGAGCAACGATTATTTTCTACCCTGTGGATTACGTGGGTCCATCGCTTGTGGTGTATCAGAAATCAACTGTGGAGTCCGAGCTGGAGACGGTGCCCTATGTAATGCTGCTATTTTTCTATTTTTGTTGCAAAAAAGGAAATCATAAGAACAGAAAATTGTCCATCAGGAAGGGATGATGGCACAAAAAAGTAGAGAGAAAACTAATATCAATAAGGAATTTCTAAGTATATATTTATATTCTAAAAATTAAAAAAAAATCTTAGCCCTGATGCAAATCCACAACTTCATATTACGGTATTTATGAAAATAAAAGTTAGACAATGATGAAAACATTATCATGCAGCTTTGACAGACAAAGTGTGTAACGTGTCTAAAACATAATAAATATGGTGAAAGTCAAACATTTTGGCACACATTGTGCAATAATTCTGATACATATAGTTTGTTGAATCTCTTGTATGTTTGTAGAGGGTAACATTTCTCTTTCTGGAGTGTGCCATATTAGTGTATTGGAACTGAAAAGCCATGTAGTGCGCCTCAGGGACTTTAAATACGCATAGAGTCTCATCAGACAAAAAGAGAACTTAATCTCTAGTGCCACCTGTTAGTTCTACAATACTAAAAGTCAATATCAATCCTTAAAGGGAACCTGTCAGGTTATTTATGCCCCCAGATTTCACTGTCTGTACCTGCAGCTTCATAATACTGGTCTAATAATCCCTGTCTCAGCTAATCGTGTAATGTTAAAGGTGAAAAAAAGCATTTATACACTTACATTTTCTTATGCAAATGAGGCAGTGTGTAGACACCTTGGAGGATGTAATTGCTCTGGCTGGTTAATAGTTAACTCACTGAAAACGTCTCTGTATAAAGGACCTGTGTCATGCAACGATCATGTGACCATAGTGGGCAGAGCTAAGCAAGCAAAATTATTATGGGCTATGGAGACTTATTATAGTCACATGATCGTGACATCACACACGTCCCGCAACATCTTCTGACATTTGGCAAAAATGTTAACTATTAACCTGTCAGAGTGACTACGTCCTCCAAGGTGTCTATACACTGCCTCATTTACATAAGATTGCAGGAAAAAACAACCGGTTATGACCAGAGTGGTTCCAGAAAGGAGTTGAAGTCTCCGTGTTACTTCAAAAATTCTTTATTGCAGTATAAAACAATGCGTTTCGGCTAAAACATTTAAAAATAGCATTCCTCAGGTATAGATAAGTAGCAATGGAGCAGAATAAATAGAAAGACTCTAATTGTCCAATCCCTGAATCTCTTCAATTAGTCTGGGCAGGTTACACCCTTTGTGTGTCAGTTCTGAAGGGAAGTAAATTTACATTCTGGGTCAGTAGTAATCAGTTCCAATCTAATACTATATCTTATATTATATCTTATATTATACATTTATCAGAAAAATCCTTTTTTATGCCACATTATTAAGAAAACATTTAACAGAAGTACATGCTTTTTAATCCAACATTATTAAGAAAACAGTTTATAACCATTTAGATGTTCTTATTTTGTACATATTTTTATATCTTCTTAAAATTTGGATAACAGAAATAATTTAACAAATATTTAATAGAGTGGGAACAATTTTCCATGTGATTAAATAGACTGGTTCTATATATTGAGTTTTAATTCTTGAATAACCAATATTTAGAATGAACCCTATTCTCTATTTATTGTTATTTTCCCTTTGTTTAACCATTGTTTTATACTGCAATAAAGAAATTTTGAAGTAACGCGGAGACTTCAACTCCTTTCTGGAAGCGCTCGTGGTCATAACCGGATGTTTTTTCCTGCAATCTCTCAACAAACCCACTGGCTGGAGGCTTTGCTTGTCCGGCACGTAGCTGCAAACCAGGAGGACACAGTTCTGCTCCTACACCATGATGATACATGTGAAACAAGACCATTTAATAGGTGAGGAGATCCCCCTCTGATTTTAATCGAACATTTGCGTCTGCACTTAGATCTGCGCCCTTGTGTGTGTCCTCTCTCTCATCCTTATTTCCAGTGATCGTACAGCCCTGTGGGATCCACGAATAGACTCATTTACATAAGAACATGTAAGTGTATAAATGCTTTTCTTTCACCTTTCACATTACACTATGAGCTCAGACAGGGGATGATTAGAATAGTACTATGAAGCTACAGGTTAGACAGTGATAGCTGGGGGTGCATAAACACCTGACAGGTTCCCTTTAAACTAGCCCTACCTCATGATTTAGGATAAGAAGCCAAACATGATACTCCATTTGTAGACACATATTTAAGGGTAGTTGCTCCTCATCATTGCATAGCAGGAGGTCTGATTTGGCTTAAAGAGTGACTATTACCAGTAGAATCTTGTGGGCCATGCAAAGCTCCTTTGGGACTTAAATCATATCTCCTGTATTCTTTTCATTTTACAGCTGGGCGGGGCTTTAAATCTAAGTCTGTAACCCCTATCTCATTTTCATCTTCGGGCGGCTTCACCTTCTATCACCGCTGCTCCAGTCTGTCCCCGTCAATTTCTGACCTGCATGCAGCACCAGTATTTCATAGATCACGCCAGTGGTCAGAAATCAATACAAGTCTATGAGAGTCTTGCTCTGGCTCTCATAAATTTGTATTGAGCACTTGTGACATGATTTCCGGCCAGTCAGATGTTACTGGTATAAAATGGAGCCATGGGACCAGAGTGACACTGAAAAAAGGTGAAGCTACTGGATGGTAAGTATAAGACAGGGAAGAGGTGAAATTAAAAACAAGAAATGCTGAAGTGGTGCTTTAAGCATTCCAATAGCCTTTCCAGAGAGGAAGAAAACTTCAGCTCTAATAGAACCTTTTGGATGTAGCAATCCTAAAAGTCTGCAAATGCAGTGTTTTGCTTTTTAAAGGGTCAACAATAACTATTAGGATTGGTACAACCAATATGTGGTGATAGAGGTTGAATTATCTTCCTCTCTTAACAGGCTATGCAGTAGTGTTTAAAATAATATGAGGTCTAATATGAATAATCAGATTATTCACTGTTTTTGGTATAAATGATATTACCACATATCAACCAATTTACCAAAACCAACAGACTCCACATCTATGATCTGCATGTTTTTGAATCTGTGTATTAGAATTATTAATTGAAAGGGGGTGTGTTCAAAATAAAAGCAATGTGGAGTTCAAAATTAGTGAGGTCAATCATTCTGTGAAGAAACAGGTGTGAACAGGTGACCCTTGTTTATGGGTGAAGCCAGGACATGTTGTACATGCATTTCTCCTTGAAAGCCTGATAAATATGAGTTGTTTGAGATATTGTTCAGAAGAACAGTGTACTTTGATTAAAAAGTTGATTGGCGAGGGTAAAACTTATAAAGAAGTACAGACAATGATAGGCTGTTCTGCTAAAATGATCTCAAATGCTTTAAAATGGAAAGCAAAACCAGAGAGAATTAAATGGAAGACTAATTCAAATGGATCTAAGAATGGCCAGAATGGCAAAGGCTCAGCCAATGATCAGCTCCAGGATGATCAAAGACAGTCTTAAGATACTTGTGAGCAGTGGCAAAAAACTTCAGGCTCAGGGGCCCCGATGCGAAAGTTCCAAATAGGGCCCCCAATTATTGCAAATCTTTAATATTTTTAGTCTTTTTCTATAGGCCAAAGGGACTTTTGGGCCCCCTAGGCTGCAGGGCCAGGATGCGATTGCAGCCTCTGACCTATTGTAGTTACACCCCTGCTTGTAAGTATTGTGACAATTAGAAGACCCTGTGTGAAGCTCATCTATTAAAAAAGAAGTCCCCGCAAAGTCCCATTGTTAAAAAAAGACATGTACTGAAGCAGATTTGCCAAAAAACATATTAACTGGCGTAAAGAGAAATGAAGAAACGTTTTGTGGATTGATGAAAGTAAAATTGTTCTTTTTTCATCCAAGGGCAACAGACAGTTAAATAGACGACCCCCAAACTCTGAATTCAAGCCACAGTACACTTTGAAGACAGTGAAGCATAGTGGTGCATCATGATATGGGCATGTTTCTCTTACTATGGTGCCCGGCCTATTTACTGCATAGCAGGGATCATGGACCAGTTTGCATATATCAAAATACTTGAAGAGGACATGTTGCCTTACAATGCAGAGGAAATGCCCTTGAAATGGGTGTTTCAACAAGACAATGACCTTAAACAAACCAGTGAATGAGCTAAATTTTGGTTCCAGTACAACAAAATTGAGGTTATGAAGTGGCCAGCCCAATCCCCGGATCTTAATTTCACAGAACATTTGTGTGGTGCCATCAAAAATGCCGTTTCTGAGGCAAAACCATAAAATGCAAATAAATTGTGGGATGTAGTCAAAGCATCCTGGGCTGGAATAACAGTTGACATGTGCCAGAAGTTGGTTGATTCTGTGCAACATAAATGTGAAACATTGTTAAAAAAACCTGTGGTTATGCAACTATTAGGTTAGTGATTTATAGCAATGCTAAATCCTAAATAAAGTGCATATTTTGAGTTTGTAAAGGCAAATGCTGACACTGCTATTTTTTTGAACAGCCCAATGTTATTTTATTGGGAATTTTCTTTAAAAATTATATACATTTCACTTCATGTTTTGATTTAGAAAGCAATGTGCAATGTTTCCAATGTATGGAAATAAAAGCTATTATAAAGATTTTGAGCTTAACTCATGTTTTTGAACACACTGCTATTATTTTGAACACAACTATATGTATATTTTAATTCCTAGAGGACCATTGCATGGCCTACAAAACGTCTTACACTGACATTGCAGTTTCCATAGTGAGAAATGTTTATCTCTTATAACCCTTGTCAGTTTCAGTCCTCTTTCTCTCTCAAGAGACTAAATCCTTATATATGTAAAAATGTTACAGAAAAATAAGTTCCAGCACAAAAATTATAACCTTTTATCCAGCACAAGCAGAAAATTGCCTGCAATGACCTTCTCAATACATGTGCAATATTAATGGGTTAAATGGCATTTTAAAAATTGAGTTAACACTAAAAAAGGTGAAAACATGAGTTTGTTAAAAAAAAAAAATTGTATTTATGTTAGGGAGAAAAATCAGAACCTACCCTTTGGGTAAGGCTGGCTTCACACCACGGCAAGGTCTGGTCCGGGGCTGTCTGGTGTAAACCAGACAGCCCCGTACCGGTTTTTGGCCCCATAGGGGGTCGGATGGAGCCGGATGGCAGTTCTCTGCCATCCGGTTTCCATCTCTCTGGATGAATCTGGGAGAATTTGGATTATTCACTGGACACAAAAATGTTGCTTGCAACATTTTTGTGTCCGGGGAGAAAAATCACCCCAAAAAGCCAGATCCCGAATTTGCCCGGATTGTCCCGGATTCTCCCGGATCCGGGGCAATCCGGTTCTCCCTAACATGGGAGCCTATGGGGCCGGATTGCCCCGGTTCGGGCGAATCCGGGAACCGGATACCGGCGGCTGCATGCTGCTGTTGTTTCAGGACCGCTGCTAGCTCCATGCTAGCCGCGGTCTTGAAAAATCAGCAGCTGCGGCTGCAATTACAGCTATCCGGCTGCACACAGGACCGGAGGGCACATTTGGCCCTCCGGTTCTGTGTGCTGATCCGGTCCGGGGCTGTCAGGTTCATGCCTGACAGCCTCGGACCGGACTGCGCCGTGGTGTGAAGCCAGCCTTAGTTGATATGTGGCCCAAGCAATCATTACTGTATGATTTTGCAGACCCGTAGGCACTTTACATACGGTTACAACATAGCGTCAGAAAATAGAGAATTCTCCCCTTGAAGCAAAGCTTCTAGATAATACGTTTAGAATTTGCATTAATTGGAGTACTGAAATTATTATTTTTCAGCAATTTATACTGAATTTCTGGGAAAAAAAATCATACATCTGCTACCACATGGAAAAACTGTATGGGGCCAATAGCAAAGTATGGACAACGTATTATAGATCTATGCAACATGGATTCATAATACATTTAAACGCATAAGGCCTCTCCTTCCCTGCAAGAAGGAGCTATGTGAGCCTAGTGAAAAGCATCTGTACTGAAATCTAATTTTCACTGGTAAGTCCCTGGAGAATACCGGGAAAGTATAGACTGATGTTTACAAAGTTCTATAATTTGCCCAGGATCAGGGTAGCTAAATATGCAGTTTAACCATTTATTGTTGTGAAATTCTGAGATGTAGGTTCTGAGATGTAGGTTCTTGTTTAAAGGTAAATACTTGTGGAATGCATTTATCATTTTAAAAAGCATTAGCATATCTTTATCATATAGTGCAGTAGTACAATTTGCCAGCTTTGCAAGGGTAAATTTGGTTAAACTTTCTTTTTGTGTGTGTGGTTTAAAACCTCGTTTGTTACTAATATGAAGCATATTTAAGTTGTTCTGCACAGAAATTTTACTTCTCTCTAGTGACATCCTGAAAAAATGTAAATTATGTTCTTCTTTTGTATTCCACTATTTTCTAAATATATTGAGAGCGGTAGGTAAATCAGGCCTTTTGGAAAGTTTTAGACCAAGCTTTGGTTCTCTTGGACCAATTTACTCCATTTAGAGCAGATTACTTAGGCTAAAGTCACAAAAGAAAAAAAAGGTTTTCTTGATGTTGCAATGTTACGTGGGGTTCCACTGATTATTTTGGGACTGTTACCAGCCTAGGTGCAGCATGCAGCTATGAGCAGCCACCCACCCCAGCTGCCTAGTTTTATCTAACTGGTAAAAAAATACAAGGGAACCCTTTTTTTAAAAAAAATAAAAAATTCTTTCTTCAAATAATTTTTTAAAAAATGACGTGGGTCTTCGCCGTATTTTTGCTTTCATGCCAGAGAAAACTAAGCAGCTGGGGGCTGGAACCCTCAGTGTGGGGAGGCCCAAGCATTCTGGGCCTCCCATGCTGCAAATTGCAGTCTGCAGCCACCCCAGAAAATGGAGCATTCATAGAAGCACTATTTTCTGGAGCTGTGCCTAACTCTTAAGGTACCTTTACACGCCGCCACTGTGGCTAGCAACAGGCATCCACCGCACGTGCACGCGCACGGTTTTAACGGTGGATACCGATCGCTGATGCCACATATACACGCCGCCATTGCGTGCTCCACTGAAGGTATCTTAGTTCCCCGGAAGTGCCGACAGGTGTCAAGGCTAACATCCTGTTGAATACCTTCCCTGCTTTACACGCCGCTACCACAAAGGAATATGGGCGTACATCTTTCGCGCTGTAAGTACAATGGGCGTGACAGAGTTGTGTATTCCGTGATGCACAAGAGTTGATTGGACAACGCAATAGCGTCATGATTGGCCAGCCTGCGCAGGAAGGCTGGCTAATACATGACGCCATTGCAATTGTGGACTGTGAATGGATAGCTCATTAAATATGGCGCCCTGTGAAGGGACAACCAATCGTAACGCAGAAGCCTCCACCAATGATCGCTGATGGGGCGTGGTATCCATGACACCGTGGCACGTCCCTGGGAATTCGTAGTTAGGACCTACCGGCATTAAAATCACCATATATTAGAAACAAATGAAGTCACTGCACATCAGATGAACAAAGTATTTGTCTAAGAATCATGGTTTTATACTACCGCAATCATAGTATTTTTTGGTAGCACCAAAAATGCTTAAATGCTTGTGCAAAAACAAACAGTACCGCAGGTAAAAGCCCTTAATGCAGTGCAGTATAAAAATGTTATTAAGCGTCAGAGATACAGGGTCCCTTAGTTATACCGTTTTTTTTGCGCAAAAAAAGTTATAATCAATTATGCAGTTTTTTATACTGCACTTGCATTTAATACTTTTACTGCAGTGTACTGTTGTTTTTGGTCGCATTTAGCTTTTTGGTCTCCAAATATATTGGCGGTGTGAACATGTTCTTACAGACTTGTTCTCTGTGTGCAGGACTCATTTGTTTCTAATTAAGTTGCCTCTTGCTTTGCAAGAGATTGAGTTCCCGCCCCTCTCTGGGCCCTGCACACATAGAGCCCCGTCGCCTTCAGTCCATCTCAGACACAGGTCTTGCTGGCTCCTGCTCACTGGTAAGTATACACACTAGTCAGGTTTTTTAATACAACAGTTAGGACCGCGTCAGAGATGGGTACACTTTGAAGTTAGTGACGTGGCTTGATATAACTTTTTTTGCGCAAAAAAAACGGATAGACTAAGTACCCTGTATTTGTTATACTATTTTTTATACTGCACTTGCATTTAATACTTTTACTGCAGTGTACTGTTGTTTTTGGTCGCATTTAGCTTTTTGGTCTCCAAAATATTGGCGGTGTGAACATGTTCTTACAGACTTGTTCTCTGTGTGCAGGACCATTTGTTTCTAATTAAGTTGCCTCTTGCTTTGCAAGAGATTGAGTTCCCGCCCCTCTCTGGGCCCTGCACACATAGAGCCCCGTCGCCTTCAGTCCATCTCAGACACAGGTCTTGCTGGCTCCTGCTCACTGGTAAGTATACACACTAGTCAGGTTTTTTAATACAACAGTTAGGACCGCGTCAGAGATGGGTACACTTTGAAGTTAGTGACGTGGCTTGATATAACTTTTTTTGCGCAAAAAAACGGATAGACTAAGTACCCTGTATTTGTTATACTATTTTTTATACTGCACTTGCATTTAATACTTTTACTGCAGTGTACTGTTGTTTTTGGTCGCATTTAGCTTTTTGGTCTCCAAAATATGGCGGTGTGAACATGTTCTTACAGACTTGTTCTCTGTGTGCAGGACTCATTTGTTTCTCATTTGTTTCTAATTAAGTTGCCTCTTGCTTTGCAAGAGATTGAGTTCCCGCCCCTCTCTGGGCCCTGCACACATAGAGCCCCGTCGCCTTCAGTCCATCTCAGACACAGGTCTTGCTGGCTCCTGCTCACTGGTAAGTATACACACTAGTCAGGTTTTTTAATACAACAGTTAGGACCGCGTCAGAGATGGGTACACTTTGAAGTTAGTGACGTGGCTTGATATAACTTTTTTTGCGCAAAAAAACGGATAGACTAAGTACCCTGTATTTGTTATACTATTTTTTATACTGCACTTGCATTTAATACTTTTACTGCAGTGTACTGTTGTTTTTGGTCGCATTTAGCTTTTTGGTCTCCAAATATATTGGCGGTGTGAACATGTTCTTACAGACTTGTTCTCTGTGTGCAGGACTCATTTGTTTCTAATTAAGTTGCCTCTTGCTTTGCAAGAGATTGAGTTCCCGCCCCTCTCTGGGCCCTGCACACATAGAGCCCCGTCGCCTTCAGTCCATCTCAGACACAGGTCTTGCTGGCTCCTGCTCACTGGTAAGTATACACACTAGTCAGGTTTTTTAATACAACAGTTAGGACCCGCGTCAGAGATGGGTACACTTTGAAGTTAGTGACGTGGCTTGATATAACTTTTTTTGCGCAAAAAAAACGGATAGACTAAGTACCCTGTATTTGTTATACTATTTTTTATACTGCACTTGCATTTAATACTTTTACTGCAGTGTACTGTTGTTTTTGGTCGCATTTAGCTTTTTGGTCTCCAAATATATTGGCGGTGTGAACATGTTCTTACAGACTTGTTCTCTGTGTGCAGGACTCATTTGTTTCTAATTAAGTTGCCTCTTGCTTTGCAAGAGATTGAGTTCCCGCCCCTCTCTGGGCCCTGCACACATAGAGCCCCGTCGCCTTCAGTCCATCTCAGACACAGGTCTTGCTGGCTCCTGCTCACTGGTAAGTATACACACTAGTCAGGTTTTTTAATACAACAGTTAGGACCGCGTCAGAGATGGGTACACTTTGAAGTTAGTGACGTGGCTTGATATAACTTTTTTTGCGCAAAAAAACGGATAGACTAAGTACCCTGTATTTGTTATACTATTTTTTATACTGCACTTGCATTTAATACTTTTACTGCAGTGTACTGTTGTTTTTGGTCGCATTTAGCTTTTTGGTCTCCAAATATATTGGCGGTGTGAACATGTTCTTACAGACTTGTTCTCTGTGTGCAGGACTCATTTGTTTCTAATTAAGTTGCCTCTTGCTTTGCAAGAGATTGAGTTCCCGCCCCTCTCTGGGCCCTGCACACATAGAGCCCCGTCGCCTTCAGTCCATCTCAGACACAGGTCTTGCTGGCTCCTGCTCACTGGTAAGTATACACACTAGTCAGGTTTTTTAATACAACAGTTAGGACCGCGTCAGAGATGGGTACACTTTGAAGTTAGTGACGTGGCTTGATATAACTTTTTTTGCGCAAAAAAACGGATAGACTAAGTACCCTGTATTTGTTATACTATTTTTTATACTGCACTTGCATTTAATACTTTTACTGCAGTGTACTGTTGTTTTTGGTCGCATTTAGCTTTTTGGTCTCCACGCAAATACCTTGCCTGTGCCCCGTTTACACGCCACCACCATAGCAATTGTGCCTTCCTGTTTTTGAGCACGGCTCAGCAACAGGTATTCGAAGGAACTGCAGGGCACAGGGAGGAACTGCCCTATTTACACGCCGCCATTTCGTAGCAATTTCATGGCAACAGGCACAATTGTCCCCAGTGCCCAGCAGTTGCTGCCTTCCTGTGGTGGCGTGTAAAGGGACCCTAAGAGACACATCGTTGGAATCAAGGTCTCTCTTTCTACATTATGCTGCTGTCAGATGAGATGGCAAAAACCCGGTGATAGTGTCCCTTTAACTTATATTTTGGTTGCACACCCTTTGGAATAAATAACTGCAATCAACGGCTTCCTATATTCATCAACAAGCTTCTTATACGGATATTGGAATTTTGGACCACTCTAGTACTAGAACTACTAGTATTACTTACAGTAATTTTAAGATTTCTCCATGCGTGTTTAATGGGATTTAGAATAGGGCTTATTGCTGGCCACTTCAGAAGTTTTAAGTGCTTTGTATTACTTGAAGTATGTTTTGGGTCATTGTCCTGCTGGAAGACCAATATGAGGTTCTCAGACTTTTTAAATATCTGCTGTCATTTTGTTTGAAGGGCGTGCTACAGAGCAGGGAGACTATGCATGTCATGTAAGGGGTGGTAAAGCCGCTATGAGGTAAATTGCGTTATGTCCGACTTTACCACGTCAGTACACCCATTAGGGTGTACTGCCAACCTCGTGAAGCCGAGTGCACATGCGCGAGGTGTGTTCCCTTTAAACCTAATTGTTGAGAGGTGTGCTGGACTGCAGGATTTATTCCTGCCTTGCTGTGTATTCAGCCTCTGAATCTGCATTTGTGTTTCACGCTGCTCTTGTTTTATTTAATCAGTTGTATGAAGTAATACAAGAACTTTCTAAACAAGTCTGTATCTGCTGTGTTTCCATGCATTTCTCAAACATTTTGAAAGAATTCCTCCTTCGATACACATTTTCTTCTGTGCGTATTATGTAATTTACCTGCTCCAAATATTTCAATCTAGAGGGCGGCTCAGTCCTGATCAATCATCTGGCTATCACTTTCCTTGCAATGAATAGTAGCCTTGCCACTGCTATCTTCTGGGTGTTCGTAATTCCGATTTCTTCCACATACCCCAACACACACACTATCAGTTTCCTTGGAACCACACATTCATATCGTCCTTCAATTGAATTAATCACCACCATCCAAAAAGCCTGCAAACTCGGACATTCCCACATCATATGTAAAACTCCTGCACCCTCATGCATACATTGCAGACATTCAGAGGTGTTTCTCACACCGATCTTGTATAAGAATTCTGGAGATCTGTATGATCTATGTACCAAAAAGAGCTGCGATAACCTACCCAACTTGCTCAGAGACAATTTTGGACCATATTCCAGTATAAAGTCCCATACCTCTTCGTCTATTATGCCCCCAATTTTTCTTCCCACATGTCTAGTGCCCAAATACGGTGCCACAGCAAAAATGTATGTAAAAGATCTCCATACACCATTGAAATAACCTCTCTTGTGCCTCCTTCCATGCATACATAGTCCAAAACAATGTCTGTTTGCACCCCCTAGTCAATTATTCTTGCTTGACTCCCATGAGCATGCTGAATTCTGAGGTATAAGAACTTATCCGTCTCAAGGATGTGGAATTCTTCCCTCAGGGAATCAAACGATTTCAGTGTTCTATTCTCAATCTAAAACATCTTTGAACCTTCACCATATTTGACTTTTGGTACTGTTTTTTCTTTGTAGGAATCATTCAGTTTTTGTTAAATAATAGAATCATGTGGTTTACGAAAAAGCTCTATCGTGGTCTCATCTATCCACAAATGCTTTCCCAGAAGGATTTTGGCTTACTCACATACATTTTGGCAAACTGCCATCTAGCTTTTTTATGTTTCTGTGAGCAGTGGAGTCCTCCTGGATCTCTTGCCATGACGTTTACATTTCTTTCAAATATTGGCGCTGACACTGGTGCACCCTGAACCTGCAAGATAACTTGAATTTCTTTGGAATTTGATTGGAGCTGCTTATCCACCATCTAGACCAGTGTTTCCCAACTCCAGTCCTCAGGCACACCAACAGGTCATGTTTTCAGGATTTCCTTATCATTAGACAGATGATGGAATTATCCCCTGTTCAAGTGATTAAATTATCACCTATGCAATCCTAAGGAAATCCTGAAAACATAGACCTGTTGGTGTGCCTTTGAGGACTGGAGTTGGGAAACACTGATCTAGACTATCCTGCATTGCAACTTTTCAGCAATTTTTCTCCTGCTGTCCATGTCCAGGGAGATTACCTACAGTGCCTTTAGGTAGTAAACTTCTCTGATTATGTTGCGCTATCGTGGACATAGGAATAATCATGGATTTCTTGAGATGCACTTGTAACCTTGAGATTGTTGATATATTTTCAACAATATTGGTTCTCAAGTCCTCAGTATGTACTCTTCCCCTCTTTCTGCTCTCCACACTAAGGGCCACTCACACGCATTAATTTACTGAACAATATCGTTTGAAGCGACCTGCTTTTTTGATCGCTTAAGCGATATAGTTTGTGCGTCGCTGAGTGCTATCAAACGATTTTTCTTTGAAAAATTGTTTGATTGTTTGATTGCAGATTTGTGAACATGTTCACAAATCTATCGTTGGTTGGCCGGTGGACACGCAGCATCGCTACATGTGACACCAGCAGACCAACGATGAACGAGCTCCCAGCGCCTCGCAGCCTATGCTGGGAGCTCGTATCCATGGTAAACATCGGGTTACTAAGTGCCACGCGGCACTTTGGTTCACCAGGGTTACCAGCGTTCTCGCTGGTCCACATCACTGGTGAGTATGCCTGAGTGACAGCTCACCAACGATGCGAAAGATATTGCTAGCGATCGTGCGTGCATGTGATCACTAACAATATCGTTCTGCAAATTGATGCGTGTGACGTGGCCCTTAGTGTAGCACACAGCCCTGCAATACAAATATTTAGTCAACTTCTCTCATTTTTTTTGGTTTCAGGTTTATTTCATACTAGCTGTACTACCCGGCTACGCCCGGGTTATTAAATAACTGATGTTGGCTATAACAAAATAGAATTTGAATATGTCATATTAATGACCTGTAGAAAAATAGAAGCTGAGCTGTGATTGGTTGCTATAGGCAGCCTGATAAATCTCCAGCCAACAGTAAACCCTCCCCCTGCCCGGGCAGTATATGTTACCTCACACATACACATAATAGACAGCTCATGTGACTGACATATGCCTTAATTCCCTATATGGCACATGTGTTGCACATTGGCTGTTTTTAATCAGATGTTTATTTTTGGAAATTAAAGATAGTACACGTATGAGGCGAGTTGTGTGAGGTGATTTGTGCACATCTGTGTCTGTCTGTTTGGTGTGTGTGTCCCTGGGGTGTGTGTGTGTGTGTCCCTGTGGGGTGAGTGCATGTGTCCCTATAGGGTGAGTATGTGTGTGTGTCCCTGTGGGGGGGGGCTCTGTGTGATGTGTGTGTGTCTCTGTGTTGTGTGTGTCTCTTTGTGGTGTGTGTGTGTGTCCCTGTGGGGTGAGTGCATGTGTCTATATAGGGTGTGTATGTGTATGTGTCCCTGTGGGGGTGGTGTCTTGTGTGGTGTGTGTGTGTCTCTGTGTTGTGTGTGCCTCTTTGTGGTGTGTGTGTAGTCCCTGTGGGGTGAGTGCATGTGTCGCTATAGGGTGTGTGTGTGTCCGTGGGGTGTGTGTGTGTCTCGTGTGTTGTGTGTGTCTCTTTGTGGTGTGTGGTGTGTCCCTGTGGGGTGAGTCCATGTGTTGCTATAGGGTGTGTGTGTGTCCCCGTGGAGGGGGGGGTGTGTGTCTCTTGTGGTGTGTGTGGTGTGTGTGTATGTAGTGTGTATTCGGGTGCATGCTGAGGGATCCAATGTTGGGGCTGCATCTTAGCGACTATACACTTGCTGTTACTCTTTGTGTGCGTGTGGTGTGTATACATGTCCCCGTGCGTGGTGAATATCCCATGTTGGGGCCCCACTTTACTGACTATATGCTGGTATATGCTGTTAGTCTTTAGCGCTGTCATTAAGCCCCTCTCATTCACAACTGTCAACTGTCACTCTTTCCCCATTATCTGTGGGGCAAATTGTTGGTGAACTGGAACGTTGCAGGTAAATTTGCCTCACAACTACTAGACGCTCTCGGCCGAGTGGTTGTGCAAAATTTTGGCTATAGCTGATAGTGTCGTTCCTCCAACACTTTTCCATTCACTTTTTCCCCATTATGTAGATAGGGGCAAAATTGTTTGGTGAACTGGAACACGCGGGATTAAAATTTCACCTCATAACATAGCCTATGACGCTCTCGGGGTCCAGACATGTGACTGTGCAAAATTTTGTGGCTGTAGTTGCGACGGTGTAGGTGCCAATCCCGGACATACATACATATACACATACATACATAACACATACACACACACATTCAGCTTTATATATTAGATTGTCCACACCTGTTACTTGACACAGATGAGTTTGAACAAGCATCCTATGCTGCAAACAAAGTCATTTATACACAATTTTGGAAAGGTGGCAACAATTTTGTCCAGCCTATTTTTAAGGTTTTGTGTGAAATGATGTCCAATTTGCATTTTTGTCTGCTTTTTGTGTTGTTCCAATACAAACAAAGGAAATGAACATGTTGATAACAAAGAAGGTGTAATTAAAATAATTTTCTGGAAGAAATCCTTTATTTTTTGGAACAATTTCAAGGGTGCTATCACTTTTGGTGAGGATTGTAAATAGGCAGGATCTGCACTCCTCTGCTATGAGGACAAATACAGGGAGGCAATCATGTCTGCATTTTGGGACGTGTAGCCTTTGTTTTGTTACAGCCACCTGCACCCAACATTACAGCGAGCTTTTCTGGTTCAAATTGTATCTGTTGGACAAGGTTACTTAGGAGAGAATGTTTCATTTGCATCATAAATGACTTTTAAATGCAAAATAGCATGGCAGTATTACTATTTATTAATTTTATATTATCATAAAGTATAGTTTGGAATGTTTTCAATGTGAAAGGTGTCTACTTTGAGAAAATATTTTGAATTTTACACAATGGAGGAGATTTTGGTTTACTTATTGTAAAATATTACATGCAATGACAGTTATTCATCCCTTTATAAAGCGCTTGAGTACCTGCATCTTGATAATTCACAAGAATGTAACTTTAGGGGTGCAATAGTGTGCCACATTTTTGGCTATGAAATCACCCTGTGCACTCTTTGCATGATTAAACACGGTATGTAGAGAAATAACATTGCAATTTTGATTCAGTGCATTTGCAGTCAGAATTTCCTGGTTAGGTTATGAGTATTATTTCTAGGGTGAAATCCACATTAGCTACGCTAAAAGGTAAATATTATTTATTTTTTTTAACATACACATTTTATAGTGTAGTAAAAATGTCTTTCATTGCTCCCCAACTCTAACTCCATTACACTGTTAGTTTATGAGAAAGATCAGAGACGCCAGTATGGCTGGGAAAAATATAAAACCAGAAAGAACATAAAAATTGAAAATGGCAATGAATTAGATACATAAACCAGTTTGGTTATTAATACATTATTATTTTCTATAATTATATATTAAAATGTAAGGTATATTATGTATACATGTTTATAAATGAACAGCCATCAGCTGTTATATACAGATGCCGCCTTGCCCAAGATTCACAAGCGAATGTGAAGTATAGGGAATTGTCACTTTACTCCTTAAGGCTGGGGTCACAGTACCATTTTTCACATGCGTTTTTGGAGACCTGCGTTTTCAAAAACGCATGTAAAAAACGCACCCATAGGCCCCCATGTTAAAAAACGCATGCCCTAATAGCCAAAAAGCATGTGTGATAGTCCCATGCGTTTTTGGAGCATATCCAAAAACGCATGCGTTTTTTAATAAGGGGCCTTATGGAAAACGCATGCAAAAACGCATGTACAATTAGTGCCATTCAAAAACGCATGCGTTTCCCATAGGAGTCCATGTTAAAAAAACGCATGCGTTTTTTTTAACATGGGCTCCTATGGGAAACGCATGCGTTTTTGAATGGCACTAAAAGGTACTAATTGTACATGCGTTTTTGCATGCGTTTCCATAGGAACCCATGTTATAAAAACGCATGCGTTTTCTACAAAAACGCATGCGTTTTTCAAAACGCTCAAAAAAATACTACAAGCACTATTTTTATGTGCAGATTCAAAAACGCACCCAAAAACGCAGGGAGCCATCACACACCTTACAAAAGTCATGCTGACATGAAAAAAAGCATGAGTTTTGTAAAATCACTAAAAAAAACGCATGGCAACTGTGACCACAGCCTAACTGCACAATCCCTTTAAATCTTTGCCCTTCACTTGGAATGTAATCTGCAGGCTCACTATGTGACAGCAGATTGCTGAATTGTAGCAGAGTGTAGGACACACAATTCACTTGTGCCACAAACACTGTCCATTCATTGCACATGTTACTTAGATGTTAATATAATGGAGAATGTAGCGCCATTGCTGGCGCCACCACAGCAGAGATGCAGATGCTCTCACCCCTCCTGCCACTCTTTGGCATTTGCTCCAGTCCTGGTCTCTGTTCCCTGCCCCCAGAGACTGCACACACCACTCAGGTCTCCTGGGATTATGTTTAGGACACGAAAATCCACCTTTTCTTAAACTTAACTTGTTCTTAGTAGCACACTTGATAGTTGTCAGGTCCCTTATCCTGTGTCTGTATCCTCTGCCCTATCCTGATCCTGTATCTCATACCTGTATCCTGCATTTCTTAACTAGTGCCTTTCTTCTAGTGCCTGCAATACCAGCTGTGATTGCCAAACCTGCTGCACACCACATGCCTGCTGCTCCTGCCATGCCTACTGTGCCAGTTGCACCCGCATACCTGCCATGCCCTCTATACCAGCTTTACCTGCTGCACATGTCAGTACCTGCCTACACCTGCTGTCCAGAGTCAGTACCCATCAACCTGTTGGCACCAGTTGTACTTACTACACCTGTCTGTACCTGCCTGCATCTGCAATCCAGACTCAGCACCCACCTACCTGTCAGTACCAGCCTGCCTGCTTGTACCAGTCTACCAACCTGCTTGTGCTCTCCTGCCTGCAACTCAGCCTGCTCCTGCCTTCCAGACCCATGGGGTCAGCTTCTATGGTACCCAGAGTTCACCAGGCAGCTAACTTTGAGCACAAGCCTAACCTCACCATCGAAGGCTCTAGTGAAGACTTAGTTATGCCCCACCAAGGTGAGCCTGATTTTCCAGGTGGAGTGGGTCCACACCAACCAACGTGACCGAACTCTGATTACCACATTTAATCGTTCACTCACATGAATGACTTTGATCCAAGCGCACATCTAAACCACACTCATTGCTATAACCATTCGCCGTTTGCATAGGCCAGAAAGATGCCTGCCTTGGGTAACAAACTAGTATCCACGCAAATCCACCTTTCTCAGGCCTATGACAAGTACACTGCTTGCACATTGGCATACATATGGTATCACAAGTACTGACTTTACTTTCCCTCTTCAGGATTGTGGGTATGTTTAAATGCAGGAAGATTAAAACTTATTCACTTTTAGATTTATATATCAGAAAGGGTATAATGCTTAGAAAGTAACAAAGATTGCATAACTTAAATAGATAAAAGAACAAAAAGATGTCAGTATAAGCAAAAACTATATAAAACAAAAAGAGATAAATAAAAAAGTTCTTACAATTAGATTGGGAAGTGATTCTTGTAATTACCACAAAACGTAGGACAGATCTACATTCATGTTGCCTTTCCTGGATTGGTCAATTAGTTTTTAATGTGTTATTATAAAGGATTTCATAAACACCCCTCATCAACTCCTCCTGGTTATATGTGGGGAGGATGGCTAATTCTATGTAAGGCAAATAGGGACATAATTCTAAATTGTGATCATTTCCCACAGCGTAGTGGAATAATAATATGTCCACAATCCTAAGCACACCAAACTTTACAATGATGTATCCATAATTCAGGTTAATATTACACTTCTGTGGTTTCCAAATCCTGGAAATCCTGGCATTTAAACCCACAGAAGTCATTATGTCCCACTATCACAGGTACTCCAAAGCCTTGAATAACCCTGAAAAGATGTGTTTGACACTCTGAGGTCTCCTAGGACTGAATCCAATTCCTTTCCTTTTGACATTACTAAGGTCGTGTTAGGCTAGGTTCACATTGTGTCTGTGCTGTCCAATTAATGGATCCATTGGACAGCAGCACAAACGCAATGTAACGGACATGTAGATGCTTCCATAGGCTTCCATTCAACAAACGCATACTAACACATACCAAGATAAGCATTCGTATGTTCTTTTTGAAATGCACAGGCAAACGTGGACTGCAGCGTTTTCCAGTCCGTTAGAAAACAAATGCAATATAACGCAATGCACAGATTTGTTCAAATCTGCAGCATTGCGTTACATTGTGTTTGCAATAGATGATAGGATAGAAAGAGATAGGAAAGATAAAAAGATAGACAAATGCAAGAATAGCATTACCAGCCTCCATACTCTGTCTCCCCGTCTCTGTCTGCTGCTTCTGGTGCCGCTAATTAAGCTCATGAATATTCACCCAGTAACCCGGAGGTAGCAGAGAGTGTGCGGGGAGACAGAGCAGGGATACTATTCTTGCATCTATCTGTCTATCTGTTCTATCATCTATTCTATCTATCCTATCATCTATCTGTCTATTTCTTGTAGCGCATATGTTTTTGAGGTATCATAAACGTATGTGCTCAAATATGGGTAAAATTGCCACTTTTGCTGTCACTGACAACAAAAATGTAATGAGGTGAGCAATTCAGACTGTATCATAGAAATGGATATGGAAATGAACTGTGCACAGTCCGCTACTGCCCCCTTGTGGACAAGTGCTGAAACAAACGCAGGGAAGTGGGAAATTCCCTTTTCAGCAAAAGTGTTTACCCAGGAAGGGAAAGAGCGGGAAGTCAGTGCAGATCCAGAGCTGAGCCAGGGAAGACCTGCGTGTGGATGTCTGTTGAAAGTGGACTACTTTGCTACACCTTGCCGGAAAAATCACCCCGCAGAAGCCCCCGTGACTGATCCTGGGCCACTGGACTTTGGTGCTGTGACTCTGGCCGCTCTGCAAAACCTTGCCCGCCGAGCACTCAGAGTGCATGTGCAGGGGCCGTGACCGACATAAGGGAGCCATTTATACTGCCGTGATCTCCCTCCTGCTGCTCGGGGTGCCCCCGAGACTGAGAGAGACTTTTGTGCTACTGTGGGCTCCCTTCTGCTGCTCGGTGTGCCCTGAGACTGGGAGAGACTAACAAAGAAAAATTACGTTACCTGCGGAAGAAGACCAAAGAAGAAGACTGAGGAGTTTCCCCCTTCAGCGCTGCACCGGGACCCGTCATCGTGAGATCCCCAGGCCTGCTACGTGGGAACGACATCTTCTTCTGTGATAGACTGGTACGTGATTTTAGGGAAAGTTAGGGAAAGATACCTTCATTGTTGTGTTTTTTTTTCTTTTCTTGCTGCATACCCGGAAGAAGTGAAGATCCAGAGACTCTAATATATACAAGTACGCATATAGTTCGGTTGACTGTGATATAAACATGTTTGACAGTAAAGAAACGTTATTACCGCTTAAACCTGAGTATGGGGATTCTGTTGAGAAAGATCATACACACACACCCGCGGCCTTACCACCGGTCGCTACAAAAACATTTAACGTTTCCGTTGAAATGGCCAGAACAGACGTAATGTGAACCTAGCCTATGTGTTAAACTCACCTCAACATGTATGGCTATAGGTAAACTGATTGTAACAAGTTGTAATTACTAGCATGCTTACTAACATACCGCGTTAACTGCATAATAGCTTATTATTTAGGCTGTGAATAATTTTTTTTTTTTGGCAGCAGTAAAATATTTATTATATTTTATTCCTTACCTGTAGCAACAAGACAAGTATGGTCATTTTCACTTTACAAAAAAAAAAGAAAAAAGGAAAATCAATCGCTAAACTAACCCTCTAAAAGACCGATCCTTGACAGTCAAGCCTCATTACTTTTAAATCAGATCGGTGTCATTTTATGGGGCAGTTACTCTGAAACTCTTCAACCTATCCCAGTGATTCTGAGATTTTTCTTCATTATGTGTACTTCATGTTAATGTTACATTTTGGTCAATATTATTTGCATTTGTTTATAAAAATAAAAAAATTGGGCAAAAAATTGAAAATGTCATACCGTATATACTCGTGTATAAGCCGACCCGTGTATAAGCCGACCCCCTACTTTTGCCCCAAAAATCTGGAAAAACCTATTGACTCGTGTATAAGCCGAGGGTGGACCCCAGCACAGGTATACAGCCCTCAACAGTGTGGTATACAGCAGCCCCAGAGGTATATACAGCAGCCCCAGTGGTAGTATACAGCAGCCCCAGTGATAGTATCCAGCAGCCCCAGAGGTATATACAGCCCCAGTGGTAGTATACAGCAGCCCCAGAGGTATATACAGCCCCAGTGGTAGTATACAGCAGCCCCAGAGGTATATACAGCCCCAGTGGTAGTATACAGCAGCCCCAGAGGTATATACAGCCCCAGTGTAGTATACAGCAGCCCCAGAGGTATATACAGCCCCAGTGGTAGTATACAGCAGCCCCACAGGTATATACAGCCCCAGTGGTAGTATACAGCAGCCCCACAGGTATATACAGCCCCAGTGGTAGTATACAGCAGCCCCACAGGTATATAGAGCCCCAGTGGTAGTATACAGCAGCCCCACAGGTAAATATAGCCCCAGTGGTAGTATACAGCAGCCCCACAGGTATATAGAGCCCCAGTGGTAGTATACAGCAGCCCCACAGGTAAATATAGCCCCAGTGGTAGTATACAGCAGCCCCACATATATATGCCCCAGAGGTATATACAGGCCCCCCATCTATATACAGGCCCCCCGCCGCAATCCTGTAAAGGAATAGATTAGTATACTTATCCATCCGCTGCAGCTGTCCCGCCGCCATCGCGAATCAGCATCTTCCGACTTCCAGCGTCTCGCGTCTTCTTCCGGTTTCCTCCTCGGTCGCACAGGCAATGACGTCATTGCCTGCGACCATCGGAAGAAGACGCGAGTCGGAAGATGCTGAATCGCGATGGCGGTGGGGCAGCTGCAGCGGATGGATAAGTATACTAACCTATTCCTTTACAGGATTGCGGCGGGGGGCTGTATATAGATGGGGGCACTGTATACCTGTATACATTGTATACAGGTATACAGTGACTCGCGTATAAGCCGAGGGGGACTTTTCAGCCCAATTTTTGGGCTGAAAAACTCGGCTTATACGCGAGTATATACGGTAATTGTCACATTTTAAATTTTTATGCCCTAAATCAGATAGTTATACCACACAAAATTGTTAATAAATAACATCTGCCACATTTCAGAAACACAGCATGAAAATCCTCATCAGTACAGGAATACATCACAAGAACCATCAGTACATGCTACCTAAATTGTATTGTCAGGTGAGACACATATATATACAGTTAAAACCAGAAGTTTACATATACTATATAAAGACACATATGCATGTTTTTATCACTATCTGACATGAAATCGGAATAAACCTTTCCCATTTTAGGTCAATTAGGATTACCATAATCTAATATATAAAGCTGAGTGTATGTATGTTTGTGTGTATGTATTATATCCTCACTCCCTTAATAGCTCTGCCTCTCCACATAGACACATGCCTTCATAGCTCTGCTTCCGTTATAGCTCTGCCCTCCAAAAACGCGCCCCATACCTGCTTCTCCTTCAAACCCACACCCCCAAATCCACCCTCCCACCCCCAAACCTGCCTCGAAATCTACACCCTCCACAAACCTGCACTGCCACCCCCAGGACCCGCCCACCCCAAACCTACCCTCCTAAATCCAAACCCCCCAACACCTGCCCCCAACAACCTCCACTCCCCCAAACCTTCCTTCCCCCCTCAATCAATACCTCACTAAAAAAAAACCCTGTCCGTGGGGCCTGGGTAGCAGAAAAATGACACAAGAGGAGTCTGGGCTGTCAGCATGTCCGGGCCCCCCTCCTAGCCTCTGCTGCCCGGGCCCCTTATTGGATAAGGCCTGTCAGGCCCTGATGGTGACCCTGACTATACAGTATGTTGTGTAATTTCTCCTGCATACGTCGATGCCCTATATATGGTGGAAAACTACTGTTTGGGTGCACGGCAGGGCTTGGAAGGAAAGGAGCACTATTTAACTTATATAATGCAAAATTGTCTGAAAGCAATAGCGGATGCCATGTCACATTTGCAGAGGCTGTGATATAACTAAATAGTAGACACCTCCCACAAGTGACCCCATTTTGGAAGCTAGATCCCTCAAGGAATTTATTTAGATGTATGGTGAGCACCTTGAACCCTCAGGTGGTTCACAGAATGTTATAAAATTGTGCCAAGAAAATGAAAAATCCTATTTTTCCCAAAAAATGTTTTAGCTCAAAATATTGCATTTTCACAAGAATAGGAGGAGAAATTTCACAATACAATTTGTTGGGCAAGTTCTCCTGAGTACGCCTTATGTGGTGGAAAACTGTTTCAGCACATGGCAGGGCTCAAAAAGGAAGGTGCACCATTTGACTTTTACAGTTCTAAATTGGCTGGAATAGATATGGACACCATGTTGCGTTTGCCGAGCCCCTGATATTCCTAAACATTGCAAATATCCCACAAGTGACCCCAGTTTGGAAACTACTCCCTCAGGGAATTGATCTAGGGGTGTGGTGAGCATCTTGAACCCATTGTTGCATTACAGAATTTATAAATTTTGAGCCTTCAAAATAAAATATTACTTTTTTTCAACAAAAATGATGCTGAAGGACCAAATTTTTAATTTTCACAAGGGCAACAGGGGAAAATAGACAACAAAAAGTTTGTTATGCCATTTCTTCTGAGTACGTGAATGCTACTTTGCTCAAATATGGTCACCAATTTCAAATCCGAGCCGAATTTCGCAATATTTGTTCGGCACCTCAATCTCAAACGTTTTGCTGACAAGCCGGAAATTGTGGATTTGTTCGGTAATTGTTCAGATGACAAAAAGCATTAGTTAATTTGCACTAATGCTTCTGTTCTATACTTTCAGAATGTCTGTGTCTAGCATAGTGGGTGGGAGCAGAGGGAGAGGGGGGTGATAAGTCTCAGGTCAGATAATTAGAGGTCTCCATTTATTTATTTTTTTCCTGCACTTACTGTGGGTGGTCCAGTCTGATAAGCCAAATAGCACCCATAAAGCAAATTGCACTTTTTGCACACAAGAGCTTGTGTCATTGGCTGGGTATGTCACATGTCCTTGCCATATAAGAACCGGCCATTTCCCCTCGTTGCCAATTTCTCTGTGTTGGAGCTCAGTGACAGTTTGCTGCTGCAGTGCCAACGCTGCTGATCCTGTGTGCGCTATTTAGATAGCTAGCGATTCTATTTCTTTCAAGGTAGAGAGATAGATAGTAGGTTTAGTAACTTCTTCCTAAAACTGCCTTTTTAAAGGTTTAGTAGCAGTGATTTTGGCAAATCCCCTATGGCACTGTGGTGCTTATGTGAACAGCTGCACCAATCCTGTGCTGAAAATCTTTTAGTGCCACATCTAGGCAGCAACCACAGTTTTTGCCTAGTGCTATTTTTTGGCAAATCCCCTGTGGTACAGTGGTGCTTGTGAAATCTGTGCAAATAATATTTTAGTGTCACATTCAGGCAACAACCACAGTTTTTGCTCAGTACCAGTAGTATTTTTGGCAAATCTGGTCTGCTGTATTCACATCCCTAGATTTTTTTTGGACTTACAACAACTGACATGCAAATCTATTACCATCAAATATGAGTGGTAAAAGCCTTGGTCGAAAGGGGAACAGGTGTGGTGGTAAGGGAAAAATGCTTGGAGTCCGTGGAGAAGGTAGTAAAGTAACTAAATGTTCTGCTCAACCAACACTGCTTCTATGCAAACAAAAATGTCAACTTCTTTTAGTCGACAGGTTGGTATCAACTCTTTCTTAGGCAGCAGCACATCACTACGACTTGTAGATGAGTCCCAGAAAGAGCAGGTGCTAAAATAGATATTAAGCTCTCCATCAAGTGGTCTCTCCTCCACCTCAACTTCAACAGTACACACACTGCAATCCTCACAAGTGTCAGCCCCATCATACATGTTTCCTCACATGTCACAAGTCTCCAGCCGCCTTACTGACTGTGGGTCAACACAGATGGCTGAGTCTGCAGAGATGTTCACACATACTATAGCCTGGGAAACAGCGGTCTGCTCCAAAGCTTCACTAAGTGAAGACAGAGGAGGAAGTGATCTGCACCAATGCACAAAATCTTTGTCGGATCCAGGGCCGGATGAAAAAGGGTCCGAGCATAATGTAGAGCTTCCTGCTCTGGCCGCAAAGTCATGTAGGTGTCCACCTCAGGTATCTGAGTGTCATCATCATCAGCCTGACACTCAGATACCTGAGGTGGACACCTACATGACTTTGCGGCCAGAGCAGGAAGAGGGTAGCTCTGAGGCCTAGTAGTGTGACAACACAGAAGGTGATGATGAAGTTCCACATCCCTCTTACTGAAATAAAATAGTTGGAGCGCACATAGAGTGATATCCTCTTAATTTAGCCACCAGGTGTCCCCATTCTATGGAAAGACTCACCTGGTCAGGTTGTATGAGTCACAACCAACTTTGATGCCCTGATGAAGTTGTATTTACACAACAAAACGCGTAGGAAAGTGGCTAAATAAACAGAGTATACACCATTACTCTGTTTGTCATCTTTGGAGGTCAGCGCGGTGGTTTCTGTTTGTTTATCACATCCCTCTTACTGTTAATCCACAGAAGGCAGGTGATGAGCTCAGCAAAGAAGGTGGAAGGGGAGGAGGATGAAGCTGTCGAGGTTAGCTTGTCGCTTTCTGAACAGAGATGGAGTGCTGCAAGCACATCAACAACTGTGTCCTCAGGCACAACTCTGCCTCTGTGCAGAAATCATGGTGACTCTGCAGTTCACATGTGTAGTAAGCCTGGCTCAGCTTGGACATTTCTCCAGATCACAAAGAATGACCCAAATCATGGTATCTGCAAAATCTGAGTAGTGGCAAAAAAATCAATAATTGAACTACTTCATGCATGAACCATCACATTGGCATGCAGCATAAGATACATTGGGAAGTTCACTGTGCTAAAATGTGGCTTAGCAGGCCTGGTTAACCACTGAGCACTCCATCAAGGTCATCTGTGGCTTCTTCATCCTTTGTGACTGGGGGGAATGTTGTAATGCAGATCTTTGGCCACATAATGTCCACCTCTTTACCTGCAACAGCTAGTGTGATTGTCAGACTGTCAGTTGTTTTGGAAGTGGATATGCCTGCTGGCATTGAGCGCTGTCAGACATTGGGAGCATCACCTCTTCATGAAGGCAACATAACTTCTCTGCCTGCATCTCCCTTAGGTCCAGCAGTTTGTATGGTACACCCTACTCTATCCTGTCTCAGCACAGCAACCAGCCCTCGGTCCCGCAGATGTGGTCAAGTAAAAGACCATTTCCTCTTACCCAAGCCAAACCTAAGAGATTCAATTGCACCATCTCCAAGCTGTTGGCCCGGAAATGCTGTCTTTTTGCCTGGTGGATACAGAGAGTTTTTGGAAGCTCATGGCCATTGCAGTCTCCCAGTACCAGATGTCCAATCACGACTACTTTTTAAGAAAAGCTAAGTCTGAACTCCACCAGCAAGTCTCAAACAACATCACTGCTTCCTTGAGAAACTCTGTGTGGAGAGGGTGCATTTCACCACAGACACCTGGACGAGTAAGCATGGCCAGCAGCATTATATGTCGCTGACGAGGCACTGGGTAACTCTCTTGGCTGCAGGGGAAGGGGCTGCTGTACAAGTCTTGCCATCCCGTGGTCTGTGAGTAAAATCTCTGTATGTAGCACTTTCTCCACTACTTGTGCGTCTTCCAGCTACTCTAGTGCCTTTAGCTGTAGCCAAAACCTCTGTGGTAATTTGACACGTGTTCCAACTGTGCAGAAGAAATCCAGCACAGCTTCTTAGTACGCTGCCAGCAGGGTTCAACAGCATCAGGCTGTGTTAACATTAAAACGCCTGGGAAATGTGAGTCACACAGCTGAGGAGTTGTGGTCAGACCAAGTTTCATTGATGGCTGTCTCTGCAGAGCCTGCAGCCAGGAAAAGCTGTGTGTGACAATGCTGCAAACCTGGGTGGGGCCTTACAACAGGGCAAGGTGACACACGTGCTTTACATGGCTCTCGTCCTGAACCTGGTCATCCAGCAATTTCTAGGATACTATCATGGCCTAGATTTGCTGCTGCAGAGGGCATGGTTGCGGTGTGTTCACTTCCACCGTTCACACCCCATAACTCAATGACTTGCATACAGAAGAATCTTGCCATGGCGGTTAACTACCTGATATGCAATGTGCCAACACAATGGAGCTCCACTCTGCACGTGTTGCAGTGACTGTAGCACCAGCAATGAGCTATGGTATACTATGTGATAACAAATCATCATCTGGGCCAACACAATCCTGAGGTAATTCACACTGATGGAGTGGTAAAGGATCAAGGACCTCTACACCCTTCTGCACAGTTTTGAAATAGAGACTAAGATGTTTAGCCCTGATGATCCATTATCAGCATGACTATTCTGGTCATCTACATGCTGGAACACACTTTGAGCAACATGCGGAGTCAGCTGATGGTCCAAGAGGAAGAGGAGGAAGTAGAGGAGGAGGCATATGCACCAGTGATAACAAGATCTGACTGTCATCAGCACAGAGGCAGGAGGCATGGGAGTTGTGGAGGAGAAGGATCGACGAGGGTGCATGGTATCAGTCAAACAGTTGATGAAGGTGCAGGAGATGAGGAAGAAATGGAGGAGGAAGAGGCTATGTTGACAGAAGACTCAGCAGGTGAGGGAAATTTTGGTCATGTTTCTGTTGTGTGAGGTTGGCAGGAGAGAGTGGAGAGAGCAAGCTGGAATGTTACCCCCACCAGTAACACAAATGGGCCTACAGGATGCACAAGACACATAAGTGCCCTCTTGCTGCACATGATCTGCTGATTATTAGGATTCAAAGTAATGCTGATTACTGGGTGGCCACACTGTTAGATCCCCGGTACAAAAGTAAATTTGCCCAAATGATTTCCACCCTCGAAAGGGAAGCACACATGCAGGAGTATCAAAAGAACCTTTTAGATAATCTGCTTTTCCCCAAAATACCAGTGGCAGATATAGAGCACATTGCAGTTTTACGCTTCCAATCCAGGGAATTGCAAGTCGTCATCACAGAAAAGTTACCAGTAGCAGTGTATCTGTTACCAGCAGTTTCTGTGAGTCGTTTAACTGTTTTTTTAGACCAACCTTTGCAATGCCAGAAGAAAGGACAAGTCTGACACATTGTCAACGCCTAGAGAGGATGGTGCAGGAGTATCTACAGCTTAATATCAATGCCATGACTGTGGAACTGGACCCTTGTGCATTTGGGCTTCAAAACTGGAAAAGTGGAATGAGCTCATCACTTATGCTTTAGAGATTGTGTCGTTCCTGGCAGCCAGCGTTCTCTCATAATGTGTCTTAAGTGCTGTTTGTGATGTCCTGACAGATAAGCTCATATGGCTGTCCACCAACAGTGAAGATGGCCTAAGATTACCAAGATCAACAAGTCATGGTTCTCTAAGTATTTTTCCACTCCAGTGTCAGAATGGGGAGACTAAGCGCTGGTGTAGTTTTCAGTGTGCAGCATTAAGCTCCACGTTACAATATTTCAACTGTGGGGCAATTGTTGCCATTTAGTAATAGCTGTGCCTAAATTTTGGATCAGTAGGGACTCTTGTTAGGGTCTCTCTGCTCTATGAGCACAATACCTACTCATGACACTTGTGCACCACTTCCTAAATACTCAACTTTGAAGTGCTGGACTCAAGCCTCAAGCCTTGCTGCTATTGTGGCCTAACACAAAATGTTTTAATGGATGCATACTACTTTGCTGTGGTGTGACCCTAAGTTTTGGAAAATTGGGGACTCTTGTTAGGGCCTCTTTGTTGTGTAGTGCATTCCTTCAGCAGGGTTTTCTGAGTGACATGCCTACTCCTGTAACTCATCCTTCTTTAACTCTTCTTCCTCTTTTTATTTAATGTACAAAAGTATTGCCACTTTTCCCCTGTGACTCATCCATCTGTCATTTCAAGCTGAGTTTCACCCACCTATGAAATTTAAGCAAATGTGAACCACCTCCTATTTATTTTGAACTGATTTTGAAGAGTGTTCAGGCTGGCGCAGACCGTGTCTCGTGCACCCATGCTACGCTATGACACTATTTGTACTCTACATAATTGTTGTCCCTCTTCCTGGTGTCTGGCACTCATATGAGCAGTTTGTTAGCTTTTAGATACCTTTTGAAGGTGTTTTCTATTTGTTTCATGTTCGCTGTCATTAATGTTAATGGGGTTTGGAAGGTTCAACGAACTGTTCGGCGAAAAATCCGGCGAATACCTGCATTTGGCAAACCAAACCGAATTCGAACACTCAGGTGCTAATCTTTAGTCAGGACTCATTGCTGGCCATTTTAAAACAGTCCAATTTTTCTTTTTCAACTATTTCTGTGAACTTTCGGATGTCTGCTTTGGGTCATTCTTTGGGGCACTCTTTGGCGAAGATCAGTTGTTACTTTTTATGTCTTTTCTTCAGCTATGGTTTCTTCCTTGGTCTTAGCCCATAAAGCTCTGCTTGGTTTAGGCTACGTATTTGGCATGTATTTATGCAGTTGCACGTTTTTGCCCACGTTTTGTGCAAAAAAAGCGCAGCTGCATTCACACGCTGCACTTTTTTGGCTGCGCTTTTCCAGAGCCCATTTTATAATGCGGCCTACGGGAAAAGCGGATGTGCTTTGTAGTGATAACATGTCTGCAAAAAGACGCCAAAATACGCAGTGTCTGAATGCATTTCAGCAAAAACCATAGTTTTTGCTGGGATGCATTTACATCCCATCATGACAAGGTGACCCATTTTGGGACGGTCTACTGGCAAGTTTGGAGAGCCCCGCCTTTCTCCTGCTGAGCAGAAGCTTACATAATGAATCCCATCTGTGATTCATTTTGGGGCCCAGGTCATACACAGCACGCTGCTACTTATGACGTCAGTAGGCACAGTAGCAGGTTTTAATATGGTTAGTGTAGGGACCGTCCCAAAATGGGTTAATTTATCGTGGTGGGATGGCTTAAGTATGTTTTTTGCAAAAAAGGTATGTACCAAGTACCCTGTGTTTTTACAGCATTATATTTTACTTATTTATTGCAAGGTATTTGGACACAATAACACACATACTTTTCTTGTTTTTTAGTTGATGTTTCATACAAATTGGCATTTATACTGTGTGCAGAATTATTAGGCAAATGAATATTTTGATCACCTGATACTTTTTATACATGTTGTCCTACTCCAAGCTGTATAGGCTTGAGAGCCAACTACCAATTAAGTAAATCAGGTCATGTGCATCTCTGTAATGTGGAGGGGTGGGGTCTAATGACATCAACATCCTATATAAGGTGTGCTCAATTGTTAGGCAACTTCCTTTCCTTTGGCAAAATTAGTCAGAAGAGAGATTTGACGGGCTCTATAAAGTTCAAAATTGTGAGATGTCTTGCAGAGGGATGCAGCAGTCTCGAAATTGCCAAACATTTGAAGCGTGATCACCGAACAATCAAGCGTTTCATGGCAAATAGCCAACAGGGTCGCAAGAAGCGTGTTGAGCAAAAAAAGCACAAAATAACTGCTCATGAATTGAGTAAAATCAAGCGTGAAGCTGCCAAGATGCCATTTGCCACCAGTTTTGCAATATTTCAGAGCTGCAACGTTACTGGAGTATCAAAAAGCACAAGGTGTGCAATACTCAGGGACATGGCCAAGGTAAGAAAGGCTGAAAAACGAGCACCTTTGAACAAGAAACATAAAATAAAACGTCAAGACTGGGCCAAGAAATATCTTAAGACTGATTTTTCAAAGGTTTTATGGACTGATGAAATGAGAGTGACTCTTGATGGGCCAGATGGATGGGCCAGAAGCTGGATCAGTAAAGGGCAGAGAGCTCCACTCCATCTCAGACACCAGCAAGGTGGAGGTGGGGTACTGGTATGAGCTGGTATCATCAAAGATGAACATGTGGGACCTTTTCGGGTTGAGGATGGAGTGAAGCTCAACTCCCAGACCTACTGCCAGTTTCAGGAAGACAACTTCTTCAAGCAGTGGTACAGGAAGAAGTCGGTATCATTCAAGAAAAACATGATTTTCATGCAGGACAATGCTCCATCACATGCATCCAACTACTCCACAGCGTGGCTGACCTAAAGGTCTAAAAGAAGAAAAAATAATGACATGGCCCCCTTGTTCACCTGATCTGAACCCCATAGAGAACCTGTGGTCCCTCAAAAAATGTGAGATCTGCAGGGAGGGAAAACAGTACACCTCTCAGAACAGTGTCTGGGAAGCTGTGGTGGCTGCTGCACGCAATGTTGATTATAAACAGATCAAGCAACTGACAGAATCTATGGATGGAAGGCTGTTGAGTGTCATCATAAAGAAAGGTGGCTATATTGGTCACTAATTTTTTTGGGTGTTGTTTTTGCATGTCAGAAATGTTTATTTCTAAATTTTGTGCAGTTATATTGGTTTACCTGGTGAAAATAAGTGAGATGGGAATATATTTGTTTTTTATTAAGTTGCCTAATAATTCTGCACAGTAATAGTTACCTGCACAAACCGATATCCTTCTAAGGGCCCTTTCACATCAGCGTTTTTTGAAATTCGCGGCAGATGCGGTGAAAAAAACGCATCTGCCGCGATTACCGCATACCGGCTGCACTTGCGGCGCGGTTAAGGTAAACGCCATGCAAAGTATAGGCGTACTTGCGGCAGGTGCGGCAAGTGCGGTTTTGCACTTGCGGCAGGTGCGGCCGCGAAAAAAACCGCGGCTGACTGCGGTTTTTTTCGCGGCCGCACCTGCCGCAAGTGCAAAACCGCACTTGCCGCACCTGCCGCAAGTACGCCTATACTTTGCATGGCGTTTACCGCAACCGCGCCGCAAGTGCAGCCGGTATGCGGTAATCGCGGCAGATGCGGTTTTTTCACCGCATCTGCCGCGATTTGAAAAAAACGCTGATGTGATAGGGCCCTTAGATAGCCAAATCTAAAAAAAAAACCACTCCAACTTCCAAAAATATTAAGCTTTGATATTTGAGTTTTTTGGGTTGATTGAGAACATAGTTGTTGATCAATAATAAAAATAATCCTCTACAATACAACTTGTCTAATAATTCTGCACAAAGTGTATAGTGAACTTGCTATGCAGACCTGTTCACACTAGATTGTTCTGACTCCGTTTTTGTCGGCAGACATGAATGTAGTTCATTGGACCTCATGGATTATCATTTGAGGGTATGTTGTTGGGACTTAATTAATAAATGAGTAAATAAGGGTTGTTAGTGGGTTTTATTTCTATTAAAGGAATTTTGTCCATGTGTGTGTTTTCTAACTATTAACTTACCGGATTGGTAATGGGAGGGTATCAGAAGATGTCTGACATTACCTGTCATTAACCCCTTCTATCACCCCAATGCCACTGTACCAGGGCATCGAGAAGAGTCAGGTAAAGCACCATGAATTGGTGCTTCTAAAGAATGTACCAATTTCAGTCTTCAATGTATTTTTATATTTCAATAACAGAAGTACACGTTATACAGTAATACAGACATAAACAAACAGACGGCATTGGGTAGGTATTAACAAAACCTATATTATGGGGAGGAGGTGGGGGGGGAAGTAGAGTAAGACAAAAGATTGGGGGGGGTGTAAGATATATGTCTTTGGGTAAAAAAAAAATAGCGGTATTAATTGGGCCTCCAAAGCCGTCAGAGATGGTGGACATGTTCAAAGCCCCATAATACGTTATACAGGATTGTTTTTGGTGCTGGTCAGTCATGTGAGGCTGAGTGGTAACGAGTTTTCTCCGGCTATGGCCTTGAGTGGCCGTTTCCACAGGAAATCCAATGCGTCCCGCATGAACAACAGGGAATATGTCAACTAGACCAACTGGGGGGGGTGTTTAGGGAATTAGGATAGGGAGGGGATGAGAAAAGGGGGAGGGGAAGGTGGGGTATGGGAGAGGGTAGAGAGGAGTAAGAGGAATTCAACGCTGAGGGGGACCAAAGGAGCTGATAGAATGATAGGGGGAATATATCAGATGATAGAAAATATAAGAGAGAGGGCATGAAAGGATTTACGTTGTAGTGTCACTTTACTTTTACCTTTACCTTTACCTATCCGCTGGTTTTCAAGGGAGGGGGGTCCATGGCTGCCGGGTGGTTAGCCCATAGGGCCCATGCCTCTGAGACATAACGCCTTCTCGGGGCGTCCATTGCCAGGTGGTATTCGTGAGAAAATATTGTGTTGAGTTTTTTGGTAAGGTCTCCTATGTTTGGGGAGGCTGCGTTTTTCCAAGAAACTGCTATACATAATCTAGCTGCAATAAGAACATAGGAGATTACATGTCGTGTGACAGGGGGAATGTTTCTGCTCCTATGTGTAACACTGCCAGTTGTGGGGATAAGGGGATGTTCGTGTCTGTAATTTCCCCTAGCAGGCCGGACACCAATACCCAAAACTGGGAAATCTTAGGGCAACGCCACCATATGTGTGCCAGATCCCCCTTCAGGCCACAATGTCTCCAGCACAGTGGCGAGGATCCCGCTGCAAATCTGGCCAACCTGGAGGGGGTGATGTACCATCGTAGATGCAATTTCTTCAAAGATTCTAAGTGGTTAATGCATTTTGTAGCTTGCAACACGCACCTAACCGCTCCCTCCCATTCATCACGGTCAGCCTCAAAGCCTAGGTCTTTCTCCCAAGTAGTCATGTTGGGGAGCTTTGTGGGGGAATTGTGAGATATGAGTCCTTCGTAAATCAGGGAAAAACCCTTCGGTGAGTTAGTTTCTACGTGAAGAAAGCGCTGAAATGGCGAGGGTGTGGGTTGTTTAAGAACGTGTGTGCATGCAGGTGAATTAACAAAATGTCTCACCTGTGAGTATTGCAAGAAGGAGCGGCGTAAGGTCTGAGAGTCCCTGCTAAAGCTGTCGAATGGAATTAGTCTACCATCTTGTATCAAGTCCCCCATGGAGAGAATCCCCGATGATTGCCAGGGTGTGATATTTAACGTGGGGATGTGCACCTGGAAAGCCTCCAGCGGTATCCTCTCTGGGGCAGCTGTAGCCAGAATTCTGGCATTATTTTCCATGTCTCTTGAAGAGCTCGGACCGTGGACAAAGGGTGGTTCACCCTCACCGGACCCAGCGCTGCCCCAGCTAGGAGCTTGGCAGGCGAGACCCCCGGATCCAATTCCGTCTCTAGTTGAACCCAACCTATGTCAGACTGTTGCCTCCACAGGACTCTAGAAGCTTCTAGAATCGCTGCTTTATGGTAGGTGGAGACATCCGGTACTCCCATACTGCCCTCTTTTAACCTCATGTACATCGTTCGTCTCTGGACTCTTGGTCTACCTCCCGCCCAGATGAAGGTGTTAATTTGTTTTTGTAGCTGAGATAGGAGTTTGCTTGGGAAACCCATCGGGACACAACGAAAGAGGTATAGCAGTTTCGGCAGCCATAACATCCTGAAGGCCTGAATTCGGGCCATCCAGGATAGAAGGGGAAGAGGACCATTGGTCAGTCCCCCTTCAGTGTTGCCACCAGTTTGTTTAAATTAACTCGGGCTACTTGTTTCGTGGGACACAAAATTATTCCCAAGTAGGGTATGCCCTCCGGGGCCCAAGCAAAGGGGAACTGTGTGGAGAGGGCGACCTGTTCCCGTTTCGACAAATTAATGGGGAGTGCCAAGGACTTTCCCATGTTTAGTTTATAGTAGTAAATTTTTGTGAATTCGTCAAGTTCTTTGAGAATAACTGGAATAGAGCTGTCGGGACTAATACAGGAGATGATGACATCATCAGCGTACAGCCCTATGACATGATGTTTAGATCCCACATGAATACCCGCGATCTCAGGATTAGATCTAATAGAGGCCGCAAGGGGTTCCATGACGAGGGCAAAGATCAGGGGTGACAAAGGGCACCCCTGTCTTGTTCCGTTGGTGATGTCAAAGTGTCTCGACACAAATCCCGACATTGAGACTCGGGCCCCCGGGTTGGAATAAAGGCTCAATATGGCTGATAGGAATGGGCCGGAGAAGCCGAACCCCCCAGAACCTCTCGCAGATAACCCCAGTGTACCCTGTCAAACGCTTCTTCTGCGTCAAGGGACAGGAATACATTGGGGTCTCCCCTCTCCTCCGCTATCACCACCAGGTCCAACATACGTCTAGTGCCATCTCTGGCCTGTCGTCCCTCCACAAAGCCCACCTGGTCCGAGTTTACCAGCAACGGAATCACCTTAGCGAGTCGAGAGGCCAACAGTCTGGCAAATATCTTCACATCCGTGTTAAGTAACGAGATGGGACGATAGTTGCCCGGTCTGTCAGGTGGCTCTTCAGGATCGTAGAGATCGTGGCCTCCAGGGCCTCAGCCGGAAGAGTCCCCTCAGTCTGCCAGTGCTGGAACAGTCGGAGGAGGTATGGAGCCAAATGAGGGGAGAACGCTCTGTAGTATTCGTTGGTCAGACCGTCAGGGCCTGGGGCTGAGTTCAATTTAAGAGTCGAAATTATTTTTGTTACTTCCTCAAGGGTGAAAGGTTGGTTCAGGGATGCGAGCACATCCGGGGGGACCGTAAGCTTGGATGCTGTCTAATGAGGGTTGTTGAGTCATGGGGTCACCTGACAAGTTGTAAAGTTTAGAATAGAAATCCGCCATTACTTCTACTATTTCGCTCGGGTTCCTAATTATTTTTCCGTCGGGGGATGTCATGGTCGTCACCATTGATTGAGATACCCTTTTCTTCAGTCTCCTGGCCAATAGCTTACCCGCCATGTCCCCTGCAGCATAGTATTGGGTGCGGAGTTTCCTTAGGCCCAACTCGTGTTGGTAGAGTAGCTGGGATCGTAACTTAGTTCGGAGGTCAAAGATCTGGGAGGACAGTTGAGGAGTTGGACTAGCTTTATTTGATCTCTCCAAGATTGCTATCTGTTCCGACCATTCCCTCCACAACCTCTCTCTAGCTCTCTTATTTTGAGCGGCCTTCTGTATAAGGAGGCCGCGGAGCACCGCCTTATGTGCCGCCCATAAGGTTCCATCTGTGATCTCCCCAGTGTCGTTGATTAGGAAAAATTCCTCTAGGTTCTCACCCAAGGCGTCTAAAGTTCTTTGTTCTGAAAGAAGGCTGACATTCATCCTCCAACGGCGTGGCGCACCTCTGTTTTGCCCCTGGCTGATCCCTAGAGTGACGGGCGCATGGTCCGACCACGAGATCAGCCCAATTTCGGCCGATTTGCAGCAGGGCAAAGTTTTTTCTCCCACCAGGAAAAAATCGATCCTGGAGTATGTTTTGTGACTATTGGAAAAGAAAGTGTAGTCCCTTTCCTCTGCGTGGAGATAGCGCCATACATCATGGAGTCTGAATTCCCTGCATAAGTCCGCCAACTCTCCTCTCTTTTTTACGCGCGGAGCCGAAAAGTCCAGTCTAGTCTCCATGATCTGATTGAAGTCTCCACAAATCACCAAGGAACTCTCGGCTGAACAATTCAGCTTTTTGAACAGGGCTCTCAGGAATCTCAACTGTCCCATGTTCGGGGCATATACCGTCACTATCGTGTACGGCTCTCCCGAGATGAGACAGTTTAGAATGAGATACCTCCCCTGTGAGTCTGCCTCCACTGAGGTCTGCTGGAACTGGACTCTGTTGCTCACCATAACACATACTCCTGCCTTCTTAGCGTTGTGATTAGCAAAGTAGATGTGAGGGAAGGTGGGGTTCCTTAGCCGATGATTGTCTTCAGCTAGGAGATGAGTTTCTTGGATGCAGATCACATCCGCACGTAACTTCCGGGTCTCCCTCCATAAGAAGGAGCGCTTAACTGGGGAGTTTAGTCCCTTTACATTAAGCGAAGCCACATTCAATGTTGAGGGGGATACAGACCTGGCTGGGCGAAGTGCAGACATGGCCCCAACCCCAATTGCCAAGCGGGGAGACCTCAGGCAAAGAAAAGAAATTAGTGGTTAAGAGGATAGAGAAATAGACGAGGGGAAGGAGGGCCTAAGTGGGAGGGGGGAGAAAAATAGATAAAGAAAGGGGTGGGGGGGGGAGGGAGGCGGGGGGGGTAAGGGGGAAGGGAAACACGTATGTAAACCGAAATGTCGTCAGACAATAAATATCTGACTATCAGGGGGTATTGTGCGACCGAGTCCAACCGGTCACAATACAAATGGAGGGAGGTCCACCTCCTCCCGCAACCCCGAATGGAGTCGCGACAGGCGGGGTCCGGTGCAGGGGACCAAAGGGCAATCTCAGGAGGACAGGTCGACCCACACAGACCAGAGTCTAGTCTTCCCAAGCCTTTTCTCGTAGAAGGACTGACTTCAAAGTTGAGGTCTTCGTGCCCCTGTCTCTGGGGTATGCGGAGAGCTTGCAGGGGAGGGCGCTAAGTTCCATGAACGCAACGCCCTGCGTAGTTGAGTTGGAGATGCGAAAGAATGTCTAGATCCTTTATATCTAAAATTCACAGCTACCGGGGTGCCCCAGGCATATTGGATCCCTTTTTCTCTCAGAAGTTGACAGCTGGGAGCAAATTCGCGCCTCCTGGCGAGCGTGCCCGGGGAAAGGTCTGGGTATACTGCTGAGTTCTCAAATTGTGTCGGGAGAGTGGGGTTCGCTCTCATGGCTTGTATAAGTGCATCCCTCGTTTTAGTGCTTAAGAAAGAAATTAAAATGTCTCTGGGAACATCTTTTGGTAATTTTGCAGGTTTAGGCAGTCTATACGTTTTCACGATCTCCAGGGTCTGTGGAGAAGCGTCTGGGAGAGCTGCAGATAAGAAAGCTGTGACCACTGCTGGGAGATCCTCTCCATCTTGTGATTCTGCTACCCCTCTTAATTTAACATTGTTTTTGCGTAGCCCGTCTTCCAGGTGACACAGGGTTGCATGAACTGTGCCCATTTCCCTGTCTAGCACATCATAGCTGTCGGCTAGATTATTGTGGGCTGCAGCATAATCAGCCATTTTAGTTTCAATGTGTGAGGTTCTCTCTCCTAAGGCCGCCATTTCTGCCCTCATTTCTCCCATCATTTCTCGTATCTCCCCCAGCATTGCATCCCTCATGGAGCCCAGCATGTCCCTCATACAGCGTTTTGTTAGAGGGGAGTCATCTCTACTTACAGGGCTGCGTTCTTCTGGGCGGCGGGGAGATCGCGGTGCATGGGAGGCCGCGCTGGAAGGAGACGCTGGGTCCTTCCTGGCCGGCACCATCTTGGGCTCCCTGTGAGTCTCCAGGGTGAAGAAGTCCGTGAGCTTGCTGTCAGCCTCACGATGGCGAGACCCGGTCCGCGGCATAGTCAGGGTGAAAGCGAGATGTTGTGCTGTCTCTTGGGCAAAACGAGGGCTTGGGGAAGCCGTTAAAAGCCGCTTCTCCGGTCTGTGTGGAGGAGCCCCTCTAGAATGCGTCCGGCGCCATCGGCTGCTGGACACGCCCCCCCGAACGTACCAATTTCTGGGGTAGCTGCGGGGTGCTATTCTATAGTGTGGGGGGAAGGCAATAACTATGGGTCACACTACACTAAGAATATCAGCCATCAGCTGCCTAGTTTTACCATGGCTGGCAAAAAACATAGGGTGAAACCCACACATTTTTTTAATTATTTATTTAAATAATTAAAAAAAACAAGGGCTCCTTTGTATTTTTCATTGACAGCCAAGGTAAAACTAGGCAGCTCTCCACTTTATCTGTGCTGAGAATGAAAAATACAGCAAAACCCTACACATTTTTTTCTCATTATTTATTTATTTTATATACTATGAAGACAGTTGTATGCCATTTACTAATGTGTATGGCAACCAATCACAAATTGTGGGTGTGCAGTCTGAATGCAACAGCCAATCACAGATGAACTTATAGAGAGCGGTTGTGGTTTAGTGCGGTGAATATTCATGAAGCTTAATGGGCCGCCCCGCAAGCAAGTAGCAGGAGACTGGTATGCTCTATCCATATTTTTCTGTCTATCTGCAGTCAGCTGACACAATTACCATGTTAATCGTGCCAGCCTATAGGACACTCGGATTCGGCATAATACTGGTGCGGTAGCATCCGATTGCATCTGGCATCACAAAAAAAAAAGGATTTGGTCGGACGCGGTTTCCATCAGATCACTGCTGGACAGAAAAGAACCAAGTCTAAAACCAGCCTATCTGTGCCCCTTGCTGTGTCTGTGACCCTGAATTTTCACTCAGGTGCAGAATAACCTGCATTGGATGAGAGCAACAGCAAAATCACCTGTCTATAGTATACTTATATGAGTACTTGTTAATTTGATGCTTGTATGTACATAGATACAATCCATAGTACACCAACAACATATAATTATTTATAGTATTGAAAACAATCTGCCACCACATACTGGCTGTCTGATCATACCATATTTCCAGCTAAATTCATAAAAAAAACTCCCCATAGGATTAGCTACCCTGGAAAAATAACATGTACACTTTAATTTGATTAAAAAAAGGTAAGAATCTTTATTAGAGCCAAAAATAAACAACATTTATTACAATCAGTGCCTCCAGTGTAAAGGGTGTAGACACCAGATTAGTCACAAAGTGAGATCCTTTACATCATACAGTTAGGCACAATATTTCAAGACAATTTGTATAAGTACCATTCTATCCAATAAACAGAGGGGATTGGGTGCTATTACACCTCCACAATACCTCTACTGGATAAATAAATCAGTGTGGACTCTGAAGAACTAGGCAAAAAGAGTACCACTACGTCAATTCATTTTTGCTCAACTATCAATATAAAGCTACAAACCCACCTATATTATTACTATAATGAGGTGGGCAGGGATAGGGTAAATAGCAAAACTATCTAGCTTTGTTGTCACTGCTTACAATATAAAAAAACTACATTTACCTATGTCCTTATGAATAAAAGTGTGGTAGGGGTACTGAGACTACTATTGATACATGAAATGGCTTACTGATGCATACCTAATGGTCTGATTGTGCCAACCTGTTATTCTTCCTGACCCCAACGCATTTCGTCTGGACTTCCTCAGGGGACGTCAGAGGAGGGGACCATAGATGCCCAAAAGTAGGCCAATGGTAAAACAGAAGATTCGCACCATTGATCCCACTTCCGAGTTTTAGGCTGCAGTCACATGATATGCCCCCAGTGTGAATCACTTCCTGTCCCCGGTCTGTTGCCCAAAAATAGGCACAGATGTAATGACAACTGACGGCAGTGCGTGTAACAGAGTTCAGGTGCCGAAGACCCAGAACTCAGGGAAGTAAAGCGCCCCATCACAGATCTCCTCATGGCCTTACCAGCGACCAAATCATTCATATCTGCGCAGTCTCTCTTCCTTCGTCTGATATGCTTCAAGCAGAAAATTATATCACCGCTACAGAACAGCCAGCTCAATCTGAGTCTATAATAACAACTTCTACCTTGCTTAAAAGCATGCAAGAAACCTTTGTGGTTGAACTAGCCTGAGCCATGGTGACTTTCACAGCTCAACTTAATCAAATTACACATCAGACCTTGAGAAAAAAAATAGATGACACTGCTGATGCTTTAAATGAAGATCAGTCCTTTCTCCAGCAACATGCGGACTTCAATACTCTAGAACTTAAATATTGGGACCTCGAAGACAGATCCCACAGAGGAAATATATGTATCAAAGGCCTCTCAGGGGACATTACCGTCCTTAAGGAAACAGCAATGTCTGTATTTCCTGCCCTTCTTCCCAGTACCGACCCAGCACTACTCCACTTCACTAGGATCCACAGAGTTATGTGGAGACCATGGTTGGAAGATTTTCTTAGGGACATGGTGCTGAAATTACACTATGAGGAATAAAGAGATTTTATTTGATCCTTGCAGCAGCCATGATGTGTCACCACTGACAGGCATCCTGGACAAGGTTCATCTATTTGCAGACATCTCACCAGCTACCCTCTTTAGGATAAGATCAATGCGTCCAGTCACCATGACCCTACAAGCTGCTAATAACAAATACAGATGAAGCTTCCCTCTTGCTCTATCTTTCACCTATAACAACTAAACCGATATAGCATGCTCACTAGAAGAAGTAAAAGCGTCACTAGAAAAGGCCGGAATCCCACTGTCTGATACTCCTCCACTACTTCCCCGCACTCAGCGTCCAACAAGGAATGGAGGCAGGCAGATCAAGGAGCCGGTCTACAGGTTTTAACTGATCTGAAGGAACAACGATCTCTGCTGTGTCACAATTAAGATCAGCGCATGACTTTCGACATCATGACTGATTTAATTACACACCGATCTTAATTCTTTACAGGTGGGATCTGTTCAGATGTTGAAAGCTACCCATTCAAGATTTTATCAGTATAAGGTTTATACAAAAAGCTGTACAAATAGACTGCAACCTCGTTGCAATTAAAGGTTGATTTTGAGGATATATGTATGCCACTATACCCCTCTCAAATATCTTATAAACTCTTCTGTACGTTTTTTTCTATGAGCTATATTGTGATTGATAATATTCCCCACAAGTTATGTTTTTGCAAATTGATTAATACATTTAATTATCATGATAAATTAAGCCTTCATGTTATTCAATAATACTAGGTCTAGAATTGTTATGACTTATGACCTGTTTGCCAAGAAAAAGTCCACTAACAAATCTAACCCCCCTCCCCCACACACACATCTACCGCATTTGAACAAAAGTGCCTGTACGACCCTTTTGGGCAACGGCTTATCTCAGTACTATACTCTATATATACCTTCACTTGCAGGAAGAAAAACTACAGTAGATGGAGCAATGGGAAAGCCATCTTAGAATCATTATGTCCATTGATAGATGAAATCGATGTTATGATGTCTTATCAAAAGGTAGTAATCAGATCTCACTTAAAGTACCGTTACACACTGAGATATCGCTGTGAGATTTCTAAAGATCTCAGGAGCGCGCGCTCGCGAAGGACATCTTTTAGATATCGCTATTGAGATGTCACACGACGAGATATCGTGAACATCGCACCAACGATACAGACATCGTCTGAAAGACCCAGCGAGAGATGTTGCCGATCGTGATCACGCTGTCACACAGCAACTACATGAACGAATCCTACCGCAATGTGGGCATAGTCTGAGGCACAGGCTAGGAGCCAGGCGTGCCAGATTCTGTTTTACCTCACCCCTACATGTCCGATTGGTGGCCACACCTGCATTACCATTGGTCATTCTTGTCTGGCAAGATGGCGACTTCATGTGCGCTGTCGCCCTCTCAACCATTTTGTCATTCAAGTTTTTTTGTATTTCATGACACCTGTGCAAGCCATTGATGCGGTCACAATATGTCACATGGGAATGCTCGTGCGTGGCCTATGGTTGAGTGGTTTGTGGCCCTAAGCATTTGGACGATGTAGATGTGTTTGCATTGATATTAACTATAATGGCTGAGATGTAGTTGCATCTGCCACTATGTATGTATGTTTATGATGACGCCAATGTGTAGATGTACATACCCATACATTTGTATGTCTGAATGAAACTGTATCTGCTTGGTTATTTGTAAAAATATGTGTATGTTATTTGCATATCGCAGGTTAATTCATATATGTTGACCTAGTTTTGGGAACAATGTGGCTGACATACAGGAGCAAGCACGTCCTGAGAGTTTCCATATGTGATTATTTAATGATATATGGGCCACATGTAGCGTCATACATTTGTGGCCTACCAAATAAAGGAACATGACCACATTGAACAATAACTACATATATGTAGAGGACACAAAAAAAATAAACAAACAAAAAAAGCTATTTGGAAACAGACGCAGGGACGTAACCGCAAAGAATGAAGAATAACAACTTTAATGTGTCTCCTTGTTTACATGTGTTTACTTGGGTTCAGCAGAATAAGAAATTCCAAGGACTATAATGATGTACTCACGGGAGATCAAATATGGCGGCCTTTGCCATTAACCAACGCCAGCCAATCGGAACGCAGTACTGGCCACCAATCGGCACAGACGGGGCACGGGAAACACAATGCCAAGGCATGCCTACAGGATTGTGTTCACAATCCCAGAAATCAAAAACTTGATCGTTATCGCGGTGTCACACATAAATATGCAGCAGGTTTGCTGATCTCAGATTGCTTGATTTAGCAACAGGTTTGCAAATCTGCGATCAGCGATCCAAAGATTTATCGCACCCATATCTCGGTTTTACATGCAATGACGTCCTAACGATGTCGTTTGAGCAATGAAAAACCCGTGACGTATCAGCAATGTCTCTCAGGATATCTCTGCGTGTCACGGTACCCTTACTGAGACATCATTGAAAATGTTACACAGATCCTACTATGTCCCAGTAAAACTGCATTAAATTTACCCTAATGACACAGATAGATGTGGGGGGGGGGTGCAATGCGACAATAGACATGAAACATATTTGGTTGACCTGTCCTCTGGTGATTACATTCTGGCAGGAGGTTAAATCCCTTATTTAGAATGCTATGGGGGAGTTTGTCCAGCTTGATCCAGCAGTTCTATTATTTGGTGACAGACCACCCGGTCTGGCTAATAAAACCTTCAACATACTCAATTTCATTAATATTGCAGCCCGAATACACATTGCTGCTCAATGGAAAACATCAATTCTTTCTTTAACTTTAGTATAAAAAAATATAGATAATATAATGAACTACGAATGCATTGAACCACTAAAACTGATACCTTGGAATTATTTTATGCTGTCTTGATTCGCTGGATAGACTCCCATCCTGGACCCCCTCCTGATTCGCTCTCTAAGTGTGAACTGTGTCCCATCAAGTGATATATATGGGGAGATAAAACTCCACTTTTTATTTCTGATCTGAGCTTTTAATCTAGCATTGACTGATATAAGAGTTGCTAATTGCACTAGTTTTTGATACTTTACCGTAGTGGTATATAAAGATACTAATTACCATGATGTGATTCCCAATTAAAAATCGCCCTTTTCCTTCCCATTTTCCCTTTTCTATTTTATTTCTTTTCTAGTAATCTGTCTTTTGCTTTCATTCATGTGTCAATTGTCAGAGTAAAACCATATTGCTTGTGGAAATTTGCACTTCAGTACGGAAGTGGAAGAACTTGCAGGAAAACTTCTCTCCATATGGTAGATAGCAAGTTCCCAGACCTATTGCTTGTGGGGAATTCATTATGCACTGAATTATATTACCGTATATACTCGTGTATAAGCCGAGTTTTTCAGCCCAAAAATTGGGCTGAAAAGTCACCCCGTCGGCTTATACACGGGTCAATACGGTAATCCTTATGGTGGGGAGGCTGGAGGAGGTGGGAGGAGGCTGCTGACTGAGCGGCCCGTCACGTGGGGCCGCTTATTAGATATGCACGGCTCCCCCCGCCCATCACAGCGGCAGGGGGAGCCGTGCATGCAGCCCTCCAGTGTATACAGGCAGCCCCCCAGTGGCACTAGCCCCCCCATCATGTTTAGAGCCCCCCACACTTTGCAGAGCCCCACCGCTGCATTATCTTACCATCCAGGGCCTTCTTCACCGCGGGTCCTGCAGTCATCATCGCGCGCTGTGTTCCGGTCTCACGTGACCCAGCGCGATGACGTCATTACACTGCGACCGCCAGGTCACATGAGACCGGGAACACTGCGCGCGAGGATGGACTGCAGGGCCCGCGGTGAAGAAGACCCTGGATGGTAAGATAATGCAGGGGGGGTCTCTGCAAAGTGTGGGGGGCTCTAAACATGATGGGGGGCGAGTGCCACTGGGGCCTGCTGTATTCCCCTGGGGGCCTGCTGTATATACCCTGGGGGCCTGCTGTATATAGCCCTGGGGGCCTGCTGTATACCCTGGGGCCTGCTTATACCCCTGGGGGCCTGCTGAATACCCTGGAGGCCTGCTGAATACCCCTGGGGGCCTGCTGAATACCCCTGGGGGCCTGCTTATACCCCTGGGGGCCTGCTTATACCCCTGGGGCCTGCTGTATACCCCTGGGGGCCTGCTTATACCCCTGGGGGCCTGCTGTATACCACTGGGGGCGTGCTGTATACCATACTGCTGGGGCCTGTATACCACTGGGGGGGCCTGTATACATCACTGCTGGGGGCTGTATACCTGTCCTGGTGGCTGTATACCATACTACTGGGGCCTGTATACCACTGGGAGGGCCTGTATACCACACTGCTGGGGGCTGTATACCTCACTGCTGGGGGTTGTATACCTGTGCTGGAGTCCACCCTCGGCTTATACGCGAGTCAATAAGTTTTCCCAGGTTTTGGGGGCAAAAGTAGGGGGGTCGGCTTATACACGGGTCGACTTATACACGAGTATATACGGTATATGTTCTTAAAAATTTTCAATAAAACTATTTTAAAATTAAATAAAAAATAGTGGCCATGCAAAGCCCAAATCATGAAGATTCGGTCACAGTCCTAATATTTATGCAACTAATTAGTGTACCCTCTGGAATGTTTTTGCACTTTACTAGCTCATGGTTTTTTATAGTTTCTTCTTCTGACCTCTGTCCATTTACAGACAATCCTTCTGTCTTCTTATTTTGTACCTTGTCTGTCCTCCTGGTTCTGACATGGTAACCTGAGCATTCTTGTGAGCCTGTAGCCAGCAGCCTGGTGGCCCCTATGTAAGTCCAGATCCCATTACAGGATGAAGGTCAGGGCAACCTCTTGGACCTGGTAAACACAGTGGCTAGCTCTAAGCCTGTTTGTGACAGACACTTTTAGAGCTGCCAGTTGACCACAGCCAGAGCTCCATTACACACTTTTAGAATTCAGCCCTTCATGATCAGAGATTTTACGATTTCATGCATTGTTTACCCTCCTCCGATAACAGCAGCTGCAAAATCAGAGCAAATCTGCTCTGGAAGATCTTTTGAGTGGATGCTGACTTCTTATATCTAATGCCTCCACCTTCTACCTCTGGTGATTTACTTCCTCAACATCCCAATCTGGTTTACAGGTTCAGTCCACCACAAAGTCAGCATTATAATTATTATCCCTGACTTGGCTGACAGATGTCTAACTGTGGTAAGTGTCCCGCAAAGCAAATCGAATATTTAAAGTCACCAGCTTTATTGAATTAAAAAAATGATGGCACACATTTGCTTTGGTTTTAATTTCCACATCTCAATTAAAAAGATTAACAATCAATATATTGTCACCTATATAAATGACTACTGTCCACACACTCAATTAATCAGTCAGACTCAAACCTCTGCAATGTGGGCAAGACCAAAGAGCTTTCTAAGGATGTCAGGGAAAAGATCCTAAAACTGCATAAGGCTGGAATGGGCTACAAAACCATAAGTAAGATTCTGGGTGAGAATGAGACAACTGTTGATGCAATAGTAAGAAAATGGAAGAAATACAAAATGAGTGTCAATCTCCATCGATCTGGGGCTCCATGCAAAATCTCACTTCACGGGGTATCCAGGATCTTGAGGAAGGTGAGAGATCAGCCTAAAACTACACGAGTGAAATTGTTAATGATCTCAAGGCAGCTGGGACCACTGTCACCAAGAAAACCATTGGTAACACATTACACTGTAATGGATTAAAATCCTGCAGTGCCCCCAAAGTCCCACTGCTCAAGAAGGGACATGTGCAGGCCCGTCTGAAACTTGCCAATGAACGCCTTGGTGATTCTGAGAGCTGTGGTCAGCTGAGACAAAAATTGAGCTCTTTGGCGTTTACTCAACTCCCCGCATTTGGAAGAAGAGAAATGCTGCCTATGACCCAAAGAATACCATCCTCACAATCAAGCATATCAGTGGAAACATGTTTTGGGGGTGTGTTTCTCTGCTAAGGGCACAGGACTAATTCACTGCATCAATGGAACAATGGATGGAGCCATGTACCGTAAAATCCTGAGTGACAACTTCCTTCCCTCCACCAGGACATTAAAATGAGTCGTGGCTGGGTCTTCCAAAACATACAGCCAAGGCAACAAAGGAGTGGCTCAAAAAGAAATACATAAACATCATGGAGTGGCCTAGTCAGTCTCCAGACCTTAATCCCTTAGAAATCTCATGGTGGGAGCTGAAGCTCTGAGCTCCCAAGTAATTGCCTCAAAATCTTAATGTTTTAGAGATGATCTACAAAGAGAAGTGGACCAAAATTCCTTCTCACATGTGCGCAAACCTCATCATCAACTACAAAACCATCTGACTGCTGTGCTCACCAACAAGGGTTTTGCCAACAAGTATTAAATCTTTTTTTGCCAGAGGGTTCAAATACTTATTTCTCTCTTCAAATGCAAATAACTATATAATTTAGACAATGTGATTTTATGGATTCTATTTTTGCTATTCTGTCTCTCACTGTTAAAATTAACCTACCCTTGAGATTATACACTGTTCATGTCTTTGTCAGTGGGCAAACTTACAAAATCAGCTATGATCAAATAATTATTTCCTTCACTGTATATTTAGGATGAGTTCATGTTTTAACTTGTGAATAATCATAGTTGGCGAGCATTTCATTGAGTTGAAAATGTTACATTCAATAAAAAAGTAAAATGCTGAAACTGATTAAGCACATTCACCCTTTCCAACATTAGTCATACCAGTATTTCCTATTTTTAATGCAAATGGATATTTTGTACGTCCAGGTGATAGTGAGAGCACAGAAGCTTCTACCCAGCGCAAGAGCTTGGCTTGGTTGAAAGCTAAGTTCCTGAAGCAATAGCCGGAGCCCATGCACCGTTGATCCAAGTAATAGGGCTCCTACGGTCCACGTAGTCCTTTTTTCCTGAAACAGCAGCGTGGATTGTAGGAGCACTATTACTTGGATTTCTGTATACATGCTACTTTGCACTTGGAAGTGCAGTTCCAGCAGCAGTTATATGAATGCATACACTAGTTGTGGGCTTACACAACTGGCCCAGGTGAGCACATGCAATCTTAAGTTTTCCCATACAATAAGACCCATTGCGCTCTGTTTTGTCTCTCACTTGCAGATATTTGGAGTGCACCAGTGATGTCTGTTTAAATTTCGAAGTATTGTAGTCAATACACACCATGGCATTGCTATGTGATCGCAAGATGCCGATGGTTTTCACTGCAACCAGAAGTAAAAGAGGCCTCCTGTCTGTGTGCCACTGACAGGTCTAATACTCAGCTATACAAAAGTATAGCTGCATATTACTCTAGCTAGCAATCAGACAATAAAATATTTAATAAAACAACTGGATAAGAAAGTAACAAAAAAAAATAAGAAAAATGTTAAAAATATAAAGAAAGCATAAAATATAGAACATAAACATCACAGAAAAGTATTTTAAAACATATAAAAAGTTCACATTTGGTATCTTTGCATTACTTACGGTACCTCCTACAGTGAACATTGTAAAAAAAAAATGCACCTTTCAAAAAGTGGAATAGAAAATTATCTTAAAGCTGTATGTAAATAAAATTAATGTATCTGAAAACATCTCATCCCTACTTTGTTTCTGTCAGTGGTAAAATAAAAAGTTATAACTTTTATATTGCGAAGTTAAAACATCTTTTTTCTATAAAATTGTTCTTTGTGTGCAAATTTTGCAAAATATATAAAACTTTATAAGGGCCTTTTCACATCAGCGGTTTAGGCTGATGTGTGGCAGATCCGGCAGGTGGCGCCGCATCTGCCAGATCTGCCGCCTAATGGCCGACTTGCGGCCCGGATCTGGCAAGCCTCATGCATTGTCTATGGGGCTTGTGGTCCGATGCGGCAAGTGCCGAATCTGCCACATCCCGCAGAACTGCACTTGCCGCACCGGACCGCGAACCCCATAGACAATACATGGGGCTTGCCGTATCCGGGTCGCAAGTTGGCCGTTAGGCAGCAGATCCGGCAGATGCAGCGCCGGATCTGCCACACATCAGCCTAAACCGCTGATGTGAAAGGAGCCTAAGTCTGGATTTGTATCCTGAATATAAAAGAATATGCAAATCAAGTCTGTGGAGCCTCGGTTAGGAGTCTCAAACACAGGACTAGCCAGATATCCCTCCAGGGAAGGACCCAGCCAACGTCCACCATATTAAGTGGCCCTTTCAGTCAATATCAGCTCTTTTGCAAGATTAGAGATATGACAAGGGAATACCAAGGCCAGGTATCCATCCACAGACAGCTGTTTCGGGGTGTTTCCCCTCATCATTTGGTCTCCCTGAGATCAGTGAATGCTTTGTGATGAACATAAAAGAAGGCAGTGGAGGGAAGATATGTACAGTCCTGCTCATCTTTATTGACACACTTGAAGAGTAAGCTCATAATGTGGAATATCTCCTGCAAAAAATGAATCAAGTGAAACAGCTTTTTTTGTTTAGGCACTCATGTTAAGTAGAAAATAGCAAAGGATAAACAGCAATTTAATACAAAAAAAACAACAGGAGGGGAAAAAAGAAAAACTTAAATTTTGCTGTGACATTGGTATGGGTACCCTTTACATTAAATTATTATGGAAACACCTTGTAACTTGCCGGTGGTAAATCACAAATGAGAAATACCTGTGATAAATTGTCGGTGCTCATATTACATGAATTACCCAATGAGTGATAACTTCAGTGTTTTAAAAAGCTTAGGCCTTATTCCTTTTTCACAATAGTGAAGATAAAGAAGCTCTCTGAGGACATCAGAGCTGCTATGATTAGCAAACACAAGACTTCCAAAGGGTATAAAGTCATCTCCAAAGACCTTGGTATCCCAGTTTCAATAGTGCGCAATGTTATTGACAAGGTTGCCAAGCATAGAACTGTCATGAACCTCCCTGTACGTGGCAGAAAGAGGAAAATTGACAAGAAATGTCTTCGAAGGGTTTTGCAAATGGTGAAAAAACACCACGTCAAACATCCAAAGGCCTGAAGGCCAACGTGGAACAGTCTGTGGTCATGGTTTCAACAATTACCATACCCCGCATCACAGTAATCATTTAACCCCTTCCCGACATAGGACGTTGTGCAACGTCCTGTGTTTCTGCCTGTTCCCGACACAGGACGTTGCACAACGTCCTGGCAGATTTGAGCTGCTGCAGCTCCTGTGAGTGGGGTCGCTCAGGTGTCACAGATGCTGCTGCTCTGTGACAACCTGTAGATGACCCCACAGGGGGTGGATTAACCCCCCCGTGCCCAGGACCCCTCCGATAGGCAGTTTAAAAGTGAAACTGCCGATTGGAGGGAATCACAGGGATTCACTCCTCTAGATCTGATTGGAGCTCTCCAATCAGATCTGGAGGGGCGGATCGGCATGTGTCCACCCCTCCTCACCCCCCACCCGCTCCATGACTCACTGGGGGCCCCCCACCGTCCCCCCAAACCGCCCAACCCCCTCTATTATTATGCATATGCCGGCAGGCTGCACCCGCGGGTGTGCCCGCCGGCAATGCTGTCCGATCCCCTCCTACAGACCCCCCCAGGCAGCCCCCAGCTCTGCCCTGTGTGCTGCCCCCCTAACCTCCTGCGGCGGGCTGCACACCTCGGTGCACCCGCCGCTGCAGCTGACCCGGCTCTGCCTCCGGCTGTGCGGCTCCTCTGCCGGCCGGTCGGTGGCCCCGCCTCCTCTCCCCGCCTCCTCTTCCGGCCTCCTGCTCATGGGTGGATCCAGAGGGTAAGTATGTATGTATGTATGTATGTATGTTTGTATGTTTGTATGTATGTATGTATGTATGAATGAATGAATGAATGGATGAATGAATGAATGAATTGATGGATGGATGGATGGATGGATGGGGGGTGCATGCGTGGACGTGTGCGTTCGTGGATGTGAGCGTACATGAGTGTGTGTGGACGTGAGGGAGCGTAGACGTGTGCGTCCGTGGACATCTGTGTGCATAGACGTGTGCGTTCATAGACGTGTGTTTGCATAGACATGTGCGTGCGTGGATGTGTGCATAGATGCATGTGTGCGTGGACGTGTGTGTGGATGTGCGTGCGTGTGTGGATGTGTGCATGCATGGATGTCAGCGTGCGTGCGTGAATGTCAGCGTGCGTGGTTGTGTGCGTGCGTGGATGTGCGTGCGTGGATGTCAGCGTGTGTGCGTGGATGTGTGTGCGTGGATGTGGATGTGCGTGCGTGGATGATGGGTGCATAGGTGGATGGATGGGTGCAACAAGGGATCAAGTATCCTCTTGTTGTAGTCTCTGAGATCATAGTCATGGTGCACTGTATGACAGATCATTGTCATACAGTGCACCATAACTCTGACCCCAGAGGCTGTAGGAAGAGGACACTTGATCCCTTGCTGCAGTCTCTGGATTGAGCAGAGGCGTTCGAGCGCCGTGGGACCTTCGTTGTGGACTACGTCGGAGGCGATCGAGCGTCGTGGGACCTTCGTTGTGGACTACGTCGGAGGCGATCGAGCGTCGTGGGACCTTCGTTGTGGACTACGTCGGATCTTTATAATAAAGATGGAGTCCGAATTTTGTTTGTGTTTTTTTTTCAAATAAAAAGATTTTTCTCTGTGTGTATTTTCTGACTATTTACCAGAGATTCCTAATGGCGGGTCTAACATTGGCCCTATATTATGAATCTCGGGCTTAGTGCCAGCTGCCAATAAAAAGCTGGCATTAACCCCTTTATTACCCAGTTTGCCACCGCCACCAGGGCAACTGGAAGAGTCTGGGTACAGCGCCAGAAAATGGCGCTTCAATGAATGCGCCATTTTCTGGGGTGGCTGCAGGCTGCAATTCGCAGCATGGGGGGCCCAGAATGCTTGGGCCTCTCCATGCTGTGGATTCCAGCCCCCAGCTGCCTAGTTGTACCTTGCTGGACCAAAAATATGGCGGAGCCCCACGTCATTTTTTTTCTAGAATTAGTTCTAGAAAAAAAAAAGGGCTTTGCTGTATTTTTGGTTGCCAGCCAGGTACAACAAGGCAGCTGGGGGTTGGTGGCAATCCGTAGCTGCCAAGTTGTACCTGGCTGGACCAAAAATATGGCGGAGCCCCATGCCATTTTTTTTCTAGAATTAGTCCTAGAATAAAAATAAAAAAGGGCTTCGCTGTATTTAGATGCATAATGAACACTTTGAACCCCCAGGTGCTTCACAAATTGATCCGTAAAAATAAAAAAAGAAAATTTGTGTGAAAAAAAAAAATACTTTTTCCTTATTACGGATCAATTTGTGAAGCACCTGGGGTTCAAAGTGCTCACTATGCATCTAGATGCATTCCTTGGGGGGTCTAGTTTCCAAAATGGGGTCACTTGTGGGGGAGCTCCAATGTTTAGGCACACATGGGCTCTCCATACGCGACATGGTGTCCGCTAACAATTCCAATAGTTAGCGGACACCATGTCGCGTATGGAGAGCCCCTGTGTGCCTAAACATTGGAGCTCCCCCACAAGTGACCCCATTTTGGAAACTAGACCCCCCAAGGAATGCATCTAGATGCATAGTGAGCACTTTGAACCCCCAGGTGCTTCACAAATTGATCCGTAAGAAGGAAAAATTACTTTTTTTTTCCACACAAATTTTCTTTTTTCATTTTTACGGATCAATTTGTGAAGCACCAGGGGGTTCAAAGTGCTCACTATTCATCTAGATGCATTCCTTGGGGGGTCTAGTTTCCAAAATGAGGTCACTTGTGGGGGAGCTCCAATGTTTAGGCACACATGGGCTCTCCATACGCGACATGGTGTCCGCTAACAATTCCAATAGTTAGCGGACACCATGTCGCGTATGGAGAGCCCCTGTGTGCCTAAACATTGGAGCTCCCCCACAAGTGACCCCATTTTGGAAACTAGACCCCCCAAGGAACATATCTAGATGCGTAGTGAGCACTTTGAACCCTCAGGTGCTTCACAAATTGATCCATAAAAATGAAAAAAGAAAATTTGTGTGAAAAAAAAAGTACTTTTTCCTTCTTACGGATCAATTTGTGAAGCACCTGGGGGTTCAAAGTGCTTACTATGCATCTAGATGCATTCCTTGGGGGTTCCAGTTTCCAAAATGAGGTCACTTGTGGGGGAGCTCCAATGTTTAGGCACACATGGGCTCTCCATATGCGACATGGTGTCAGCTAACAATTTCAATAGTTAGCGGACACCATGTCGCGTATGGAGAGCCCCTGTGTGCCTAAACATTGGAGCTCCCCCACAAGTGACCCCATTTTGGAAACTAGACCTCCCAGGGAACTTCTCGATGAATTGTTAGCATTTTGAACCCCCAGGTGCTTCACAAATTCATCTGTAAAATTGAATAAGTACTTTTTCTTCCACACAAAAATTTTATTTTTTCATTGTTACAGATTATTTTGTGAAGCACCGGGGTGTTCAAAATGCTCACCACCCATCTAGATAAGTTCCCTGCGGGGTCTAGTTTCCAAAATGGGGTCACTTGTGGGGGAGCTCCAATGTTTAGGCACACAGGGGCTCTCCAAATTCAACATGGTGTCCGCTAACAATTTGACTGAAAAATCAGCTCAAATTGTTAGCGGACACCATGTCGCGTTTGGAGAGCCCCTGTGTGCCTACACATTGGAGCTCCCCCACAAATGACCCCATTTTGGAAACTAGACCCCCCAGGGAACTTACCTAAATGGGTGATGAGCATTTTGAACCCCCAGGTGCTTCACAAATTCATCTGTAAAAATGTAAAAGTACTTTTTTTTCCATAAAAATTTTCTTTTTTCATTTTTACAGATTAATTTGTGAAGCACTGGGGCGTTCAAAATGCTCACCACACATCTAGATAAGTTCCTTGGGGGGTCTAGTTTCCAAAATGGGGTCACTTGTGGGGGAGCTCCAATGTTTAGGCACACAGGGGCTCTCCAAATGCGACATAGTGTCCGCTAACAATTTAACTGAAAAATCAGCTAAAATTGTTAGCGGACACCATGTTGCATTTGTAGAGCCCCTGTGTGCCTACACATTGGAGCTCTCCCACAAGTGACCCCATTTTGGAAACTAGACCCCCCAGGGAACTTATCTAGACAGGTGGTGAGCATTTTGAACCCCCAGGTGCTTCACAAATTCATCTGAAAAATTGAATAAGTACTTTTTCTTCCACAAAAATTTTCTTTTTTCATTGTTACAGATTATTTTGTGAAGCACCGGGGTGTTCAAAATGCTCACCACCCATCTCGATAAGTTCCCTGTGGGTTCTAGTTTCCAAAATGGGGTCACTTGTGGGGGAGCTCCAATGTTTAGGCACACAGGGGCTCTCCAAATTCAACATGGTGTCCGCTAACAATTTGACTGAAAAATCAGCTCAAATTGTTAGCGGACACCATGTCGCGTTTGGAGAGCCCCTGTGTGCCTACACATTAGAGCTCCCCCACAAATGACCCCATTTTGGAAACTAGACCCCCCAGGGAACTTACCTAAATGGGTGATGAGCATTTTGAACCCCCAGGTGCTTCACAAATTCATCTGTAAAAATGTAAAAGTACTTTTTTTTCCATAAAAATTTTCTTTTTTCATTTTTACAGATTAATTTGTGAAGCACTGGGGCGTTCAAAATGCTCACCACCCATCTAGATAAGTTCCCTGGGGGGTCTAGTTTAAAAAACGGGGTCACTTGTGGGGGAGCTCCAATGTTTAGGCACACAGGGGCTCTCCAAATGCAACATGGTGTCCGCTAACAATTTGACTGAAAAATCAGCTAAAATTTTTAGTGACGCCATGTCGCATTTGGAGAGCCCCTGTGTGCCTACACATTGGAGCTCCCCCACAAGTGACCCCATTTTGGAAACTAGACCCCCCAAGGAACTTATCTAGATGGGTGGTGAGCATTTTGAACCCCCAGGTGCTTCACAAATTCATCTGTAAAAATGAAAAAGTACAAAAATTTTCTTTTAGCCTAAATTTTTTCATTTTCACATGGGAACAGGATAAAACGGATCCTAAAAATTGTTTGGCAATTTCTCCTGAGTACACTAATACCTCATATGTGGTCATAAACCACTGTTTGGGCACACAGCAGGGCTCAGAAGTGAAGGAGCGCCATTTGACTTTTTGAATGGATAATTAGCTCCAAAATTCAAATTGCGCTCCTTCCCTTCTGAGCCCTGCTGTGCGCCCAAAGAGTGATTTATGACCACATATGAGATATCGATGTACTTAGGAGAAATTGCCCAACAATTTTTAGGATCCATTCTATCCTGTTGCTCATGTGAAAATGAAAGAATTGAGGCTAAAAGAACATTTTTCTTGGAAAAATTAAAATGACCATTTTTTACTTCCACTTTGCTTTAGTTCCCGTGAAGCACCTGAAGGGTTAATAATCTTCTTGAATGTAGTTTTGAGTAGCTTGAGGGGTGCAGTTTTTGGAATGTTGTCACTTTTGGGTGTTTTCTGTCATGTACATCCCTCAAAAAGACTTCAAATGTGATGTGGTCACTAAAAAAAATGGCTTTGTAAATTTTGCTGGAAAAATGAAAAATTGCTGATGAACTTTGAACCCTTATAACTTCCGAACAAAAAAATTTTTTTTTTCCAAAATTGTGCTGATGTAAAGTAGACATGTGGGAAATGTTATTAATTAACTATTTTGTGTCACATACCTCTCTGGTTTAGCAGAATAAAAATTCATAATTTGAAAATTGCTAAATTTTCAAAGTTTTTGCCAAATTTTTGATTTTTTCACAAATAATCGCAAAAATTATCGACCTAAATTTAATACTAACATGAAGCCCAATATGTCACGAAAAAACAATCTCAGAATCGCTCGGATCCAATGAAGCGTTCCAGAGATATTACCTCATAAAGGGACACTGGTCAGAATTGACAAAAATGGCCTGGTCATTAGGGTCAAAATAGGCCCGGGGTGAAGGGGTTAATCAGACAATTATCAAGAGATTTTAGAGCAAAATGTCCTACCCAGTGTAAAAAAAAAACTTGGTATGAGTTTTGTCATGGGTTCTCCATGAAGACAATAACCCAAAGCACACATACATGAATGGTTGAAAAAAAATGGACTGTTTTAAAATGCCCTTTAATTAAATGAATCCCATTGAAAATCTTTGGGATGAGCTGAAATCTGCCATTGGGAAAAAGAACCCTGCAAACATTCAAGAGCTTGAACAAACTACAAAGGAAGAGTGGGAGAAAATACCAGCTGAGAAGTGCAAGAAGCTTATGGATGGCTACAAGAAATGTTTGGAGGCAGTCATCAATGCCAAAGGGTGTGCAACCAAGTATTATAGGGGTGCCTTTATTGATGCACATGCTGTTTATTCAGTTTTTGTTTGAAATTGCAACATATAAGTTGACAGTGTTAAATTGTTTTAATACTTTGGACCACTAATTAAAAAAAAATGAAGATATAACTAAAAAATGAAGATATAACTTTGGTACATTTCCATCTATTTCTGAAAATATTGTACAGTCTATATGTAAAAAATAAAAGGTGCCAATAATGGTGATCAGCACTGTATTGTGGATATATTTCAGCAGGGCCTCCATCTGGGCATTACTGTCCTGCCTGTTGTAAGTGGCCTGGGGAACCAGGGTGCCAGGGCACAGGCGTAATTACTTGGCTTTATTAAGCCCGGGCCCAGGGGCATCTGTCTCGGCTGCAGAAGAGTGAAGCATGTCTCCTCTCTGCTGCAGGAAAGCCACCACATTGCTATTTAGCATGCGATGCACTCTAGACAGGAGAGCATCGCTTATCTCCTTTCTGTGCTGAGGGTGGAAGGCTAGAGCAGAGGGGAGAGTGGAAGATGAGCTGTTCTGGCCGGCACTGCTTTCAATTGTGTGTGTGCCCAGCCAAATCACAGTATAGATCACACTGCCACTGTCTCCTAACTGTGACGTCACACAGCGAACCTTGCACTCCTTCCCACCAGAGAAGATCATCACTAGACAGGGGACAAGCTGGAGGCTAGTAAATGACAAAACACTCCTAATATGTGTGTAAAGCACAAATGTGAATAGAGCCTTCATGTTCAAGCTTTCTAAATTTTGATTTTTACTATCCTTAACCCCTTCCAGACCAGGCAATTTTCCATTTTTCCACTTTAGTTTTTTCATCCCCTTTTTTCAAGAGTCATAATTGGTAATGGAATTTGTTATTTGCCTTAGGGGACTTGAACCGGCTTTTGTCTGATCACTTGTATAAAGCTATGGCTATATACAGTGGGTACGGAAAGTATTCAGACCCCTTTACATTTTTAACTCTTCGTTTCATTGCAGCCATTTGGTAGATTCAAAAAAGTTCATTTTTTTCTCATTAATGTACACTCTGCGCCCCATCTTGACTGAAAAAAACAGAAATGTAGATATTTTTGCAAATTCATTAAAAAAGAAAAACTGAAATATCACATGATCATAGGTTTTCAGACCCTTTCCTCAGACACTCATATTTAAGTCACATGCTGTCCATTACCTTGTGATCCTCCTTGAGATGGTTCTACTCCTTCATTGGAGTCCAACTGTGTTTAATTAAACTGATAGGACTTGATTTGGAAAGGCACACACCTGTCAATATAAGACCTCACTGCTCATAATGCATGTCAGACCAAATGAGAATCATGAGGTCGAAGGAGCGGCCCAAGGAGCTCAGAGACAGAATTGTGGTAAGGCCGGCCAAGAATTTATACAGTACTCAAGGATCCTAAGAGCACAGTGACCTTCATAATATTTGAATGGCAGAAGTTTGGGACCACCAGAAGTCTTCCTAGACCTAACTGTCCAGCCAAACTGAGCAATTGTGGGAGAAGAGTCTTGGTGAGAGAGGTAAAGAAGAACCCCAAGATCACTGTGGCTGAGCTCCAAAGATGCAGTAGGGAGATGGGAGAAAGTTCCACAAAGTCAATTATCACTGCAGCCCTCCACCAGTCGGGCCTTTATAGCAGAGTGACCCAACGGCAGCCTCCCCTCAGTACAAGACATATGAAAGTCTGCATAGAATTTGTAAAATAACACATAAAGGACTCCCAGACTATGAGAAATAAGATTCTCCGGTTTGATGAGATGAAGATAGACTTTGTGGGGATAGTTCTAACTGGTAAGTGTGGAGAAAACCAGGCACTGCTCATCACCTGCCCAATACAATCCCAACAGTGAAACATGGTGGTGGCAGCCTTATGCTATGGAGGTGTTTTTCAGTTGCAGGGACAGGACGACTGGTTGCAATTGTAGAAAACATGAATGCGGCTAAGTACAGAGATATCCTGGATGAAAACCTCTTTCAGAGAGCTCTGGACCTCAGACTTGGCTAAAGGTTTTTCTTCCAACAAGACAATGACACTAAGCACACATCTAAAATAACAAATGAGTGACTTCAGAGCAACTCTGTGACCATTCTTGACTGGCCCAGCCAAAGCTCTGACCTAAACCCAATTGAGCAACCCTGGACGGACTTGAAAATGGCTGTCCACAAACATTCACCATCCAAACTGACGGTACTGGAGAGCATCTGCAAAGAAGAATGGCAGAGTGTACATTAATGAGAAAAAACCTTTTTGAATTTACTATATGGCTGCAATTAAACAAAGAGTGAAAAATTAAAAGGGGTCTGAATACTTTCTGTACCCACTGTATAGCAAGAATCAACAAACTGTTTTTCACATGAGTACCATAGTGACAGGTACAGGGGTCTTCAGTGTGTGAGCTGTCATGTAAATTCATCAAAGTGCCCTGTGGACGTGCAGATAGGTGATTACAACAGCAAGCACCCAGGACATGCGCTGTAAATTCTGCTGTTACATATTGACAGTTTATAGAGACAGATGACAGCTGAATAGCACAGCCATCATCTGCTAGCAAAGATGCAGGCTCAGCACCTGAATAGGCATCAAAGTGAGAGAGCCAGCATATGTAAATGCACATGATATGTCGGTAAATTGCATAAGTATGTTATTGAGTTTAAATTCCGATCTTGTATTACATGGATGTTCTTGTACATGTAATCTTTGTGTTTTTACACTTCATAGAGCAATGAGGTGTTCAGATATATTTTTTACAATTTAAGTGCCTGCAAAAATTAAACAAAGTCATGTCCGAGTTTGATCCAAGTCTTGTATCAACATTACTCATTCAAGTCAATAAGTCAGTTAAAACTGGTATAACACACTGATAGCATCTAGCTGTGTCCAGTTTCACTTACTGATAGGAGAATCTTGCAGAGCTTAAAGGGATTGGTTTACAACGATAATTCTGCAGTCACTCTATGTGACTGCAGTCTTATCAATTCTCTTAGTGCCCGCACTGTATGCTGCGAGGATCCACTGTTTCTAAACCGGGAATGGACTGCAGTCATGCGGTATGCATGTTCCTGAACATAGGCCCCAACTAGTGGGCGTAACCTCACTCTATACAAGTGTATGAAGCAAGGCTGTGCCCACTAGGTGGGCGTTCTCGTTAGTCGGACACTCCCGCTCCATATGACTCACCGTGACCGGGTGCTTCACGTCGCAGGCGTTTTCTTCTCCTTGTCACGGAACTGCGCCTGCGGCTGTGGGGCCCAGTGGTCCAGATCAAAAGTGTTGGCTGAACAGATAAGGGGTTAATTCTGTCGTGACGCCACCTGTGAGAGTTCCGCTGCTGTCCACCGGCGCTGCTTGGGCTCCCGGGGGATGGAATGCAGCAAGATGGGACGCTCCCCACAGGATGAGCGGGAGTCCCCGGAGCCAGGAGCTGCACAAGATGTTGTGAGGCAGCTTAGTTACCTTCTGCTCGCGGAGTGAAACAGTTCTCAAGAAACACGGACACCATAAGTCTCTGCAACGGGTATTTTACTGTAACCAGCAGGTGATACATGGTATACAGTTAACGGGTAATGGACCAGGTGGACTTGGTAATGACCGGTGTTGTCTCAGAGCTCCGCGGTGTTCCTCTGTTCTAACCTATTCTAGGTGAGTTGCCATTGTCGCCTTAGAGTGCCAAGGTCGGGTACAAGGGACTACTTATATTGCCCTGCCGGTGAATTAGCCGGTGTGAGGGGTAGTCTGGGTCCTTCTGGTGGGTACTCCGCTGGCAAGACGACGCTGTTTGCGGCGGCGGTGGGGTACTCCTGTAGAGCGGTCCCTCCACTCCTGGTTTGCATGACAGTGATGAACGACTCCCAGCTTCGGAACCAGTAATCCGGTTGTAGATGGGCGCAGGTGTATTTTGACCTGTGGATGTTCGCCCAGGGTCCGGTTGTTGAGGCACCGGGATAATGGCGCCCAACCGGTGGTGGTGGCCTAGGGACTGCAAGGAACTGTGCAGAGCCCCCTCTCCTACGTTCCTCCCGGCCATGTTCTGCTTCCTCCTTCTCCTACATTTTTGCAGACCCTTTTGCTTCTCTGCAGACTAACTTCTACACTCACACACTACTCCTACACTCCGCCCACCAGGATCTTATTGGCCCTCTATTCTGATGTACATGTAGGGTATGGAGCTCTGAGTTTTAACCATGACATCACCTAGTCAGAGAATATTGCAGCTGCAGTCTGGGCTGCAATACACTCCTGTGATGCACTCGTTGCGGGGCGCCACACATACACTGGCATTGACACTAGTCGTGATGTTGATTGAGACATGCATACCACATAACTGCTGTCCATTCCCAGCTTAGGGTGCTTTCACACAGCGTTTTTCTGTGATCCATGGCTGTCCGTTGTAAAACGGACAGCCACGGATCCGATTTTGGCCCCATGTTAGTCTATGGGCACGAATCACATCGGATTTGGCCTTATTGGCATCCGATTTTTGTCGGAACAGATTCTGCCCGATTTTTTGCTGTGCCCAAAATCGCAGCCTGCTGCGATTTTTGGCACAGCGGGTCAAATCGGACCAAGTTGGATCCGACCTGATCCGCGCCAAATAACATGGGGCCTATGAAGTGCGGGTCTGAGGAAACAGCTGATCGTTCCTCGGACCCGATTTTAGTGTACTGAGCATGCTCAGTACACTAAAATCACTCTGTGCCATCTCATTTCACTTCTGCAATGTATATTCATACATTGCAGAAGTGAAATCTAGTGAAAATAAAGAGTTAAAAATAAAAAAATCTTTATTCTCACCTGTCCCGCGATCCAGCGATGCCTCCTGTGCTCGGCTCTGTGCTTCTAGGACCTGGCCTGACGTCACAGTGCAGTCACATGACCGGTTACCGCGGTAACCGGTCATGTGATTGTGACATCATGCCAGGTCCTGTGCATCAGAAGAAGAGAGCTGAAGCACCGCGGGCCTCCTGGATAGGTGAGAATGAAGATTTTTTTTTATTTTTAAAGGCCTGGAAAGAGGGGAACAAAGGGGGCAAAAGAGGGGAACAAAGAGGGTGCGAAAGAGGGGGCGAAATAGGGGACAAAGAGGGGAGACATAGGGGACAAAGAGGGTCGAAAGAGGGGGCAAAGAGGTGAGACAGAGGGGGCAAAGAGGGTGCGAAAGAGGGGACAAAGAGGGGGCGAAATAGGGGACAAAGAGCAGAGACATAGGGGACAAAGTGGGGTCGAAAGAGGGGGCAAAGAGGGGGCGAAAGAGGGGACAAAGAGGGAGCAGAGACCGGAGGGGGCGAGGTGACAGGAGGAGCAGGGATAGGAGAGAGGATCCAAACTGATGCTGCTAAATATTTGGCATCCAATTGCAGTCATCAGTTTGGATCCGTTGCTGTCCGAGGGGAGCTGCAAAAAGTCCGAGCCCTTCGGACAGCACAAAAACGCTGTGTGAAAGCAGCCTTACAAAATGGAGAATCCTTGCAGCGCACAGTGCAGGTGCTGAGAGAATTAATAAGTCTGCAGTCACACAGAGTGACTGCAGAATTATCAGTTCTAGACCAGACAACCCATTTAAAGACTGACAATCTGATCTGCTCTTTTTAATTAATAAAAGAATGGGCAGCTCCAGACTAGTGATTTCACTAAATATCATCTAGTTATTAAACTGCTCATAAGTGTCCTAAATACCGTCAGAATGGCCCAGCTTGCTAGCAAAACTTGGGCCCAAACTTCCAGGTAGTGGAATCCCAGCAAGCAGAGCAATATCCCACAAACCTCGGTGGTTTTGCTTTTTGCCCTAACCATGCTGTCACCTGTTTTTCTAAGCCGTTACCAAATGGTAACATCAGTGGAGCAGTCACCATTTGTTAATTATATAACAAAGAGCATGGCAGCAATATGTTAGTCCAAAGAGTGAGATTTCGTTGATTCACTGTGAGAATGTCCATGAAGGGTTGTGGGATTCCACGCTGCACCTGGAAGATCATATCCAACTTTTTTTAACCCCTTAAGGACCGAGTCACTTTGCAGCTTAATGACCGGACCATTTTTTGTAATTCTGCCCAGTGTCCCTTTATGAGGTAATATCTCTGGAACGCTTCAACGGATCCTAGCGATTCTGAGATTGTTTTTTCGTGACATATTGGGCTTCATGTTAGTATTAAATTTAGGTCGATAATTTTAGCGTTTATTTGTGAAAAAATCAAAAATTTGGCAAAAATTTTGAAAATTTAGCAATTTTCATATTTTTAATTTTTATTCTGCTAAACCAGAGAGTTATGTGCCACAAAATAGTTAATAAATCACATTTCCCACATGTCTACTTCACATCAGCACAATTTTGGAAGAAAAATGAAAAATTGGTAGGACGTTATAAGGGTTCAAAGTTCATCAGCAATTTCTCATTTTTCCAGCAAAATTTACAAAACCATTTTTTTAGTGACCACATCACATTTGAAGTCCCTTTGAGAGGTGTACATGACAGAAAACACCCAAAAGTGACACCATTCCAAAAACTGCACCCCTCAAGCTACACAAAACTACATTCAAGAAGATTATTAACCCTTCAGGTGCTTCACAGGAACTAAAATAAAGTTGAAGGAAAAAATGGACATTTTAATTTTTGTAACAAAAATGTTCTTTTAGCCTCAATTTTTTCATTTTCACATGGGCAACAGGATAAAATGCATCCTAAAATTAGTTGGGCAATTTCTCCTGAGTACACCGATACCTCATATGTGGTCATAAACCACTGTTTGGGCGCACGGCAGGGCTCGGAAGGGAAGGAGCGCAATTTGAATTTTAGAGCCAATTTTCCGTTCAAAAAGTGAAATGGCGCTCCTTCACCCCTGAGCCCTGCCGTGCGCCTAAACAGTGGTTTATGACCACATATAAGGTATCGGTGTGCTCAGGAACAATTGCCCAACAAATTTTGGGATGTATTTTATCACTTTGCCCATGTGAAACTGAAAAAATGTAGGCAAAAATAAATTTTTAGTGAAAAAAAAAGTGTTTTTTCATTTTTATGGATAAATTTGTGAAGCGTCTGAGGGTTCAAACTGCTCACTATGCATCTAGATACTTTCCTTAGGGGGTCTAGTTTCCAAAATGGGGTCATTTGTGGGGGAGCTCTAATGTGGAGACACACGGGGACCCTCCATACGCGACATGGTGTCCGCTAACAATTTGAATGGAAAATGAGCTCAATTTGTTAGCGGACACCACGTCGCATTTGTAGGGTCCCTGTGTATCTCCACATTGGAGCTCCCCCACAAATGACCCCATTATGGAAACTAGACCCCCCAAGGAACATATCTAGATGCATAGTGAGCACTTTGAACCCCCAGATGCTTTACAAATTCATCCATAAAAATGAAAAAGCACTTTTTTTTTCCACAAAAAGTTTCTTTTTTCATTATTACGGATCAATTTGTGAAGCACCTGGGGTTCAAAGTGCTCACTATGCATCTAGATACGTTCCATGGGGGTCTAGTTTCCAAAATGGGGTCACTTATGGGGGAGCTCCAATGTGGAGACACACGGGGACCCTCCCATCGCGACATGGTGTCCGCTAACAAATTGAGCTCATTTTCCATTCAAATTGTTAGCGGACACCATGTCGGGTTTGGAGGGTCCCGGTGTGTCTCCACATTGGAGCTCCCCCACAAGTGACCCCATTTTGGAAACTAGACCCCCTAAGGAACGTATCTAGATGCATAATGAGCACTTTGAACCCCCAGATGCTTCACAAATTCATCCATAAAAATGAAAAAGCACTTTTTTTTTCCACAAAAAGTTTCTTTTTTCATTTTTACGGATCAATTTGTGAAGCACCTGGGGGTTCAAAGTGCTCACTATGCATCTAGATACGTTCCTTTGGGGGTCTAGTTTCCAAAATGGGGTGACTTGTGGGGGAGGTCCAATGTGGAGACACACAGGGACCCTCCAAACGCAACATGGTGTCCGCTAACAAATTGAGCTCATTTTCCATTCAAATTGTTAGCGGACACCATGTCGTGTTTGGAGGGTCCCTGTGTGTCTCCACATTGGAGCTCCCCCACAAGTCACCCCATTTTGGAAACTAGACCCCCAAAGGAACGTATCTAGATGCATAGTGAGCACTTTGAACCCCCAGGTGCTTCACAAATTGATCCGTAAAAATGAAAAAAGAAACTTTTTTGTGGAAAAAAAGTGCTTTTTCATATTTATGGATGAATTTGTGAAGCATCTGGGGGTTCAAAGTGCTCACTATGCATCTAGATATGTTCCTTCGGGGGTCTAGTTTCCAAAATGGGGTCACTTGTGGGGGAGCTCCAATGTTCAGGCACACAGGGAGGGTCTCTCCATACCCGACATGGTTTCCGCTAACAATTGGAGCTAATTTTCTATTGAAATTGTTAGCGGACACCATGTCGCATATGGAGAACCCGTGTGCCAGCAGCACAAGGGCAACTGGTAGAGTTGGGGTACAGCACCAGAAAATGCCGTCTCTAATGAATGTGCTATTTTCTTGGGTGGCTGTGGGTTGAAATTTGCAGCGCGGGGGACCCACAACACTTGGGTCTCTCCACGCTGAGGATTCCAGTCAGCCAGCTGCCAAGTTGTACATGGCTGGCTACAAAAAATACAGCTAAGCCCATTTTTTTTTTATTTCTAGAAATAATTCTAGAAAAAAAAAATGACGTAGGGCTCCGCCATATTTTTGGTCCAGCCAGGTACAACTTGGCAGCTACAGACTGCCAGCAACCCCCAGCTGCCTCGTTGTACCTGGCTGCAACCAAAAATACAGCAAAGCACATTTTTTTTTATTTCTAGAACTAATTCTAGAAAAAAAAAATGGCGTAGGGCTCCGCCATATTTTTGGTCCAGCCAGGTACAACTTGGCAGCTACAGACTGCCAGCAACCCCCAGCTGCCTCGTTGTACCTGGCTGCAACCAAAAATACAGCGAAGCCCAATTTTTTTTATTTCTAGAACTAATTCTAGAAAAAAAAATGACGTAGGGCTCCGCCATATTTTTGGCCCAGCCAGGTACAACTAGGCAGCTGGGGGCTGGAATCCTCAGCATAGAGAGGCCCAAGCGTTCTGGGCCCCCCATGCTGCGAATTGCAGCCCGCAGCCGCCCCAGAAAATGGCGCATTCATTGAAGCGCCATTTTCTGGCGCTGTACCCATGCTCTTCCAGTTGCCCTGGTGCCGGTGGCAAACTGGGTAATAAAGGGGTTAATGCCAGCTTTTTATTGGCAGCTGGCACTAATCCCGAGATTCATAATATAGGGCAAATGTTAGACCCGCCATTAGGAATCTCTGGTAAATAGTCAGAAAATACACACATAGAAAAATCTTTTTATTTGAAAAAAAAACACAAACAAAATTCAGACTCCATCTTTATTATAAAGATCCGACGTAGTCCACAACGAAGGTCCCACGACGCTCGATCGCCTCCGACGTAGTCCACAATGAAGGTCCCACAATCGCCATATAGGAGGATTGGACTGCAAAGTAGCGATCTGACAGGCCGGGTGCAGTGATCCGGAGCTGTGAGATCGCTTTCTGCAGCTCAATCCGCATGCAGATGGATTGGACTGCAGAGCAGCGATCTGGCAGTCCCGGTGAAGCGTTGGGGCTGCGAGATCGCTTTCTGCAGCTCAATCCTCATGCAGGAGGATCGGACTGCAGAGCAGCGATCTGGCACCCGGGTGCCGTGCCGGGGCTGCAAGATTGCTTTCTGCAGCTCGATCCCCATGCAAGGGGATTCCCCTGCATGGAGAGCAAGCTGCAGAAAGCGATCTGACAGCTTGGGCGCAGTGGTCTGAAAGCCTGGATCACTGTGCAGTGGATCACTGCAGTTTGGACCACTGCGCCCAAACTGTCAGATTGCTTTCTGCAGCTCAATCCCCATGCAGGGGGATTCCCCTGCATGGAGAGCAAGCTGCAGAATGCGATCTGACAACTTGGGCTCTGTGATCCACTGGATCACTGCGCCCGAGCTGTCAGATCACTTTCTGCAGCTCAATCCACATGCAGGGGAATCCCCCTGCATGGGGATCAAGATGTAGAAAGTGATCTGACAACTTGGGCACAGTGATCTACTGGATCACTGCACCGTAGCTGTCAGATCTCTTTCTGCAGTTCGATCCCCATGCAGGGGGATGGGGGATCAGGGATCCCCCTGCAGGGGGATGGGGGATCAGGGATCCCCATGCAGGGGGATGGGGGGATCAGGGATCCCCCTGCAGGGGGATGGGGGATCAGGGATCCCCATTGAGGGGGATGGGGGATCAGGGATCCCCCTGCAGGGGGATGGGGGATTAGGGATCCCCATGCAGGGGGATGGGGGATCAGGGATCCCCATGCAGGGGGATGGGGAGCAGGGATCCCCCTGCATGGGGATGGGGAATCAGGGATCTCCCTGCAGGGGGATGGGGGAATCAGGGATCCCCCTGCTGGGTGATGAGGGATCAGGGATCCCCCTGCTGGGTGATGGGGGATCAGGGATCCCCCTGTTGGGGAATGGGGGGATCAGGGGTCCCCCTGCAGGGGGATGGGGGATCCGGGGGCGGTGACAGTAGGAGGAGGCGAGCGGGAGGCAGCGGCTGCTTTGGCGCTCAGGAGGAGGACAGCGGGCACCTGGAGGACCGCGGGCGTCCGAGGACCCGCGGGCACCTGGAAGGGCACAGGTGCTGGAGGTGAGCGGGCACCAGGAGGAGCACAGGCGCCGGAGGTGAGCGGGCACCAGGAGGAGCACTGAGGGAGGAGGCAGGAGAGCAGGAACAGGAGGGAGGACAGCAGGGGGAGGAGACCGGGGAGCGGGGACTAGGGAGCGTGGACCAGGCAGAGTAGTGGAGGGACAGTGGGCAGGGGGTTGTGTGCAGGAGCCTGGCACAGCTGACAGCCCGGCTCCTGCAGCGATCGCACAGGGAAACACTGACATTCAGCATTTCCCTGCGCGATCGTGATGTGATCGGTCGGTCAGATTGACTGACCGATCACATCGCTCTGAGTGTGGGGACCCCTAAAAAGGGTCCCCACACCTCTTCCCCTAACCCTCAGCTGTCACTGACAGCTTTTAGAATTGAACTGTCACTGTTTGTTTACAAGCAGTGACAGTTCAAAGTCATGACGAGTATACTCGTCATGATGCGGAAACTGACATCTTTTCATGACGAGTATACTCGTCATTGGTCGTAAAGAGGTTAAAAGGCGAGCATTTTTGGGGAATATTAGCGACACTACGGGCATGTTTATCAGGTGAGGTTTTTAAAAATCAATAATTTTGGACTTTTCACTCTTTTATTAAATTACAATGGCAGTCCCAGATCAGTGATAGGTCCTCTTTCAAGGTGTCTTGTGTAGACTACTTTGCGGTGTTTAAATGGGCTAATTTCTGTTGGTGCCTTTGTTGTTTACTGTCAGTTGCTATAGCAGTATTGCTGCCCATGGTCTGGCTGTGGCTCTTCAGTAGTAGGTAGTTTCTGGTGGGTATGTCATATGACCACTCCCCCAGCCTTTAAATATTCCCAATAACCCTCAGCTGTTGTTGGTGAAAGGGTTTACTCTTTGCAAAGACTGTGTGTTGTTCTGCTAAGACCTTGCTTGTAGCTTTGTGGAGTTTGCCATCTTACTAAAGTTACTGTGTATTTTTCAATCCCTGGGTGGAGGTGAGGGGGTTATAGCCTAGGGCTGATCAGGAGCATGGCAAGGGTGGCAGCCCAGACATTCTCACCTTTATACGTAATTCTGGGAACAGGGTCAGCCAGGAAACCCCAGTCTACATGGTCAGACTAATCTCTCAGTTTCCAGTAGCCCATCTCTACCATCCTGCTCCCTAACCCATAGTTCATTATAGCCACCCATGACAGATGGGGGTCGACAGGCTGTGACAGCTAATGTCATTCTAATTGACTGTTGGCTCCTCACAATTAAGCAGCAAGGATCCCGCTGTCAGTAAGCATGAAGCTGTCAGTCACACCCTGTCAACAGAACAGAGCAGAAGACAAGCCGCTAATCTGTCAATGTGACGTCAGTGAGAAGCTGCTAAATCGCCGATAGGAGCAGTTTGTGACTGCTCTGTGCCAGCAGAGTTCAACACCATGGTGCAAAGAAGTTAATTAGCTACTCTATGCCTATTAGCTCTTAGGCACATAGTAAAAAAAGAAAAGTAGTCCTGGATATCCCCTTTAAAGGGAATCAGTCAGTAGGTTTTTGTTATGTAATCTAAGGATAGCATGAGGTAAGGGTTAAAACACTGAATTCAGCAATGTGTCACTTATCAGGCTACAGTATGTGCTGTTGTTTACCTATCATGAAGCTTTAATCACAGAATCTTATCACTACTTGGACTACAGCAGCTGCTGAGACCCTGTCAACCACAATCACTCATTTGATATGGAGCTCACTGTCTATAGACAATGTACACAGACAGCTGTAGATTGGGCAGCATTAGCTGGCTTCACATTAGCGTTCCCCTCCGCAGCATTCTGCGGAGGGGTCCGCAATGTGTGCGCAGCGGCCGCCAGCTCCTATCTTTATAATGGGAGCGCACGGTGCTGCGCTTGACAGTGCATGACCGTGCGCACCCATTCACTCCTATATGTGATCTGTAGGCAGGCGGATGCTGCGTACAGATCACACACTCTCGTCCGCACCAGGGACTCGACATGTTGCGTCCCTGGTGCGGGCGTGAGTGTGCGATTTGTGCGCAGGCATCCGCCTGCGCACAGATCACATTTAGGAGTGAATGGGTGCGCACGGCGGTCTGCAAGCATCTGCAGACACGGGCGTCCATTATAAAGATAGGGTCTGCGGTCTGCATACAGAGGCTTGCAGATGCCTCCGCAGAACGCTGCGGAGGCATCTGCAAATGTGAAGCAGCCTTAGCTTTCTCAGTATGCTGCTCTCAGATCAGGTTGCAAAAACCTGGTGACAGATTCCCTTTAAGGTCATAGACAGCACATGGCTGTCATCCATGCTGCGTCTTAGTGCGTTTTGTTTTGTTTTGTGCAAAACCGCACTTGCCGCACCTGCCGCAAGTACGCCTATACTTTGCATGGCAAAAACCGCAACCGCGCCGCAAGTGCAGCCGGTATGCGGTAAATGCGGCAGATGCGGTTTTTTCACCGCATCTGCCGCGATTTAAAAAAAAACGCTGATGTGAAAGGGCCCTAACGCCGCACTTGCGACACGCTTGCGGCAAGCCCCATGCATTGTGTATGGGGCTTGCGGTAAGTGTGCGACAGGTGCAGCAAGTGCGGTTCGGCAGTTACGCATGAAAAAAAACGTGGTCAGCGGCGGTTTTTTTTTTCCGCTGCAACTGCCGCAATTGCCGGAGCCGCACTTCCTGCACCTGCAGCACACTTACCGCAAGCCCACTGATGACAAAAACAGACCAAAATTGGATAAAAATATTGATCAAAATTAAAAAAATGTGAATGTATGACTTGGGCCTAAAAGTAAGAATACAGTTATTAACTTTAGGTTAAAGTAAAAATGAAATATAAAGGGAAATATTAAACGATTTAATAAATCTTTGCAGATAATCCCAGAAACTATTTTTAAACCATTTATTTACTCTGGATTTCATTAACCCTCACACTTACAAATCCCTAAGGGCAGTGCAATATCTTTCATTTGATCATCATTTGCCTCACCCTTGTTTTGGCATTGACTGCAAATTTAATTGTCCGTTCTTTCATCTATACTTTTGTGAATAAATACCTGGCAAGAGATCGCATCATTTATGAATCTGTACCATATTTAGATGTTTTAAAGCCATATTTCATACCTCATTATTTTAAACTACAAAATATAATTATGCAAATAGGAGTAGTTTTAGTTATAGAGCTGCAGAATACTGCTTAATATAACTAGATGACATACAGTAGGGAAAATACATATTTGATACACCGCAGATTTTGAAGTTTTCCCACCCACAAGGTTGTCATTTTTATCATAGTTATACTTCAACTTCGAGAGACTGAATCTAATTACGTGAAATCATACAATGTGATTTTCTGGATTTTTTTAAATTTCTTTTTATTGCATGAAAAAAGGATTTGATCATCTACTGAGCAACAAGAATTTTGGCTCTCACACACCTGTTAGTTTTTCTTTAAGACACCTGTCCATATAATCTGATTAATCTATTTTAATTCCGAAAGCATTTTTAATTTTACAACAATAGTCTGTCTCTTGACAAACTTCAAAATTCAATTACATACAACATGTTTGGAAATGCCATAATACAATCTTGTATTATTGTAGAGAACGTGAGCCATCCAGCAGGACTCCAACTTGCAAAATTCTTGGCATTAAGTTTATAAACAAAAACATAATCTATTCATTCATATGGAAGCAAACCGGCTTCCTACGTTCCCTTCGGGCATCCAGAGTTAATGAAGGGGAAAAGGTCTTTAGAAAGAAAGGGAAGACGGGTAAGGTCTTGGCAGTTGGGGTTTGACTAGTCAGGGAGCTTTGGCGTGATAAGTTAACGTAGCCTTGGCAATGCAAAGATCCCTCGGTCAGTGTGTTACGAGGTTTGGGAGTGTCAGGGTCTGTTCTGATATTAGGAGGACAAAAGTTACATGAATAGGTCCTGGAAATTAGATGCGTCCCTAAACAAAATCTACTCAGACCATGTATATATGAAGACACTTTGTGTTAGAGATCTTGGCTGAAATTTCCTCCATTCTGCAACAGTCCTCCATTTCAGTAAACCATTCCGTCATGGAGGGTTGTTACCTGTTCCCTCCATGGCCGAAAAATAGCGGCTCTGGCCAAGGACATACAGAATCTTAAGATGTCCTTTTTGTCTGCCTTGACCAAATCAGGGAGCAGAGAAAGCAAGGCGAGTTCAGGACTTCCAATAAGGGTTTTTCCAGTGACCAACCCGTAATTGCGAAATACTTTCCCAGAATCCTTGAATCATGGGGCAGCTCCACCATATATGAAGCATTGTGCCCTCTTCAGACCCACAACTCCAGCAATCATTGGGAGCCGAGGGGAATATTCTGTGGAGCCTAGCTGGAGTTAGATACCATCTATATAATAACTTATATCCCTTTTCCCAGGCATCACAAGAACTCTGTAATTTATGAGTAATCAAAAAAATCGTCTCCCAATCCTCCCCTGGTAGTTCCCTATTAGGCTCTCTCTCCCATGTGACCTGAAAATTTACTTTTAGTTTTAGGTTCCACCACCGACAAAGAATGGTATAGTGACGAAATTCCGCTTGTAGGTAGTTCCTATAACATGAATAAAGTCTTGATGGGGGAGAGTATGGACCTTGGTACATGGGTTTGGTTCATGGATTGTAGAAATGATCGAAATTGCAGGTATTCCCACCATTTAAGTTTTGTTTCTGGGGTGGTGCTCTGGAGTTCGCTAAAAGACGGGATAGCTCTGTGCTGTACTATCTGTTGCATTTGGATGTCCTCTCTACCATTCCTGTCCATACACTCAATCAATCACACTCCAACCTCCCCACCATGGCAAAGAACAAAGAGCTGTCTAGGGACACCAGGGACAAAATTGTACACCTACACAAGGCTACAGGACAATATGCAAAGAGTTTGGTGAGAAGTTAAGAACTGTTGGTGCAATTATTAGAAAATGGGAGAAATACAATATGACTGTTAATCTTCCTCGGTCTGGGGCTCCATGCAAGATCTCGCCTCTTGGGGCACGGATGATTCTGAGAAAGGTCAGGAATCAGTCCAAAACTATATGAGAGAACTTGGTCAATGACCTAAAGGGAGCTGGGACCACAGTTTTAATGATTACTGTTAGTAACACACCATACCGCCATGTGTTAAAATCCAAATATGGTAAATGAACAATTGCACACTCTTAGGATTCGTTTGCATACAAAAGTGGTCTTTTTTATTAGTGTAGCAACAGGGAACCAATGTTTCAGTCCAACCTTGGACCTTAGTCACGGTAGTTGCTGTAATTCATAGACATACAAAAATCAATATATATACAGTGAACGATAAAAGAAAGAAAAAGATATTTACATATATCACAATTCGCATAGACACTGATCCGACAGGTATCAATAAATACCTGTTACTATGTTTCACACATGAATACAGATTATTTCTTATGAAAGTGAATAGCATGAGGGTTGATATTCAAAAAGGAGACAGGGTATGTTTCTGCTTGTCTTACTAAAAAATAAAGTAATGTTCATAAAGGTAAAGTTATAGATATCCATTATTATCTAGATTTGTACAGATGTGACCATTACCATAATTACTGGTGAATCCCTTAGTAAGATATTATACAGTCATTAATATTTATAAAGTGCTCTCCCCTGGGTAGTGGTGCTACTTGTTTCATTACCCTATGTTTGTTGCTTTCTTTCATGTGTGGGGGCATCAATACCCCTTTCGATATTTCGATCCTCCTGTGGTATATACAGTAATTCATTAGTAAGATATAGGAACTGTACCAAAATATCTAGTTAATTGACTCTTATTCATTACCTGCATGCTATACATAGGATCCTTGGATCCTGCGTTAGGGATACCTGCAAATATGGAGGTGCACATTAGAGGGCAGTGTACCACAGAGACAAGTCAATACATTATGGAAACATATTTAGTGATTAAGTTAGCTGTAATTAATAGTTCTCTATGTTGGTGTCTTAATCATCATAAATTAGTCACTGTCTATGGCCAGCATACCACTGTAATAAGGTGGATCTCAAGTATTATGGTTACCTTATTTCATTTTGTGTAACTCCCTGGTCCGGGGTGGGTGAGCTTGTGCAGTGATTGTGCTTTGCGGCCGCTCTTTACAGGAGCCGGCCGGAAATGCTGGAAGACGCCGGCGCATGCGCCTTAGGACCGGAAGTGCGTCACGGGAAGTGACCGCACATTTTTACTAGCGCGTTGCCAGGGAGATCATCCTATGATCTCTCAATGTTGCGCTCCTTCTATGTGCATCATTACAGCGATATCAGTGTATTATGGACCTAGTTATCAAATTTACTTATATTTGAGGAATATATTTGTTAGATTTGATACAAGGCAAAGCTAGTGAAAGATTTTTGCATGTTGGAGAAACAAAATATGTACATAGAATGGTGTCACATATAAGTCCATATGAACAATCTTCTTGTGGATGACATGGTACAATGATTATGTTTTTACAGTAATAAAATCATGTTATTAGATATTATTACATATTACAATCTTCTTAATGGGTGACACAAATGAGGTCTCTCCCTTGTTCCAAAAGGAGAAGTGTTATCCTTGTGTAATCGTGTTCATTTGTCCTAGGTGGGTATATAAACTCCAACAAGAACCAGTTGATTGTATATAAGCTGTTGAAAAAAAAGGGTCATATCCACAGGGGGTCCCAACCCGAATTCTACAGTTCTAACATAGACTATATATTATATCTCCAAAAAACATACATTCTAAATATGTTCGTTACTAATGCACTAACAAACTCTATGGTCTCTTACCCTCCATGGTGCACGACTATAGATAACAATGGTGATGAAGAAATCCCGTCTCCTTAGTATATCTAGAAGGTGGGGTTACAAAGAAAACATTAGTCTCAAATCAAGATGGCCAGTCGATTTCCCTATTTAATCCATTTGGATGTAACGTCTGCAATGTATATATCCAATAACTCTCTGTTTCTAAGTAATTGAATATGAGTCCCTTGCAAGGTTGGACCGAAACATTGGTTCCCTGTTGCTACACTAATAAAAAAGACCACTTTTGTTTGCAAACGAATCCTAAGAGCGTGCAATTGTTCATTTACCATATTTGCATTGTGTGTTCACCAGACCTCTCAATTGGCATCTCTACCTATGAAATAAAGCTCTGAGTGCACGCCTTCTACTATATTATGGATTAAAATCCTGCAGGACATTCAATGTCCACCTGCTTATGCCAGAACACATCCAGACCCATTTGAAGTTTGTTAATAAAAATCTGGATGATCCAGAGCAGGCATAGGAGAAGGTCATGTGGTCAGATGAGAGCAAAATAGAACTTTTGAGTATCAACTCCACTCTGCGCATTAGGAGGAAAAAGAAGGATGATTACAACCCCAAGAACACAGTCCCAATCTTGAAGCATGGGGATGGAAGCATCATACTTTGGGGTGCTTTTCTGCAAAGAGAATGGGACCACTGTACAGAATTGAGGGGAGGATGGATGGGGTCATGCATCATGAGATTTTGGACAGCAACCTCCTTCACTCAGTAAGAGCATTTAAGATGGGGTCGTGAATGGGAATTCCAGCATGACAATGATGCTGGCAGAATACTCTGCACAAGGAGAATAGCTGTTCCCCCAGACCTCGTCTTAGCTTCTCATACAGCCAGATCAGAATTCCCACACACTGCATTGATGAGGGGCGAAACGCAGCATCTGCAGTTTGGGGTTTTGATCTGGCACAAATCCTGAGTTATATTAAAAGATTTGTTAAAGAGTCAGTTATTACTTTTAGGGTTGCTACCTTCAGAGGTGTAACTAGGTTTTCTGGCACCCGGGGCAAAGATTTATTTTGGCGCCCCCCCCCCTTCCAATCACACCCGCCACCGCAAATTTTTATTTGATGTGTAGCTCTATATATATATGTATACATCAGGCAGGCACACTATGAGGTGTATATATGTATACTTTAGGCAGGCACACACTATGAGGTATAATACCTCATAGTGTGTGCCTGCCTGATGTATACATATATACTTCTCATAGTGTGTGCCTGCCTGATGTATACATATTTATATACACCCCTCATAGTGTGTGTGCCTGCCTGATGTATATACATATATATACCTGAGGTATATATATGTATACATGTGTACATCATCAGGCAGGCACACTATGAGGTGTATATATGTATACATCAGGCAGGCACACACACTATGAGGTGTATATATGTATACATCAGGCAGGCACACACACTATGAGGTGTATATATGTATACATCAGGCAGGCACACACACTATGAGGAGTATATATGATATATACACCTCATAGTGTGCCTGCCTGATGTATACATATATACACCTCATAGTGTGTGTGCCTGCCTGTCCCCTCTTCCCTGCACAGTTTCCCTCACCTCTCCGCTTGCATGGGGGGCCGGCTGGGTGGAGGAGCCGCCTCCACCGCACCAGCACTTGGAGCCATCACGGGACAGGAAGCAGCAGAGCTCCCAGCGGCTTCCTGTCAGCGTGATCGCTCTCAGCGCTGAGGGGCTGGGAGCTGGGCAGTACATGCGGGCGCCAGGCGGCAATGCACTGCCAGCGGCGGCACCCTCCCCCACAAAGACTCTAGTTTTCATATGGAGTCTGGGGGAGGGAGGCAAAGAAAAAAAACAAAAAACCGCTTGCGCTCCCCTGCCGTGTAAATACAGCCCTACTGCCGCCCCCACACACCTGCCGCCCAGGGCGGACCGACCCCCCCCCACGCTACGCCACTGAGTGCAGGAAATGTAACATCCCGGCCGGGACAGCGGGGCAGAGGCTCAAAATCGGGACTGCCCCGCTGGATCCCGGACGGTTGGGAGGTATGGGTACAGGATAATGACACTCGGGTACAGGATAATGACACTCGGAGTACAGGATAATGACACTGGGGGTACAGGACAAGGACACTCGGGGTACAGGACAAGGACACTCGGGGCACAGGACAAGGACACTCGGGGCACAGGACAAGGACACTCGGGGCACAGGACAAGGACACTCGGGGCACAGGACAAGGACACTCGGGGCACAGGACAAGGACACTCGGGGCACAGGACAAGGACACTCGGGGCACAGGACAATGACACTGACACTGGGGGCACAGGATAATGACACTGACACTTTGTGATAAGAAGCTTTGGGAAAGGAAGGTGTGCCACAGTCCGCGCTGCCAGAATCTTCCTTTCCCAAAGCTTCAGATTTCGTCTCCCTGCGTGGAGACCGGTGGAAGTCCAGCAGCAGCCATCAGGATACTTATCCTATCAGGTCTACTAACCAGTTGTGGGTGTCACAACTGGGATAGGTGAGTGATCATTCTTTCTCACCTTCTTTGATTTAGTGTCTAGTGATAAGGGCACTATTGCGCCTCTTGTCCCCCCCCCCTCCTTTTCACTTTGTGATAAGGGATAATTATGTTGACACTTGTTCTGATATCATGGGTCAGCTGGGTGCTGAGGGAAATCAGAACATGGGAAAGCTGAGTGCAGAGGAAAATGTGTATAGCACAGCAGGGGATGGGAAAGAGCTTGTTTCCCTCAGCACCCCATCCCCTGCTCTGCTATACACCTTTTCCTCAACACCCAACTTTCCCAGACTCTTCTATCCTTTTTCCCTCAGCACCCAGCTTTCTCATGCTCTTCTATAACTCTTTTCCTCAGCACCCAGCTTTACCATGCTCTTCTATCCTCTTTCCTCAGCACCCAGCTTTGCCATGATATCAGAAGATGGGAAAGATGGGTGCTTAGGGAAATCAGAACATGAGAAAGCTGGGTTCTGAGGAAAGAGGATAGAAGAGTCTGGGAAAGGTGGGTGCTGAGGAAAAGAGGATAGAAAAGCCTGGGAAAGCTGAGTGCTGAGGGAAAGAGGGTAGAAGATCATTAGAAAGCTGGGTGCTGAGGAAAGAGGGATAGAAGAGCCTGGGAAAGCTGGGTGCTGAGGAAAGAGGGATAGAGGAGCCTAGGAAAGCTGAGTGCTGAGGAAAGAGGGATAGAGGAGCCTGGGAAAGCTGGGAGCTGAGGAAAGAGGGATATAGGAACCTGGGAAAGCTGGGTGCTGAGGAAAGAGGGATATAGGAGCCTGGGAAAGCTGGGAGCTGAGGAAAGAGGGGTAGAGGAGCCTGGGAAAGCTGAGTGCTGAGGAAATAGGGATAGAGGAGCCTGGGAAAGCTGGGTGCTGAGGAAATAGGGATAGAGGAGCCTGGGAAAGCTGGGCCTCGTCTGCTTCTCATTCTCTGCTCAGTATCCTGACATCTGATCCTCATTGTGTGAGCTATTGTTTTCAGTCATTCCCTCCATGTGTCTCTGATGTCAGCCTGTCACCACACTTGTGTGTGTTATCAGCTCTGTGTTCCTTCCTTATCACCCCCTTGTGTCTGCTGTGTGTTATCAGCCTTCCATGTCTTGTGGTGTGTCCCTCTGCTTGTGATACCTGTTCTCCTGGATGCTGTGCTCCTGGCTCCTGTTCTCCTGGGTCTTGTGCTCCTGGGTCCTGTCACTTCCCCCAGTCAGAGGCAGACAGACCTGGCTCCAGGGTAAAGCAGAGCCCCTGTGTCCCGGCATCCATCCATCACTGCTGGAGAGAAGTTCAAAGAGGCCGCGCTCAGCCTGGATTGGGGGAGTGAGCTCCTCCCCTCCACACTGTGTAGGAGAGAGGTCACATGACTCACTCTCTGCACTGTGATTGGAGCACCGTCCTCAGTGCTTGCAGGAGACATCCGGGGAGATATTCAGGGCTGCAGCCCCGGATGTTTGATGCCTGTGACGCCCCTGACAACAGGGGACGGAGCGTCCAGCAGCCATGGTAACACACAGCACTGTGAGGGGGCGTGGCCTGCAGATACTCACTACAGTGCGGGACCACGCCCCCAAATCGGGGGGGGCAACCAGCGCCCCCCACTGAGTGGCGCCCGGAGCAAAAGGTCCGGCTGCACCCCCCTAGATACGCCCCTGGCTACCTTTATTAGGTGGCGTTAGAGTTTGTCTACTTCCTCACTGAAGTGACAATTTGCATGGCTGCATAAGATGCATTTCAAAATCTTGGAGCACCCTAGCCAGTCTCCAGATATGAACCCAATAGAATATCTTTGGAAGGAGCTGAAACTCAATGTTGCCTAGAGACCGCCCCTAAACCTCAAAGTTCTTGGGAAGATTTGTATGTAGGAGCGGACAAAATCCCTGTTGCAGTGTGTAAAACTTGGTCAAGAACTACAGGACGCATCTGACCTCTGTAATTGCAAACAAAGTTTTCTGTACCAAATATTAAGTTCTGTTTTTCTTTTGTATTAAATACGTATTTCATGCAATAAAATGCAAAATGATTATGTGAAAATCATACAATGTGATTTTCTGCATTTCTTTTTAGATTCTGTCTTTCACAGTTAAAATATAACTATGGTAAAAATTACAGGACTTTCCATTCTTTGTAGGTGAGAAAACTTGCAAAATCTGCAGTGTATCAAATACTTATTTTCCCCACTGTATGTATACATGGAAAAATCTGAGCATTCTGAAGAAGGTATAGTAAGATATTTTTATTATCAAAACCCTCAAATCAGAACTGTTGTACACATGTTGTTTTATTTTAATTTTTTATATTTATTTTGGAATATATTTTTATTTTTTTCACTTTTATTACAGATGCTTTGAAAATTCTTTGCCTCTTTTTATGTTGAGGGTTTTTCTGTTGGGCAAACTGACAATATCTATGATTGTCTGAGCAAAATGTAACTTTTTCTCAGAAAAACTTCACCAAGTTATGCCAAAGCCAACAGCACAACATTTGCTCAAGAAAGTTGAAGCTACAGTACTTTTCAACAGGGCTGTTGGCTTTACCAGAAAATGACCAGGTTTGTAGATATAGTCACTGTGGCAACGGAAGCACTGCAGGCTGAAGAATCTTCAGTGCTTCCAAAATGGGAGTCTAAAGGCCCAGTTACACACACAGATAATTGTGCAGAGATTGTTGGCAGATCTCTGGTTGCAGTGAAATCATGGACACATTGTTCCATTTTGTGGCCGTGTACAAATGTAATAATGTGTCCATGATTTCACTGCAACCAGAGATCTGCGAACAATTTCTGCACAATTATCTGTGTGTGTAACTGGGCCTTAAGAGAGAACGTTTGCTTTGAACTGAGGAGGGACAACACCCTGAAACACATGTCTACAAATGGAATTTCTGGTTTGGCTTCTTGTCCTAAGTCACATGGCAATACTAATTAAAGGGTTGATATGTAAGTTTAGTATTGCTATATCCAATAGATGGAGCCAGAGTTCAAGCCCTCTTCCTGCTGAAGAGGCTATTTGCATAATTAGATTGGAAACCATGGCAAAAAATATTGTTTTATTTTTTGTAAAAAATTGTTATTTTGTAAGAGTAGAAAAATATACAACCTATATAAATATGGCATCACTATACCCTTACTGACCTGAAGAGTACAGCCATCTCATCACTTATGCCATATGATTAACAGAGTAAAAACAAGAAAAAAAATTCTTAAACTGCTGTTGATTTGTTCATTCTGCCTCACAATGCATACAATAAGGCTCAATTCACATGTATCCTGTTCTCTTTTAAGCATTTAGATTGTTTTGAGTAAATCTCGAAGATAAAAGTTTCAGACAGATCTGATGGAACTGTTTAAAGTAATGAAACAGATGGAGTTACTTTTGACTCCAAATTACCTCTTTCACTTCAATGTCCCATATTGGTAGGCAATCACAAACAGTCTTGTTTTTTGTACCTCTAAAAATATGAAACATTGCTATATCCGAGGCCATAGGGAGTTCAATGTGACTTCATCTACCTTATTATAGTGAACAGTTCCATCTTAATCATGCATTTTGGAGATTTAGGCTAAAACCACAATGTAAGGGTTCAGCGTAGAGCACACAATAAATGTAAATCTAGCTTTAGAAGTGATCCAAAATGTAATGTACCTAAATATACTTTCAATAAAAACTTCAAACTCGCCTCACAGACAACCAGCTCCCACTCAGGTTCATCATTTGTTAACATAAATATAGGGGATTCCATGTTACTGGTAGAACAAAGACTTCGGAAAAGCGACAAGACTCCAAAACAAATTCCAGCAAAATCTGCACAGTGAAATTCCAATGCCCCTTTTCCACATGACATAGCTATAGCGTAAAGAACCCACCTAACAATTACCGGGGTATATGTTTCCAGATCACAAGCTGGGTACAATACATTGGGCATCTCTTTTCCCCCTCACCTTTGAGGGGGTGAGCTGAGCTCTGCAGGCTGGAGCCACAGGGATGTTCTCTCAATGATGGTGGTTTAATGCTTTAGTGCAGTTGTTCTACCATGGGACACAACCCACTAAAATGTTGAGAGTTCTTTTGCTGCTGTTTCTTCCAGAGGCAGTGATGGTATTACTGAGTAGTGTGGCATGATTATTCTGAACTTGTGCTTATCACAGGCTCCATGGTGGTCTCTATTATCCTCCATATAGGATAATGTGGCCTCTATAATCATCCATATAGCATAATGGGGCATCTGTTATCCTCCATATAACACATTGTGGCCTCTATTATCCTCCATATAGCATAATGTGGCCTCTATTTTCCTCCATATAGCATAATGGGGCATCTGTTATCCTCCATATAACACATTGTGGCCTCTATTATCCTCCATATAGCATACTGTGGCCTCTATTATCCTCCATATAGCATACTGTGACCTCTATTATCCTCCATGTAGCATACTGAGCCTCTAATTATCCTCTATATAGCATACTGTAGCCTCTATTATCCCCCTATATAATACTATGTCCTTATTATCTTCCATATAGCATACTTGGCCTTTATTATCCTCCATATAGCATATTGTGGGCCTTTATTATCCCAATATAAGTATACTGTGGCCTCTATTATCCTCCATATAGCATACTGGGGCCTTTATTATCCGCAATATAACATACTGTGGCCTCTATTATCCTCCATATAGCCCATCCTGTTACATAGCCCCATATCATGGCACATCATCCCCCCTTCTTGGTACATAGCCCCCCATAATGTTATATGGCTCCCATCATAGTACATCATCCCCCATCCTGGTACATGGCCCTCCCATCCTTGTATTAGGCCCCTCATCCTGGTATTATGTCCCCCATCCATATATTAGGCCCCCCATCCTGGTATTAGGGTCTCCCATCCTTGTATTAGTTACCTCCATCCTTGTATTAGACCCCTAATCTTTGTATTAGGCACCCATTCTGGTAATAATAATGTGGCACCCTGTGCAGGTCACCACAGGATCTCTTGGGACATGAATGGAAAGTACACAGCAAGCAGACCCCACTAACAAACAACACCTTTCAACCCAGACCTGTAGGGGGAGCTCCACTGGTTGGCTTTAAGCCAGTTCCCCCTATAAATATGGGTCCTGGAGGGAGAAACACCAGAGTGTGTAGTCACTACAGAACTGTAAGCAGCTGAGTGAGCTGACCTGGTACTGGAGCCACGCTAGGCCCATAGCAGCGACACCTGAGAGAGTGGTAGACCCTTAGAATACGAGTCAGAGGAAAAGGAGAGAAGCGAGTACAAAAAGGGGCAGAGGAGTCATACCGACTCACCCTAACAGAGTTCCGGTCACTGGGTCCGAACTACAAGGACACAGTATAGACCTTGCAGAGAAACCAGCACTATAAATAGGGGGGTTAGCTCCTTTCGGACACCTGAAGCACAACCAAATGAGAGCCCGGAGTCTAAGGCCTGACAGGAATCCCATAGAGTGCCCTCAGTGCAGCAAATCCGGGTGTGGAGAGTCACACAAGAAAGTGCAGTAACGGTTTGGTCGGGTTTCATGCCTGCCAGACTCCAGCAGAACAACGGAAAGTAGGAAGCCTACAACCCTGCTTGCTGTGGAAAGCCTGAAGTGTTTTACCTCATCTCCGGTCGAGTGTACCCGTCAACATCAGTAAAGGTACCAAAAGACTTTATGTGTGCGTGTCCCTCCTTCCACGTACACCACACCGACCGAGCTACCCGATTCCCCTTAACCCCAGTAACTGCTCCGGGGATGCCCCGCTCACCCTGTAGGGAGCGGTTCCATCTAGCTGCCGCACATCACCCCAAGGTCTGAGCAGCGCCGGTGCCTTCACCGGACACCTACAGGTGGCGTCACGAAACAAGACTTTATTCTTACTTAACTGTGCATTGACCACCGGGTCCTTACAGCCTCAAGCACCGAACCGTGACCGCAGCCAGCGCCTGAGACCTGAGAACCCGGCAACGGTGAGTCAATAATATTAATAATAATAATAATAATCTTTATTTATATAGCGCCAACATATTCCGCAGTGCTTTACAAATCAGTGATTCATATACTGTCATAGGTCACCATAGAAAAAAAATACAATACAGTTAGAAATGAAAGTAGAGAATCAATGTAAAAAATACAATACACTAAGCAGAGAATCAATGTAAAAAGTACAATAATCAAAGCAGAGAAACAATGTAATAAATACAGTACAGTAATTAAATACGATACATTAAGCAGAGAATCAATGTAAAAAGCACAATACAATAATTAAAGCAAAAATAAAGGTGACCCTGCTCAAAAGAGCTTACAATCTACAACGAGGTAGGGATTACACGAAGTACACTAGTTTACGACAGTGATGATCCAGGCATCTTGAGGATGTGGGGGATAGAAATAAAATTACATGGATGGTCAGCAGACAATCTGTGTGAAGCTTTTGGGTTTGGTGGAGTTTGAAGGAGAGTTATGTCCAGAGAGATAGTGAATGGGCTATATACAGTATAAAGGACTTCTATTAGGTAGCATGATAGGGCGTCTTAAAAAGATGTGTTTTTAGGGAGTGTCTGAAGTTGTGGATAGTCCTAATTTCTTGGATTAGAGCATTGCAGAGAATTGGTGCAGCTCGGAGAAATCTTGGAACTGGGAGTGGGAGGTTCAGATTAGTGCAGATGTTAGTCGAAGGTCATTTGTAGAATGTATAGAATGGGTGGGGTGATAGACAGAGATGAGGGAGGAGATGTAGGGAGGTCCTACACTGTGAAGAGCTTTGTGGATGAGAACCAGCAATTTGAATTGGATCCTGTAGTGCACGGGCAGCCAGTGCAGTGACTGGCACAGAGCGAAGGCATCTGAATAACGATTGGCCAGATGGGTGATCCTGGCTGCTGCATTAAGGATGGACTGGAGAAGGGAAAGTCTAGTGAGGGGGCCACTGTGAGGGTTTTTGTTGTTTCCATGGTGAGAAAGGGGCGGACTCTAGAGATGTTCTTCAGGTGCAAGTGACAGGAGCAGACGAGAGATTGTATATAGGAGGTGAATTAGAGATCGATGTCAAACATACCACACATTAATAAAAGTGATTTGCTGCAACACTTAACATAACATGTATGGGAATTAGGTAATGGTTGACAAATGAAAAGCAAGACATTGTGTACAGTTAAAACAATGTATAATGGAAAAGGAACACAGTGAATACTGCACTAGACACGAGAAAATAGAGAGATTTAGCTTCAACACTGGCGCCACTGCGAAGAGCCCGGTAACTACGCCAAAGTGCTCTCATCATACCTCCTACTCTAACGCTGCATGTGGTATACTGTTGCTGGAATGGGTTTATATGCCTGCGCAGTGTTGAAGCTAATCTCTCTATTTTCTTGTGTCTAGTGCAGTATACACTGTGTTCCTTTTCCATTATACATTGTTTTAGCTGTACACAATGCACTGCTTTTCATTTGTCAGCCATTAGCTAATTCCCATACATGTTATGTTAAGTGTTGCAGCAAATCACTTGTATTAATACAATTTTTTTTGCTTGCACCTTGACATTTAGGTGATGCCAGTCTTTATTACTATATTATAAAACATAACACCGAGACAGCAAGCATGCTGCCTAGGCGTTATCGTGGTGATGCATACTGAGAGGGAGATGTCAGATTTAAGGAGGTTAGTGGAGGGCAGGAGCAGAAGAAGTTCAGTTTTGGAAAGGTTGAGTTTCAAATAGAGAGCAGACATGATGTTGGAAACTGCAGTTAGACAGTTATTGGTGTTCTTTAATAATGCGGGGGTAAGGTCAGCGGCTGAAGTGTATAATTGTGTGTCATCAGCATAGAGATGGTACTGGAAGCCAAATCTGCTGATGGTCTGTCCAATCGGGGCCGTGTAGAGAGAGGATAGAAGAGAGCAAAGAACTGAACCCTGAGGAATCCCAATAGTGAGAGGAAGAGGAAAGGAAGGGGAGCCAGCAATGATACACTGAAAGAGCAGGTCAGAAAGATACGATGAGAACCAGGAGAGAGCGGTGTCCTTTATGCAATGGAGTGCAGCATAGAGAGTAGGAGTGGTGGTCAACTGTGTCAAAAGCTGCAGAGAGGCCAAGAAGAATAAGCAGAGAGTGGTCACCATTATGTTGTGCCATCAGAAGGTCATTGGTCACTTTGATGAGGGCAGTTACTGTAGAGTCTAGGGGGCAGAATCCAAACTGTAATGGTTCTAGAAGAGAGCGAGTGGAGAGGTAACGGGTGAGGTGGGTGTAGACCAGGCTCTCCAAGAGTATAGAGATGAAGGGGAGATTGGAGGAGACTGGTCTGTAGTTATTTGTGCAGAATAAGTCAAGAGAAGATTTCTTTAGTAGTGGAGTAATGATAGAGTGTTTGAAGGAGGAGGGGAAGATGCCAGAAGAGAGGGAGAGATTGAAGATTTTGGTCAGGTGAGTAGTGACGACTGGAGAGAAGGACTGGAGTAGGTGTGAGGGAATGGGTCAGTGGTGCATGTAGTGGGATGAGAAGAGAGAGGAGCCTGGAGACGTCTTCTGTGACTGGGTCAAATATGGAGAGTGAGCCAGTGGAACTGTGGAGGAGAATGGGAGTAGCAGCGCTTGGAGATCGGGAGCTGATTTCCTGCTGGATGTTTTCTATTTTTTCCATAAAGTAAGAAGCCAGATCATCAGCACAGAGGTCAGTGATGGGGCCTGCACTTTAGGACTGAGGAGAGAGTGAAAGGTGTCAAATAGTTTTTTGGGTTGTTCGATAGTGAGGAGATCAGGGTGGTGAATTAGGTTTGTTTGGCAAGGTGAAGGGCAGAGTTGTAGATTCTTAACATGAATTTCTAATGAATAAAGTTTTCTGGTGAGCGAGTTTTCTTCCATAGGCGTTCAGCACTCCTAAAGCTTCGCTGGAGGAATCGAGTTTGCGATGTGAGCCAGGGCTGTTTTGTTCTATGTTTGGAAGTTCTGAGGGTGAGGGGTGCTACTTGGTCCAGGGTGCTTCTGAGAGTGTAGTATTAGGTTCCCCTATCTTTATATTAGGCCCCCATCCTTGTATTAGGTCCCTCATCCTTGTATTAGGCCCCCATACTTGTATTAGGCCCCATATCCTAGTATTAGGTTCCACCATCCTTATATTAATTCCCTATCCTTGTATTAGGACTTCCATCCTGGTACTAGGCCCCCCATCCTGGAACTAGGCCCCCATCCTTGTATTAGACCCCCCATTTTAGTGGCCTAGGACAGACTAAAAAAATTAACTATTTTACTCACTTTACCAGCTCCCAGCATCACGCATCCACAGTGTCTTTCTGTCTGTGTCAGGCATCTATTATGTGAGCAGCGTGCAGCGATGACATCACTGAGCTGCATCAGTCACATGCTCGACATAGACGGAAGGATGCTGCGGACGTGTGGTGCTGGGAGTGCTGGTGTGGTGAGTAGAATAACCTGCATACATTGCAAAGGGCTGGAAAGGCAGATGGAGGTCACGTGGGCCCGCTCATTAGCCTAATATAATATTATCTCTCCCCTCGCCTACCTCTCAGTGCCGACTTCAGTGCTAAGGTGATGGGCGGGGAGTGAAGTGAATATTATATGAGTCTAATGAGCAGCCCATGTGACCTCCTTCTGCCTCTGCAACCTGCTCCCACCTGCTCCTGCCAGCTCCAGCCTCCGGCAGTCCTGATTGCAGTGCTCCTGTAGTGGGCTCCATGCTGAGGTAAACAGCCCCTCCCCCTGGTGTCTGCAACCTGGCCCCCTGTGTACCGCCAGCCACTCGGCCCCTCACAGGAGTCAGGCAATTAGGCCCTGATGGCGACCCTGCATCTCACACACTGTAAAACCTGGTCTAAGCTACTGAGGGTGTGTGTTCTTTTTTCTCCAGTGCATTTCTGCCTGCTTAGGATTGGTGAGCATCATAAAGTGATAAGTATATGCCCCCAGTCCAAAGTATCTGATTGCCCACACTTGGACTTAACAAAAGTTAACCCATTAGGTGCCTAACCCCTTGACCTCTAACATCTCCATAATAGAGAGGCGAAAATAAACAAGCAAAAACATGTTATTCTACTCGGCAGACACTATTCCATTGTGTGTCCATTTCAGCGTTAACAATTTTGTGAAATGTCTTTAAAAAAAAAAGGTTCATAGCAGCTGTTATACAACTTTATTTTGAAGTTCACAGTAAATTATACCCAAGAAAGATACTTGATTAGAACAAAGTTAGTTTACACATGCATTTTGTAATTATAAAGTTAAATTAGCTCAACTTAAAATATATACCGGCAGACCTTACTGAGCTTTTAATAATCCAGTTGTTACTCTGGGAAGTGGAACTTGAAACTGTTCAGCTACAGGGTTATGAAATAGAATTTATTACAAACTCCAGAGAATTATGTATGCCTCAGGCCGAAGCAGTGTAAAGGAATCTATTCAAGCATCATTAAGCAATACAATATGAATAAAGTACCTTTCCCCAACACTAGCCCACAAATCCCTGAAGGATATGGCTAGAGCTAGATTGCATAAACAAATGTGGCATGGCATTAAACCACATTACTAACATGGGAAGACACACAATTCGCCTTTTACATGGTTGTATGATGATTTTTCTCCTTGACCAGAATATGTGACTTTTTTATGAAACTCAAAATGCAAAAATGTAATTGGATATCAAATCCTGACCTTAGTAATCATACGTAAAATAAAGAGTGCATCGACTCTGAGTTAAATTTCCTGAAATTCGCAGGTCTCTGCAGCTACGTAAACTCTTTGATTCAACTCTCAAGGATCACCAAAAAAGTGCTCAAGACTCCTGCATGTGTCTCCTGTTTGGAGTGATTACCCGGCTATTTAGCTGTCTGTCTGCCTTAGATAAGACTGAGCATAGGAACAACAGGTATGCAGACAACACAGCTTATAAAACTGACAGAAATTGAAGGCTGGAATCACACTGTCCGTATGATATGCGACTAGGTCGGACGTGTCATGGATGATTAACTTGGACTGGCCTTCCCCCTCTCTGGATGGGAGCGTCAGCTGCTTGTGTTTCTAAGCAGATCCACACTCCCGTCCTGACAGGGGGGAGGCCAGTCCAAGTTAATTATCCGTGACACGTCCGACTTAGTCGCATATCACACAGACAGTGTGATTCCAGCCTTCAATTTCTCCCAGTTTTATAAGCTGTGTTGTCTGCATGCCTGTTGTTCCTATGCTCAGTCTTATCTATTGTTTACCCGACCTTAGAATTTGCTTCTGACAATCCATTTGCCTAGCGCCTTTGTCTTGATCCACTGCCTACCTGGAATTTTGTTCTAGGACTGTGACCTAACTACACCCTTGTCTCACCGCTTTGTTTATAGCTAGCCATAATGGTATTTAACGTCAGACCTCTTGACTACCCAGTCTCATGGCTAGCGCACGGGTATTGACTAGTGTCACAGACAGGAGGTAAGAGCACACAGCTCATTCCAAAAAGAGATTGAAAAAAAAATGAATCGGATTGTGATGCACTAATTCAAAGCTGAATTACATTGAAAACAGGAGTTGCAGTCTATTTCTGTGAATACTATTTCAAAGATTTAATCGATATATAGGGAAATTATTTACCTGTGTAGACATTCAGCGTGAATGTAAATGAAGTGAACTAAGAGAAGTGAAATGAGATAAACTGAGAGATATAATGCACTAACCGCATATTCATAACAGATTTTTTATTTAAGCCACAGACTCCAAACAGGGTGAGTAGTATTAAACCCCTCAATGCAAATTTTACAACAAAAACAAAATGATGAAACCAAGGCTTATGTGTCACAAGCAGTGTGCTTCCTGCATTGGGGGAAGGCAAGGCATTATTTTTTTTATTTTTTCTAACCAAGAAAAATCTGCATGATCAAAAAATATAAACATAACTGTCTATCTCACAAAGTATGCATGTTGTAAAAAAAAAATATTATTATTTTTTACACACTTCTTTGCTGTTATAATCCAATGTTGGGTTGGTAAACAGCACCCAAATATAACTGGTGGATGTCATCAATTTTTGTATTGCCAATTAGGTTCAATTCACTTGGACATTAATAAAGCTCTGTTTGCATGAACAAGCTCAAAATGGGATCAATATATTCCCAGAACTCTGCTATGCATATATTTTCTGGTCAGTTAAAGGCTTTTAAGTATGGTGATTCAAAGCAAATTTATTCACCGCAAATCTAAATATTTACAAAAAATTGGCAGAAGTAGTGAATTCAAATTTCTCTTGATCTAACTTTAATTGTAGCCCCTAAATACATACAAAAAAAGAAACAAAAACCGTATATACATTGCCTTGAAAAGGTTCATACCCGTTACGCTCACAGGAACATAAGCATGGGTAGTGGACTTGTCCCTCCTCAGGGCCGTGGGGTACTCGGAGCGTCCGTGGGAGTTACTTGGGTCGTGACCCGGGTTCTGTGAACCTGGGGATCAGTTTTCAAAAAGTTCTGGGGGATAGGATTTAGGGGATAGGTGTCGTAATCTCACCTGTGGTATCTGGCTATTGGGCCGGCGCTGCGGTACGGGACCTTCGGGGATGAAGCAGCTGTGGTGTTATCGCTCCCCACAGTTGGAGCTGTTCCCCGGGGCAACCGTAACAGTCTATGACGATGGTAGGTTGTTAGGGTGCAGGATTCAGAGTGCCAAATAACTGGACAGACACGCAGGGGTTGTTTCCTTTACCTTTACTTTAGTGGCAAATATCAGGGTACAGTCCACAGTGGATGTTAGGAATCCGGGTAGACTGGAAGCAAGTTAGGGATCTCATCACCCAGCTGGTTCTGAGGTTAGGTGAGCGCCTATGCCTGCTGGTCCTGTACAACCCCACAAAGTGATTGAGAGGTTGTACCCCAGCGGTTTGGTCTACAAAGTGCAGGTTGAAGATGGGGTGTCTGCATAAGGACTCTACACAGGAAGGTTACTGCCCTGCCAGTCTGAAGAACCCAACACATGTCCCAAAGATTGCTGCCCCTGTTTCTTCATCAGGACCTACTTTTCCCCTCAGTGACAGTAGTGAAGACTGGTGGACTGTTTCATAGACTGCATAAGGTCCCAAGTACACAGGTGCTGAAGATTCCAACACAGAAGAATTACCAACTCACAGAGGGGAGATACCCCAGGCCTTACCCAAACCTTCTGCTTGGAGGACAGCCCTACAATGGCTACTTCCAATGAGCTTAGGCAAGCCTTAACTGACAGTTGAGACCTCCAGAATTCCAGTAGGTCTACTGCAGGGTGAAATAGCTATGCCAATGCTCAGTTCATTTGGCAGTGTAGCACTTCTGTGTAAGCGATTGTGTGGAGTCTCTTTTTCCTTCTCCATGGATGATGCAAGGTCAGTCTGATTAGAACTGTATTCCCCTCTGCTGGGTGAGTAATATAGCCTTCCTGCAGACTTTCCTTGTTTCTAGGTTTCGTGTCTCCTTTAACCCTTCAGAACTCCCTCTTAGTTCCTGTGGATTACCTCCAGTCAGGCTGGTAGTGTGGATCCTGTGGGTATCCGTGATCCTCTCAAAGCAGTTTCCTGATCCTCTCTACTACTGTTGCCCTGGAAAGCTCCACTTGTGTGGCTATTGGACTTAAAACCCACCAGCCTCCAGTCCTGCCAGCAGGCCCTGTAAGCCTGGCTAGCCTAGGAACTGCTACTCTGCATGCAGCTTGTCCCTTCAGAGTAGCTCCTGCTGCTTCCTCACTGGACTACTTCATCACCTACTCCATCTTACTACCCTCAGCTAACCCCTCCCCCACCAGGAAGTGTGACACATGCTGAAAACAATATTTAACAGAAAGGGGAGACGAAGCGCACCATGAGAGGGATCCGTGGGGAACAGTAGTTTTAGGGTGCAAGGGGGTATAGCCTCTCACCTTTTCCCACCTGAGGAAGACGGCAATCCGGCGTCAAAATGCGTTGTGTTCTATTCTAATAAATATAAAGTATACACAATACTCTCTTACATGGTCTATATACACTAGCGCTTTTCAGCCACATTTATTTATACCTACATGCTGAAAACAGGCATCAAGTGCACAATTCCCTAAGAAGGGATCAGCCAGTCTGTGTTCGTTTCAGACTTCCAACAGAGGGAGCTCCAATACTCTTCAGACATGGTTCTATACTGCTATATGTTGAAATACCATTTGTGACAGCCAGACACAGGGGCACCACATTAGTAAGTGATTAACAAATTCATCTGATTTTCTATTCTTATACTATTCTTGCACTGCTGTCTATTTGTTCATTCTACCTCTTAAAAATTGTAATAAGACTCAGTTCACATTTATCCTGTGCTCTCTGCTGAGCACTTACATTGAGGTTTCTGTGCAAATAAAAAGAGGGCTCTGTTCATAGGGAATGGGGAAAAGGACACCTCTTACACTCACCTGCAACTAGGCCTACATCTCCCTACCATCCCTATACAGGTTATTCAACCCCATTGCCGAGCAGAATCCTATACCCTCGCTGGCCCTGATTTAAACCCTCAAAAGGGAGATAGCCGGTGGGAGCACTAGTCCCAACCACAGCAATAAACAAGGCAAGAGGGGAAGGGGAGACAGGTAGGGTAACAACAAGGCAAATTCACACTTGCTGCCACAATCAAACACAGCAGACAGTTTGGCAAATAATAAAATCACAGTGTGGATGTTACAAAATACTACTGCAGCTGTAGATGAATTTATTGAGAGGTGCAATTTCTACAATGGGGTCACTTTTGGTTTTTTTCTGCTTTTCTAGCACCTCAGGGGCTCTGCAAATATCGACTGCAAATTATTCTAGCAAAATCTGTGCTCCAAAAGCCAAATAGTGCTCCTTTTTGATCAACCCTGTCGTGTGGCCAAGCAGTCATTTATGAGATTACATGGGGCATCACCGTGTTCTGGAGATATTACACAATAGGTTGTGGGGTCCAGTTACAACTTTTAACCCTTGTGTAACTGACAAATTTGCATCTAATAAAAAAATTAAATTTTTACTACTGAAATGTTATATTTCCATGTTCCAATATAATAAATTTCTATGAGGCACCTGTGGGTTCAAAAAGCTCACTACATCCCTGCATAAATTCTTTGAAAAGTCTAGTTTCCAAAATGGGGTCACTTGTGGAGGGATTCTGCTGTTTAGTTACCTTAGGGGCCTGGCAAATGTGACATGGTGCCCGCGCTCTATTTCAGCCAAATTTACTTTCCAAAATGTAAATATTGCGCCTTCCGTTCCGAGCACTCCCGTCTGTCCAAACACAACTCTTTGACAACATATGGGGTAGTGCCGCGCTCACAAGTAAGTGGGAAACAAACTGTGTGGTGAACTTTTTGGTGTTATGTCTTGTAAAAGTTAGAAATTTGGTGCTAAAGCAACATTTTTTAAATGAACATTTTCAATATGACTACCAAATTTGATCAAATTTTGTATTGTTTCTGTGGGTTCAAAAAGCTCACTATACCCCTCGATAATATTATTGAGGGGACCACTTCCCCAAATAAGGTCACTTGTTGGGGGTTTCTGTTGTTTAGGTACCTAAGGGGCCATTTCAAATTTGACATGGTGTCTGCAATCTAGTTCAGCCAAATTTACTTTCAAACATTTCCTTCCGTTCCAAGCATTCCCGTTCATCCAAACAGAACTTTTTGACTACATTTGGTGTATTGGCAACTCACAAAAAAATTGTGTAATAAACTGAGCAGTCCACTTTTTGGTGTTACATCTTGTAAAAGTGAGAAATTTGGTGCTAAAGCAACTCTTTGTGAATAAAAATGATAATGATGACCTAATGTTATCACATTCTGTAAGGTTCCTGTTTGTTCAAAATGCTTACTATGCATCTGGATAAAATCCTCGAGGGGACTAGTTTCCAAAATGTTGGGTGTTTTTTATATTGTACATTGCATTCATTCATGTGAAGCACCTGAAGGGTTAATAAACCTCCTGAATGTGGTTTTCAGCAGTTTGAGGGGTGCAGTTTTTAGAATGGTGTCACTTTTAGACATTTTCTGTTAAATATGCCTATCAAAGTCACTTCATATGTGATGTGGTCTGTAAAAATGGTTTTGTCAATTTTGTATCATTTTGAAAAATGAGAAATTGCTGATAAAGTTTTAACACCTCTAACTTGCTAAAAAAAATAGTTTCACAAATGATTTTGATGTAAAGTAGACATGTGGTAAATGTTATTTATTAACTATATTATGTGTCCCAGCTCTGGAGTAAGAACATAAAAATGAAAAGTTTGAAAATTGAGACTTTTTCAAACTTTGTTAGAATTTTCAGATTTTTTTACAAATAATTGCAAAAAAAAGATCCTAAGTTTTATCCATGGATCGCTGGATATACTTTTTTTCATTTTCATGTTTCACCCAGAGGCCAGCTGTGATTCTATCCATGCATTTCTCAGCTAATTGACGGATCCAACAATTATACATAATCAATAGGAGAACTGATAAGTATGGTCCAGAACATCTTTATTACTTTACTGTACTGTGTCCTTGATCTGCAGCCCAGGGTGGATCACTTCTGTTTTGTGTTGTGTTTAATACCCTACACAGTCCGCTATGAGTCCTTCTGCTGTAGCTTCTCTTTTAACAGAGAAAGTTTTGTGTGTTTTTTGCATTACTCTATGCAGCCTGTTTGCACTTCAGTAAGGAAGTGGAGAAACTCCAGTGCCACATTTAAGCAGCTTCCTCAAAGTCATAACCGCTTTCCAACAAGCTTTTAATATGACTAAGGGATTTGTGCCAGATCAGAACCCCAAACTACAGACGCTGCGTTTCGGGGTAACTGCCCCTCATCAGTGTAGTGTGTGGGAAATTCTTATCTGGCTGTGTGAGTGGGCTAAGACGAGGTCTGGGAACTTGCTATCTACCAAGTAGCAATAGCAACACCTACCCACCCTACAAGCACACTCCCCTGACACAGGACCCTACTTGAGTACTGTCTTTGTAAGGATGGGAGTCTGTGCATGGGGCATAGCAGGGCACTGTAAGATCAACATCGGTGTCTGCTCCTCCTGTTTACTTGGTGATGGTCTTCATCTACCATAAAGTAAAAAAAAGGAGTGAGGTTGAACCATTGTATCATATAGCACAGGACTCGTTGGGCACCTAGTGTGTTTATTAGCATTTTGTGTGTTTGTCTGATATTTGCCACTAGATTAGGATTGGAATTTGCCTTTTTAACTTACTTAATAACAGTTAAGTTTTAATACATATCTTCTCTCCCTTTCATACTGGTAGGAAGCAAATGAAAAAATACAAAGAATTTCAGTGAAAAGGTGGCATAGTTTTTAAAGTGAAATTCTTGGCAAAAAATGAAAGATCAGGTTTTGACCTGTTGTACTCAACTCAAGCTTGTGTTGGACATGATTACTGATCATCACCGGTATAAACCATTTGGCAGGCCACATAAAAAATACTATAACCGCCAACTGCAGGGTTGGCAGTTGTATTTCCTAAGATGCCTATAAATTGGCACATTGCCATCTGATGTTAGGTTTTCACCATTATTTTCACACTAGCTGGGTGCCCGATGCACATGCATCGGGATTCTAGCAGAGCGAGTCTCTGACTCGCAATGGCCGCTTCGCGGCCAATGCTTCGCGCTGCTAAGGCGACTCGCCATGCCCGCTGCGCGGGCATAGCGAGTTGCCATAGAACTGCTCGCAATGGCCGCTGCGCGGACAATGCTTCGGGCGTATCCACATGACCACGCTGACTCGCAGCGTGAGCGGACTCAAAAGGGGCAAAAAACCCATTCGTGATTATATAATAGATTGGTTCAAGTAATCTTGGATGTAAGGTATCTGCGCATTAAGAATATTCCGATGGGTAGGTCGGTGTTACGTCATATCTGTTTGTGTAATTTGGATTATTTTTTTAATAAACGCACAGTTCTTAGTTATATTTTTCTCCATTAATGTATTTTCTATGTATGTTGGAGCATATTGACATTTGGTATCACCTTTTAAAACATAAGTTCTAACAACAGTTTCAGGTGTTTCAGATATTTCCTATATAAAAATGAAATGATCTGATATGATGGGAACGGTAGTTCACTGGGGTTCCAATAGCATTTCAATTATTTCTAAAAATAAATATATTTACACTTGTATATTAAAACTATGATGATTATGCTGTTTGCAAAGGTTACAGAACTGATTGATGCAGAACGAAATAACATCAATAATCAAATGAAATGAACAAGTACAGCGCTCGAATTTCCTGCAGTGAAATCATCAGATTATCGAAGCGTGTATAAAGCCAAAGAGAGCCAAATTCCTGATCCTCTGTCTGTACAAACAGGCCTCAGTAAAGCTAGAATAAAACTGTTTGGCTCTTTTGCTAACAGACAGTTCTCATCCATTTGACCACCCAAGTGGACTAATATCCTGCAGCTCTGAACATAGACTGAACTGACAGGTAGTTGGCAAAGTTAGTTACATGGGCATGTATAAACTGCATCATTCTGACAGGAAACACTACTTTGGGATTGCCTAGTGAGACACGATATTATTTAATAACAAAATGTAGTCTTTTTTTGACATATTTGTAAACCATTATAGGCCGCCAATTGTTTGTACACCCTGGTTTTGACAAGAGGCTTATAAAATAGAGGTACCATATATCTTATGTATACAATATAGTAAGACCATATATTTTTACAATTTTATCCTACTAAATTATATTTTTTCTTGCTCTGGAATGTTTCCTGGAAGCATAACATCATATAATAAAACTCTGTATCATCATGGCTGGAGCATGCATTCATTAAACCTTCTCTTTTCACAGGAGGTGTTACAGTATAATATAGAAATTGTGTACATTTTTTTTACTCCGACTCTTGGGCCAGCAAAAGCACGATGCCAGGAAAGAAAGCCCACTCTTCCAAAATGTTCAGAAAATCTATGCAATTCAGACACAACATCTGTTGTCTCAAGCCGGAAAAGAGCCTGGAAGTTGTACTGCTCCTCATTTACATGTACGGTAAACAGAACACTTTGCCTCGTTGCTTCAGCTGTGCAGTATATGAGCAATTGCAGATCCAAATACTCTGACTTTACTCTTTTAAAGAGTAAGTCTACAAAGGTATTGAATCTGTATGTAAAGACTTAACTTATTGAGGATTTGTTAAAAAAAAATGCTCGACGGACAAAGTATTCAAAATAGCTCTTCTCCAAATGACAAAGTACATAAATGCCCATAAATCTTGCAAAAATATATTGCAATCTTAGAGTCGTCAGTGGTTGATACCTTTTAATGGCTAACTGAAAAGATGGTAAGCATAGCAAGCTTTCGGGACACTATCGCCCCTTCGTCAGGCTATTAATGGCACAGATTGTGAAGACACATACATATATACTAGGCTTAAACAGGATGAGATGGTGCAGTAAATACAACAGGTGACGTAAAGCAGAGACAGGCTGGGGGAGCTGGGAAAGTGAAACCACAATTCAGATGGGACAGTTTTCATCCAAAGCACATAAACAACTCTATTGTGTACAGCCTGGCCATCAGATACAATTGGATATGTTCCAACCCTACAGAAAGAGTCAATCACCTTGAGGACCTCAAAAAATACCTTTTTGAACCAGGGCTACCATCCAAAAGCAATCGAGAACCAGATTACAAAAGTCAGCAGAATATCAAGGAATCAACTCCTACATTACAAAACTAGACAAGAATACAACAGTGTTCCTCTTGTAGTCACCTACAATCCAAGTCTGGAAGTGCTAAGAGGAGCTGCGCGGAAACTGCAACCACTTCTACAAAAAGATGCCCGACTAAAATCAATATTTCCGGATCTCCTACTCTTGTGTTTTAGACAACCTCCGAATCTAAAAAACATCATTGTCAGAAGCGCCCTGTCCTTTCCAGCAGCAACAGGAACCTTTCCCTGCAACCAGAACAGGTGCAAAACCTGTCCATCTATAATGACAACGGACAAGATAAAGATTCCTGGGACAGATCAGGACTACAAGATCCCAGGTAACTTCAGTTGCACCACAAGCAATGTGGTGTATGTAATTATGTGTACCAAATGTCCAACAGGTGGCATGTACGTAGGATAGATCGGGCAAAAATTCAGAACAAGAATGAATTCTCATCACCACTCAATAACAGAAAAGCGTATGGATCTACCTGTAGCAAAGCAGTTTTGCAACCCTGACCACAACAGTGAAACCAATATGGATCTGCTCATTTTAAAAAAGCAACTTTTAATCTCATAGAGAGAAGAATTTGGGAATACAAATTGAAAACGACCTTTGACACATTGAAAACAGGATTAAATGTTTCACATGGATTCATGGGTTTTTATGTAAAATGAAAGGGCTTTTGGGGATATCAGATTCATGCGTTTTTATATAAAATGAAAGGGCATTTGGGGATATCACATCTTTAACAGACTCAAGTTAGAGGACTATGAATTTTTTATACTTCTTCCTCTTACCTTACAATTTTGTTTTCACTTTCCCAGCTCCTCCCCCCCCAGCCTGACTCTGCTTTACATCACCTGTCGTAAATACTGCACCACCTCATCCTGTTTAAGTATGGTATATATGTATGTGTTTTCAGAATCTGTGTCATTATCAGCCTGACAAAGGGGCTATAGTGTCCCGAAAGCTTGCTATCTTACCATCTTTTCAGTTAGCCATTAAAAGGTATCAACCACTGAGGACTCTCAGATTGCAATATATTTTTCTATCTACTGGCTAACACGATATAAATATTCTTTACCATATCATAAATCTTGCAATAAGATTTTGAAAAATCACCAGAATATCATAATGTTTACAAAATGAAAATAGATAAACATGATCGAATCAATTCTCTCTGGCAATACTTTGAGTCGTAGAGTCGTATTTCATAAATTTCATATAATTCAATGGTTCTGGTGAATTTGAACAATTTATAATTCAATTTGCACAGATCACTTAAAAAAAGCTCAACGCCATTTCACACTTTGCTGAACTTTTCATTAGCCACTGGTCTCACATAGGGCTTAGCCCATAATAAATTGCAGCTGTTACATCACATAGTCTAGCGCAGCAAATCAGAGAAGACTATTACAGCCTCTATCACAAAGATCACTCACTCACTACATGCGTGTCTCAGATGCCACAATAAAAGGAGGAGTCCGCTGCCTACTTACTTGTCCACCGACCTATTGCATTAGGCCAAAATGAGCTAAGTGCACCCCACAGGCAGTCTCCACATCCATGCTGCACTTTATGCTGCCATCACTTTTTGTTTTACCAGCCAGTGAGACACCTGCATTCTGTGATACTCTAGTACACATGCACACCCAACCTTCCGCAGCTCTTGAACTTCTAAATATTTGTAATCTGGCTACCAACCAAGCTATTTTCTCTCCTCTAGATTGTAGGGACATTAGAACAACAAAGAACAAACTTGTTAAATTTTAAATTTAATATGCAAAAAAGTACAGTGATTTTAGGTTAAAAATTGTGAAATAACAAAAAGACATGCCATATTTTTTGAACCATAAGATACACCTAAGATTTAGAGGAAGAAATTGGTGAAAGAACAAATTAAAACAAAGAATGTAGTCATGATGCACAGTTATGGGGAGGTAGGGATCTGCTGCTGATGCTTGTTATGGGGGTAATGTTCCCAAATTATGTACTAATGTCCTCATCCTGTTCCTCTTCCAGATATATATTTCCCCAAATCCTTGTGTATGTGCCCATATCCTGGTATGTACCTCATATATTGGTATATGTGTCCATTTCCTGGTATATGATTCCCCATCCTGTATATGTGCCCATATCCTGGTATGTGCCCCATATCCTGGAATATGATCCCCCATCCTGGTATGTGCCCCATATCCTGTAATATGATCCCTCATCCTAGTATGTGCCCCATATTCTGGTATGTGCCCCATATCCTAGAATATGATCTCCCATCCTCGTATGTGACCCACCCCATGGCCGTGGGGATTCGGTACCCGGGCAGTTGCTGTAAGGGGATGTCACTGGTGGCCTGCCTGGGCCGTGGCTCTGGTGGTTGCTAAAATGTTGAGGAAATTTTGGTAAAATAAAAATAAAACAAAAAGAGTAAAGTCAGCGCTGCCGGCAGACCTCTGGAAACGATGAGTAGGCAGCCAGATGTCGCTCCCCGCAGGTGGAGTGGGGTCCCGAGGGCAGAGTATGCTAACATTTGCTGTCACAGTGCTTAACGTGTTCAGCAGCTGTTCTGCACCTTAATAGAAATGTAACACTGGAGACTTGTTGGCTCTGTACGGTGTTAACTGGTAACTTGTCATGGCAGTTCTCAGGTATACAGTCACACAGATTCGGGTAGCTGGCCGGTAGTCACAGAAGAATGCAATGTCAAGGCTCTATTGGATGTCCCTTCCACTGTACTTTCAGTCCCTTTGTGTCTTTCCTTGCGCTCTCCTTTCTATCCGTGCGCTGCCATGCACAAACCCTCTTCCTACCAGGCCCGTTGATTGTAATGAGGGTACCCTTCACTTTAAGGGGCTCAATCCGGTTTGGAGCTCTTGGTGGGGTTATGCTTCGTGGACAAGGTCGGGGGCTGCTTGACAGACCTGCAACCCACTGGTGTTGGCGGCTAAGGGTTGGACTCGCCTGTACTGTGCTCGGAGCTGGTTTGCCGGTTCGGGACTAGGATCACCCCACACCGGATAATAATATGATCTGGCGCTGGGTGTCCACCGACACCCTCAGGCTCCCCCTTCTGTCTGGGATGCCATTCCTTTGCAAGAGCCCTTACTGCAACTTCCCTCTAGGACTTGCTCTCTCTTCTCTCTGATCTTCGCGCTTTTTCCACTACCCTAAAACTCCTCCCACCGGGACCGGTTACCCTGGTAATGGGTTGGCCAATTGGTTCCCTGCGTTCTAGGTGTAGGGATGCAGGGATGAGAGCCTCAGTGTAACATTATACCCCCCCAATGACTGGGATACCACGCTCACTGGCTTGGGTGCAGTACCCCTACTGTGGCGCACTGACCAGTGGGGCACCACATATGTGCCCCATATCCTGGTATATGGACCCTTATCCAGGTATATATGATCCCCCATTCTGGTATGTGCAAGGTTGGCACACACTGTTGCTAGTATGTTTCCCCAAGCCTCCATGCAAATCTCCTCTAGAGCATCGATGTTATGGGGCTGTCGCTGGGCAACACAGACTTTCAACTCCCTCTAAAGGGTTTCTATAGGGTTGAGATCTGAAGACTGGCTAGGCTACTCGAGGACCTTGAAATGCTTCTTACAAAGCCACTCCTTTGTTGCCCTGGCAGTGTGCTTGGAATCATTGTCATTGTCATTGACTCAGCCATGTTTCATCTTCAATGGCCTTGCTGATGGAAGGAGGTTTGCACTCAAAATCTCACGATACATTATCCTATTCATTCTTTCATGTACACGGATCAGTCGTCCTGGTTGCTTGGCAGAAACAGCTCCAAAGCATGATGTTGCCACCCCCATGCTTCACAGTAGGTACAGTGTTCTTTGGATGCAACTCAGCATTCTTTCTCCTCCAAATATAACGAGTTATGTTCCTACCAAACAGCTCTACTTTGGTTTCATCTGACCATATGACATTCTACAAATACTCTTCTGGATGATCCAAATGATTTCTAGAAAACGTCAGATGGGTCCGGACATGTACTGGCTTAAGCAGGGGGACACATCTGGCACTGCAGGATCTGAATCTCTGTTGGCGTAGTGTGTTACTGATGGTAGTCTGTGTTACATTGGTCCCAGCTCTCTGCAGGTCATTCACTAGGTCCCCCTGTGTGGTTGTGGGATTTTTGCTCACCGTTCTTGAGATCATTTTGACCCCACATGGTGAAATCTTGCATGAAGCCCCAGATTGAGGGAGATTATCAATGGTCTTGTATGTCTTCCATTTTCTAATTATTGCTCCCACAGTTTATTTCTTCACATCAAGTCGCTTGCCTATTGCAGATTCAGTCCTCCCAGCCTGGTGCAGGGCTACAATTTTGTTTCTAGTGCCTTTGACAACTCTTTGGTCTTCACCATAGTGGAGTTTAGAGTGTGATTGTTTGAGATTGCAGACAGGTGTCTTTTATACTGATAACAAGTTCAAATAGGTGTCAGTAGGGGGGCGTGGCTTCGACCTTGATGGAAGCAGTTGCATAACTTCAGGGCTCTCTGGTCACAGACTCACAGTGGCTCCCAGCACTTCTCACCCGGCCTGCAAACGATCTCAGAGAATGGTGTGACACCCCTGGAACACCGGGATGCCTCGGAGCTCGAAATCACAGCCAGGTACCCCCAGGGTCACGGACTATTTCCACAGGGGCCCCCCTCCCTCTCAGGCTAAGATGGCACTGGAGCAGAGGCCCTGCTCTCCTTCCTCATGTTCTAATGGAGGGGAGGGGGGAGCAGGAGTGTGCAGCAGGCATAGATGCACCACTCACAGAGCGAACAATGCAGAGACTTCTATCCTCATTTGGGGTGACAATGCATGAAGATCTCCAAAATATACTAGGAGATATTAAGAAGGAGGTAGCAGACCTCGGGGAGCGTACTGGCCATCTGGAGAAGAAGATGGCTCAGTTTGCCTCAGCCCACAACTCCCTGGCTGACAGCTTCGATTCTATGGAGAGGACGTTTGAGGCTCAGCAGGCTAAACTCTGGGAGATGGAGGACAGGAGCAGGAGGGCTAACGTTAAGCTGAGGGGGATACCTGAGGATGTGGCTGATTCTGCACTGCCTGACCTCCTCTCCAGCCTCATTCTGCATGTCCTCCCTGGCACTGCTCCTGCTCTGGTGAAACCAGATCGCATACACAGGATCCCCAAACCATCCCATGTGAACCCTGCACTGCCGAGAGATGTCCTGGCCTGCCTGCCCTCGGTCAGACTCAGAGAAGATCTCATGTTTGCCCTGCGAGGGAATCTGGAGCTGCCTGGTGCCTTAACCAACATCTCAGCCTACCCTGACCTCTCTATGGGCACTCTGGCGAAATGGAAGGAATTCGGTCCTATGTGCAGGACCCTGCGGGCTGTGGGGATCCCGTACAGCTGGGGCACTCCAGTGTGAGTGCGATTTACGTACAGGGGGGATCGCCATATCTTCACCTCCCCCAAGCTGCTGGATAAAACTCTAAAAGCCTGGGGTCTTGCTGGTCCCACTGATCCCCAGGCCAAGAGGAAACCTGCCTCCCCGGCTGAGCAGAGGATGATTCCGGAGTGGGATACTGTTCGCTGACACATGATGTGACACTTGAGTCGTGTACGTGACTGGAATGTTCGCACCCCGCCCTGTTGGGTTTCGTGAGAGCTGTTATCTTGTTGGTTGCCCTGGCAAGATGGGGGCCCCCGGGTGCTCGTCCGCGGGGCCTCCGCCTCCCCCTCAGCAGACTCCGGTCTGCCTCCACAGTTTACATGGATGTTTTGTTGTTATTACCCCCTGTGTCGACCCCTTTGGTCTCCCTCTTCCTGTCCTGGACTTTTCCCTGGTGAGATTCGAGACTATCCAGGCTCCCCCTACAATCCACCATGAGCCTTAAACTATTTTCAATGAATGTGAATGGTCTGAACTCTCCTGTGAAACGTTCTCTCTACTGGTCTGAAGCCCGCAGGAGCGGAGCGGACGTTCTATGTGTTCAAGAAACTCACCTGCTAAAGGAAGATAACTTTAGAGTCCACCACCGCCTCTACGGCAAATCCTACTTTGCTAACAGCAATGGGAAGAAGGCGGGGGTGGGGATCTTTATTAGATCATCGATTCCTTTCAGCTTCTAGAATCTGTGGCAGATCCTGCTGGAAGGTTTCTAATCCTCGTATGTAAAATGTATGACATGCTGTTTACTCTAGTGACCCTATACGCGACAAATGCTTTTCAGATCAAGTTTTTCCGCTCTCTTATGAAACTGGTAGAGAAACATTCTAGGGGTATGCTGGTAATGGCTGGGGATTTTAATGCTGTAATGTCCCGCCACTCGGATTCCTCGGCGGGTCGGGCTGTTGCCAGGGGGGAATTGGGTCGCCTATGCAGGTCTCTACACCTGCATGACATCTGGAGGTACCTGCACGCCGGGGAGCGGGACTATACATTCTACTCTAGCAGGCATAGGTCCTACTCGCGTATCGATTTTTTCTTGGTGGATAGTGGGACCCTGCCTGTCTGTACCAAAGCGGACATGGGACTCATTACGTGGTCCGACCACGCTCCTACCTCCATGTCCCTCTCCCTGGCGGGCAGACCTCAGGCACCCTACTCCTGGAGGCTCAACCCAAACCTACTATCACGTCAGCAGATAATTACAGACATAGAGCTGTGCGCTTTTCTCCATAATGATAACGGGGAGGTCTCTGACGAGACGATGTGGCTGGCCCATAAGGCGTATGTCAGAGGACTGTTTATCCAACAGGCCTCCCGTCTCAAAAGGGAAAGAGAAAGGAGTAGAGAGCAACTCTTGGCTCGCCTCCAAGACCTGGAGGAGATCCACAAAATGACCCCCTCTCCTGGAGTGAGTCAGCAGCTGTTTGCTGTTAGGACACAGTTACGGGCATTTCTGCTGTCGCAGCATGAGCAATGCCTCTGCAGGTCCAAGCTGTCCTTCTACTCCACAGGGGATCGGGCCGGGGCCCTTCTGGCCAAGCGCATTAAGAAAAGGGAGCTTATATCCTCTATCTCAACCTTGAAAGACCGCTTCGGTGTGCTTCGCTCCATCCCCATCGAGATCGCAGATGCTTTCGCACAATATAACAACTCTATAACATTAAAGATGACCATTCGGCACCAGCCCCGGCCCCGGAGGACTTCCAGAGGTTCCTGGGCGACTTGCGGCTTCACCGCTTGTTGCCGGAGCAACTGGACGACCTGAACTCCTCTATAACGGGCGCTGAAATCTTACAGGTGATCTCTTCCACTAAACGCCACTCCGCCCCGGGCCGGACAGTCTCCCCAACAATTATTACCGTACATTCGCCCGCTTGTTGGCTCCCTTCCTCACGAGGGCATGCAAACTCTGGCAGGGAGCGGGTACTATCTCCCCCTGCGCCCTCGCGGCAACTATTGTCACTATTCCAAAGCAGGGGAAACCCCCGGACGATCCTGGTAGCTACCGTCCGATTTCACTGCTCAACTGCGACGTGAAGGTGTTCTCGAAACTCCTGGCATGCCGACTCCAGAGAGTCAACCCGTCGCTGCTGCATGTGGATCAGGTGGGCTTTGTGAGCGGGAGGCAGACGAAGGATGGCACAAGGCGCTTTATTGATTTGATTAGTGTGGCTGAAAGGGCTGGGGTCCCCAGTGCCCTCCTGTCACTTGATGCTGAAAGGCATTTGATAGGGTGCACTGGGGATACCTGGCCTCTGTCCTAGAGAAATTTGGGTTTCGGGGCCCTGTTCTCTCGGCCATTATGGCCTTGTACTCCAACCCGAACGCCAGAGTGCTCTCCTCCGGATTTCTCTCCTCGGCCTCTTCTCTGACTAACGGTACCCGCCAGGGTTGTCCCCTGTCTCCTATTATCTTTTCCTTGATAATCGATAATTAGATCAAACCCGGCTATAACTGGGTTTTCCGTCGGTCTACGCCGTTGATATTATTATAGCTTGCACTGATTTAGAGACCTCCCTGTCGGCGGTGATGGACGCCCTGGCCCTGTTCACTAAATTATCATATTATAAATTAAACGCGACTAAATCGTTGATTTACCCCATTGGTGTCCCGGGCCCGCTTGCTGCCAGACTGCGTCGGAAATTTCCCTTCATTTGGAGGGGGAGGGGGTTCCGTACCTCGAGATTACCCTAACAAACATTCACCGGATAGTGTCAGTTAATGTGGATGCTCTCCTGGCCTCCCTGCGCAGAGAAATAAACACTCACCCCCTGCCAGCCCTGTCGTGGGTGGCGCGCATTCACGCTTTTAAAATGTTCCTCCTCCCGAAAGTTCTATATCTCTTTCGCAATCTGCCTCTGTCTATTCCCTCCAACCTACTAACGCGCTTGCAACGAGCCGTGCATGCATATATCTGGGCAGGCCGAAGAGCCAGTGTATCAGGGAATATCATGTATCTGCCTTACAGTCAAGTGGGAATGGGAGTTCCTAATTTGTCGGCGTACTACAGAGCTACACTGCTTCAAGAGGCCAAGCTTTGGTGGATGGAGAGGGGCACTGAGGGCTGGGTGGGTCTCGAGTCCGCTCTCCTTGGGACTGGTTCTCTGCGCCATCTTTTGGAGGCAGAGTGCTTAGCCCCTACGAGGGTGTCCCTGCAGCTCCCCACGATGGTCTCACTCTTGCGAGCCTGGAGGGAGGAGGTGAGGAAGCAGATCTCATTATCCCCTAACGATATAGACATTAGGGCTTTGCCTTTTCATATCCCCTGTGAGGCACCGCCGGCATGATCCTCATGGCCGGGGCGCGTCACATGCAGGATCAAGGTATGATCCTGTGCACACTGGCCGGTTTGACTGATAATGCTGTGTGAACCAACTGTGAATACAAGGTTTCATGAGCCTAATGAGCGGCAGTGAGGGTGGGATGAGATCGAGGAAGCCCTAAGGGATGTAAGGGCTGAGTGCTGACAACCCGGAACACAGGGAGTTAACCTGAGCTGTGTGAAAGGCTGATTACTGGCAGCTAAGGGGGTGTGTCCATGTGGGAGTGGCTGGCACGATAAGAGGCAGCCAGCTGAAGTGATTGGGAAGATTCAGATTAGATCCTTTTTCAGCCAGACATCAGCCTGAGAGGATGTGGGCTGATTACCAGCCTGAGAGCTGAGCAGAGCCAGTCTGTGTGAGGGACTGGGAATGCAAGTCCATGCCGCCATGTTGAGATGGTGAAGGGAGCATGCTAGCTCCATGCCGGTGCCGAGGCCGAGGTTGTGATAGCACCTGGTGGGGAAGCCGTGGCTGAACCCGGTGGAGACTGGTCCGGGCGTGGGATGAACCACGTCCGGGAAAGGAGCCCTTGGGGGACGCTTGGTGGACCCGTTACACAGGTAGCGAGACCCGGATCCGTGCCCGGTAAGACAGCGGTTCCCGTGTAACGGAGTGAGCTGTGTGTGATTAATGCCAGGTGGGCATAACCGCTATTGGGTCCGACTAGGCAGTCGGTAAAGGACCCGTTGATGTATGTAGGGGCTTAGGCAATTGCCCTGAATGTAAGATGATGACCTATGTAAGAGCATTGGATAATAATGTGGGGAGAAAGTGACCCAGCCAGTATGGATGATGTTGGAGGCGTTCCGTCCCTGTGGGACGAGAGGGAGGCTTGCCCTGCTGCTTGCAGAGGGTACCCGTCCCTCAACCACGGCCTCTAATGGTGTGGGTGTGCCTGTGGTGCCAGACACAGGGGTAATAGGGCTCCTAGTAGGTAACGGATGATGAGGTTCCCGTATACTATGGTTTGCCAGTCCCTGTAATGGGCCATGGAGGAGCCACAGTCCCTGAATGATGGGCTGTGAGCGTGTGGAAGAAATGTATGTGATCCATGGACGTTTGAATGATGGATCACACATGGTATGTAAGGCCCGGTCAGGCAGGAATCCTGACTACGGGGTAATGTTATATCATCATGCTGGGTGACTAAAGCCGGGCGGCAGGTACCGCCATTGGGACCCACAGGGCCCGTTGAGGCGTATGTAACGAAGGTCAGAAGCAGGGGTTAAAAGGGCTCCTAGAGTGGGGACATCATGGTTGAACCATGTGGACTCTGACCAGGACGTAGGCGGAGATACGTCCAGGAAGGAGCCCCTTGGGGATACATGACATACCCGGTACTCAGGTTGCTCAATCCCTGTGATGAACCCGGAGGGGTCATCGTCGAAGTATAACAAATGTATTTATTATAAATGTACTGTAAGATGTGTAAGTAGGCCGGAGGCTGTAGCTACCATGGGAGCAGGTGTTAGCGCTCCAATGGGGAGAGAGTCGTGGTTACAGGTCCCGGGTTATTGTGAATATATATGTGCAATGTTCTATGTAATGTATGATGTATTTATGTAAAGTGTTTATAATCAATGTGCAATGTGGCAAACATGCTACCCGGGTTATGTTATTATATGTGAAAAATAAACGGGTAGACATTGGTTAAACTTATAAACACGTGTTTTGTCGTTATGCAAGCGGGTTCCCCGGTTGCTACCTCACACCCCTTCCTGAACATTGGTCCTTGGACGCGGGCAGGGATCCGCAACTGTGCGGACCTCCTTGAGTCGGGTTGTCTCAGCCCCTTTTCGAGCCTTTGTGCAAGATTTCCGGGTATAGAGAGGACTTTCTACCTATATGTGCAGATCTCACATTTCTTTAGCTCTTTTGGGGGGACGTGGGGGGCCCACCCTCCGCCTGAGGTCTCCCATTTTCAAAAGTTCCTTTTTTCCCCCACTAAACAAAAAGCTTTGTCGGGAGTGTATAGACATATGACTGCGGCCTTGTTCCCCAATAAACCAAGCTACATGAGGAGATGGGAGGAAGACCTGGGGTTCACGGCCCCGGAGGAAGATTGGTATGGAGGACTGAGGGTCTTACAGGCAGCTTCCAGGTGTGTTAATCACCTGGAAACCCTGAAGAAAATTCATATGAGGTGGTATTACCCTCCGGTGACCCTTGCGCGTTTCTCCCAGGATCGATCCCCTCTATGCTGGAGGGGCTGTGGAGAAAGAGGTACACTGGCCCACATGTGGTGGTCCTGCCCTAGACTGGCCCCCTTTTGGGCAGTCATCTCTGGCTTGATGAGATCGGTAACGGGCATGCGTGTCCAGGTGTCGCCGCAGCTGGCAATCTTGCATGTAGGGATCCATCTCTTTCCCAGGGACTCCAGAACACTGATTTCTTATGTTTTAACTGCTGCAAGGTTGAGCATCGCAGCTAAATGGAGAGCGGACGCCCCCCCCCTTCCATTGCAGAGGTCACAGATCGTCTGAATGTGATATTCCACGATGAATACCACCTAGCTTTAGATAATGCCACCAGAAACAGGGTGATAGACACTGGGCACGATGGGGCGCCCCCCATCTGCTCTTCCGATTGTGTGAGACTTAGACTTTTGACGTTGGCTGTTCACGGAGTTATTCACGTTGCTATTTCTGCCACTGTTTACAATGTATGTGGTATCTGCGTTTAGGTCCCTGGTGGTCCTTGTCTCATCCAAACCCCCTCACCCCTCCCCTCTACTTCCCTTGGCTGTTTTGTTTTTTTGTTTATGTATTCTTGTCTATGTTTATGTCATTGTATTTGCTTTGCATAACCTCAATAAAAATTATTGGAACAAAAAATCAGGTGTCAGTACAACAGGAAATAAGTGGAGGACAGAGGATCCTCTTAAGGCTGGTTTCACATCACGTTTTTTTGGGATCCTGGTGCCCATTGTAAAAGACAGCACGATGCGATTGGCCCGTTAAGCCTATGGCATGGATCGATGATTTGCCTTATGCATCCGATTTTGTCAGATCTGTTGTCCGATTTTTTGCTGTACCCAAAATCAGAGACTGCTCGATTGGCACAGCGAATCAATCGGACCGAATGAAATGGGGCCTATGGAGCAGGTCCGAGAAAACTTGGATCGTTTCTTGACCCAATTTAGTGTACTGAGCATGCTCGTACACTAAAATTGCTCCTCTCCATCTAATTTCACTTCTGCAATGTACCGTATATATACATTGCTGGAAGTGAAATTTAAGTAAAAGCAATTTTAAAAATAAAAAAAAATCGATCCTCACCTTTCCAGCGATCCACCTCAGTCGGTATCTCCGGATAAACAGGACCTGGCATGACATCACAGTCACATGACTGGTTACCGCGGTAACTGGTCACGTGACCGATGATGCTGAGCGGGTAGCCCCGCCTTGCTAGGTCCTTTAAGCATCTGGAGATAGATGCAACACATCGGGGGATCGCAGGACAGGTGAGAATCGATTTCTTTTATTTTTAACCCTTGCTTTTACTTAAATTTCACTACCGCAGTGTATATATGCATTGCGGAAGTGAAATTACCCTGCACAGCTCTTTCTGTGTCCGAATCCATGACAATCACGGACCCAGACACAGAAAAGGTTACCTCCTGTGGTGTCCGTTCCTGTCCGTGGGATCCTACAAAAAATAGGATCCCACGGATAGGAAAAAATACTTAATGTGAAAGCAGCCTAAAGAAGAAGTTACAGGTCTGTGTGAGCCAGAAATCTTGCTTGTTTGAGAGACAAAATACTCATTTTTCACCAAAATTTGAAAACAAATTCTTTCCAAATCAGACAATGTAATTTTCAGGATTTGTTTTTTCATTTTGTCTCTCATAGTTGAGGTCTACCTATGATGTCAATTACAGGCCTCTACATCTTTTTAAGTGGGAGAACTTGCACAATTGGTGGCTGACTAAATACTTTTTTCCCCTCTGTATATGTACTTGGTGTATGATCTCCCATCTTGGTATGTGCCTCATATCCTGGTATATGATCCCCCATCCTGGTTTGTGTCCTATACCCTGGTATATGATCCCCTATCCTGGTATGTATCCCATATCCTGGTATATGATCCCCCATCCTGGTATGTGCCCCATATCCTTTATATGATCCCCTATATCCTAGTTTATGATCCCCCATTCTGGCATGTGTCCCATATTCTGGTAAATGAGTCCCTATCCTGGTATACTGTATGTGCCCTGATATTTGTCCATCAACCTGATATATGGGCCCCCAACACTGTGAACACTTAAAAAATAAACGATTGTACTCACGTTCCATTTTTCTCTGTGCTGCATCACATCATCCTTCTGTGTTCTTGCGCCAGTAACTGATGATCAACATGTAAGCACACAGCGATGATGTCAGTCATGTGCCACACTCCAGACATCTCATCAGCTGATGGCACAAGAAGACAGGAGGATGATGCAATGCTGCAGGGGAGCGATGAAGGGGTGAGTATAATTTTTTGTGTGGTATATTTACTGCTTCCCATGCCAAATATGAATCGTGGGAAGCAGTAAATATCCACACACGTGATCACCACTGCCGCTGCAGCCCACTGTTAAAGTTCATTTAATATTCACCACTTCCCCCTCTCTCCAGGCCCATCATCCAGCCCAGCTCTCTGCCCAGGCTTCAGTGCTTAGAGGTGATGGGCGGAGGGAGTGCAGTGAATATTACATTAGCTTAAACAGCAGGTTAACTTGATCACTGGCCGCAGCTTCAGCCTGCTCCAGCCTCCGGTGACTACTCCAAAGCTGCTGCCCACCCCCACAGCACAGCCCTCACAACTGTACAGCCCGACTATAAGATGCACTCCTCACTATCCTACAAAATTTGGAGGCAAAAAAGTATGTTTTATAGTCCAAAAAGAATGGTGCGCAAAATAATCAAATAAAAAGGATAATTAGAGGTACCTTACACAATGAATCCTGAGACTTCTTTGAGTTGAAGATGGCAGAAAAAAGGTTGTCATATAGAACGACCATAGGCATGGGTTCTTCTGGATCTGGCCCTGATATTCGGTTGATGAAATGTTATAAAGGGTCTCACAAGGCTCCTCATTCCTCCCTCAGCTGAGGTAAGAGGTGGATGGCCAATAGTTTTGATTCTACTAAACCTTTAGCCCTCATTTCTGCTGTGAGTCATATTTTTCCCCTAGGAACCTCCTAGAAAACATTATGGCCATAATCTAATCAAAGAACCTTCAAACATTCCATAATTTAGGGAGATATTACACTCCCATAGGATGCCGGCTATCAAAAAAATTTTACTCACAGATACGAATTGGCTCTCTAACCATCGATATATCCATAGATTTGGTAAATCTAGAATTATAATACTCAAAAACTTAAATATTAATTTACCATATCCTGACTATACAGCACAGATAGAGCACCTGCAGAAGGTGAAAACATTGACAGCCACTGCATTTAACACCTATATGCAGTGGACGCATATAGAGACTTTTCTGCTGGCCGAAATGATTATTCCCATAGACATCTACCTGTTCTCCGTATACAAACTCCTTGTCTGCTCTTTATTAGATAACCTGCTTTAGTTACCTATTTACATGGGAAGAGTACCCCCAGCCCTGGATCTGCATAACTGATAACCCCACTTATAACTACCTCTATTAAAGATGAGGCAGTGAAAGCAGTGGCCATTTTAAGGTTTTACAGTCTATGGGTAGTAGATCAGAGCATACAGCTCATAATTAGAGATAAGGATAGGGAGGTTCAGAATCTGCAGAGTCTCTGTGACTGTGAATTGATTGATCTGTGGTATACTGCATTACAAATATAAAATATCAGTGCACCTTTCGTGATTGGGGGGGAGGTGCTGGTTGATTCGTAGCACAGGTCATTGAGTAATCCACAGCACATTCCAAGGATTAAAAGGCAAAATATTTATTACAATAAGATAGGCAATATTAGGATATTAAAACATATTGGCAATTGAAGAGTGTGGTGGATGATTCTATGATATATACTATATTATAGCACTCTTAGTAACACCATTTTTTAATTCTTGTCATACTGTAAGTAATGAGGGCAGTTTAAATCCCCTTTCTACTAAATTTCCTAGCAAAGAAAAGTAATGAAACTAGTCTTAACTGTCTGAGAAAATGTGCTTCCTAGCTTGTCATACGAACAAGCCATAAGCAACATCTTTTTCCATTTCTTTTTGTAAAATTTGTATTTATTTATTTTAGTAAGACAAAAGAAAATTTCCAATATTCCAGAAATGTATATGTAACTTTTTACTTCACCAAAGTGTGCAGGATTGAACTCACTCTACGCATGTGCTGTCTCCACAACCATTTTCCTGAAGCACATCGTGTTCATTGACCGGAGATCAATGGCGGCCGTTTCACTCCGCTGCGACACCCCCCTTTTCACAGCCTCAGGATCGCAGCATGCCATGCCGCCAACTGCCTTCAACTGCAACCCTGCCTCCTATGCCCCTCGGTAAGCTATATCCAGATTAAAAGACGCACCCTAATTTTCCCCCAAGTTGTATAATGCAACTAATACAGTAAATGAAGGTCTTATTATTAAGGAAAAAATTAATCCAAACCTACATAGCTGTATGTGAAAAAGTGATTGCTCCCCCCTTAAAACATGAATTCTCTTTGGTTTATCACATCTTTTGGAAGCTCAGTTCAATCTCCCCATCCCCACCCAGGTCTGATTACTGCCACACCTATTCTCAATCCAAGAATAACTTAAATAGGACCTGCCTAACAAAGTGAAGTAAACCAAAAGATCTTTAAAAGCTAGACATCATGATGTGATTCAAAGAAATTCAGGAACAAATGAGAACGTAATTGAGATCTATCAGCCTGGAAAAGATTATAAAGCCATTTCTAAAGTGCTTAGTTCCATTTGTTTAGTACTCCAGTGAACCACTGTGAGAGCCATTTTCCACAGTTGGCGGAAACATTCAACAATGGTAAACTTTCTCAGGAGTGGCCAAAACCCCAAGAACATCCAAGAGGTTGCAAAAGATCCACAAAAACATTCAAAGATCTGCAGGCCTCACTTGCCTCAGTTAAGGTCAATGCTCATGACTCCACCATAAGAAAGAGACTGGGCAAAAATGACCCGCATGGCAGAGTTTGAAGACAAAAACTACTGCTGAGCAAAAAGAACATAAAGGCATGTCTCAGTTTTGCCAGAAAACATCTTAATGATCCCCAACACTTTTGGGAGTATACTCTGTGGTCTGATGAAACAAAAGTTAATCTTTTTGGAAGGTGCATGTCCCCTTACTTCTGGCTTAGAAGTAACACAGCATTTCAGAAAAAGAACATCATGCCAAAAGGAAAATATGGTGGTGGTAGTGTGATGGTCTGTGGCTGTTTTGCTGCTTCAGGACCTGGAAGACTTGATGTGGTAAATGGAACCATGAATTCCGTCTACCAAATAATTATGAGAATTTCTGACCATCTGTGCATGACCTCAAGCTGAAGCGCACTTGAGTTAAAGGGAACCAACCACCTCAGATCACCCTAATACACAGTTAGTACATGTCCCTGCACCCTAAGGATACCTTTCCAGCACTGTTTTTGTGTAAAATCTTGCATTAGTATAACTGATATAAAGAGTTTATAAACTTACAAGCCTGGAGACATCTGGGCGTATCCCTCCTTCTGTTATACTTCAGGGCTGTGCATTGCATGTCTGTGCTCCCCCTCCCTTTGTGCCTGCTGCCCTGCCCTGATGGGCGTGATCGTTATCTCCTCTGCACAGAGGGAGGGGGAGCGCAGCCATGCAATGAATGCACAGCCCTGAAGTATAACAGAAGGAGGGATACGCCCAGATGTCTCCAGGCTAGTAAGTTTATAAACTCTTTATATCAGTTATACTAATGCAAGATCTTACACAAAAACAGTGCTGGAAAGGTATCCTTAGGGTGCAGGGACATGTACTAACTGTGTATTAGGGTGATCTGAGGTGGTTGGTTCCCTTTAAGCATCAGGACAATGAGCCAAAACACACAAGCAAGACCACCTCTGAATGATTAAGAAAAACAAAATTAACACTTTGGAGTGGCCTAGTCAAAGTCCTGACCCTAATCCGATTGACATGATGTGGCTCCAGTATTGCAGAGATTCTGATCTTGTACATACAGTCATATGAAAAAGTTTGGGCACCCCTCTTAATCTTACTCATTTTTTGGGGTTTAAAATTGGGTTTTTGCAACAGCTATTTCAGTGTGATATATGTAATAACTCATGGACACAGTAATATTTCAGGATTGAAATGAGGTTTAATGCACTAACCAGAAATGTGAAATATGCATTATTTGCATCTTCTCTGAGGAGTGGCATCATGGGCTCCTCAAAACAGCTCTCAAATGATCTTAAAAAAAAGATTGTTCAACATAGTTGTTCAGGGGAAGGATACAAAAAGTTGTCTCAGAGATTTAACCTGTCAGTTTCCATTGTGAGGAACATAGTAAGGAAATGGAAGACCACAGGGACAGTTCTTGTAAAGGCCAGAAGTGGCAGGCCAACAAAAATATCAGAAAGGCAGAGAAGAAGAATGGTGAGAACAGTTAAGAACAATCCACAGACCACCTCCAAAGACCTGCAGCATCATCTTGCTGCAGATGGTGTCACTGTGCATCGGTCAACAATACAGCGCACACTGCACAAGGAGAAGCTATATGGGAGAGTGATGCGAAAGAAGTTTCTGCATGCACGCCACAAACAGTGTCGCCTGAGGTATGCAAAAGCACATTTGGACAAGCCAGTTTCATTTTGGAAGAAGGTTCTGTGGACTGATGAAACAAAGATTGAGTTGTTTGGTCATACAACAAGGCGTTATGCTTGGCGCCACAAAAACACAGCATTCCAAGAAAAACACTTGCTACCCACTGTCAAATTTGGGGAGGGTCCATCATGCTTTGGGGCTGTGTGGCCAATGACGGCACTGGGAATCTTGTTAAAGTTGAGGGTCGCATGGATTCCACTCAGTATCAGCAGATTCTTGAGAATAATGTTCAAGAATCAATGTCAAAGTTGAAGTTACGCCGGGGATGGATCTTTCAGCAAGACTAAGATCCAAAATACCGCTCCAAATCTACTCAGGCATTCATGCAGAGGAACAATTACAATGTTCTGGAATGACCATCCCAGTCCCCAGACCTGAATATCATTGAACATCTGTGGGATGTTTTGAAGCGGGCTGTCCATGCTCGGCAACCATCAAATTTAAATGAACTGGAATCGTTTTATAATGAGGAATGGTCAAAAATACCTTCATCCAGGATCCAGGAACTCATCAACAGCTACAGTAAGCGACTAGAGGCTGTTATTTTTGCAAAAGGTGGATCTACTAAATATTAATGTCACTTTTCTGTTGAGGTGCCCATACTTTTGCACCTGTCAAATTTTGAAATAATGCACATTTCACATTTTCGGTTAGTACAATAAACCTCAATTCAATCCTGAAATATTACTGTGTCCATCAGTTATTACATATATCACACTGAAATAGCTGTTGCAAAAACCCAATTTTAAACAAAAAAAAAGGAGTAAGATTAAGAGGGCTCCCCAAACTTTTTCATATGGCTGTATGTGGCAATCCAGTACATGTGCTTTAAGTTTCCTCAGATTCTGTCCCCATCTGCCTTTGCACACTTTCTTTTGTTTAGTTATGTGTACAAGTCTCCCTTCTGGTTCCTCAGGAAGAGCCATAAACACGCTGATATTCTTTCAGAGAATCAGGTATATTATTATATTATAGTTTGTACTGGAACCAGTATGATGTTGGTGCAACTGTAGTGTTGTAGGCTTTATTTCTCCTTTTACCCATGTTTGAGTAGGAACATGCATAACAACTGCATGCTGTGGCCGCATGTTCCTTTTTGAGCATGTCCTTACCTAGCAATATAGTTTTTCTGACATACTGTATATAAATACATACAAAAATACATATGAGACTGGTAGACTCAGGGACGGACCTACCGTGGTGCAGCTGGTTCAGCCGCACCAGGGCACCGACCGGCCAGGGGGCCCCTCAGGCACCTGTAGGGGGCCCCTCCACCTCACAGCAGGGGGGCCCGGAGGCTGTGTGTCAGAGGAGAGGTGCTGCCTCGGGAAGCTCCCTGTCTCCCGCGGCCGATCCCACCCCTCCGATCCTCTCTACTCCCTGGACGCAGCCCACACGCACTACGGTAGTAAACCCCCCCTTCCCGCTCCTCACCTGTGACTGCTGCATGGTATACTACAACCCCCACCCCCGCTCCTCGCCTATGAACGAACCCAGCTGCATCGGGGCCCACACGCCACTAGGTCCGCCACTGGGTAGACTGATAGTCCCCTGACTGACAGTAACTCCAGAGCAAGTATAGAAAAACCAGAGGAAATTACGGTAAGTAAATGCATGTAAATAGTATATTTTTATTCATAAGAGACCACAAATTAGCTCAAACAATCACAGCACAAAGAGTAAAAGTGTCAAGTGCAAGTGAGCTGGCATGTTTATATGCACCATATTAGTACAGAAATCATACAAAATCAAGCACTGTGATAATAATATATAAAAAAAATTGATATTAGAGGCAGGTTTACCATACAATAGAAAGTTACAGTCTGTAGTGAATGAACCCTGGTCATAATATTTAAGTAAAATCCATGAAAAATATTTAAGTAAAGTCCATGTGCAAATATAAAAATGATCCAGTGTATGCGCGCACACAATATATACACCACATCTCCTCGGAGAGGCAGAAGCAGAACCACAGGAGCACACATGACCACAAATAAAGGGTATAACACAGTGGGACATATTGCTGCCCAGAAGAAAGAGGCCTTTACGTAACAGATAACCAGTATGGTCCAATAAGGTCAAAGAACAATTGCATCCACAAAATATTAATATACTTAAACTTATAATGACCAGGTTTATAGAAGAAATCCATAATCTACTATATAATCTCCTAATCGTGTCTGTCTGACGCCGAAATCGCGCGCCAGCCCTCATTGGCTGCCGCTAGCAGCGGCAACCAATGAGCGCCGCATATGCAAACAGCTGCGCGCATTCAAAATGAAAAGATTATACAGTAGCTGTAACCTGGCGACAGCGACGCATAGAGTCGCTGTCGCCAGGCTACATGTAGGGCCACGGCGACCACTGTCACTAGTACCCGCTGCCTCCCTCCTCACCTCCTCGCCTCCCTGCCTTCCTCCTCACCTCCCTGCCTCCCTCCTTGCCTCACTCCTCGCCTCCCTGCCTCTCTGCCTTTCTCCTCGCCTCCCTGCCTCCCTCCACGCCTCCCGCTGTTCTCACCTGTCTTCTCCCTGTACAGCTGTCATGTGACAGGGTGGGCTGATGTGACGTCATACAGCCTGCCCTGTCACATGTCGCTGTACACAGTGCGACCCTGCGGGTGAAAACAGAGGGGGGCGAGGGGGATTCTGCCCCCCGCAGCCATCCTGCTCCCTCCGTGCAGCCATCCTGCCCCCTCGCAGCCATCCTGCAACCCCCCGCAGCATCCTGCCCCACCTGGCGCCATCCTGCCCAACCCACATCCAACCTGTCCCCCCCGGCACCATTCTGCCCACCACCCAGCTCCATCCTGCCCCCTCGACTCCATCCTGCCCCCCCTCGACTCCATCCTGCCTGCCCGCCTCCATCCTGCCCCCCTTTCCGACTCCATCCTGCCCCCTGGCTCCATCCTGCCCTCCAGGCTCCATCCTGCCCCACCTGGCTCCATCCTGTCCCGCTCGCTCCTTCCTGCCCCGCTTGCTCCGTCCTGCCCCGCTCGCTCCATCCTGCCACGCTCGCTCCGTCCTGCCCTGCTCTCTCCGTCCTGCCCCGCTTTCTCCGTCCTGCCCCGCTCGCTCTGTCCTGCCCCGCTCGCTCCGTCCTGCCCTGCTCGCTCCATCCTGCCCCGCTCACTCCGTCCTGCCCCGCTCACTCCGTCCTGCCTCATTCGCTCCTTCCTGCCCCGCTAGCTCTGTCCTGCCCCGCTCGCTCCTTCCTGCCACGCTCGCTCCATCCTGCCCCACTCGCTCCATCCTGACCCTCTCGCTCCATCCTGCCCCGCATGCTCCATCCTGCCCTGCTCGCTCCATCCTGCCCTGCTCGCTCCATCCTACCCCCCTTCCCGGCTTCATCCTGCCCCTCTGGCTCCATCCTACCCCCCCGGCTCCATCCTGCCCCGTCGCAACCATCTTGCTCCCCCGACTCCATTCTGCCCTGTTTGCTCCATCCTGCCCCCCTGCCACCATCCAGCCCCCCCGACACCATCCTGCCCCCCGCTGGCTCCATCCTGCCTCCCCACCTCCATCCTGCCCCCCTGGCTCCATGCCCTGCCAGCTCCATCCGGCCTCCCCACCTCCATCCTGCCCCCCTGGCTCCATGCCCTACCAGCTCCATTCCTCCCCCCCGCATCCATCTTGCCTCCCCGCATCCATCCTGCCCCCCTCGCATCCATCCTGCCCCCCGCATCCATCCTGCCCCCCTATATCCAGCCCCCTGCATCCATCCTGCCCCCCTCGCATCCATCCTGCCCCCCTGCATCCTTCTTGCCCCCCCGCATCCATCCTGCCCCCCCACAACAATCCTGCCCCCCGCAACCATCCTGCCTCCCTGCATCCATCCTGCCCCCCCGCATCCATCCTGCCCCACTCGCTCCATCCTGCCCCCTGCCTCCATCCTGCCCCCCGCCTCCATCCTGCCCCCCCACCACCATCCTACCCCCCCGCCTCTATCCTGCCCCCCACCACCATCCTGCCCCCCGCCTCCATCCTGTTACCCTGGCTCCATCCTGCACCTTCGGCTCCATCCTGCCCCGCTCGCTCCATTCTGCCCCATTTGCTCCATCCTGCCCCCCCGCCACCACCCTGCTTCCCCCCACCATCCTGCCCCCGCCATCACCTTCCTGCCCCCCTGCTCCATCCTGCCCCCCCGGCAGTTAGCGGTCATGTGACCAATCAGCTGATCGGTTTCCCAAGAACGACAGGTCCTAAAGGCCTGTAGGACCTAGAAGACAAAGGTGGAGCGAGCCGGCGGACAGGTGAGTATCCTCAATGAGGATTTTGTTATTTTTACTTTTACTGTGGAGGATCGGGGGCCAGGAGGAGTGGGGGGACCGTGGGGATCGGGGTATCGCCATATACCATAGGGCTGCTTTACATGTACTATAATGTACCGCCAGCGGCGGACCTTGCGACCAGGGGCCCTGGTGAAGCTTCCGATGATGAGGACGGGGGGGGGGGTCGGTGCTGTCGCGGCCGCCGGCGAGGACCGGGGGGGGTGCTATCGCCCGTTGGCTCCTACCTGCATCGAGCAAGCCCCTGGGAGCCGGAGCAGCAGCAGAGGAGAGGAGGGGCGGGCTCAGCAGGGGAAGCAGGAAGCTTCCCTCGGTTAACCCCCCTCTACTCTGGCACAATGGCACAGGGTCATGGGGGGTGGCTGAGGGCCCCCCTGCAGGCTTAAGGGGCCCCCTAGCTGGTCAGGGACCTGGTGCAGCTGCACCAGCTGCACCACGGTAGGTCCGCCCCTGTGTACCGCCATATACCATAGCGCTGCTATACATGTACTGTAATGTACTGCCATATATACTATAGCGCTGCTATACATGTGCTGTAATGTACCGCCATATACTAAAGTACTGCTATACATGTACTGTAATGTACCGCCATATACTATAGTGCTGCTATACATGTGCTGTAATGTACCGCCATATACCATAGCGCTGCTATACATGTACTGTAATGTACCGTCATATACTATAGTGCTGCTATACATGTGCTGTAATGTACCGCCATATACCATAGCGCTGCTATACATGTACTGTAATGTACCGTCATATACTATAGTGCTGCTATACATGTACTGTAATGTACCGCCATATACCATTACGCTGCTATACATGTGCTGTAATGTACCGCCATATACCATAGCGCTGCTATACATGTACTATAATGTACCCCCATATATTATAGGACTGCTATACATGTACTGTAATTTACCGCCATATACTATATAGTGCTGCTATACATGTGCTGTAATGTACCGCCATATACCATAGCGCTGCTATACATGTACTATAATGTACCCCCATATACTATAGGACTGCTATGCATGTACTGTAATGTACCACCATATACTATAGTGCTGCTATACATGTACTGTAATGTACCACCATATACCATAGCGCTGCTATATATATATATATATGCACTTCTGTCAGTCATAGTATGTCAACTACATACATATTCTAGAATACCTGATGCGTAAGAATCAGGCCACCATCTAGTAGAAGATAATACTTCACAAACTAGTCCAGAAATGTCCTATTCGTCAGATGACATGTCATGCTTGTTTTACACTTGGATCCATTATGAGCCATCACAACATTATAGGCCATATTCAAATAGAGGGCAGTAGTGATTTTCAATGTATCCAGTCCCAGCTGAACAAAGCATAGGGCAAAGAGGAGCAGAAACCTGAAAAAATATTTGTGGAAGGGAAATTCTTTAAAATTCATATAAAATTTAAATCAATGTGTAAAAATTCTGTTGCAAAATTCAGACAAAGCGAACGGTGACGATCACAAAAAAGGAGAAAAACTTAAAGTGTAAATGTCATTTCATTGAAAAAAAACCAAACAAGAAACCTTATTTATATTGCACTGGTTGTTAATGATGGGTAACATAGCAGCTAAGATAATTATTTATACCATATGACTGATTTTCACACATTTTTCTGTGGTGTTTTAAAAGCTGCATTTTCTGTTTGTATGGGCATGGACAGAGTCAGTCAGCTCTGTGTGTGTGAGAGGAGGCTGATAGTGGGCTGTATGGGGTGCCAGCAGACAAGGGGTTAACAGAGATTGCTGTGTGGAGACAGATGACCTTACAGAGAGCTTGTATAGAGGAGTTTACATCCAGCTCCATGCAGTAATGTGATACTTTGCCTCCTTGTGAGCTGCGTTCGGCAGGGTAGGTCACGCCCCCTCTCTATTATCTCTTCACATGTCTGTATTCACTGTGGTATTGACTGTAAAGATGGCCCTGGCACAGAAACAGCTTCACTCACAGTGCATTGAGGACAACTTGTGGAAAGATTATGAATAGTAACCAGCCAGAATTTTCTAATGATCCATATTATGAAATCACTTGCTCTACATTATTATTAAATAAAAATTTAAACAGCGGTTACGCTTTAAAGATTTGTTTAAGCCTCTGAATGTCAATGTCCCAAAGCTAATGAACCATCGTGTTTCATATTGAGCGAGGATCCTCCTCAGATTACCACTGCAGACACAGCATGGATGACATCAATCCCTCTAATTTTCAGAGAACTGGGGTAACACGCATGGTGCGTCCTAAAATATAGGGGCAATGTTTTAAGTAAGGAGAGATTCCCCACCATTTGGGCCGCAGCAATGTCCCTTACATGCTTCCTCACCTGTTTTCGTAATTTTCTCGATGTCAGACCGACATATACCAATGAACACCCACAAGTGGCGTAGTATACCACATTGCGGGTACCACAAATCATGTAATGTCTGATGTCAATGGTTTTGGTCCTATCTGCAGGGGTGAAAGAGAACGAAGAACATTGCTGCAGGCCAAACAGTGTCCAAAGGGATAACAACTTCTCAAGGGTCTGTTGAACCCTAACAAGGCTGGCGTTTGGGGCACATAGTGACTCCGGACAAGTACATCTCTTAGGTTTCTGGCTCTTTGAGAAGTAATATGGGGAAAATCAGACAGCGAATCCCTCAGGTGAGGATCGGTTTGTAAAACTCACCAATGATGCTTCAGAATGGACCTCATCATATCCCACTCATGGTTGAAGGTGGCAGCAAATCTAATTTTTGAATTCTGCTCAATAGTCATTCCTCTAGTCCTATTTTTATTTAGAAGTAGATCAGCATGCCGAGTATTCTTCACTCTGAAATAACCTTTCTTTATACTTTGATTATTATAGCCTCTTTCTCCGATCTGTATTTTCGTAAATCATATTTTATTGTTTTACAACATAAACAGGTTATCTTCACTGTAAACGGTATAGTACATATTAGGATATCATGTACATCATGTTATTATCACACTTTCTGAAACTGTTCGCTGTAGTGATCTCTTATTGGAAAATAACAATAATAAAGACAATCTACTTCCAACGAATATTGAACATCAATCCTAGTTAACTCGGCCTATTTGGCCACGATATTCTTGTATCCTTGGTTAAACCGTGAAATGCAAAAGAACAAAGTATAACCATATTAGAAGGGGGAATTAGAAGAGGGATGGGAAGAGGGAGCGGGGCTAATGTGCCAAGTATCTCATATTCGTATAATATCACATTAGTGACGTAGCTCAAGTAAATATTGTTATCAGATATGAATGGACTCAATCGACCAAGGAGACCCAGGCGTCCAGGTCCTCCGACTCTCTATATAAGAGCCAAGATACCCATCTCTCACGGTGTCTCTCCAGATCCTTGGGATCTCTCGAGGCGTAAGATACCATTTCTTCCATCCTGCACACCTCATTTATTTCTGCCACTAGCTCCCATCTCGAGGGTCGTCTAGTTTTTTTCCACCATCGTGGTATAAGACGTCTAGCCGATGTCAGTAAGAACCGTAACAATCCCTTTTTAAAGCCTTTGATGGACATAGGATGCAAGTTCAGCAGGGCCAATTCAATTGTAAATGTTATCTTACAGGCTGTTACCCGTGTATAAAGGTCGCCTACATCTCTCCAAAAGGTGGATATTATTGGGCATCCCCACCATGTATTGGAATATGTGCCCTCCTCCACCAGACATCGCCAGCAACGGTCCGAGCTATTCGGGAACACCCGGTTCACGTCGACAGGACACCTATACCATCTCGCCACCACCTTATAGTTTCTCTCCTGTGACACAGAAGAGAGGGACGCCTTATGTGTGGATATGTATATTTTCTCCCAGTCTAGGATCGACAGAGTTTTACCCAGGTCTCCCTCCCACCTCTCCACATACCCCGGTCTGCTCTTTAGATCAGCATTCGTATGTATATGGAACAAGTTGTACAATACTGATATTGCATGTGGTACATATGTCCGCTGATTGCATAATTTTTCAAAGTCCGTCAGTGACCTTCTAAGAGATGTGAATGGAAGGGACCTGATATAACTACTTAGTCTGAGATATTGAAACCAAGTCCCCTGGGATGTAGGAGTCCTGTCAGAGAACTCTATCAATGGTTTGACACCCGTCTGGGATATGCAGTCTTGAAGAACTGGGTAGGATGTCTTATTTAGTCCCAAAAAGAGGCACAGCTTGGCTCTATAGGGAAGGCCGTATTATCAAACAAAGGTGTCAGGGGGCCCGGACTAGTTGTAAGGTGCAGTGAGCGTACCTGTCCCCTGAAGGAGTCCTGTAATTGTACAGACATGAAAGAACGAGTCTCTCGCCCGTGTGAGTCCAAGGACCAGATCCATGCCAGTGGGTCCGAGTGTTGTCCTCCTCTCTCCACGTCTACCCAGCTCCCCCCCTCCCCTCCCCTAAATAGATCCAGGAGGCACCTATCCATGGCAGCATAATGGTACAGTAGGGGGTCTGGCAGGCCTATTCCCCCATGTGTAATTTTCCTGCTGAGCGTTTTAAAGGATATTCTCGGGTGGCCATGAGACCACAAAAATCGGGTCCAACCCTGTTTCAATCTGGTAAAGAAAGAGGCTGGCAAATGAATTGGTATAGTCTGGAAATGATAAAGAAGACGTGGAAGGATGTCCATACGTAAGGCGTGCATTCTACCCAACCATGTTAATGGAAGTTTATTCCACTTGGCCAAATCCGCTTCTAAGAGTGTCAGTAGGGGCATATAGTTGTGTACTAAAAGATGGGCAGGGTTCCCAGATAATCTAATTCCTAAATATCCCAATGACCCCTCCTTCCATCTAAAAGGATATTCCCTGGCCAGGAGTGACACCACCAATCTCGGCAGAGTAACATTGAGCATTTCCGATTTTGAGGGATTTATCTTAAAGTTACTCAGTCTTCCAAATTCTGATAAGGTTTCAAGTATATGGGGTAGGGTTATCAATGGATTTGTAATATAAATGAGCAAATCGTCTGCAAATAAGGCGATCTTATGTTCAGTCTTTCCCACCATCAATCCTTGTATTAGTTGGTTAATCCTCAGGGTACAGGCCAGAACCTCCATGCAGAGGATGTATAATAAGGGGGATAGTGGGCACCCCTGACGCGTGCCATTGTATATCGGAAAAGGATCTGATATAGTGCCATTCACTCTCAGACATGCGGTCGGGTGTGTATAGAGAGCTGTAATACGATGTAGCATAATATCTCCTACCCCTAAGTATCTTAAAGTGGCGACCATAAACCCCCAGTGCACCCTGTCAAATGCCTTTTCGGCGTCGATTGACAGGATGCACATGGGCATGGACTGTCTCCTAGCGGAATCGATCAGTCCCACCGATCTAATTGTGTTGTTCCTGGCTTCCCTGCCAGGGACAAACCTCACCTGGTCAGTATGTATTATTCCCGGGAGTAAATGTTTTAGCCTGTTTGCCACCAGTTTGGAATAGAGTTTTATATCCAGGTTAATTAAAGAGATGGGTCTATAACTTCCACAAGATGTCGCGTCTTTACCAGATTTGTGTAAAACCACCACATGTGCCATGAGTGCTTGTGCTGGGAAGAACCGCCCGAGGAGACGTCATTACATACCGACAAAAATATAGGTCCTAAGAGGTCTGCGTATTTTTTATAGAAACCCGCGGTGTATCCATCAGGTCCCGGGCTCTTGCCCACCTTTAAATCTCCAATCCCAGCTTCAACCTCCTCCAGAGTAAAATCAGTTGACAACCTCTCTTTCTCCTCCGCAGGAAGTTTGGGTAAACCCGATTTCTGAATATATGTTAGAAAATCTTCCTCAGTAGCCAAGGGAGCCTCTAAGTTGTACAAGGAGGCATAGAAAGTTCTAAAACAGTTTAGGATATCACTTGTAGTATGCTTCATCGTGCCTCCCGGATCTCGCATACGTGTGATGTACGTTCTAGGGGGCCTGGGATGTAGGGATCTAGCCAATAATTTACCACTTTTGTTACCCGACAAATAGAATCTAGACTTAGTCCATTCCCTATGTCCCCTGTCTTTCTGGTCAAGGAGTGATAGTAGTTTATGTCTCGTAGTAGACAGCTGTGAGAGAACATGCGGAGTCGGGTCAACCTTGTGTTTCACCTCCAAGTCAGTGATCTGGGCAAGTAGGGCTTCAATGTCATGTGCTCTTTGTTTCTTAAGACGGGAGCCATGTGAAATAAGTACCCCCCTTAGAACACTCGTTAGGGCCTCCCATTTCACTGGACCCGGAGTTGAATCTGTGGAATGATCTGTCACAAAATTCGTAATCGTGGTCTTAATATCTGAGTGGCATGCCTGGTCTGCTAGTAGGTTTTCATTCAGCTTCCATGTATAACCAGTCCCCCTAGATGTTGAAATAGTCAGTTTTAGATACACTGGTGCATGATCCGACCATAATATAGAACCCACGTCCGCTGTCATTCCCTTATCTATTAAAGAATGTGACACGTAGAACCTATCTATCCTACTATATGTCGTGTGGACATGGAGAGAAAAACGTGTAGTCTCTGGCGTCAGGGTGGAGTATTCTCCACACGTCTATCAGGTGGGCTCCCTCCCACTGTTTGTTCAGGTGGTGGAGAGATGGCGTCGGCTGTGAGGACTTACCGGTCGACGTGTCTATCACCGGGTCAACAGGATAATTGAAGTCTCCTCCCAAGATGATCGGAACCGAGCCGGCGAATGTCTCTAGATGTCTCTTTAGACATGAGGCAAATCTTAGCTGTTTCCTGTTGGGAAAGTAAACGTTGGCAATAACGAATATGTGAGAGAAAATATTCACCTTTAGGAACACAAAACGACCTCCCGGGTCAACTTCCTGTGCTAGAATCTGAGGAGTGCAGGATCGATGAAACGCCACCGAGACCCCCCTTGCCTTGGAATCCGCGAATGTACTATGAAACCATAGGGGATAATCCCTGGTCTCGCATCTAGGGATCTTGTCCGAGCGGAAATGGGTCTCTTGTAACAATAAGATGTGTATTCTCGCCTTATGGAACAAGTAACATATCTGTCTCCTTCTTTCTGGTTTATTAAGACCATTCGCGTTCAGCGAGCAACAGTTGAGCTTAGCCATATTTGACATAATGACAAATATCTATTTGGATACTCGGCCTGGGGATAGGGACAGGTTTGGACAGTTGGGGTGGGGTATTGGAAGGGAAGGAAACAATAAGAAGACAACATAAGTAAATATACATAATATTAACTAAAAAGGGGCACCAATTGGTGCGTTTTTGTGTGCAGCTATGAATGGCAGCCGCCATCCAGCACGTGGGGTACGGACTCCTGCCTAGGCACCCGTTCCTCCGTGACGCCACTTCAGTTCACATTTCTGACCATCGTCCAGCACATCCATATAGAGGTCCGGTTACTCTAGAGTAATCACAGTGCATTTGGTAGTCTATAATAACTTGAAAACATTCTCAGCCCAACCCCACCTCCCCCCGAAGGTAACCCGGACCCCCCCATCTGCACCAAATAAAACAAGAACTGCAATAAACAATAGGTAAAGGAGGGGTGAGCGAGCCATAATGAGAAATGGGGGAATCTAAAGAGAGGTTAGAAGAGTACTAGAGATGTGGGAAGAGTCACAAACAAGGGGAGATAGGAAGAGACAACAAAGGTCAGGAGGCAAGCACTCCAGGACAGGCAAAGCGTATAGGATAGAATAGGAGATTGGCAGTTCTAGAAGAACCAAAGAGTAGGTTCAGGTAGGAGTGTGAATTTAAGTACAGCAACTATGGGGAAACGAGAAAAGCAACAGGGCCCAGAGGGGGCGAAAAGAGACATAGGCAGGGGCCAAAGAGATACAAGACAATATATGTAAGGCTTAGTATAGAAGAATCTCCAAGATGGTCCAGAGGAGAAGCACAATAATAATGAACAGTAAAGGGCAGAGATCAGGCCAACCCCAGAGCAGGAGTCAGACTGTCATCACCCAATAGGGAGTCAAACAGGGCCCCCACATGTTCATTGGGGATGACCCATTAAGTAAGCATGGTGTCAAAGAAAGTTAGTCAGGACCAATCCTTCATCTCAAGCCGGTGGGCTCCTGGGCGAACGCTGTCGTCGTGCTCTTTGCCATCTCGGAGGGGCAGATGGTAAGCATGGTGGCGCAGGCCAGTCCGGCAGGTCCATTACCGGAACATCCAGGGTCTTGCAAAACGCGTGCAGATCTGATAGTCTCTTAAAGGTTGCTGAACGACCTTCATGCGAGGCAAAGAGTTGAAATGGGAATCCCCAATGATATTTAATCTCCCGTTCCCTCAACACCTCCAGGAGTGGACGTAGTCCTCGGCGCTGTTGGAGCGTGCGGCGGGATAAATCCTGTAGGAATAGTATGGGGGTGTTCTGATATAACACTTGATCCTGCTGTCTCGCTGCAGATAGTATTGTCTCTTTTATTGCATAAAAGTGTACCCTGCAGATCACGTCACGTGGCCTGGCTTCTTGTTGGGATCTGGGGCCCAATGCTCGGTGTACTCGGTCCAGTTCAATATGTGGACCCTGTGCATCTCCCAATACTTGTTTGAATACCTCCTGAACTGTTTTAGCCAGCTCCAGGGCAGGGATGGACTCTGGCAATCCTCTTATCCTTATATTATTGCGGCGATTACGGTTTTCTAAATCCTCCTGTGAATATGCCATGTCCTCCAAGAGAGCTGAATGGGCAGTCAGCATCTCCCTGTGTGCCTGCAGTTCGTCCAGGACTGTCTCCTGCGTCCTCTCCACCTCCTCCACTCTGGAGGTGACCTCCTGTCTCAGCGCCGCCATCTCTTCCCTATATGTATTCTCAATACGGCGTACAAAACGCTCTAGGTCACCTTTAGTTGGGAGATTCTTTAAGTAATCTCCTAGTTCGCCTCCCTGGAGAGCCTCAGGTGAATCCTGTGAGTCTGAATCCTCCTCCTGTGTGCCGCCAAGAGCCGCATAGCGATTCCCGCTTCTCCTCTCTGGCTCCTCCCATCCCCGAGTGGCTGGCTGGGAGCGGGCCGGCGCCATCTTGGAAGTCGAGCGGTCTGGGGCTGGGGTCGTTCCGGACCTCAAAAACCGGTCCATTCTGCCCTGGGACCCCCCATCATCAGCCCCCAGACCTCCTGAAGGCTTCCTTATCTTTCCCATGTTATCTGGGCTGTGTTGTCGGCTGGTAATGGCTGATATTTGCGGCGGCGGCACGGAGCTCCGGCTCTGTGGGACTTACTCCTCCATGCGCTAGGCTCCGCCCCCCCGATCTGTATTTTCAATCACTAGCCTGCTCCTCAAATTTGGAGTCTGATAAGCAGATACACTTCATACGTAAGAATTGGCCAACCAGGACAGCACGAATAGTAGGCAAATTATAAGTGGGATGATGTGTGGAGAGGGGCAATGACCAAGGTGGATTTATGAAACATATCTGTTTCAATACATTGATCTGAACCCACCTCAATAGAGATGTCTAAGAAGTCAACTTACTTAGTATTAATAATCATATCAAGCTCCACAAAGATGCCCTCAATTCTAGTGAGGACATTTATCGTGTCATGGACATATGAGGAAAGGGTTTCAACAAGTAGATTTAAGTAGCAGTAAATAAATTGACAAACAGGGTCACACAAATCCCCAATGCCAGACACAATCGGGTGTCCCAGTGGAGTGACGGCATCCTTGTGGATGCAGACAAAGGGTTGGTACTTTTGAAAATGTTACCCTCCAATACCTACTTAGTAATTATTCCCTGCTTGCAAGTCTACCGAGGATAATCTGGAGTTATCCAGAGAAAGAGGCTACAGGATTGGAGGAAAGCTTAGTAGAGGTGTCTCTGTCACATGACCAGCAAAGCGCCTCGTCTCATACATTATGACAGGCCAGATCACAAAGTTTTCCACCTTGTCGAAAGGTTTAATTACTACAACTTTCATCTGTTCAAGCTCAATTAGAGCTTTTCTCTGTTGGTGAGTTTGTCGTACTTGAGCCTAGTTGATATCTTTGAAAAATCCTCAGTCGCCAACTTGGTAAATATATTAGCATGCTGCTGGCTCTTTGCAATAATAAACATTTTCTCTCTAAAAAAATATAAAAAAAAATAATAATAATTAAAAGGTCTCGTAAAGGGATGTATAAAGGAGCTTTTAAGGTTTCTGTTTTTTACAGATGCTGACACATCTTTCACTCTTCCAAACGTTTACAGTCTGCAGTTGCCTTAACACCTGGAAACTCAAGGAATCTAAAAAACTTTCTTTTAAAGCTCCCTTAAATTCACCATGTTGAAAGAAACTGTTAGATCTGATGGCTGTGAACTCAGCTAAGGATAGGTTAGCTGTGTTCTCTGCCAACGAGTCTCCCGGAGAGCAATTTAACCCCAAACCTTCAAGGAAAGTTTTAGGGTCATTTTAAAATGTTGAACTTTTTTCAAAACAACGGCGAGTTTTAAGATATTATAGTAAATCGCTCTTATTTCCGATCATGAGCCGAATCGTCAATGTTTGTGCCGAATTTGAAATTGGTGAACCCTGTTCAGAATGGTTGGCTCATCTCTAATCATCAATGCCAAAGGGTGTGCAACAAAGTATTCACTAGGGGTGACTTTATTGTAGTACATGTTGTTTATTCTGTTTCTTCTTTGAAATTGCAACTCGTAAGTCGACAATGTTTTATTCTTGTATTACTTTGAATACTATTTAAAAAATCATGAGGATATAAGTTTGGTATATTTCCATTTATTTCTGAAGATATTGTACAGTCTATGAGGAAAATGGGAGTGTCAATAATGGTGAGCAGCACTGTGTACTTTCCATTCTTATATTTCAACATCTTAAACAGATTACTAAATCATTAAATTGTTTGGCTATAAATGTGGGAATTCTTCTGGATGTCTGAATAAGTGCTTCAAAAATATTTCCAAATACACATTTTACTTCACATAGCTCCTTTTTAGGGTATGTTTACACTTTTTTTGGGTTGAAATTATATTTATATAAAATACATATTTGCATTTTTACATATATGTGTACATTAAAATATTGTACACAATATCCCATATGTGGTCTGAATAATTGTATTGAGGCAAAACCATTTTCTTGCCATGAGCATGTGTAATTAGGGATGGACGAACAGCTTTTTTTTCCCCGTGCTTGGGACCTGGGATGCTGCGCCAAAGGAAGGATAGGGCTTATCTCATCTTCAATTAGTATACCTGCTGGGTCTGCATCATCTCCCCCAGGTGGGCTTCCGGGGTCAATCGTCATGTGACCAGCTGCAATAGGCAATCACATTCACCGATAAGTTAAGGGGCGGCCGGGAAGTGATGCAGCAACGTGTCACACCAGGAAGATTTGTCTCCTGGTGTGACGCATTGCTGAGTCACTACCGGGCCGCCCCTTAACTTATCGCTGAATATGATTGGCAGAAGCTACCTGTTACTGGATGCTAAACTTCAGTTTATTGTACACCAATATCCCCTAAATATTTTCTTTTCGTTGTGTAGAAATTGCTGTATGGAAACCTATAGACCATTCAATGTACCTGAGATTTTAAATATGCAAGTAATCTTTAGAGAGATAAAGAACTGAAACTCTAGTGCTGATTACTGGAAATAGCAATCTTAAAAGTTAATATTAACCTTTTAACCCCTTAACCCCTGAGCCTGGTTTGACCCTAATGACTGAGACATTTTATTTGCAAGTCTGACTAGTGTCACTTTATTAGGTAAAAACTCATACCTAGTGATTCTGAGATTGTTTTTTATGACATATTGAACTTTATGTTAGTGGTAAATTTAGGATGATAATTTTGCGTTTATTTTTGAAAAAAAATGGAAATTTGGCAAAAATGTTGCCATTTTCACACTTTGAATATTTATACTGATAAACTAGAGAGTAATGTCACAATAAATAATATTTCCCACATGTCTACTTTACATCAGCATAATTTTGGAAACAACATTTTTCTTTGTTAGGGAGTTAGAAGGGTTCAAAGTTAATCAGCAATTTCTCATTTTTCAAATTTACAAAGCCACTTTTTTTATTATTATTATTATTATTTATTTATATAGCGCCATTAGGTTCCATGTCGCTTTACATGAGGATAAGGGAGACAAGAACAAGTACACTAAATCTAGGTGATCCGGACGTACAGGTGCAGAAGGGGCAGGGACCCTGTCCACGAGGGCTCACAGTCTAAGAGGGGCGGGTTAGGATACAGTAGGATGGGAGAATGTCAGGTATGGGGCGGTCGCCTGGGTCTCATGGCAGGTTGTAGGCTTGACGGAACAAGTGAGTCTTCAGGTGACACTTGAAGCTACTCAGAGTAGGAGAGTGTCTGACGTGTTCGGGCAGGGAGTTCCAGAGTAAGGCAGATGCCCGGGAGAAGTCCTGGACTCGGTTGTGCGAAGAGGTGATGAGGGGGGAGCAGAGGAGGGTAGGTATCGGGAGACCAGGTCGGAGATGTATGGTGGGGCCAGGTTGTGTATGGCTTTGTACACCATGGTTAGTGTTTTGAATTGGGATCTCTTGGAGACGGGGAGCCAGTGAAGGGCTTGGCAGAGGGGGGAGACAGGGGAGTAGCGGGAGGACAGGTAGATTAGTCGGGCACATCACATTAGCGACCACATCACATTTGAAGTGGATTTGAGTGACCTACATGACAGAATACAAAAGTAACACCATTCCAAAAACTGCACCCCTCAAGTTACTCAAAACTACATTCAGGTCAAATGCTGGAAGAAAAAATGGCGCCAACATAGGATATTACCCGTGATAGTTTAGATGAACAAATAAACTTAGTTTGCTCCCCTCATATGGTTGTGAAAGTCACAACCACTATATAAGCCTAATGTTGTCCTGATGACAAATCCTGACGGGTGCAGCTGTCTTCCAAGATAAACTTAGGCACATCAAGAAAACAAAATTGGAATGTACGACCTTGCTTCCATTCAGTCAATCACATAGATTAAGGATTGTGATTTTTATTTTCAAAATAAAATAAAATAAAAATCACAATCATTAATCTATGTGGTTGACTGGATGGTAGTTCGGTCGTACATTCCAATTTTTTTCTCTTGATGCGCCAAAACCACATTCAAGAAGCTTATTAACCCTTCAGGTGCTTCACTTGAAGTAAAGAAATGTGGAAGGAAAAAATGAAAATGTTAGTTTTTCCAACAAAATGTTACTTTAGCCTCAAATATGGCATTTTCACAAGGGTAAAAGCAGAAAATGGAACCTAAAATTTGTTACGCAATTTCTCTTGAGTAGACTGATATCCCATATATAGTGAAAAAACACTGTTTGGGCACACAGCAGGACTCATAAGGGAGGGAAGAAGCGTCATTTGACTTTTTGAATGTAAAATTAGCTGGAATCCTTAGCTGACACCATATTGTGTTTGGAGAACCCCTGATTTGCAGTAGAAACCCCCCAATTTGTCCTGACTACACCGATACCTCATATGTGGAAGAAAACCTCTGTTTGGGCACATGGCAAGGCTTGAAAGGGAAGGAGCGCCATTTGACATTTCAATTGCAGAATTACCAGGAATCATTAGCTGACACCAAGTTGTGTTTGGAAAGCCCCTGATGTACCTAAACAGTGGAAACCCCCCCACAGGTGACCCCATTTTGGAAATGATACCGCCTAAGGAATTAATCTACAGGGTGGGCCATTTATATAGATACACTTAAATAAAATGGGAATGGTTTGTGATATCAACTTTCCGTTTGAGGCACATTAGTATATGGGAGGGGAAAACTTTTCCAGATGGGTGGTGACTATGGTGGCCATTTTGAAGTTGGACATTTTGGATCCAACTTTATTTTTTTCAATGGAAAGAGGTTAATATGACACATTAAACTTATTGAGAATTTCATAAGAAAAACAATGGTGTGCTTGGTTTTAATGTAACTTTATTCTTTCATGAGTTATTTACAAGTTTCTCTTTGTTTACAGCTATTGCCATATCGCAGAGGTTAACACGTGGGGAGCGGATAAAATTTGTGTTGATTTCTGGTGAATGCAGTATCCGGGTCATTGCAGCAGATTTCAATGCAAGTCACCCTATGAGACCACACATCTACATCTGACAGTGTGTCTAATGGTTAAGGTTTCCACCTATCAAGAGCCCCAAATTGCCGTAGGGTAATTTATAGGTCATGCAATGTTCCCCTCAAAATTTGAATATGTAAATAACCTCTTAAGAGAGTTTCTGCTTTGGCTTTTTATCTTAAATCATGTGGCAAGACCTTTTAAAGGTTCAATATTGATTTTTAGGACTGCAGATTCCAGAAGTTATCAAATTATGTGTGCTTATTGGCCTGGGTCAAGTATTTGTGATGTAATGTATATACTATATTCTTGAATTGTTAGAAATGGACATTATATTACTAAGGAAAAAGTTTTCTTCATTTTTACGATGTGTGTATTTTACAAACTAATGGGCAGCCATGTTAATTCTTGGATCACTGTGAGGTTACGACGCCTTACCTCCATCACGGTACTCAGACACTTAAAATTCACAGCTGTGTCAGGTTAGTATACTGTACAAATGAGCAAGATAACAATATATTAATTATTTCACCTACCAAATAATTTCACCACTTTTAATTAACTGCTGTTTCTCATTAGCATTGCATAATTATTCTCCTCAGTTCTGATTTGTACATGAAATTCTGTTGTATATATCATACCTAATGCTGAAATCTCAGTTGAGATTTAAAAGTTGTTCTACATTTTGGACCAAATTTTTGCTAGACTGTATATTATTTTTTCTTAAGCTCCATATATGACAAGCAGTTAATAATCTGTGGATGGAAATGTTTTTGGAACTGACTAGCCTGAACGATTAGAAACATAATCGATTTTGAATCCTCTACCTAATATATGCTCCCATAAGCATTTCTAACAGGACAAAGTTCATCTTTTGAAAATTAAAATGTGCCAATTCTAAAGTCTTATTCCAACCTTTTTGTCTTTACAGTCACCAAATGTTTTAATTCTTTCAACCAGTTCATTATTAAACCTATTCTTTAAAATTCCATAGACAAACAGTGCCTAAGCTTCAATTGATCGAGCTGAATGGTTTGACGTCTCCATAAACATTTTTGGAAAGTGATGGATATACCTTAAAAGGTGCCTTACAGAGGGCAGACACTATAAACACTCAAAAGGAATTTCTACATCCTAACTAGAAGACAGCAAGCTCAGCTTGAGAACCAGTCAAGCAAATGTTGAGATTTTCAACATATTATATTTTCATGTATACATTACACTTATATAAAGATATGGATAACTCACTGGAAAGTGGAGAGGTTTAAAGAGCTGCTGGCATATTGTTGGACAGCCCAGCCTAGTGAAGTTATCTTGATGCTGGTTTGGCTAAAGATATATATGGTTAGTGATACCAGATAATGTCACACACACTATATAACAGAAATTAGTTCTCTCTCAAAAAGAAAAAAAAAAACGATCCCGCTAGTGCCACCTCCAAAAGCCACTAAGGCTGCCTTCAGACTTGCAGATGCATCTGCAGCGTTTTGCAGATGCATCTGCAAGCATCTGCATGCAGACCGCGGCCCCTATGTTTATAATGGTGCGCACGGCGGTCTGCAGATGCTTGCGGACCGCCGTGCGCACCACTTCACTCCTATATGTGATCTGTGCGCACGCGGATGCCTGCGTACAGATCACACACTCTCGTCCGCACCAGGGACGCGACATCTCGCGTCCATGGTGCGGGCGGGAGTGTGTGATTTGTGCGCAGGCATCTGCGTGCGCACAGATCACATATAGGAGTGAATGGGTGCGCACGGCGGTCCGTAAGCATCTGCAGACCGCCGTGCGCACCATTATAAACATAGGGGCCGCGGTCTGCATGCAGATGCTTGCAGATGCATCTGAAAAACGCTGCAGATGCATCTGCAAGTCTGAAGCCAGCCTAAGAGCTCTTTCAGACATTACATGCATGGATCAGATTGCATAGACTGGCTGCAGCTCTCCTGACCAGTACACAACAGTTTGTTTCTTTTTTTTATAATTCTTTATAGTTTTTTTAACATACAAATAAGACACATTAATTTGTGTATTCTGAACAATAAAATCAGAAAATTGGGATAAACCCAGGATAAGAAAGAAAAGAGATAGTGGGAAAAAAAAGAGGGAATTGGGAGAGGAGCCGGAGGGAGTATAGGGAGAAGAGGAGGGGCAGAATGGGACTCTACTGTCCATCATAAAGAATCTATCAGCTTGAGCAATCACTTGTCCCACGGAGTTTCTTATAAGTCTCAGTCTGTTGGAATTGCATCCAGCTGAACCATGTATCTTGAAAGCTCTTATACGAGTCATGTATTGAAGAAGTTAAATCCTCCATATGCATAAGGTCATTTACCTTCGCTATCCACAACGACATAGGAGGGCATGTCGTCTGTCTCCACAGGAGCGGAACACATGCCTGAGCTGCCATCACCAAGAATTGCAGCAAGGAATGTTTGTATCTCTTAATGGGCATCTCGCAGTGGTGGAGCAGGAACAACGCCTGGCCCAGTTCTCCCCTAAAATTTGTGACCACATGAACAGTGTTACATACTTTGGACCAAAATGGGCCAAGGACACTGCATTCCCAGAAAATATGCATATATGTGCCCTCCGCCACGCCGCACCTCCAAATCACCGAATCAGTAGTAGGAAACATTTTATGTAGAAGTGTTTGGGACCTTGTACCATTGTGTAAAATAATTTAGTGTCCACATTCAAAAGAGAAATTGGACGGTAGCTGGAACACTGCAGAGGGTCTTTCAACTGTTAGTGTATTACTGTAATGGTCACCCATAAAGTATCTTTAGGGGGTGTCTCTGTCTCTGTCATGGCATTCATGGAGGCTTTCAAACAAAGGAGTAAATTCTCCCTTAACTTCTTATAGTGTAAGACCGTAAACTCATCTGGGCCTGGGGCCTTACCCGATTTGGCAGAGGAAATCGCCTCAGTGAGCTCCTGATCAGAGATCAGTGCCTCCAGTGTTTGTATTGTTGTCTCCTGTAGGGCCGGCATACCCGATGATTTAATGTAATCTCGAATACAAGATCTAAAGTTACTTGAGGTAGTACAGGGGTTAGCACTATCTATCTATTATATAATCGCGAATCGGAAAAGCGCCCCTCCGCGCGCACTTTCCGATGTCGTCATGTGGATATGAATTTAACATTGGGCGCGAAGCGCCCAATGCTGCGTGAGCAATGGCCGCGAGGCCATTGCGAGCCGCTGGCCCAAAATCGATCCACAGCCTCGGCTACAACCTTACCGATTTACCGCTCAGGTAGCGCGAGCAATGGCCGCGAGGCCATTGCGAGTCGCTGCCTGAGCCGCATCCGCTCCCCGCTACCCACAACTCGCCCCCCCAATGTCCGCACAGCCTCACCCAGGTCCAAACAGGCCCCCCATGTCCGCATAGCCGCCCCCCCATCTCCGCACAGCCACCCCCATGTCCGCACACCCACCGCCATGTCCGCACAGCCCCCCCCCATGTCCGCACAGCCACCCCATGTCCGCACAGCCCCCCCATGTCCGCACACCCACCCCCATGTCCGCACAGCCCCCCCATGTCCGCACACCCACCCCCATGTCCGCACAGCCACCCCCATGTCCGCACAGCCACCCCCATGTCCGCACACCCACCCCCATGTCCGCACACCCACCCCGCAACAAAACCACCCCGCCGCACCTAAGGCCCTACCCCCTGAGTCCGCCCCACCCTACACGCTAAGCCTCGACCACCTAACCCCCGACCCGCAGCATCCTAAGCCCCCGCCGATACCCCCTAAGCCCCGCCGTCTACCCCCTAAGCCACCGCCGCCCCTAAGCCCCTACCCCCTAAGCCCCCAGCAGCCCCGACCACCTAACCCCCGACCCGCAGCATCCTAAGCCCCTGCCGATACCCCCTAAGCCCCGCTGTCTACCCCCTAAGCCACCGCCGCCCTTAAGCCCCTACCCCCTAAGCCCCGCAGCAGCCCCTAAGCCCCTACCCCCTAAGCCCCGTAGCATCCTAGGCCCCCGCCGATACCCCCTAAGCCATGCCGCCTACCCCCTAAGGCACCGCCGCCCCTAAGCCCCTACCCCCTAACCCCCGTAGCATCCTAGGCCCCCGCCGATACCCCCTAAGTCCGCCGCACCCGTACACGCTAAGCCCCGACCACCTAACCCCCGACCCGCAGCATCCTAAGCCCCCGCCGATACCCCCTAAGCCCCGCCGTCTACCCCCTGCCCCTCTCGCTAAAGCCCTACACCCTAAGCCCCCGCAGTCCCCTAACCTAACGCCGCTGTCACCTAAGGCCCTACACCCGAAGCCCCCGCCGTCCCCTAACCTAACGTCCCCGTCGATCACTTACATGCCTTCAAGTCATCTGATCGTCCGTCCGATCCACAAGTCCTCCGTCCGGCCAGGCGTCCTCTTCCTCCGGCCCCGGGGGTCTTCTCTCTTCTTTCCGCCATCTCCGCTTCTTCGTCCGGCCCCGGGGATCTTCTGTCTTCTTTTCGCAAACTTCCACCTCCGACGTCCTCTTCCTTCTCATTAAGATAGAATGGACGAAAAATCCGCCATTCTACCTCAATGAGATCTGAGGCCCTCTTCTGATTGGTCGCTGTATACTGCCCTCAGCCAATCAGAAGAGCCCCTCATTTTTTAATTATTTTTAAATTATTTTTTAATTCTTTTTTTTATTATTAAATTTATTTATTTTTTTAAGTGACACTGAGACACAGTTCTCATTCAGGTCCGCATTTTTTTTATTTTTTTTATTATTATTTTTATTTAATTATTTATTATTTTTTAATTATTTTTTTATTATTTTTTAATTATTTTTTAATTCTTTTTTTTATTATTAAATTTATTTATTTTTTTACTTGCGAGTGAGACACAGTTCTCATTCAGGTCCGCCTTTTTTTTTTCCCCATTGACATACATTAGCGGTGTGTCGGCGATTTTATGGCCGGCCACCTGGTTCTATTTGTCGGCCCTAAAATCGCAGACACACCGCTAATGCATCTCTATGGGCAGTCAGCCCGATTTCGGATTGGACGCCGACCAATCAGAATTCGAGCTGACTGCCCATAGACATGCATTAGCGGTGTGTCCGCGATTTTAGGGCCGACAAATAGAACCAGGTGGCCGGCCATAAAATCGCCGACACACCGCTAATGTATGTCAATGGGGAAAAAAAAAGGCGGACCTGAATGAGAACTGTGTCTCATTCGCAAGTAAAAAAATAAATAAATTTAATAATAAAAAAAATAATTAAAAAATAATTAAAAAATAATAAAAAAATAATTAAAAAATAATAAATAATTAAATAAAAATAATAATAATAAAAAAAAAAAATGCGGACCTGAATGAGAACTGTGTCTCACTCGCAAGTAAAAAAATAAATAAATTTAATAATAAAAATAATAATAAAAAAATAATTAAAAAATAATAAAAAAATAATAAATAATTAAATAAAATAATAATAAAAAAAAAAAAAAAAACGGACCTGAATGAGAACTGCGTCTCAGTCTGATTTAAAAAAATAAATAAATTTAATAATAAAAAAAATAATTAAAAAATAATTAAAAAATAATAAAAAAATAAATAAAAAATAATAAATAATTCAATAAAAATAATAATAAAAAAATTAAATATATGCTAATTATATCAGCCCTTCCAGCGGACCTGAATGAGAACTGGGTCTCAGCCTAAATAATAAATTTAATAATAAAAAAAATAATTAAAAAATAATTAAAAAATAATAAAAAAATAAATAAAAAATAATAAATAATTCAATAAAAATAATAATAAAAAAATTAAATATATGCTAATTATATCAGCCCTTCCAGCGGACCTGAATGAGAACTGGGTCTCAGCCTAAATAATAAATTTAATAATAAAAAAAATAATTAAAAATAATTAAAAAATAATAAAAATTTAAATAAAAAATAATAAATAATTCAATAAAAATAATAATAAAAAAATTTAATATATGCTAATTATATCAGCCCTTCCAGCGGACCTGAATGAGAACTGGGTCTCAGCCTAAATAATAAATTTAATAATAAAAAAAATAATTAAAAAATAATTAAAAAATAATAAAAAAATAAATAAAAAATAATAAATAATTCAATAAAAATAATAATATTAATGCTAATAATAATGTTATTAATGCTATTATTAATGCTAATAATGCTATTATTAATGCTATTAATGCTAATAATAATGCTATTAATGCTATTAATAATGTTATTAATGCTATTATTAATGCTAATAATGCTATTATTAATGCTATTTATGCTAATAATAATGCTATTAATGCTATTAATAATGCTATTAATGCTATTATTAATGCTAATAATGCTATTATTAATGCTATTCATGCTAATAATAATGCTATTAATGCTATTAATAATGCTATTAATGCTATTATTTATGCTATTAATGCTATTAATGCTAATATTTATCATATTAATGGTATTATTAATGCTATTAATGCTAATAATAATGCTATTAATGCAATTAATGCTAATAATAATGCTATTAATGCTATTAATAATGTTATTAATGCTATTATTAATGCTAATAATGCTGCTATTATTAATGCTATTAATGCTAATAATAATAATGCTATTAATGCTATTAATAATGCTATTAATGCTATTAATTATGCTATTAATGCTATTAATGCTAATATTTATCCTATTAATGCTATTAATGCTATTAATAATGCTATTCATGCTAATAATATTGCTATTAATGCTCTTTATGCTAATACTAATGCTATTAATGCTATTTTTTATGCTATTAATTCTATTATTTATGCTATTAATAATGCTATTAATAATGCTATTAATCCTATTAATGCTATTAATAATGCTATTCATGCTATTAATAATACTATTAATGCTATTGATGCTAATAATAATGCTATTAATGCTATTAATAATGTTATTAATGCTATTATTAATGCTAATAATGCTATTATTAATGCTATTTATGCTAATAATAATGCTATTAATGCTATTAATAATGCTATTAATGCTATTATTTATGCTATTAATGCTATTAATGCTAATATTTATCCTATTAATGGTATTAGTAATGCTATTAATGCTAATAATAATGCTATTAATGCTAATAATAATGCTATTAATGCTATTAATAATGTTATTAATGCTATTATTAATGCTAATAATGCTATTATTAATGCTATTAATGCTAATAATAATGCTATTAATGCTATTAATTATGCTATTAATGCTATTAATTATGCTATTAATGCTATTAATGCTAATATTTATCCTATTAATGGTATTATTAATGCTATTAATAATGCTATTAATGCTAATATTTATCCTATTAATGCTATTCATGCTATTAATAATGCTATTAATGCTATTAATTATGCTATTATTGCTATTAATGCTAATATTTATCCTATTCATGGTATTATTAATGCTATTAATGCTAATAATAATGCTATTAATGCTATTAATGCTAATAATAATGCTATTAATGCTATTAATAATGTTATTAATGCTATTATTAATGCTAATAATGCTATTATTAATGCTATTAATGCCAATAATAATGCTATTAATAATGCTATTAATGCTATTAATGCTAATATTTATCCTATTAATGCTATTAATGCTAATAACAATGCTATTAATGCTATTAATAATGCTATTAATGCTATTAATTATGCTATTAATGCTATCAATGCTAATATTTATCCTATTAATGGCATTATTTATGCTATTAATGCTAATAATAATGCTATTAATGCTATTAATAATGTTATTAATGCTATTATTAATGCTATTAATGCTATTATTAATGCTATTAATGCTAATAATAATGCTATTAATGCTATTAATAATGCTATTAATACTATTAATTATGCTATTAATGCTATTAATGCTAATATTTATCCTATTAATGCTATTAATATTGCTATTAATGCTAATAATAATGCTATTAATGCTATTAATAATGTTATTAATGCTATTATTAATGCTAATAATGCTATTATTAATGCTATTAATGCTAATAATAATGCTATTAATGCTATTAATAATGTTATTAATCCTATTATTAATGCTAATAATGCTATTATTAATGCTATTAATGCTAATAATAATACTATTAATGCTATTAATAATGTTATTAATGCTATTATTAATGCTAATAATGTTATTATTAATGCTATTAATGCTAATAATAATGCTATTAATGCTATTAATAATGTTATTAATGCTATTATTAATGCTAATAATGCTATTATTAATGCTATTAATGCTAATAATAATGCTATTAATGCTATTAATAATGTTATTAATGCTATTATTAATGCTAATAATGCTATTAATAATGCTATTAATGCTAATAATAATGCTATTAATGCTATTAATACTGTTATTAATGCTCATAATACTGCTAATAATGCTATTAATACTGCTATTACTGCTAATAATAATGCTATGGCTTATATTATTGCTATTGATGATGCGATTATTATTTAAAAATGTTTAAAAAAGCAATAAACATATTTTAGATACCCGATGCATTTGCATCAGGCTAACAGCTATAACTACTATAATCAAATTAATGCACGTTCTAGAATCCCGATGCATTTGCATCGGGCTCACAGCTAGTATCATATAATGAGGCATAGTAGGTTTGAAATGCCTCGGCTATATCCAAAGGAGCCGATTTCGTCTGCGACCCCCACAAGAGAGACAATCTCTGGTACATAGGTGGCTGCTCTTTGTATCCGTGAAGCCCGCTACAATGACCTCCCCACCTTGTTTCCATGCTCATAGTAATGCCAACGGCATCTGGCGAGAACTCCCTTTGCATTTTTAATTATCAGAAAACGCAGCTCCTCCCTAGTCTTCAGAAGGCTATCTCTGAGATCATTCGATGTAGATTGTTTATGTTGGGTCTCTAAAGTTTTTAGCCGTAAGAGCAAACCCGCGATCTCCATTTCCCTTTCTCTCTTCAATCTAGCCCCATGGTTTATGAGAGCGCCTCTGATTACACACTTATGGGCCTCCCACACTATCACCGGAGAGGAGCTATCTTGTACATTGGTGTCAAAATAGTCTTGCAGTTTTTTTGTGATGTCTCGAAATACATCATCTAGCAGAGAGGAGTTCAGCTTCCATTGCCACTATCACTGCAATGGAGAGGAGAGCAGGATGGAGACCGTGACCAAAGCATGATCCAAAAATTTAATTGGTTCTATGCTTGCAGCTTGTATGTGAGCCAGGTCAGAGTGTCGTATGAATAAGTAGTCCAGCCTTGAGTAGGAGTCATGCACTATGGAGTAAAAGGAGTAATCCCTGTCCCTAGGGTGAAGTAGGCGCCATGTATCTAGCAATTGATGGTCATGTAGGGTCCTCCTTAAGTGTCGCTGCGCTGATCCTGTCAATACGGACCTCCCCCCTGACGTGTCTGTAGTTGGGTCTAGAGCTATGTTAAGGTCTCCCCCCAGGACAAGGGTCCCTTCAGTGAAGTCCTCCATTAACTCCAAAAATTTCAACAGCAGGGGAACCTGACCGGTGTTTGGAAGGTACAGCGAGGCGAAAGTGTATACCCGGGATGAAATTTTACCTTTGATCAACAACATCCGTCGCGCTCCACTATTTTGAGAGTCCAGAAATTCCCAAGGGCGAGACTTCAATAACACGATACTAGTCCCCGCAGAACCAGCATCAGGTGCGAGGCCATGGTAAGCCGTGGGAAACCAGTGATTCGAACGTCTGAATGGCTTGGCTGCACAGAGATGCGTTTCCTGTAAAAAGGCGGCATAAATGTTATTGGACTTTAAGTAATTAAACATAATAGACCTCTTGCTTGGGTCATGCAGGCAGTTTATATATATTTCTATGAGGCTGTCACACTTGGGTCGGGAGACCTATGAGCAGTTTATTGCATTGCATTCTGTGTATGGACTGGTTGCAGATCGCCTGACTTGAGTGTGACAGCCTCAAAGAAATATATTAAGCTGTCATGCTCTGGTTGGGAGAGCTGAAGCCAGTCCGTGTATTCTGGTCTGTGCACAGACCTGCATCACTGATGTGTAAAAGTGCCCTAAATAGAATCATTACTTTTTTTTTTGTATTTTTATAGGAGAAAGCAAATTTGCATATATTTTGTGAATTTCTTATGTACAAATGTCGAGCCCCAGGCCCTGGGGTACTTGGGTATCAGGCTCAGTGGGTGCTTTTCCGAGGATGTCACGGGTGGCAGCGCCTGAGCCCGTGGCCTTGGTGACACCCAAAAAGGGGTTATTTACAGGGGATAAGAGTTTGTCATGTGATACCACCTGTAGTACCTTGTGATGAGTCACCAGCGCTGCCACAGTCCCCCGGAGGTTGATGGTAGTGCGGCTGAGATGGCAAAGCTCCCTACAGGTAGAGCTGGTCCTCCGGGGCAGTATAGTGTAGAGGGATAGCTTGGAGTGGAGCTGTAAGTCAGTGTAGGGGATGATGGAGCAGTCTATAAGGGGGGCACCGGGAGCCGAGAGGAATGATGCACACACTGTAGAAGTCTCTTTTACCTTTTACTGATGGTATAGCAGGTAAAGATGTCCAAGGAACTGTCAGCTGACCAGGTGAACAGTGGGTCCCCACAGCAAGTGGGTATAAGGCCTCCTCTGCTTCTCTACGGTTCCTGAAGCCCAGTCTGCTTGCAGCCAGACTGGCCTCCTCACTTCCTCTGGTCCTCTCTCCCTCTCTCCTCCTGCGTGGTCCACGGGTTACCCTCTCTGATCACTGTGGTAGTACACTGCGGTGTCTGGCTCCCTCTTTTGAGTATGCAGGGGGACCGGGTGACTGAAGTCTCCACGGTGTGACTGGGTTTTCTGTAGTCCTGAAGTATCATACAGGTGCGGATCCCCGAAGTCCGGTATGGCTCTGGGCAAACTTCCACTAGTTCCTCACTCCCTTTGGCTCTACTCCTTGCCTTCTGTCCCCACTCCTAGGCTTGCGGGACGTCAGAAGGTCCACTCCGGGTCACTGGCTTGGGCCTAACCGTGGCACCAACCACCAGGACGTCTTTGCAGCTCTCCTAGCGTCTGCACACTCTAACTAAATACTCCCCCAGCTGCAGTATTCATAGGGGAACTCATCTAAAGGCGGTGAGTAGAGCTCCCCCTACTGTGCCGGGGTGGAAGATGTTGCATGTAGTAGGTACCTGCTGTGGAAACCCAGCTGTGCATTAGGGAAGTCAGTGGCTACCTGCGTGAGCAGGGCGCCGCATACCCCCCCTAGGTAATTTCAGTACTCCTGGACTGAGCAATTTTTTTGTTTAACAAAAGGAATAACAATTTATAACAGGTAACATATTTACAGAGTCTCAAAATATAAAAATTTACAAAAACCACTGAAAAATATTGAAATAAATAGAAAACAGGTAAGTCCATACGATGCTAGTCCATTCACCGCAGGCTTTGAAAAAGAAAGAAAAGGAGTTTGTTGTTACACCAGTCCTGTAGCATGGTCCTTTTTAATTTGTAATCCGAGGAAAAGTTCAAAGGGAAAAAAGGTCTTTAGAAAGTTCAACAAGTCCTTACAGGTAAAGTCTCTGTAGGCTCAGCAGTTCAAAATACATAACAACATCTACTACGGGTGTTTCGGCGTAGGAGTCCTAAGGGTACCTTTACACGCGGCTACATTTCTAGGGTGGCTACAGGTAACTTACTGGTTGCACTGAAATCATGGAGAGATTATTCCATTTGTACACCGCAACAAGATAGAACCATGTATCCATGATTTCACTGCAACCAGTAAGTTACCTGGTGACAAGCTACAAATGTAGCCGTGTGTAAAGGTACCCTAAGTACTATAGGGGCCTCTACCGGTCATAAGTGCTGTAGGCCTCCTGGCCCTGGGGGTCACCTTTTGGCCAAGTTTTTACTCTCCCTAGACAGCTCCTTACGCCAACTCCACTCACCCCTCTTTTGGTGTTGTGTACCTGGTTTTTGGTCTACTCTTTACTAGTGATGAGCAAGTACTAAAATGCTTGGGTGCTCGAAGCTCGGGCCGAGCATCCCGAGATACTCGTGTACTCGGCCCGAGTACCGAGCCCAATGTTATCCTATGGGAGACCCGAGTATTTTTATGAAATGACTGCCGGCAGCATGTAGAAACCCTAAAAATGTCACAAAAGTCTCAGAAGAGTGCTCAAATGACATGGCAACACCATGGGAAGACCGCTGGAAGTATTTCTCACTCAAAGTCACATCTGTGAACAATGTTGTCTGAGTTTCACGCCAATTTTACGGAGTCACCAGAAAACCTTCCAAAATGACACCAAAATGAATATTTAGGGTGGAAATGTTAAGGGCACATACCCAATAGTGAGATACAGCTGGTGTATGTTACTTTTTGTGATTACATGAAAGATTTTACGTGAAAACATTGTGCGGCACTCTGATGACCCTGAGAAGAGACGTACATGAAGCCCTGTCTTGACATAATGTGCCCATTTTGAGGAACTGGGTCTATTGTAGTATTTTCCTTTGCCAGGCCAGTCCAAAATTGGGAGGTTCACCAATGCCCCTGGATAGAGACGTGCATGAGGGCCTGTAAACCTGAAGTGGGTGTATTGTAGTATAGCCCATTGGCAGGACAGCCAAAAATTGGGAGGCTCCACATTGTCCCAGGATAGAGACGTGCAGGAGGGCCTGTAAACCTGAAGTGGGTGTATTGTAGTATAGCCCTTTGGCAGGGCAGCCAAAAATTGGGAGGCTCACAATTGACCCATGCATAGAGACATGCATGAGGGCCTGTAAACCTCGAAGTGGGTGTATTGTAGTATAGCCCTTTGGCAGGGCAGCCAAAAATTGGGAGGCTCCACATTGATCCCAGGATAAGACTGCAGGAGGGCCTGTAAACCTCAATTGGGTGTATTGTAGTATAGCCCTTTGGCAGGGCAGCCAAAAATTGGGAGGCTCCACATTGTCCCAGGATAGAGACGTGCAGGAGGGCCTGTAAACCTGAAGTGGGTGTATTGTAATATAGCCCTTGGCAGGGCAGCCAAAAATTGGGAGGCTCCACAATGACCCATGCATGCATACATGCATGAGGGCCTGTAAACCTCAATTGGGTGTATTGTAGTATAGCCCTTTGGCAGGGCAGCCAAAAATTGGGAGGTTCAACAATGACCCATGCATACAGACGTGCAGTAGGGCCTGTAAACCTCAAGTGGGTGTATTGTAGTATAGTCCTTTGGCAGGGCAGCCAAAAATTGGGAGGCTCCACATTGTCCTGGATAGAGACGTGCAGGAGGGCCTCAAAACATTTTTCCCATTGAAAAGGAGCGGGTCTCCTGTCGTTGTAATGCCCATTCTAAAAGAATGGGCGAAAAAATTTACCACTGGGGGTACACCTGAAACAACAGCCTAACTATTGTAATGGTCATCATGGTGGCACATGAGGAGAAGGAGGAGCAGTCCAGCGATTAGCCAAAGTGCAGAACTGTGTACCCATGGGTGAGTGGAGGTACATGGCAAATTCCCATAACAAAATTTAAATTCAGTTGTCATTTGTTGGTGGTGTGGTGAAGTCTGGCCCAATCCAACCCTTGTTCATCTTGATCAGAGTCAGCTTGTCAGCATTTTCAGTTGACAGGCGGGTGCGTTTATCAGTAATGATTCCACCTGCGGCACTGAAAACACGCTCTGACAAAACGCTAGCAGCAGGGCAGGCCAGGACTTCCAAGGCGTAGAGAGCCAATTCATGCCACGTGTCCAGCTTGGAGACCCAATAATTGTAAGGCACAGAGGAATCTCGCAGTATAGTTGTTCGATCTGCAAGGTACTCCTTCAGCATCTGGCCAAACTTAGCATTTTTTGTGGCACTACCCCGCACCTCAGGGGCTGTGGTACGTGAGGGGCTGAGAAAACTGTCCCACATCGTAAAGACTGTTCCCCTACCTCTGGCGGATTGGACTTGTGCCCCTCTCGGCCGTACGCCTTGGTTGTCCACCGATTCCTGACTATGCCGCTAGCGTTTTGTGAGGGGAATGATTTGCCTACTTCCGTGACTATGGCCTTCTGGAACTGCTGCATTTTGGCTGACCTCTCTGCCTCAGGAATGAGAGACATAAAGTTCTCCTTGTAGCGTGGGTCTAACAGTGTTGCCAACCAGTACTGATTGTCGGCCAAGATGTTCTGAACGCGAGGGTCACGAGCCAGGCAGCTTACCATAAAGTCAGCCATGTGCGCCAGACTCTTAACAGCCATCACTTCAGTATCCAGACCAACACGATGACTGAACATGCTGTCCTCCTCCTCTCCTCCTCATCTCCCCTGTCCTCTGGCCAGCCACGCTGAATCGAGGGTATGACTGGTGTGCATGTCATATCCTCAATTTGGCCAGAGAGTTGCTCCATGTTTTCATCCTCCTCCTCCTCGTCATAGTCCTCCACTGCACGTTGTGATGACATGAGGTTGGGCTGTGTGTTATCACCCACACCCACTACTGTTTCTTGCTCCAAGTCATCGCGCTCCGCCTGCAATGCATCCTCTTTGTTTTTCAGCAGAGACCGTTTTATGTAAGCATATGTATTGGGGTCTATAAATTACATCCGTTACCATCTTGTGGAGTCATAAAGTTTATGAGGAGACATAGGTTGGACACTACATCTCCACTCCTCAGTGTTCATGTTGGAGTTTGACCATTTCCCGACGGCTTAGTGATGCAGTAGTAACATCCTCTTCTTACATATCACAACTTGTCAGAATAATCACGCGTGGACCACACACCATCTTCGGAAATCAAACGCGCTGAAAGCGTGCAGGCAGTGAAGCAGCAGGTGACTTAAAATGTTATCAAAACGCGAACTACAGCATTCAACAGTTGTATTTTACTTTATAACCATTTGAACCATCTTGAACCATGCACACGCTGACATGGTCAGCTGGCCCTTCTAACTCCCCCTGTTCCGCATTGTCACAAACCTTCGGCTTTAGGTCAGAGGGTAGCATATTTGGTTTATGTCCACACTCTTAGAATTGTCGGTTTTCATATAATAGTTCGCCATTCTTGCAAAGGCAATTTCTGGTGCTTTCCAGCTTGGGACTGGTAGGGTACCAGTGATTCAAGGATAGGAGGCTGAGGGCATACATTCATTTGATCTGGTTCAGGTCTGGGGGTCTGTCATTGAGCCAATATTGTAGAAGGAGTCTTTTAGCTATTATCGCAATATAATGCCATAGTGGATGTGGGTGTCTGAGAGCTCCAGTATCTGTCTGATAGTGGAAGATCCAGCGCAATGGGGTCTACATCTTCCATATCCCCACATATCTCCTTGGCCCAAGTGACCACCTTTTTCCAATAGTTTGTTGACTCCGGGCAAGACCAAAGCCCATGTTCTATGTCTGTCATCTCAAGTTTACACTTTGGGCAGTGGATCCATCTCTCCTGATTGGCTTGGGAGGGGGGAACATTGAAACCTGAATAGTCCCATGCATAATCCTGAATTGGGAATCTCTCCATCTCTCGTTGGTAACGTATCGTCTCATAAGCCCCCACCCTTTTAGAATTTTCTGGGTGAGTTCCGGATCTTTAATGTGTTTTCGCCATTTGTTGAAGATCCCTCTCCTCCCCCGCGGGCGTAATACTTGTTGTATTTTAGTATATAGCGAGGTGATTGATACATCACCTACATTTAAACTTAATATTTCGGACCATAAATTATTATCAATCTCCCCAGAGAGGTCCCGCAGATGTGAAAGGAGATGATAACTCAACTGGCGGTATTGTATCGCCTGAAATTCTGGTAAATGAAAAGTAGTCAACACCTCTTTCTCCGTCATCCACCTTCGTTCCTCAAAATTTATGAGGTCTTCTAATGTGTTGACCCCTTTTGCTTTCCAAGTTTTAAATAGAGAGTTGTCACGTCCCAACCAAAGGCCGGGCATCTCCACGGATTGAGTCTCTTGGAGACCTTCCAAGCCAGTTTGAGTTTTTTCCTGACCTCTCTCCATGTTATGATGGTATCTCTATAAATTACTGTGTTTTTCAGGGTGGCCGGAAGGCAGGACAACGGAGAATGTAATAAGGCGGATAGATCCCAGGGTTTAGCCCATTCTCCCTCCAGTTCTGAGTCTGTAAACTTACTTGTTCCCTTAATCCAATCTAGTACATAACGGAGGTTGCATGCTAGATTATATCCCTAACATCAGGAAGCTGCAGTCCCCCCTCCTGTTTGGGTTGTATTAGTGTCTTAAAGGCTAGTCTAGATCTCTTTCCTCTCCATAAGAATTTTGTAAACGCTTTGTTAATTCTTATAATATCCGTATGTTTCATTAACATAGGAATGGTTTGGAGAGGATAAAGCAGTTTGAGAAGCTCATCATTTTGAGTAAATGGCAGCGTCCTAGCAGAGACAGCGGCAGTCCCACCCATCTTCCCAGCTCCTGTTCTATTTTTGTAATGATCGGTAAAAAGTTAAGTTTATATGTCATCCCACTGGACCTGGCTAAGTGTATTCCTAGATATTTGAGGCTATGTTTCGCCACAGGTAGTCCGCAAAAATGGTCTCCCTTTTGTGCTCCTTTTTCTTGGTTTATAAAGAGGACTTCACATTTGTCTTTGTTTAAAGAGAAACCTGAATATCTACCCATTCCTCTATGTCTGACAATACATCTGGAAGGTCTCTCTCTGGGTTCTGTACATATAAGATAATATCGTCAGCAAAAAGTGAAAGCTTGACTTCGGCATTCCCTACCTTAAACCCCTCGTAGATGTTATGACGTTCCAGGTGTAGTGCCAGAGGTTCTATAGCCAAATTGAATAACAGGGGCGATAATGGGCAGCCCTGTCTCGTTCCCTTTTGGAGGATGAAAGAATCCGATAGGAAACCGGGGGTACTAATACACGCTTTGGGGTTGCTATATAATGCATTAATATATTGTCTGAAGGGGCCTCGTATACCCACGGAGTCAAGCACTTTACCCAGCCATGACCATCTGACATTATCGAATGCTTTTTCAGCGTCTAGAGTGATCATGGCTGGGTTACCACCGTTAGTCTTTGTTTTCTTTCCCATCACGTCTATCATCAGTATTGCTTTTCTAATATTTGTAGTGGTTGACCTCCCCTTAACAAAGCCCGCCTGGTGTGCGGGTATCAGTTTGGGTAGGATCGCCGCCAGTCTGTCAGCCAGAATCTTGGAGAGGAGCTTCAAGTCTTGATTTATTAGTGAGATCGGTCTATAGTTTGCCGGGTCTGTGGGTGTTTTCCCTGGTTTAGGTATCAATTTGATATAAGCTAGATTCATTCTCTCCGGTATAGGAGCCCCACCCAATATAGAATTAAATAGGTCGCATAACACCGGAGTGATCTGCTCCCTCAATGACTTGAAAAAAGCCCCATTGTAGCCGTCTGGACCGGGTGCTTTGCCGGGTTTAAATGACGTATAGCCGATTCAATTTCGTCAGTTGTGATTGGACTATTAAGAAATTGCGCATCTTCCTGGGAGACAGCTGGCAGTGTGATCCCCCCAACCAATCAGGGCCGTCTGAGTTATCAGCGTTGATCTCTGTGTAAAGAGAGGTATAATATCTGCCCAACACTCTAGAGATGTTCTTGGGGTCATGCCAAGTGGTGCCATGGGTGTCCACTATCGCTTGTATCGGGGAGGGTGTATGTCTACCCTTAGCTAACCTAGCTAATAGGCGTCCTGCCTTGTCTCCGTATTTCTGGAGCTCTAATTCTAAACGATTTTTATAAATATCTTCCCGCTTTCCCGCCCAAACATCAAAATCTCTCTTTGCCTGTATCCACTTATCTCTGTCAGGAGCTGCCATTGTGGATTGATAGCGTGTATACGCTTCTCTTACCACTAGACTGGTTTGAAGAAATTTGTCTTTAATTTGACGCTTAATCCTCATGCTATATGCCATGATATGTCCACGTAGCACTGTTTTTGCCGTTTCCCAGTATAGAGCTGGATCAGATCTATGTTCACGATTGTCAGAAGAGAAGTGAGACCACCATTCACCCATTAAGTTGATGAAATTTTCTTCTCTGACAAACGTGTCGGGAAATCTCCATAAATAATCGGATCCCTTCTCAAATTTGTCCCTGGTCTCTAACACCAACGGGCTATGGTCCGAGATCAGCATGTCCTCAATTTTAATGTCTTTCATTTGTTGAATTATCTTGGGTGAAACAAAAAACATATCCAATCTGGACCACGACCCATGGGGGTGCGAGAAGTGGGTAAATTCTCTACCAGTGGGTTCACTAGCCTCCAAGCATCCAACAATCCAGTTTCTCCCACTAGGTTTTCCAAAATACTATAGTCACCTGATCTACCTCCTGCTTGCTTTCTCAAGTGAGTTTGTGAGGTCGTGCGTCTATCCTCTTCCTCTTTCATGACCATATTAAAGTCTCCACCGATTATTTTAGTGATCTCATTATCTAGGAGCAGAGTGTTTTGTAATTTTTGGAAGAAGGGTTTCTGTTTTCCGTTAGGGGCATAAATATTGTAGATATTAAAGGTGTCGTTATGGATTTGTATCTTCACTTGTATTATCCTACCTTCCTTGTCTTGCGAAGTAGATAGTATTGTGTGGGCTAGTGACCTATGTATCAGAATTATAACTCCCGCCTTTTTTTCTATTGCTCCCGAACCATAGACCTCCCCCACCCATAATTTTTTAAGGCGAAAGAAGTCCTCCGCGGCCAGGTGGGTCTCCTGAAGCAACGCTATGTCCACATGTAGTCTCTTAAGATGGCGCAGGATCATCATGCGCTTTGCCGGGGAGCGCAGTCCCTTAACATTCCAGGAGGCCCACCTAACCATCGGAAACCTCCCCGCTCGGGTCCCAGAATTTTTTCATGATGAATATCAACACGTAGTAAGTTTCATCCGGCCTGACTTTGAGTGAGGTGTGACAGACATTGATGGTATAACTTCTTAAAGACACAATACCAATTACAAGGATAATTTCCGCTTTTTCCTCTCTTTCCTTCCCACCCTCCCCCCCCCAAATCACTCCAACATCTTTCAACATCAAAAAGTCTGCGACTTCACTTATGTCCTCCAGTGCAGCTCACACATTCAGCTCCCTCCCACCTCGTCCTCCGCCACCTCTGAAAACATTTAAACAGATTAAACAGATTATATTGTAACTCCAAAGTCCTGCCCAAAGAGCATCAGTCTCCAATTGGCGATCTTCAATAGGAAGGTAGTTATATAAATTGCCCAAGGTTCAGGTCTCGTTTACACAACTTATAAACAACTCACAACCCTTCACATATTCTCTACCGTAATATGGATTCAGAGAGTTTCTGTGATCGGCTGAGTGGGGTTTCAACTTAACCTCTCCCTGACCGGGTGTCAATATCAGATCGCCAGTTTGAATCAGGTCACCTTAAACATCTTAGCGCCTTTATGTCCATGTTCCTGCGGAATAAGCAAAAGTAAAGAGATAGAAGAGGGAGAGAAAGAGAAGGAGGAGAAAGAGAGAGAAAAAAAAAAAAAAAAGGAGAAAGGGGGGGAGGGAGGGGGGGAAAGGCTAGAATTTCTTCTCCTCATCATCTCGTAGTGTATCCTCTTCCTCTCGTAATCCATCCAGGTCATGTCATATCTCTTTTTCTTTCAGGACGTCCGTTGCGTATCCGCCAGGTGCAAGAGCTATAAAAATCATGTCAATTAATGCGCTCCTGCATCATTTCTTCTTTTGCCATCTGCTTCCGGATTGTCTCTGTTGTTTCGGAGTGCCTGGTGTTGCTCCCTTTTGTGATCCATCATCCAATAAGGAGTATGATCTGAGTCTATAAGATCTCACCGAGGTTCTTTCCATTTCGTTTTCTGAGTCTGGAGCAGGCGTGGGTTTCACAGGTGATCTCTTACTGGTACGAGGCGGTGACTCGGTTCTTCTTGGGGAGTTGAGATTTTCTCTAACAGCGGCCATTGCCTCCTCAGGATCTGTGAAGGTCATCAAGTTACCCTCTCTAGATCTAAATCTTAAAGTTGCAGGAAAGTTCAGTTGGAAGCGGACGTTCTTTTTGTGCAGCAGTGAACACGTCTCACTAAATGCTCTTCTACGACGTGTGACTTCCACAGAGTAGTCCGCAAAGACCAGTGCTCTATGTCCCTGAAGCATTAGAGGATGTTTTTTTTGCTTTATAAGCCCGCAGTATTTCCTCTTTGTCCCTGTGGTTCAAAAATTTTGCTATGGCGTGCCTGGATTTATTGGGGTCCCTGGAGGCTGCGTTCGGTGCTAGGCGTCTCGTGGTGTCGGTCGTCTCCTGTACGTCTCTTGGAGGACCTATCCTATGGGCACGTTCGGTCTTGCATCTATGTGTTAGACCTAGGGCTTTAGGTAGTTCCACCTCAAAAATTTCTTCCAGTTGGCTCACAGGGACAGATTCTGGGAGTCCCACAATTTTTAGGTTACTCCGTCTCGTTCTATTTTCAATATCCTCCAACTTGTTATGTGTGTAATCAGCATGCTTTTGCAGGGCCATTAGCTGTTCCTCAAGTTCCTGAATCCTGTCCTCTGCTGTTCCTATTCTAGATTCAGCTTCTAGTAGCTGCTGTTCATGTGTCTCTACTTTCCAGACAGGTCTCTAGTAGAGGCTGCCACCATCTCTGCCACTGTGACTTTAAATTCTTCTGCTAAATGCACAGCCATTTCTTTGGCTAATTTTTTGTAGTCCAGGGGCTGGAATCTCCAGCTGTCCCCTGAGTTGTCATCCCAGGTATTAGAGATGTGCTGGTTTTGTGCTTTGTTTGTGTCTGAAGCCTGTGACTGGGATGGTGTCTGGGGCTGATGTTGGTCACAGGTCTCCTTCACAGCTTGTGGGCTCTGTCCTGGGGGGTTATCATCCCCTCTCTCTGGGGTCATCTCCCGGGATCCCTCCGGTCTCTCCATTACACCGTCCTCTCCCGGGTCCCTCTCTTTGTGCCCGCTGACCGGCCCTGCCTTCCATCCTGTGGGGAGCCCCGTGCTGTTTGTGTGCAGACCGCGCCATCATTGCGGTCTGCACATGGCGCCTCCTCTCTCTCTCCCTCCACGCCTCTCCTGAAATATTTGTCCAGGGTGGCCATGGCTGGTCTTACCGGGATCCCGGCGGTCTCCTGCGCGATGATGGCGTGTCAGAGGGCAGCTCCGGAGTCCGTAGTGAGCGGATGGCGGCGGATTATCACGGCGGGGAGCGGAGCGGCTCTAAGCGCGTCCGCACATGGAGGGGCCGGAACCGGAAGTCAGCAGAGACCGTTTTAGAAGGCAGAGTAGTGGTATGGTGACGCTAATAATGGCGTCATCGCCGCTCACCATCTTGGTGGAGTCCTCAAAGTTTTGGAGGACGGTACATAGGTCGGACATCCATCTCCACTCCTCAGGTGTTATGTGTGGAGTTTGACCCATTTCCCGACAGCTTAGGTGATGCAGGTAGTCAACAACTGCCCTCTTCTGCTCAGATATCCTGACCAACATGTGCAGAGTTGAATTCCAACGCGTGGGGATATCACACACCAGTCTGTGGGCCGGAAGATGCAAACGGCGCTGAAAGCCGGCAAGGCCAGCTGAAGCAGCAGGTGACTTGCGAAAATGTGCAGACAGACGGCGAACTTTTACCAGCAGTTCAGACAGCTCTGGGTATGACTTTATAAACCTCTGAACCACCAGGTTGAGCACATGGGCCACGCATGGAACATGCGTCAGCTGGCCTCTCCTCAAAGCTGCCACCAGGTTCCGGCCATTGTCACACACGACCTTTCCTGGCTTTAGGTTCAGAGGTGTGAGCCAGTGATCTGCCTGCTGTTTCAGAGCTGTCCACACCTCTTCAGCATTGTGGGGTTTGTCACCTATGCAGACTAGCTTCAGCACAGCCTGTTGCCGCTTCGCAGAGGCAGTGCTGCAGTGCTTCCAGCTTGGGACTGGTGTGGAGGGTACAGTGGATGAGGATGTGCAGGAGGAGGAGGAAGCTGAGGAGCATGACATTCCGGAGCTGTAGAGTGTCGGTGAAACCCTGACAGAGGTAGGGCCTGCTATCCTTGGTGTGGGAAGGACGTGTTCCGTCCCTCGCTCAGACTGGGTCCCAGCCTCCACAATATTAACCCAGTGTGCCGTCAAGGAGATGTAGCGGCCTTGCCCACAAGCACTTGTCCACGTGTCTGTGGTTAGGTGGACTTTGGCTGAAACAGTGTTGTTCAGGGCACGTATGATGCTTTGGGACACGTGGTTATGCAATGCGGGGACGGAACATCTGGAGAAATAGTGGCGGCTGGGGACCGAGTAACGTGGGACCGCAGCGCCCATCAGGTCGCGGAATGCTTCCGTCTCCACCAGCCGGAAAGGCAACATTTCTAGCGCTATGAGTCGCGAAATGTGAGAATTGAGGACAGTGGCATGTGGGGCGTTGGCAGCGTATTTGCGCCTGCGTTCATAGGTTTGCTGAATGGATAATTGAACGCTGCGCTGGGACAAGGACGTGCTTGATGGTAGTGTTATTGTGCGTGGGCAACTTAAGGTGCAGGGCCGGAGGCTTGTTCGCGGCCAGCATGGACAGGGGATTGGTTCGCCCGCACGACACACGAAGACGTAGCAGTGACATCAGCAAGTACCGCTCCTCGACTCTGTTGTACTTCCCACAAAGTCGGGTGCTTGGCTGACATGTGCCTGATCATGCTGGTGGTGGTCAAGCTGCTAGTTTTCGTACCCCTGCTGATACTGGCATGGCAGGTGTTGCAAATGGCCTTTTTAGAGTCATCTGGAGCCAACTTAAAAAACTCCCAGACTCGGGAAGACCTAACATTTGCACAGGCACCTTGAGTCGTGTTGTTGTTCCGGGGAACGGTTGCCTGCCTTCTGCCTGCGGACACGACCCTGCTTCGTACTGCCTGTTGGGATGCTACGCCTCTCTCCCCCTGTGCACTGCTGTCCTCGCTCTGCATATCCTCCTGCCAGGTTGGGGTTGAATTTTTTTTCACCACCTAGATACCAGTAAAGGTATACATGTTGGGTGTCTACGAACTCGTACAGACTCGAGTCATCACCCCATCACGTCGGTTTTACCATATAGTCCAACCTCATACCACACCCATACATGTAGGTTTTAAATTGCACTCAGAGGCTAGTGTCCTCACAAGCATTTGCACCACAGACAGAGGCATAAGGTAAGGGAGGCAGGGACCCGATATACATGAGAACACCTTGGCGAATGGTTATCGGGCTTAACATGCAATGGCCAATGCATTAACTAAGATTCTCATTTTGTTTCCTGAAGCAGTTTCTGCAATGTCAATTTTCATCTTCAAAATTTGCATTAGTTTCTTATATGTTAGTCAAACACTTCATTATGTCATATATTGTGTTTAGTGTGCAGCGGATCACTTTCTAATATATATAGTTTTTTTCCAGCTAGCACCTGAACCTGTAGGTGTGCCAGTCTTCTTTAAATTATTATTATTTTTTTTTTTACAAGTTTTAAAAACATTTTTTAATTAATTCTTATTTTTACACTGCCTTTTTAAGAGACACCTTGCTGCACAGTCCGATCGCTTCTGGGAGATACAGATGAGCTGCAGATCATCTGTATCTTTCAGAATCGCAGACATGTTGTGGTTGGCAGCGCCTGCCAACCCGAACACGGAACTGCTCAGTGACAGCATCCAGGGTCTAGCCAGCATCCTGGGCTGTCACGTGAGCGCCGGAGATCCCGCGATATTATCGCTGGATCTCGGAGCAGGTGGGGAACAGCGCGTTCCCTGCCGTGGCCACCTTGGATCCCGCTGTCAGTGATTGACAGCGAGATCCAAGGGGTTAATAGCGCCGATCAGATCCCGGATTCGATCGGTGCTGTTACCCTGGCATCTCAGCTGATGAAATCAGCTGAGATGTTGGGGCTTTGATGTGAGCTCCGCGCCGGAGCTCACATCAAACACCCCTTACCGACGCATGACGTCCTACTACGTCATAGGTCGGGAAGAGGTTAAAAGTGTCATATTAGTGGGTTTTAGAAAAATGCAGTGCATTTATTGAGTGTAAGAACACACCTATACATGAACGCTGTAAAAGAGTTACTTATTTCAGATCTGTATGTGTTTCAATATTAAAAGATGCATCACGTGTGATTCTTCCCATATTATTTATTTTCTAGAATGTCCATGCAGTTTATTTTATGGTGGCTGCAAATTGAAAACTAGGGTTAGGGAGCATATCTACAATATTAAAACATGTCTAGAGACACATAGAGATTTCCTGCACTTTAATACTGTTCTTGGTAAAAATCAACATATATTGTAATTCACTAGTATAGAAAAGGTTTCCAAAAATTAGAGGGGTGGTGATTGATCACATTAGAATTTTCAATTTAAAGGAGGTTTTCTGGATTCCTATTTTAGGTATGGTCTCGTCAAAAGGTTTAAATGTAGATTTGGAACTGAAATCATTTTGTATTATTTATTTTATCCTCAGTTTTGACTGTTCACTTCCCTTTTTAAGAATACATATATTTTTATTTAACTCATAGGTTTTAAACACTTAATATTTAATTTTTAATGTCAGTATCCTATATTTACAATATTATTGTATTATTGTGACGCAAGTCACTCCAGTAATAACTAGTCCCAGAGGTGGGGGATAAGACTACAAATGCAAATAGTAATTATATTATAGTATTACTTACTGGATAAGTAAAGGGAGGTCAAAAATTCCAAGGTCAGGTCCAGGAAATGGCGCAGTACTGCAAGGGTTATTCAAAGCCAAAATACAATTCACAAGCTGGGGTCAGGAAAACAAGAAAGACAAGACAGTTTACAGGGAGCAGACAAAAGAGTAGTTAGGTCACAGGCAAATGGTCAAAGTCCAGGGAAGGGAACAAAGTCAGACTGGGTCAGGCACAGAGCACAGAGGGATCAGACAGGCAGCAACAACTGTACAATTGACACTGGACGGAGGAGCTTGCATGCTTAAGTAGAGGACTAGTCAAGGGCAGTGAACACAGATGATTGCAACACAGACCCAGTACAACCAAAACAGACTGACAGCTTCCACACAATATTAACATAGCAGACAAGGAGAGTGTGAAGATTTTGTGATTTTACTGTAACTTTGATGTCCCCATGCTATGCTGCCGTCTTACAGCAGGGACACCAGCTTACTCACCACCGCAGCATGGCTGCATTCCTCCTCCTTCATCTTCTGCCATCCACGTTCCATTCTACAGCCTCACACTCCCGGAGCCTGGGCATGCAGCACAGGTTTCCCGGGAGTGGACTTAGGGCACATGTCCACGCGTCTACCCTGGTCTTAAAAGACCACTACCGCTGAGTATATAAGGCATCCTTCCATGCCTGATCAACTCCTTTAGTTAGTTTCCTGTTTAGCTAGTTGTCAGATCCTGTCTGCCCCTTGTCCATTACCTGTCCCTGTGCCCTGCCTTCCTATATCAGTCAGCTCCCACCCTGTCTACCGTTTCTGTCCTTGTGGCATCTTCCTACAGCATAGACTTTGCCCGCTATACCACTGACTGTGTCCGCTATCCTGTAGACTATGCTTGAGTCCATCCCTGCCCTGAAGGTCAGCTGACACAGCTCACCCTGTGGTCCAGTGGGTCCACTGCCCCACACTTGCCCTCCTGGTGAGCATTACATTTACAATATGCAGATGTGCTGTTCTTTCATTTATCTTCACATTATCAAAGCCTTTCCTCTGTGAAACATATATACTACTTACCCATGAGAGAGCTAGAGCTACGTGTTCTTTATCTTATGAATTCCTATAAATGTTGACTCTGAACAGTCTGAACAGTCATTAGAATTATCAGGTATTTTTACGTCATCATTCACACTAGGATTGTAAAAAATGCCTCTTAATTGCTAATATATCTAGGATTGTATTAAATAGATCAAAATAACTTATTGGAATTACATTTTGAATTACAGTTACAATTTAGAGCTCAGCAGAAAAAAGAATCAATGGGGTAAAACATTTTCTGAAGAGGCATCATTCATCAGTAATGTTTCTTATTGCATCTAGTCTAGTACTGACTGTTGGGAAAATTTAATTTTTTGAGGGGTCCTATTTTTGTCATTAAAGTATTTGGTCAATGATTGTCCTTATGTGAGGATATGAAGGTTCGCTCTAATCCAAATCTAATTTTATCGGATAAATCTGTATTGAAACTATGTAGAATTTAAATCAATAAATGTTATATCACAATTCACATGGAGCAAATTACATGAGCATTTATCTATTTACATTTCTGAAGGATTGGTTTTGCTAACTTTGCACAATTTTTCATTAATGTACATAAATTGTTGTACCCTTCTGTTAAAGTAAGTAAAACATACAATGGTGACTGCAATAACTTGAAATGGATAAACGTAATTTTTTATTTAAATTTACTGAATTTCAACTAATGAAAATCAGACATTACTCAGTGGTTCAACAGAAAAATATATGAAAAAAAAACAAAGTAATGAAAATGGCCTGGGAAAAAAATGATGGTACCCTTAGGGCCCTTTCACATCAGCGTTTTTCGTAATTCGCGGCAGATGCGGTGAAAAAACCGCATCTGCCGCGTTTGCCGCATAACCGTTCCACTTGCGGCACGGTTGCGGTTTTTCCCATAGGAAGTATAGGGGGACTTGCGGTAGCAAGTCCCCCTATACTTCCTATGGGAAAAACCGCAACCGTGCCGCAAGTGGAACGGTTATGCGGCAAACGCGGCAGATGCGGTTTTTTCACCGCATCTGCCGCGAATTACGAAAAACGCTGATGTGAAAGCACCCTTAGAAAGGTTTGAAAATAATTTGACCATAGGCACATGTTTAACTAAGGTGAATCCTGTAATTAGCATTACAGGTGTCTACAAACTTGAAATCAGTCAGACGAATTCAAAGGTGAAAAGTAGTTACTCTGCTGTTTCATGTGAATGGCTGTCCTTTTAAAAGTTGTTTTTTAAACATGTCCTCCATTTCACCTGAGGAAGACGGTTTGGCACAGTTGAAACGTGTAGTGGGCAGTGGAGGAACAATAAAGGTCTGTGACTTTTAATAATTTTGTGTTCTGTAATACTTTGCGCTACATTAGACCGCTGGCTTTTGTAATTGAAATCTCTTTCCTCACCTGAGCGCCAGCGGCAGGAGCAGCTTGTATTGCAGCACAATAGGACCTGGCGTTGCTGGGGCAACGAACAGAAAGCTAGAGGACCTTTGATGATGTGATTCCTGTCCTCTCCACCACATGACCAGCAGGGGAACTGCGGGGAGAAGCTGGAGGAGCAGGATTAACCTCTTGGAGCTTCCAGGTGGTGTGGTGAAGAGCCCCCCGGCGGTAAAGGCACCCTTTGGGGACTAGAGACCAGCTCAAGCCCAATTGCCAGGCGCTGTCACCAGGGTTGTGCAGGCATTGGCACAACCTGCGAAGGTGAGTGCGTTGGCACTGTGATGAGCACCACTTTGGAAGAAAGGTATACACATTGCGCCTACATATCATTTTATTTTACATGTTTACTATAATCATTGTCACTCTGCTCATTACTCTAATTAGTGTGTTGTCCCACTGATCAGAGCTGAGACTAGTGTGAGAATGAATGATGGTTTTGCAGTATATAGTACCACAGTATTGCAGTATGAAGTGAAAATCATATATCCTATGAATCAGAAGCTAATCTTCATAAAACTTTGATTTAGCAGAGATTAAATACGCTGCAAACCACAGGTATTCTAATTGTCCTGAAGAGCCATGTATAACACTGTGAGGTCTCCTAGGACTTTATCCATCCACTTTCAAGCTCTTTAACACCAACACAGCCTTAGCAATGTCAAAGTGACCTCCACAGGTATGGCTATCGGTAAATGGGCAGTAACCATTTTTCACTGCTCTTTGTCATACGCACTATCTGTAGAGATTTTATTTTAGTTTTTTCCCAAAATTCTATTGTTAAGCTGCTGTGAATTGAGAGATCCACTCACTAAACAGATTCACCCAAAAATGGTTGATGTGCTCCATTTCCTGCCTTGACTTTTATACAGGCTATTGTAGGCTGTGCTATACTATGGGATGTGCTGTACTATTTGAACTATGTGATGGCTGTGCTATACTATGTGATTGCTGTGCTGTACTACAATATACTATGTGATATGCTATATTATGCTGTGATGACACATGGCAGTGCCATACTATAATAATAATGATATATTATTTATTCACATATAGTGCTATTAATTCCACAGTGCTTTACATACATCAGCGATGTACTATACTAAGTGAGGGCTGTGCTATCATTTGATAGCTGCAAGATATTCGTCCGAGGTTATGTGAGCCTTCTCTGGCTGATGCAATCTTCTTCATTGAGTAGAATTGTGGTGGGCATTTTTAGCGATTTACGGAAATCGAATTGCACATTTTTAGAATTCTGAGTTTATCAGATTTACTAAAGTTCTTCACAACTTCAATCTGCATCGATTCGATTCACTCGACTCTAGATATAATACATAGGTGGTGTGATAGAGTTTCTATAAAATGTCCACGTTATGTTACGCCTTATACCGAAGTAGTTAATTTAGTAATGAGGTTGAATAAAAATGATTTATATTGACTTTTTAATCATTTAATTAACCAATCATTACTTCTTTTTTTCTGTCTTTTATTTTACAGTTGATTTTGTATTACTTGCAAGCTATGGACTAACTGCTGACACATGCATGATGCATTACACCAACATACATGTCAGCAGGCTACAGAAATTCATCCATTAGCCGGATTGTCTAACAAACTTTGTAAATAATATGAGTGCGAAATGACCCAATCTCTCAAGCACTACTCCTACGAGTGAACCTAACAGCAGGATTTAAGAAAGAAAACAAACCAAAAATATAGTGGAATACAATAATAACCTAATAGATATTTTACATGACTGGATAACGTTTTTCTCCACTTTCTCTACATAATTGCTTTTGTCTAATAATGTTACACATAAACTGTGTCCTGTGCAAATACAACAAAAGTAAAGTGATAACTCCAGCTATATTTATATACTTCATAATAAACAGCTTTTACTGTTTTATAAGGAGTAAATAATATAAGAGCTAAATTTATGTATAGAATATATAAATTAATTTATATCCAATGGTATGTCAATATATACAGTAGATATAAAAAGTCTTCACAACCTCAGTAAATTGCCAAGGTTTGCCAAGGTTTTTGTTTAACAAATTATACAAAAAAAGAAGCACATTTCAGGATTTTTTCACCCTTAACGTCACCTATACACCGTACAAATCCACTGAGAAACAAAGTAAAATCATTATGAAGGGAAAAATAAAAATAACAAAATTAAAGTAATGTGGTTGCATAAGCATGAACACCCTCTTATAATTGGGGATGTGGTTCTGTTGAGAATTAGCAATTTAAATTCATGTTACACATTAGTCAGTACACATCTGCCATCATTTAAAGTGGTTCTCATTAACTTCATATATAGATTATCTGTTCCGATAGGATTTACCTGCCTTTTTAGGAACTAGAATGCACCTAGTATTTTCTTAGTTGCATTTTACAGCAAAACTGTCACGCGCTTACATGGCGCTGACATTGCTGGATGCTGCTGTGTATGTGTTTGTCCTTAAGAGCTGCATGATTGATAGTTGTGAAGGTCCTGGCTCCTGTGTTGTGCTACAGAACTGCATTCACTATTAGGTTCAACTGCTGGTTGAGGGGCTAATGTGTGACTCACCTGAACTCCCCTCCCCCTCGCCTTTAAGTAGCCTTTCCTTCCACCAGGTGGTGCTGCTGATAGAGTTTCACTCTATGCCTGGAAGCCGTGCTATGCAGTTCTGTGTGTTTGTGTGGCTGAGGTCCTTTGGAGTTGCTGTATCCCGATTCTGTGGAGGGAGGTGAGGGAAGAATTGCACAGGGCTGGTGGAGGTGGTTAGGGAGATGCTGGAGGCCCGAACCTTCTCACCATCAGAGATACCTTCGGAATCAGGGTTCCTAGACTAGGGTCAGACTAGTCTTCCCTGGTCACCCTGCCCGTAACTGCCATTCCCTTATTATTATTCCCTAACAAAATGCCATGGTTCATAAACAGCTTACAACACAGCATAGGGATATTAATTATGCAAAAAATTCCAAGGCATTAGATACAGTTAGGGCCAGAAATATTTGGACAGTGACACAATTTTCGCGAGTTGGGCTCTGCATGCCACCACATTGGATTTGAAATGAAACCTCTACAACAGAATTCAAGTGCAGATTGTAACGTTTAATTTGAAGGGTTGAACAAAAATATCTGATAGAAAATGTAGGAATTGTACACATTTCTTTACAAACACTCCACATTTTAGGAGGTCAAAAGTAATTGGACAAATAAACATAACCCAAACAAAATATTTTTATTTTCAATATTTTGTTGCGAATCCTTTGGAGGCAATCACTGCCTTAAGTCTGGAACCCATGGACATCACCAAACGCTGGGTTTCCTCCTTCTTAATGCTTTGCCAGGCCTTTACAGCCGCAGCCTTCAGGTCTTGCTTGTTTGTGGGTCTTTCCGTCTTAAGTCTGGATTTCAGCAAGTGAAATGCATGCTCAATTGGGTTAAGATCTGGTGATTGACTTGGCCATTGCAGAATGTTCCACTTTTTTGCACTCATGAACTCCTGGGTAGCTTTGGCTGTATGCTTGGGGTCATTGTCCATCTGTACTATGAAGCGCCGTCCAATCAACTTTGCAGCATTTGGCTGAATCTGGGCTGAAAGTATATCCCGATACACTTCAGAATTCATCCGGCTACTCTTGTCTGCTGTTATGTCATCAATAAACACAAGTGACCCAGTGCCATTGAAAGCCATGCATGCCCATGCCATCACGTTGCCTCCACCATGTTTTACAGAGGATGTGGTGTGCATTGGATCATGTGCCGTTCCCTTTCTTCTCCAAACTTTTTTCTTCCCATCATTCTGGTACAGGTTGATCTTTGTCTCATCTGTCCATAGAATACCTTTCCAGAACTGAGCTGGCTTCTTGAGGTGTTTTTCAGCAAATTTAACTCTGGCCTGTCTATTTTTGGAATTGATCAATGGTTTGCATCTAGATGTGAACCCTTTGTATTTACTGTCATGGAGTCTTCTCTTTACTGTTGACTTAGAGACAGATACACCTACTTCACTGAGAGTGTTCTGGACTTCAGTTGATGTTGTGAACGGGTTCTTCTTCACCAAATAAAGTATGCGGCGATCATCCACCACTGTTGTCATCCGTGGACGCCCAGGCCTTTTAGAGTTCCCAAGCTCACCAGTCAATTCCTTTTTTCTCAGAATGTACCCAACTGTTGATTTTGCTACTCCAAGCATGTCTGCTATCTCTTTGATGGATTTTTTTTTTTTTTTTCAGCCTCAGGATGCTCTGCTTCACCTCAATTGAGAGTTCCTTTGACCGCATGTTGTCTGGTCACAGCAACAGCTTCCAAATGCAAAACCACACACCTGGAATCCACCCTGACCTCTTAACTACTTCATTGATTACAGGTTAACGAGGGAGACACCTTCAGAGTTAATTGCAGCCCTTAGAGTCCATTGTCCAATTACTTTTGGTCCTTGAAAAAGAGGAGGCTATGCATTACAGAGCTATGATTCCTAAACCCTTTCTCGATTTGGATGTGGAAACTCTCATATTGCAGCTGGGAGTGTGCACTTTCAGCCCATATTATATATATAATTGTATTTCTGAACATGTTTTTGTAAACAGCTAAAATAACAAAACTTGTGTCACTGTCCAAATATTTCTGGGCCTAACTGTATAATATTGAACACTGTGAAGACTGTCATCTAGAAGTGACTTAAATTTGGCACAACATTGACATTATTTAGAACTGGATGTATCTCACAAATTAATGAAAAGACAAGAAGAACAAGAACATTGGTCTGGTAGTCTACCAAGAGTCCTACAGCAACTCTCTAGGAGCTTCAGGATTGACTAGCAAGTATTGGCTGTGTTCTGCATGTGAAAACAATCTGTTGTATTATTCATATGTCTGTGGGTTAAGGTGGCAAGACTGAAGCATTTTCTTAAATGGGAACTCATCCAAGCCATGCTATACTTTGCAAAAACCTATATAAACTCTGCCAAAAAAATGTGGATAAAAATGTTATGGTCTGATGAGACCAAGGTTAAGCTTTTTGGCCATAATTCCAAAAGATATGTTTGGCGCAAAGCCAGCACTGCGCTTTACAAAAGAATTCCATACCCACATTATGCTGTGGGGCGTTTTTTTAGGCAGCTAGAACTGGGGTTTTAACCAAAATGGTGGGAATTAAGTTCCAAATGTTAGTCAAGTTTGCAACAAAACCTTCAGGTCTATTTTTAAATGTCAAAAATGAAGCAAAATATCAGCTTTCAGCACGACAATGATCCTAAGCATACCTCCAAATCAACAAAAGAATGGAGTTGTCAGAAGATCTGAAGATGCCCTCACAATATCACATATTTGGATGATTGGGCCAACATTGCCAATTCTAGTTGTGTCATGTTGATATAAAAAAAATGAATGCTGTCATGAATTCAAAAAAATTTCAACAAAATATTAGTATTTTTTTTTTATTTTTCAACCCACAAGATTTCAATTTGTTTTTCAATCGAATTGTACAGAGCATAGGTGACAATAATCCCTTCACCCCCCCCCCCAATCTGTTTTGACCTTAATGACAAGGCCATTATTTACAATTCTGACCAGTGTCACTTTATGACATAATAACTCTGGAACACTTGAACATATCCCAGTGATTCTAAGATTGATTTCTGTGACATATTGGACTTCATGTTAGTGGTAAATTTAGGACAATATTTTTTGTGTTTATTTGCGAAAAATAAATTTTAAATACGTCATCATGTTGTATTAAATTCAGTTATTACCAAGATTCAACCAGAGCTGAAACATGTCAACTGTACTCTACATTATTTTGACATTTTTAATGGAGTAAATAAAGAAGAAATGTGAATTGCACACAAACGATGGCTTTTTTTCTTCATTTTTGGATTTAGCCCAGCCGACGGCCAGCTGGCTTTCTGACCTGATGCATGAGTTACAGCCTATACTTAAGTCTGGATTTTCTCAAATATTAAGCCCTTGTAGTGCCCAGTACATTCTAGTGCCCATGCATTGTGCCTAGCCCATGCTTCTCGAGACACACACCCTTTAAATTAAGTCGGTTTCCTCACTGCAAAAATGCCAAACATATGGATGTTAACTGTGGTTTAGACATTGTGGGGCTCAGAATAGGAACTTGGATTTTGGAGCGCAAGTTCTCCTGGTTTTCATTTTTAGGGGAGAGGAGCCATAGTGCTTTTCTATAGCCTTTGTGCTACCAGTAATGTGGAAGCTGCTATGTTTCCATTAACAAATGATGGACCTTGGCGGGGACTTGTTTTTTTGTGGGTTGAGATGAATGCTATTGATAGCAATTAGGATACAGAACATTTTGGATCAGTTCACAATTTTTCTATACTTTATGCTGAGCTATTACATTCTGGTTTCCAGGTACATCTCTGAAATACATGGTTTAAATGAAACCCCCGACAAATCCATTCACTAATGAGGCAGGAGAGTTACTGTGGACTTCATTTGGGCTCTGTTTAACAATGTCCATCTTTTTAAAGATACACAAAACTGTGGTTGACCCCACTTTGCACACACCTAAAAAGATGCGAAAAAAGATGAACCACAGGTTAGATGGGCGTGTAAAATGACCCTCTCTGACTCATCACAGTAAATATTCTGTTAGCAACTTTGTCTGAATCACATTTAAGCACTCAGCATAGTGCGCAGGATAGTTGTGAGCAGAGTCCTACTGTGATCTTTGGGATGCAAAATAGACTAATTAACAGCAGTTGAAGAATTGGCTTTGTTACTATTTTTACGCCAATCACTGTGTGGTATAAGTGATTAGGCAGCTTTATTTGTCAGGTCAGTAAGATCACAGCGATACCAGATTTATATAGTTTTATTTTAAGGTTCAGCTATTATCACACTAAAATGTGTCATTACAAAACAAATGTTTTTAGCATCACTGAATTTTGAAGGCTATAGTTTTATTTATTTTTCTGCCAACAGAGTCATGTGAGAGCTTGTTTTTTTCTTGATGAGTTGGAGTTTTTATTGGAACCATTTTGGACCACATAATATTTTGTGATCTCTTTCTATTTCACTTTTTTTTTTTTATACTATAAATTTTTATTGGACAAGAAAAACATTTTCCAGTTAACAAGACATATCCTAAGTTCGGTACATGAGATGAATCGACTCAAATTTTCTCTATGCAGTAATTCTCCGTACCTACAGTCTCTCGTAAGAGGTTAGAGATCTCGTTTCTCGCAAAGCTGGCGAGATCTCCATAAGAGATGGGAACAAAGAATAATGACTATTGATTCAAACAATATACTGTCAAGCAAACAAATATCAAGACAATGTAGAACATTATAGAGTTCAAACAAACATATAGACATATAAGACTGACAAGACTGGGGGTGGTTGGAGAGAGGGGAAAAGGGAATGGGAAAAAACATTTGCCTCTATAATCACGTTAGAGAGAGGCTAGTTCAGAGCCAGCAGCATAGCAGTCCCATGGAGACCAGATCTACATGAATCTATCCACCGAGTCGTTCAGTAACGCCGTAAGATGCTCCATCCGCCTAACATCTAAAATCCTTCTCTTGAGACCAAGCAGAGAGGGTGCATTTGTTTGCCTCCAATGACCTGCAATTAGGCATCTGGCCGCCGTAAGTATGTATAAGAAGAGTCTGGATGTCAATTTGCCCAAACCTGGGGCCCCCTTTCCTAATAGAAATACTAGTGGATCCAGGTCAATGTCCGCATGCAGGATTTTATCCGCTAGGGATTTGACCTGATCCCAAAAGGGTATAATCTTCGGACAGGTCCAGAATATGTGGAATGTGGTGCCCACGCCCTCTCCACACCTCCAGCAGGTCGATGGCAAAGAAGGATCCATTCCGTGGAGGACTTCAGGTGTATGGTACCATAGCATTAATATTTTATAAATGTTCTCTTTATAAAGGGTACATATGGAGGACCTAGCAGCGTTTTGCCATATAGATGTCCACTCACGATCAGAAATCCCCCTTCCCAAGGCGGATTCCCACTTCGTCATATATAGAAATGGTCTGTTCTGTTCCATTTGGGGATTGGTCAGCAGACCGTAGATCGCGGATATCAGACCCTTGGTGTCCGTAGTCCCTCTACAAAGCCTTTCAAAATCCGTAGGAACGGAGACTCCTGCCCTACCAAACAAGGAGTTAGCCAAATCTTTAATCTGCAGATACTGGAAAAACTCCCTGTTTGTTAGCGAGAAGTGACGCTTAAGATGATCGAAGGTATGGATCTCCATGGTCCTCCCATCAATAATGTCAGCAAACCGGAATAGACCGGCCTTCAACCAGGGATGAACCATGTAGGACTCTAGACTGCTCGGAAGCAGAGGTTGATATATGAAGGACACCAAAGGAGAGCATGGCGACATCAGAGCAAACTTTTTGGTACACGTAAGCCATAAATCGCGAGTGAACTGCATAGGGCCTAGTAAAGCGGTGAGGGGGCGGGTCTGAGCAGGGGACCACAGAAAAGAGTTAGGGTGAACGGGGGCAATCCAAAGTTTTTCCACTTCATTCCATCTACTATAAGCCCAAAGGGAGGCCCAAGAGGGAATTCTCCGCAAATGAGTTGCCCAATAATATTTTAAGATATCTGGTACTGATAACCCCCCTCTACGTTTATGGGACACAAGTACCTCTCTCGCTACCCTGTGCCTCCTTCTATGCCAAATGAAATTGATGATAGCTGCCTGCAAAGACTTCAACTCTGAGAGAGGAATGCATAGATAAGTTTGGGAAGTATAGACATCTTCACCGCCATCATACTACCAAACCACGACAGGGGAAGCAACAACCATTTAGTCAATGTAGCCTTTAAATTGCGGAAAAGGGGAGGAAAATTGTATTTATACAACGTGTCATAGGAGGAGGTGAGCTGCACTCTCAGATATTTGACCGCGTCTGTCTTCCATCTAAACTTAAAGTTCAGACGTAGATGGTCCCAAGACCCGGGGGCGAGATTCAAGGGCATAGCTTCTGTCTTGCTAGAATTTATTTTGTAGCCTGACAGGGCTCCATAGGTCTTTAAGGCTGACAAAAGATTGGGAAGAGAGATATGAATATTGGTGAGGGTCAGGAGCACGTCGTCTGCAAATAGTGCTATCTTAAATGATTTGCTCCCGAGCATCACCCCGAGATATTGGGATCCTGCCGTACAGCCGCGGCCAAAGGTTCTATACAGAGGGCAAACAGGAGGGGTGACAGGGGGCACCCCTGTCTAGTGCCATTCGAAATAGTGAAGGACTTGGAACTACTAAAGGGCAATTTGATGGACGCCGTTGGGTTGTTATAGAGCGCATGAAGAGCAGTTAAGAATCTCCCAGAGATACCAAAGGACCGCACAGTTTCAAAGAGGAAGGGCCAGGAGAGGCGGTCGAAAGCCTTTTCTGCATCAAGGCTCAAGACAAGGGCCTGCTGCTGTCTCCAATTCGAGACCTCCACCAAATCTATAATTCTTCTAGTATTGTCACCTCCCTGGCGGCAGGGGATAAAACCCACCTGATCCTTGTGCACCAGTAATGGCATCCATTTATTGAGTTTAATAGCCAGGAGTTTGGTGAAGATCTTCAAATCGGAGTTCAGCAGAGCTATTGGCCTGTAATTTGCACAGTGCAATGGATCCCGGGGAGGCTTGGGGATCAAAATCAGATGGGAATGTAGCATTGTGTGTGGTATGGGGACCCCGTTCAGGAAAGAATTAAATAAAGATGTCATATGGGGAAGTAATGTCTTGGCAAAGGTTTTATAATATAAGTAGGTTAGACCATCAGGCCCCGGAGACTTTCCTTGTGGTAATAAATCCAACACCTCCTCTACTTCCTCAGAGGAGATTGCAGCATTAAGAGCCTCAATCGCCTCCTGATGCAAAGAGGGGAGCATCAAAGAAGAGAGGCAGTCTGTTAGGGTGTCACTTTCCCCCGGATTGTCGCCCGTGTGAGGATGCAAATTATAGAGTTTGTTGTAGTAGGTATAGAAAATTTCCGCTATGGCGTCAGGGTGATAGTGAGTGATACCCTCAGGGATCTCGTAGTGCCTGAGGACCGGAAGCCGCCGCACGCTCTTTGAGCTGGTGTGCAAGTAGAGTGTGGGCTTTGTTGCCCCTCTCGTAAAACTTTTGTTTAGAAAAAGTAAGCAGCTTCTGGCCCCCTGGACCGCCAGGTCCTTCAGCTGCTCCCTGAGCCCTATCACCTCTCTCAGTGTAGACAAGGTCGGGTGTGTGAGTAGCTTCCGTTCTTGAGTTTTTAGACTAGCTGTTAAGGATGACTTTAGGGCTTCTGCAGATTTTTTAGCTCTAGCCCCTTCTCTAATGCAGTGGCCCCTTATCACCGCCTTATGGGCCTCCCATAGGACTCCTATCGAGGAAACTGAATCAACATTCAGCCTAAAATATTCCTCCAGCTGACCCAATAGGGAAGATTTGGCGACTGGCTCTTTCAATTAAGTCTTGTTCAGACGCCAATGTCTGTTGTGAGGACGTGTGAGGGGGCTGTGAATTTCCATGGTCAGGGGAGCGTGATCTGACCACGTGATGGTCCCAAGCTGCACGACTCTCAGGGCTCGCAGTAGTGGAGAGTTCACAAAAAAATAGTCAATCCTGGAGTGGGTCCGATGAGGATGGGAGAAGAAGGAAAAGGCTCTTTCCCCGGGGTGTGCCACCCTCCAGGCATCAAAAAGTGCTCCAGAGCGTATAAGTTTACGGAAGCCCAAAGATAGCTTCCGCGAGGCCTCAGAGGGTGGCAGCCCCCCTAATGATAACCTATCAGATGTTTTGAGAAGGGGATATTAAAATATCCTCCCACAATGGTTGCTGCTGGCGGAAGCCCCTCAAGTATTGCAAAAACCTCCTTTAGAAAACGAAGTTGACCTTCATTGGTGGCATAAAGATTGACCAAGATGTAGGGTGAGCCACTTAAAGACAATTCTAAGATTATGTATCTCCCTTTGGGGTCTATATGTGAGGCGGTAATGAGTGCTGGCAGCCAGAGGCCAGTAATATGGCCACCCCTCCCCTCTTGGAGTCAGAACAAGCGGAGAACTGTTGTGGGTATACATGTGAGGCAAACTTGAACGACCCGGTGGAGTCAAAGTGCGTCTCCTGAATAAAAACAATCTCAGGTCTGGAGGATCGCAACTCTTTGAGGAGTAATTTCCTCTTGCGGGGAGAATTAAGCCCCGCGTGTTGAGGGATATAAGGCGTATCATCATAACGGGTATGTGAGTGTGGTGAGTTAGCAGCAGGTAAAGTACCTGTAGGAAGGCGGTTCTCCACGATCCTTCTCTCTGCATAAAATTCTGGTTGTCTGCCTCAGTTGAACTGGTTCCAAATGAATAAAAGAGGTCTGCGGGAGCATATAGGGAAAAAACATGGAGGGAAGGTGGAAAGACAAACACAAACATTAATGAGAGAAGACATCATACAAAATATGGACTTAAAAGAAAAAACTTCAAACGTACTAATAATCAGAAAAATCCGGAAATAACCCGGTCAGGAGTTCCCCAATAAAAGGAGGGGTAAGAGAGAGGGAGGAATTTTCCCCTCACTCAATCAATAGGTCCCTCCCAGGAGAACTCCAGTAAAATGAGGAGGGGAGAGACCGGAGCACCCAAAATTGACAAGGAGGGTCGCCACTACCAGCGCATCGCACCCGCCAACCACCATCCCACCGAACCCTCACCCGAGGCCCCTCCCAAGGAGAAGGGCCCCAAGGCCCCCCAAGTCAGAAAGGGTCGAGGCAATCCCAAGTGTTTAACCCAGCTAAACTAGCTGACCATGAAAAACAAAAAGAAGAAAACCCAGTAAGACAAAAATTAAGGGGCAGCAAGAGGGCCAGTCCCGGACACCAAATAGCCAAGGCCACCGAAGAGTCAACCAAAAAGTCAACGATGGGGAGGAGGGAGTCCGCCGCTCCCACCCCTCTTCTTACCACCTCCCCTCGCTCCCCTCTGAGATCCCCATGCTTTAGCCCACACAGGAGGTGGGGGGTCTCCAGGGATGTAGAGGACCCAATGGATAGTTGGGATGTCCAGGGCAGCACAGAAAGCCGGGACATCTGCCGGGGTGCGAAGCGAGGCTGACCGTCCCTCTCTTCTTGCAAATAACCGGAATGGGAAGCCCCATCTATAAGGGATTTGGTGATCTTGGAGAAGGTTCAGCAGAGGTCGGAGGTGTCTTCTTTTTTGAAGAGTTATGTGAGACAGGTCCGGGAAGAGCCGGACCGCAGAGCCCCTAAACATGGGGGTAGTGTTACTCGCTCGGGCTTTGGTCATAATTTGTTCTTTAATGGTAAAATCATGGATGCAGCAAATTATGTCCCGTGGCTGTCCCGACAGGGATTTAGGTTGGAGGGCCCTGTGGGCTCTATCCAGCTTAGTGACATTAGAAGAGGGGGTCTTTAGGACATCATTAAAAATAGATTGCAAGATTGAATTAGGGGACTCCGCCTCCTCAGTTTCGGGAACCCCTCTCACACGGATATTACATCGACGACCCCTGTTATCCAAATCTTCCAAATGGGACTGCATTTCGTCTATAACAGCTTGCTGTGAAGAGACTAATTGGTGTAGCTCACTAAGGTGTTTTCTTGTGGTATCATGGTCGTCCTCCAGCGTCTCAAGTCTGCCGCTGAGATGATGTAGGTCCTGTCTGACACTAGTAATTTCAGCCCTGCAGGCTTCTTTAACTTCATTTATTAAGGTTTTGAAGTCCTCTTTAGAGGGCAGGGAGGCTAATAGGGCTTGCCATTCAGCAGGAGGATAGTTGACTGGCCCAGAACCCCCATTTGGCTGTGGGGTGGGCAGGTAGTAATGAGCCTGGTGAGGATGGTGGGAGTAGTGATGATTCTGAGAGGGCTGAGATGATACAGGGCTCTGAGTGTTCCCCCAGCCAAAGTCTCCCAGTCTGGCTGCAGCCCTAGTGTGGTATGGGGTCTGGGACAGAGAGCACTGCAGAGATCCCGCTTCCCCCTCCCCCAATACCTCTCCAAGCTGGTGTGCAGAGGAGACCTCGTGGGATCCATCGGTGCTGCGTTCCTCTGCAGCTTTTCCCACCTCCTGTGGAGCAGAGGTTAAGTGTTCCTCACCCACGCTGTCCTCACTGCAGCTTCCCATATCCTCAGCCTCCATGACGCTCTGTGAGAACCGCCTCCTCCTCCCTCCTCTGCTGGGAAGATGGCGCCCGCTCTGCAGGCTGGCGCTGCTCCAAAAAAAGCGTCCAGGGTAGACCTCGTCGTCGCTGGTCCCGCTGCTGCTTGCGGGACATTCTTGGGCTGCTTTGGACCCATGTTATGGGGTCAAGCAGGGCCGTGGGTGCTAATGAAGCCTAAATGTAGCGGCGGTCGGCGGAGCCTCGCTGCACAGCGTCCTCTCAGGGAAACATCCGGACACCCCCTCCTATTCCACTTTTTTGAGGCAGAATGAAGAAGAAACAGCAATTCAGGAATTGTTTATTGTTTTTTCCGTTCACTGTGTCATAAAAGTGGTAAGACAACTTTATTCTCTGGGTCCGTATGATTACAGTGATACCACATTTATATTGTTTTGTTTTTTGTGTTTTGATGCTTTTACGCCATAAATATTATTTAATAGGAAAAAGAAAGGTTTTGCATTGCTTTATTCTGATGGAGCTGTATGGTGGCTTGTATTTTTACAGCACAAGATGTTTTCAGCAGTACCATTTTTATGTATACATGACTTTTTGATCACGTTTTAGTCCACTTTTTTGTCAGTTGTATGATAAAAATACATAATTTTTGCTATGGTTATTTTTTATCTTTAGAGTGTTCACTGAAGGGGTTATCTAGTGTGCCAGTTTTACAAAGTGGGTTGGTACAAAACCGACGATACCAAACGTATGGTTATTGTGTTGTTGTTTTATTTGCATAAAGATAACTATTTGTTGAATTTATTTTGTTTACTATCAGCTCTTTTAAACATGTTTTTACATTTCCTTACTTAGTTCCTTTATGGGACACACATCCCCTTTTATACGTCTGATTGCAGCTCCAATGAATTGTAATGTCAGATTATCGTAATACAGTGGAATTGTCAGAGCTGCAGCTTCACGCCCTTCAGGAAACATGTTGCAGCCATGATCCCTGAGGTTTGTTCTAGTCAGGTGACTCAGTTCACCATGGCAACGATTGTGCCCTCGCGATTACATCACAGGGGATCAGTCGGAGGGGAAAGGGATCACAAATCACTCTCCCAATCCCCTAAGTGCTGCCATCGATACCGATTGCGAAATATATTGGGTTAAACGGCCAGGGACTGCGCAGTTACCAGCCCTGGCTGTGTGAGATCGCTGTTTCCAGTCTCCAAGATGGGATGAGGCTGAGAAGAGCGGTCACAGCTGGGTCACACCATCTCTTTGCATTCTGATGCACGATCACTCCAATCAGGGCTGGAGGAGGGTGAAGTGATGTTGTAGCACCTACAGTGAAGGAAATTTTTATTTGATCCCTTGATGATTTTGTAGGTTTGCTCAGTAACAAAGACACGAACAGTCTATAATGTTAAGGGTAGGTTAATTTTAACAGAAAGAGATAGAATATAAAAAATAAATTCCAGAAAATCCCATTGCCTAAATTTTATAAATCATATGCATTTTGAAGAGGGAAATAAGTATTTGATCCCTCTGGTAAACAAGATTTAATACTTGATGGCAAGACCCTTGCTGGCAAGCACAGCAGTCAGATGGCTTTGTAGTTGTTGATGAGGTTTGCGCACATGTCAGGAGGAATTTTGGTCCACTCCTCTTTGCAGATCATCTCTGAATCATTAAGATTTTAAGGCTGTGCTTGGCAACTCGTAGCATCAGCTCCATCCATAAGTTTTCAATGGGATTAAGGTCTGGAGACTCCCTAAGCTACTTCCTGACCTTAATGTGCTTCTTTGGGAGCCACTCCTTTGTTGCCTTGGCTGTAAGTTTTAAATCATTGTTGTGCTAGAAGGTCCAGCCATGAACCATTTTTAATATCCTGGAGGAGGGAAGGAGGTTGTCACTCAGGATTTTACGGTACATGGCTCCATCCATTGTCCCATTGATGCGGTGAAGTAGTCCTGTGCCCTTAACAGAGAAACACTCCAAAAATATGTTTCCTTGTTTCCACCAGCATGCTTGACAGTGGGGACGGTATTATGTGGGTCATATGCAGCATTTCTCTTCCTCCAAACATGGCGAGTTCAGTTAATGCCAAAGATCTCAATTATTGTCTCATCTGACAACAGCACCTTTTCTCAATCACTCTCAGAATCACCAAGGTGTTCATTAGCAAACTTCAGACTGGCCTGCACATGTGCCTTCTTGAGCAGTGGGACTTTGCAGGCACTGCAGGATTTGAATCTATTGCGGCGTTATGTGTTACCAATGGTTTTCTTGGTGACAGTGGTCACAGCTGTCTTGAGATAATTAACAAGTTCCCTCTGTGTAGTTTTAGGCAGATCTCTCACCTTCCTCATGATCCTAGACACCCCATGAGGTGATGTTTTGCATGGAGCCCCATATCGATGGAGATTGACATACATTTTGTATTTCTTGCATTTTCTTACTATGGCAACAACGGTTGTCTCCTTCTCACTCAGCGCCTTACTTATAGTTTTATAGCCCATTCCAGCCTTGTGCAGGTCTAGGATCTTTTCACTGACATCCCTTAGAAAGCTCTTTGGTCTTGCCCATGTTGTAGAGGTTAGATTCTGATAGATTGATTGTGTAGACAGGAGTCTTTTATACAGGTGACAATTTAAGACAGCTATCTTTAATGCAGGTAACTAGTTGATTATGAGCATCTAACTGGTCTGTAGGAGCTAGAACTCTTAATGGTTGGTATCAAATACATATTTCTCTCTGCAAAATGCAAATACCGTATATACTCGTGTATAAGCCGACCCGTGTATAAGCCGACCCCCCTACTTTTGCCCCCAAAACCTGGGAAAACCTATTGACTCGTGTATAAGCCGAGGGTGGACCCCAGCACAGGTGTACAGCCCCCAGCAGTGTGGTATACAGGCCCCCCCAATGGTAGTATACAGCAGCCTCCCCAGTGGCATATACAGGCCCCAGTAGTATATACAGCAACCCCAGTGGTATACAGCAGCCTCCCCAGTGGTATATACAGACCCCACCAGTATATACAGCAGCCCCAGTGGTATATACAGCAGCCCCAGTGGTATATACAGCAGCCCCAGTGGTATATACAGCAGCCCCAGTGGTATACAGGCGCATATCAGCACCAGGTTATACAGCAGCCCCCAGGGGTTATACAGCACCCCCAGGGGTTATAACAGCGGCCCCCTGGGGGTACCCAGCGGCCCCCTGGGGGTACCAACAGCCCCCTGGGGGTACCCAACAGCCCCCTGGGGGTACCAACAGCCCCCTGGGGGTACCCAGCAGCCCCCTGGGGGTACCAACAGCCCCCTGGGGGTACCCAACAGCCCCCTGGGGGTACCAACAGCCCCCAGGGGGTACCCAGCAGCCCCCAGGGGGTACCAACAGCCCCCAAAAGCTGGCACTGTCCCCCCTTGTAAGGGCTCCCCCCGCTGCTTATACATTACCATCCGGTGTTCTGATCGGCGCCGCTCCTCGGTGCTTCTTCTTCATGTTCGTCCTCGCTGGCTGCATCCGGGATCTCCAGCCGTCGCGCGATGACGTCATATGCCTGCGACGGCCGGAGATCCCGGATGTAGCAGGACGGAGCAGTGAGGATGAAGCACCGAGGAGCGGCGCCGATCAGAACACCGGGATGGTAATGTATAATCAGCGGGGGGGGGGGGGGGCCCTTACAAGGGGGGACAGTGCCAGCTTTTGGGGAGCTATATGCACTGCTTCCCCCTGCCGCTGATTGACAGGGGGAAGGCAGTGCATATATAATGAGCGGCCCCACGTGACGGGGCCGCTCATACAGCAGCCTCCCCCCGCCTCCTCCAGCCTCCACAGCCCCCACCACCGTAGTGACTCGTGTATAAGCCAAGGGGGGACTTTTCAGCCCAAATTTTGGGCTGAAAAACTCTGGCTTATACACGAGTATATACGGTACATTTATATAATTTAACAATGTGATTTTCTGAATTTTATTTTTGATATTCTCTCACTGTTAAAATTAACATATCCTTAAAATTATAGCCTGTTCTTGTCTTTGTCAGTGGGCAAACTTACAAAATCAGCAAGGGATTAAATAATTATTTCCTTAATTGTATCATAGCTGGATTGCAATGTTTCAGGCAATTTAATTGTCTGGAAATATAGAATTGCTGTGATTGACTGTCATGAATATAAAACAGATACTCTGAGAATTTTGAGTGGCGGGCTAATTTACATGGATTTTAGCAGATGTTACCTCCTGTTACACAATTGTAGTACATGACCTGGTCCTGATTGTGTAAAAAATTAATCCTTAGTGTTACAGTGAGTATAAATCAGATGTTTAGGACTTTATGCTTTCTGTTATTTTCTTTAGAGACATATTTTTCTTTAACTTTGATTCAAAATTCTATCTTCAGATGGTGGGAGAGTCAATTGGGAGTCAAGTTCTACCCATCAAGTACTAATATCTTTACGCTTGATGGGAGAGATTGTATCTCCACAACATGCCTCATTTCTTACTGTCCTTTGTTTTTGGTTTTTAAGGAAATGTTAATAAGGAATGTCCTCTGTGTTGATGCATGCACTGCCTCCCTTGTAGTAGGTTGGTACCAATATATTGATGATTTACTCATAGTGTGGGGTCTGAAAATGAACTAAAATGCTTCATGTCTGAATTAAATAGGAATGACCTCAATATTAAGCTGACATATATACAGTGGGTACGGAAAGCAATCAGACCCCTTTACATTTTTGACTCTTTGTTTTGACAGTGGAAAGAACAGAGCGATATACAATATAAAAAGGATCATTAGAGAAGAGAGCATTAGAATCTTGAGGGAGCTCCACATATGTGTAACCTACTGTTTTTAGATTGTATAGCTGCAGGACAAAGATCAGTGTGTTGTTAACTGATTTTTTTAGATGATGAATGAGGTGGCCTATGCTGTTACAGGGCCATAAACCGTTCTTTCATGCGATCCCATTGTTACTAAAGTTTACCCCTAGTAAGCACATCAGATTACCCTGTGTGTATATCTCAGTATAAATATAATAGGTAGATGCCATGCAATACACACCTTCGGTACAGCCATATGCCTGAGTCGTTGGAGTTCCAACTTGGAGTTTACTATGATATGACATATGACATAATAAATGGATATGTCAGAGACCACAAGCTCAAAAAGGCTACCTCAGACAGACTTAATACAAACCACTCCGTCTGGCAGATTCCAGAGAAACTCTGATCACCTTCTAACCGCTGTACAGGGATCTGAATTTATAGCAGAGTACAGTGGATTACTTCCATGGAAGGGCTGCTGTCCAGAAGTGCGAAACAGAGATAGGAATGGTCACCAAACAGAGTTAAAGCCGAGAAGTCACATCAAGAACAAAATTAAGAGACAATCTGGAATGAGAACATGGAAAACAGAAGAGACCACAGGACCTACCGGTAAGTCAGAGTGCCTATGTCACTAGCTGAATACAAACTAATAATTGGCATCTAGTCAGTCTAATGAGGTTTATATAGAAGGAAGCCTCTCTCATGGCTCCCAGCAGAGAGCTAATTATCTACTAGCTCACTGCAGCAAAACAAAAAAAAGTAAATAATAAAGGTGACATTTGTGTCAGCATTCTAAAACCTAAGGGTACCGTCACACTTGGCGACGCTTCAGCGATCCCGACAACGATACGACCTGGTAAGGATCGCTGAAGTGTTGCTACATGGTCGCTGGTGAGATGTCAAATAGTCAGATCTCACCAACGATGCAGCAATGATACGGCAGTCGTTGGGACTCTAGGGCATAGTATTGAGTTTGTTTGTGATTGTCCCCGTCAAACACACCGATGCATGCTACCCAGTGGGGACCCAACGATCAAAAAATGGTCCAGGCAATTCCGACACAACCAGCGATCTGACAGCAGGGGCCTGGTCGTTGCTACGTGTTGCGTCACAAAACCTGTGACTCAGCAGCGATCTCATAGCAATCTCGCTTAGTGTGATGGGGTCTTAAACATCCACACACTGCCAGTGTCCAGCAGTAATCGTAGTGTTACTGAAGCACCACCTAGCCACCAGGGTAGGGGTTACAGCAGCATGATCGGACTTGGAAGTGACAAATATGCATCATTATATGCAGCAAGAAGTAATATATTTTTCTTCAGGTCAATGATAGAGTTTTTATAGTACTTTAATTAAACCGGCTGTAGAAGTGCTTAATCTTGTTTTTTAAGGCTGTCCTATACCAAGAAACTGTGTAAACTGTGTAAAAGGTGTTATTTTTTGTAAAAATAACACATTTTCCTCTAATGAGTAAAGACCTATTGCTTTAAGAAGTATTAAAAAATAAACATTTTGGGTTGACTGGATTTTAACACAGATGATATTTGAAGGTTTAAATAGGTACGCTCTGGAATAAGGGGAAGTGAAGAAATAAGCCCACTTCCTTACTGAGTGCAGTCACACCTTGGGAAGGTGTTTGCTGACTTTTCCATATCATACCTTGGAATGTTTGCTTTCATGGTATGGATAAAAAGACTTGTGTAGATTTGTTTGTAGGTCAATATAAGTCTTAAGACATGTTTACTTGCTACAACACTATTTTTTGTATTTTTTTTATTTATTTACTTTGACACCTTTTATCGTGATACAAAATAAACTCAAAGACTTTTAATATATGGTGAAGAGACTGTGGTTCCTTAGTTAATAATGGAAAATATGTGCTAAAGTAGACTAGTACAAGATAAAAAAGTCAAACATTTTTTATTAAGAGTATGTTCTGAAAGAATGTTTTTCCAGACAACAGAAACCACGAGTTTTGTACTGGAAACTTCTTCAGGAAACTCTTCTTTGGGAAGTTTTTGAGGGGGTTTAGTGTTTTCTGAAACATTTCCTGCAGTGATTTTAAAGAAATGTTCATGCACTATAGCAGTTTTTTCTGTGAAGCATTTTTTGCAGCATTTTCATTAGACCGTAACAAGTTTCTTGTGTTTTGCATCATGTGCAGCTTCAAAGAAGTGTCATCTTCTCTTTTCTCCAACCAGGCATTTTTAAAAGCCTGAAGCTCTTAAAAGATGATCAAAGATGTGTAAAGGTACCTTCACATGAGGCAATATTGGTAGGCAATTTCACTGGCAATTTGCTGGTTGCAGTGAAATCATGGACACATTGTTCCATTTGTATACAGCAACAAAATAGAACAATGTGTCCATGATTTCACTGCAACTATCAAATTGCCAGTGAAATTGCCTAGAAATAGTGCCGTGTGTGTGACGGTACCTTAAGGCCACATCTAGACTATGGGATCCAGTTTTAGGCTCCACATTTTGAAAAGGATATTCAGAAGTTAAGGCCGCTTTGCACGTCGCAATATCGTTCCTATATTGCATAGGAATTCACGGGAGCGCAAACGTTTTTGGCACTTGACCAAGATCGCATGTTACACAGGGAGATGTTACACAGGGAGATATCGGCAGGCAACGCAACTACGACCAGTTAAAATTGTAGTGAATAGGGGAAGTTGCGCTCCAAATCTTAGTTGTGCTGTCACACAGCACGATCCTGCCAGATCGCATAGCCAATATTGCACGGTTGAAGAGCATGCACAATCCCAAAACGATATCGTAGTTGCATCGTTTTTGCTTCGCATTGCCCTTTTACACGACACAACTCACCAATGATAACAACTGCAACGGCCGTACCACGTGACTTTTTATCGTAGTTGCGTTGCGATATTGCGATGTGTAAAGCGGCCTTTAGAGTCAGTTCAAAGGCAGACAACTAGAATATTATAAGGGATGGTCCCATATGATGCGAGGTTAGAAAAGTTGGGCTTAGAAAAAATACTTCTTAGAGGAGATTTCATTTACATGTATAAATATGTGTGGCCAATACAAAGGACTAGCACATGACTTATTCCTTCCAAAGACCATACTAAGGACCAGGGTGCACTCATCGTTGAAAGGAAAAGGCGAGTACAGCAGCTAAATAGGAAAGGGTTCTTTACAGCTAGAGCAGTCAAGCTATGGGATATTTTACCACAAAATGTAGTAATGGTAGACACTATAATAGCTTTTAAAAAAGGTCTGGATGATTTCCACAGTCCACATAATATTGTCAGTTATAAATGGCAAAGTGATGAAAATTTAAAATTCATGAAAGTTAAACTGAATGGAATTAGGTCTTTTTTCAACATGCTTCCCTGAAAATAAGACACCCCCAAAAATAAGACATACTAGGGGGTTTGCTCCCCGCTGAATATAAGGCACCACCCAAAAGTAAGAAACACCAATTTTTTGTAGGGATGCATGCCAGAGAACTAAGTCATGCAGCTGTGACTCATCCCGCAGCCCACCGCTATTGTCCAGTGCCCGCCGCTGTATTTATCACAGCGCCACTCTCACCTCTCTGGCTCAGCTGCTGTAGATGTATATTAAGCTTCCGGCCAATCAGAGGCCTGGAGTCCAGAAGCTGCTGGCATATCAGAGGTGAGCAGCTAACGTCAGCAGGCCTCTGATTGGCCGGCGGCTGCTGGCCTCTAATTGGTTTACATTTACAGCAGCTACGGTAAAGAGCTCAAAGCGACACCTGGAATACCGTACAGTGCGGATCTCAGAGGACCAGTAAGAAAAGTTTTTTTTTTTTTCGCAGGATCTGTAATGGGGATATTAAGGGCTGTAATGGGATGATGGTGATACCGTATTGAGGGCTGTAAATGGATGATCGCGATACCATATTGGGGCTGCAAGGGGATGATGATGATACCGTACGGTATTGGGGACTGCAAGAGGTTGATGGGGGCGCAAGTGGATATTGGGGGCTGCAAGGGAATGATGAAGTTATTGGAGGCTGCATGGGGATGATGGGGCTGTGAGGGGATATTGGGGGCTTCTTCTTCATGAAAAATAACACATCTGAAAATAAGATGTAGCGCATCTTTGGGAGCAAAAAATAATATAAGACACTGTCACGATGACTTTTTTCAGGACCAGCAGCTCTCTGGCGCCCCCTTAGCCTGCTGGCCAAATCCGGTATTGCCAGAGGATAAGAAAGGAGCCCAGCTGCCCTAATTTATGTTATCTACTGCGGCACGTGATGTGACAGGATGTATATATACCACCAGTTCTTGCTAGGAACGTATATATACCTCGATCCAGTCACCCTCAGGCCCACAATATCACATAAATACAAAAATTATAACTGCTCTTACAGGTGGATCGGTAACCTGTGCGATAGCGGAAAAACGAGCAGTGAGGTCGTGAGAGCTCGTTCATAGGACAAGGAGATCGAGACTAGAAAATTATAATATTTTACTCCAAAGTAGGCAGTGCTTACAAAAGATTTACAGAATATTACATAAGAGACAATATACATGTATGCATAAAACAGTTATAAAAATAAAAGGAATAAAAGAGAACTTGCCAGACCTAGTCACGCATGGGTAAACTTAGTTCCGTGGAGGGGGGGGGCAGCTCCCCAGAAAGGTAGGATTCCACCACACAGCTGGTAGTCTTGCTATGTCCGTGCCCCTAAGTGGAATGACCCGAACAGGGCTTCTCCAGTTTTATTAAAGACAGGGAACTCTGTGGCCTCCACCTCGGGGAGTGGTCCCTCCTCGCTGGGATGGGCTTCAGAGACCTCCTCTCTCACCATGCTTAATAAATCCCCATCCTTCATATCTGGGGATGGGCTCACAGACATGATACATAACTCATAATTAATGTAATTTAATTCTGAGACTATTGATACCAAATATGACCTTCTTGTGATGTTTAGAATGGCAGAAATCATTTGCCAGGTTCCTGAGCATTGCATAACTGTACAAAACATATCATTAAATGCGCAAACCGGTGAATCATCTAAAAATATGAATTATGTGGATGTGGCATCAACCGATCTTCTTAAATCTGACATTGAAAACTGTAGGTTTAAACAAAGGATTTTCTGCAGAGACAGATCTGGTTCAAACCTGTGTACACTCTGCTCCCCTCAGCGCCAGGTATTTATGAGGTGTCGTAAATGGCTTAGGCTGGGGGTTGCATGAATTGGATCTATGTAACCTACTCACAAACCAAAAAGGCCGAGAGATGAGTGAGCTATTGTTGGCTGACTCTTCCAGCATCCTAAAATCATGAGCAATATTCATATATTCATGACACCTCCCCCTTTTGGATGACGCTATGGACATGACAGACATGGTCTTATTTTCGGGGAAAAGCAACTCGAACACATGATCAGCAGGGCCATATTTAGAGTTCCTGCTGCCCTAGGCACTGTCAGTTGCGCCCTCTACTGATCAGTCAGGGTATGTGCACATAGCATTTTTATTTTTCAGGCAGATCCACTCTGTTTCCCACCTGAAAAAGCAATAATTGTAAAAAGAATATACTACAATGTAAAAGGGACTTGCTGTCCATATGTTCGGTCATTTTCACTGCTCCAAAGACATGAAGCAGTTAAAAGTGACCGAACCATAATACAAGTGGCTTCTGCTTGGAAGCTGCTTACTAGTTTATTAAAAATAATAAAAAAGACACATTTTCTGCTGATATGAATTCATTACATACCATATATACTCGAGTATAAGCCAAGTTTTTCAGCACAATTTGTGTGCTGAAAAGTGCCCCCCTCAGCTTATACTGAGTCACTATACATCCTGAGTGTGGGGGGGTGGCGACCGGGGGCTGGAGGAGGCGGGGGGAGGCTGCAGAGTGAGCGGGCGGTCACGTGGGCCCACTCATTAAATATGCACTGCATCCTCCTGTCAATCAGCGGCAGGGAGGAGCGTTGCATATTGCATATATACTTGCCTCCCCCTGGTAGGGCTCCCCCATCCTTTGTTATGTGCCCATGCTGCCGCCACCATGAAATAACAAACGTTCTTACTCACCCTTCCGACCCTCTGCACTGTCTGCGGGCTCCGGGTGTCCTCTCTCCGGTCTGCCAGCTTCTAATCATGTGACCGGCACTTCAGTGACGTCATCGCTGCCGCGCCGCGGTCACATGATTAGAAGCCGGCAGACCAGAGGGAGGACGCTTGGAGCCCGCAGACAGTGCAGAGTGTCGGAAGGGTGAGTAAGAACATTTGTTATTTTATGGTGGCGGCAGCATGGAGCACTAAGGATGGGAAAGCCCTGCAGATGGGGAATGGGGAGAGCCCTGCAGGGATGGGGGAACCCTGCAGGGATGGGGGAGCCCTGCAGGGATGGGGGAGCCCTGCAGAGATGGGGAGCTGTGCCAGGGATGGGGAGCCCTGCAGGGAGGGGGAGCTGTGCCAGGGATGGGGAGCTGTGCCAGGGATGAGGAGCCCTGCAGGGATGGGGGAGCTGTGCCAGGGATTTCGAGAGCCCTGCAGGGATGGGTAGCTGTGCCAGGGATGGGGAGCTGTGCCAGGGATGGGGAGCCCTGCAGGGATGGGGGAGCTGTGCCAGGGATGAGGAGCACTGCAGGGATGGGGGAGCTGTGCCATGGATGGGGAGCCCTGCAGGGATGGGGAAGCTGTGGATGGAGCTGTCGATGGGGGAGCTGTGCCAGGGATGGGGGGCTATATACCAATAATGGTGACTATGTACTGTGATGGGGGCTATATACCAGTAATGGGGGCACTATATACTAGTGATGGAGGCATGATATTGTGAGGGGCTAGATACATCATTTTGAAGGGCTATCTACAGTGATGAGGGGTTATATACCAGGACGGGGGAGTGCTGCATTTCCCACCCTAGGCTTATACTCGAGTCAACACGTTTCCCCAGTTTTTGGAGGTAAAATTAGGGGCCTCGGCTTATACTCGGGTCGGCTTATACTCGAGTATATACAGTACCTTTTTTTCAGTTATAGGGGAGGAATATTTAATTAGTTCAGTCACGCTCCTCTTTAAATTATGGACGCCCCCCACATTGTGATTATTTGTCATGACTGGCCTGATGTCATGGCAATCTCCTATTAAATCCCGCTTGCACACTGCCCCTTCATGTGCATGCACTATGAGCGTCCTTCCTCTTCCTTCTCCTCGCAGGAGCTGAAGCAGCTTGAGCACAAGGACGCATGTAGCTGCACGCTTCCAAGGAGGCTTGTGCACATATTAAATAAATCTTTGAACATACACTCAGATTCAGAGCGCATGCCCGGGAAGCTGAGGGGCAGTGCGCAAGCGTAATGTAATAGGAGGTTCCATGATGTCAGGCCAGGCAAGGCAATAAATCAAAATGTGGGGGCACACTCCCTCATTTTCTAATCTTTCCCTCAAGTTCCACAGTGCCCATCCAGCCCCCTCACGTTCCACTCTGCTGCCTATCCCTGCTGTCATCCCCAATATTTTCCACACTGCTGCCCATCACCCCATCCTGCTGCTCAGTCCCCCTATGTTTCATGCAGCTGCTCATCCCCAATATGTTCTATCCTGCTGCCCATCACCCCATCCCTGCTGCTCATTCCCCTATGTTCCATTCAGCTGCTCATCCCCAATATATTCCATGCTGCTGATCATCACCCCAACCCTGCTGCCCATCCTTCATCCCTGCTGCTCATCCCCAATATACTCCCTGACAGAAGTTATGTCGCTTATCCATGTTATGTAAATAAAAGCTTATAACCTGATATTAAATTCATCCATTCGTTGTATAAATTACTCTTTTGAAAGCCGAAACCTTCCGAAATGTGGTTTAGGTTAAGAAAATAAATTGGCATCAATGCTGAAATATTGATCATTTAATGAACATAGAATGGTCAGATTTTGGCAAGACAAACGTTTTGTCGCCCACAGAAAGTAATGTGATTTTTCAAACAAAGAAATTAACTTAAAATACAAATATATGATGCATTACATTGGTGAATGAAGTTGTGGTGCTATTAGAGTCATATTTAATATTTTGTGTGACTTTCATGAGCTTGAAGGACTGCATCCATGCGGTTTTACAATGATTCATACAATTTATTAATGAAGTCATCAGGAATAGCTAAGAATGTAGTCTTACGTGCCTCCCAGAGTTCATCTAGATTCTTTGGTTTTGTCTTCCAGCTTCCTCTTTCATCCTATCCCAAACATGCTCAAAGATGTTCATGTCTGGTGACTGGGTTGGCCAGTCCTTGAACAACTTGATCTTTTTTGCCTGAAAGAACTTTGTTGTAAAGATGGATGTATGAGATGGAGCATCGTCCTGCTGCAGAATTTGACCCCTTTTATGATTTGGAATATAAGAGGTAGTTAATATTTCTTGATATTTTAGGCTGTTGATATTGCCTTCCACCTTGCAAATGTTTCGCACTCCACTGAATGTAACCCAAGACCATGATCTTTCAACCACCAAATTTAACTGTTTTCTGGGTGTATTTTGGATCCCATACAGGCTCCTGTAGGTCTCCTGCAGTTATTGCGGCGGCGGCTGTGGTGTAATTCTACTGAAGATTCATTAGAGAAATCCACCTTCTGCCACTTTTTCAGCATCCATCTGTTAGCAGGTTGTGAGACTTTGCAAATGCCACACGGTTTTTTATTTGCCTTTTGTTTAGTGCTGGCTTCTGGGCACTGATTCAACCATGGAGGCCATTTCGAGACAGAATCCCACAAACTGTTCAGTTGACAAAGAAACTTGAGGTGACCATGCCTGTTGGAGCTCTGCTGCAGTGGAAGAGGGGCTTGCTTTGGATTTTCTAACCAACAAACGTTCCTCCTGAGCAATTGTCTTGCGGGGTCTGCCGGACCTGGGCTTGTCAAACACATCTCCAGTCTCTTCAAATCTTTTTTTAATTCTTTGTACTTGACGCTGAGACACATTTAGGGCCCCTTTACACGTGGCTACATTTCTTGGGTGGCTACAGGTAACTTACTGGTTGCAGTGAAATCATGGAGACAAGGTTCTATCTTGTTGCTGTGTACAAATGGAATAATCTCTCCATGATTTCACTGCAACCAGTAAGTTACCTGTAGCCACCCAAGAAATGTAGCCGCGTGTAAAGGGGCCCTAAAGGTGCCAGCCACCTTTGCAGTGGATTTGGTTTTCAGCCTCTTGATAATCAAGGCTTTGGTCGCAGGGTGGATTTTTGGCATGTTGTCAGAGCTGAAGTTGCAGTTCAAGTGAAGGTCTGGGGTGCTGGGTTTCTTTTTAGACACACGCACTAATTAACTGATCATTTACTGAGCACAGGTGAGGATGTAAGCTAGGATTGGGTGCATTATATGACCAGGCGACAAAACTTTTGTCTTGCTAAAATCTGACTATTCTATTTTCATTAAATGATCAATATTTCAGCATTGATGCCAATTTATTTTCTTAACCTAAACCAAATTTCGGAGGGTTTCAGCTTTCAAAAGAGTAATTAATACAACCAATGGATGAATTTAACATCAGGTTATAAGCTTTTATTTACATAATGGATGAATTTAACGTCAGGTTATAAGATTTTATTTACATAACATGGTTAAGCGACATAACTTCTGTCAGGGAGTGTATGTTCCATGCCGCTGTTCATCACCCCATCCCTGCTGCTCATCCAACTCTGCTGTCCATCACCTCATCCCTCCTGCTCATACAATGCTTCTGCCCATCCCCCATCCCATCTCTGCTGCCCATCACCCTAACTCTACTTCCCATCATCCTATTCCTGCAGCTCATCCCCCATCCCTGCTGCTTAGTCTCAACGCTGCTCATCCACAATGCTGCTGTCCATTGTCCATCCCTGCTGTTCTTCCCCAATATGTTCCACTCTGCTGCCCATGACCCCATCCATGCTGCTCATCCCCAATGCTTCTGCTCATTCCCAACGCTGCTGCACATCACCCCATCCTGCTGCTCATCTCCATATGTTCTATGCTGCTGTTCATCCCCAATATGTTCCATGCTGCTGCCAATCCCGTCATCTTTGCTGCCCATCAGCCAAATCCTGCGCTCATCCCCAATACTGCTGCCCATCCTCCATCCCTGTGCTCATCCCAAACACTGCTGCCCATCCCCCAATGCTGCTGTCCATCCCCAATGCTGCTGCCCATCCCCATCCTGCTGCCCATCCTCAATGCTGCTGCCCATCCCCAATCTTGCTTCCCATCACCCCATCCCTACTGCTCATCTCCAACACTGCTGCCCATCACTACATCCGTGCTGCTCATCCCTAACGCTGCTGGCCATCATTCCATTCATGCTGCTCATCCCCAACTCTGCTGCCCATCACCCCTTCCCTGATGCTCATCCCCAACTCTGCTGCTCATCACCCCATCCCTGATGCTCATCCCCAATGCTGCTGCCCATCCCCCATCCCTGCTGCCCATCCCTCCCGTGTTCCATGCTGCTGCCCATCCCCCCATCCCTGATGCTCATCCCCAATGCTGCTGCCCATCACCCCTTTCCAGCTGCTCATTCCCAACTCTGCTGCCCATCACCCCATCCCTGCTGCTCATCTCCAGCGCTGCTGCCCATCCCCATCCCTGCTGCCCAGCCCCTAATGCTGCTGCTCATACCTCCTGTGCTCCACGCTGCTGCCCATCCCCCATCCCTGCTGCTCATCCCAACACTGCTGCCCATCCACCATCCCTGCTGCTCATCCCAATGCTACTGCCCATCTGCCATCCTTGCTACCCCTCCACAATACCTTCTGCTTATCCCCCATCCATGCTACCCATCTTCCTATCCCTGCTGCTCATCCCCAATGCTGCTGACCATCCCCGCTGTTCATCCATCCCTGCTGCTCATCTATCCCTGCTGCCCATCCCCATCCCTACTGCTCATATATCTCTGCTGCCCATCCTCCATCCCTGCTGCCCATCCTCAGTGCTGCTTCCCATCACCCCATCCCCACTGCTCATCCATAATGCTGCTTCCTATCACCACATCCCTGCTCTTATCCCTAACGTTGCTGCCTATCACCCCATTCCTGCTGCTTATCCCTAGTTTTGCTGCTCATTACCCCATCCCTGCTGCTCATCCCCAATGCTGCTGCCCATCCCCCAATGCTGCTGCCCATCCCTCTTTGTTCATGCTGCTGCCATCCCCCCATCCGTTATCCCATGCTGCCGCCAATCCACCATCCCTGCTGCTCATCCCCAATGCTGATGCCCATCCCTGTTGCTCATCCCCCAATGCTGCTGCCCATCCTTGCTGTTCATCTATCCCTACTGCCCATCCCCCCATCCTTGCTGCTCAACCCCAACGTTGCTGCCCATCCACCCATTCCTGATACTAATCCCCCATATGTTCCATGGTGCTGCCCATCAGCTTTTCCCTCCCTCCATATAGGCCAAATCTTGTCCATGCTGCCCCTTTTCTCCTCCTCCTTACCCCCCTCTGGCGCTATCTTCAGCTATTCAGTGCTTTCCAGGTACCTGACATCTTCTTCCACCTCCTCCTGTGCGACACTCTGCAGAATTTTGTCAGCATCAGTGATGACTCATCATCACGCTGCTGACCTCTGCAGGAGAATGCACAATGGCATCTAAGGGCAGGAAGCTGATTGGAGCTTCACTGACCCTGGAAGTGCCGAAGCCCAGGGTGCTCAAACATTCACTTGTAACCGCATCTTAAAGGTGCGATTACAAGTGAATGTGGCGCCCCCCTCCTCCTCCAAAAACACTCCAGATTTAATAAAGAGTTCAGAGGAGAGAGGGAAATGAAGTTCAAAAAAACAATTTCAACTTTGATCCTGGCACCGCCCCCCTGGAAACTGCCACCCTAGGCACATGCCCTCACATGCCTAGTGGTAAATATGGCCCTGATCATCAGTAAGTTGACAGTAGAACATTTTCTGCTGCCTTTTCCAGGTATCTTTATTGTGAGTTCCCGTCCTTATTCAAATGTTGTATTACCTGCAGTGGCGAGGCTAGCGCCCTCGCCGGCCAGTAATCTAGCCACAATTATCTTAAATGACAGACAGGGACTTGGCTCGTGACAGCGGCATGGGAAAGGACCTGCTCAGCGTGTCAGGACAGAAAGGGACAAACACAGGCCAGTGTCAAGAGGTGTCCCCATCCTCCACTCCCTACTGCTAAGGCCTTCCATCCCTTTATCATCCTGCTGTCCATTTGTGTTGTGCTATGCAGCATAAATTTTACCTGTCCATACGTAACATTAACAATGACCTGCTATATTTTTCAGTCATTATGACTCAAGCTACAGCAACTGATGTTTTTGAACACCTGATGCAGACCATCGTTGAGGTACCTGGTCTACATTCTCAGGTTGTGTAGCAGCTGCATCAAGTTGTTGGGTATCTGGCCTTGGCTCACACCCAGGCTGTGCCAGATCTCAAGATATTGCTCCCTGACAGATTTTCGTGAGGGATAAATTTATGGTGTTTAGAGAAGCCTGTAAATTGCATTTCAGGCTCCACCCTCGTTCATCAGGGTGTGAGGTACAGAGTGTAAGTATTGTAACCTCCCTTCTTCCTTCTTAAAGGGGATCCCCAGACCTGGGCCTTCTTACTGCCAACCAATTCTCCATTTTCGAAAAGCTGGAAGAGAAATAGCGCTACATAGGGTGTTACCCGTGACACATATCAATTTAAATTAGATTGGAAATGCTCACCTTTAGAGGTTGTGAGAGTCACAACCACTTTGTTAGCCTGGGATATCGTCCGATATCCAACTGAGGGTGGTCTGCAGCAGTCTTCCATATAAGTGCAACAGTTAAAAGAAAAATGGAATTCACGACCGTGCTATCATCTGTCCAAAAAACATTTGTGATTTTTCCTGAGGAAGGGGCCTGAGTGCCCTGAAACGCGTTGAAAGTAAAATCACAATCATGATCACTATCCTTAGTGTTTTTTGAACGCGGTCGTGAATTCCATTTTTCTTTTAACTGTTGCAATTCTCCATCTTTGCAGTCAGTGGATGCTTTTTAATGGCTTTAGCTCAGGTGTATGGTGAACCTGATAGGGTGTCTCTTGCCGAGTCTAATCTCTGTAAACTCAAGCAGGGGACGCGGCCAGTTGAGGAATATTGCTTGGAGTTCTGGAGATGGGCGACTGACATCCAGTGGAATCAAGCAGAAGATAACATGTTGCGTCCCTGGTGCGGGCGAGAGTGTGTGATTTGTGCGCAGGCATCCGCCTGCACACAGATAACATATGGGAGTGAATGGGTGCGCACGGTCTTGCGCTGTCAAGCGCAGCACCGTGCGCTCCCATTCTAAACATAGGGGCTTGCGTGCTGCGTTCACATTGCGGATCCCCTCCGCAGAACGCTGTGGAGGGGAACGCTAATGTGAAGGCACCCTAATGTCTGCAGAAGTGAATGCAAGGGTGTTTGTGCATTCTGACCATGGCTCATTACCAGACAAGTCCAGGCATAATGGTCCTGAGGCCGTAAAAGGGAAGGAGGGGCTCCTGTCATGAGTTGACTGCCCTGCAGTCTGTTCATATTAAATGTCGTTAATCTCCCTTGAGACATTAAAGGTTATTGTATGTTTTTTCCATGTCATTGTTACTTTAATCTAGTGATGTAGCTGAAGACATCTTTCCCACCCTTTAAATAGTCACATGATCCATCTCTTGATTTTGCTGTTGGAATTCATTCTCTGATAGACCCTTTTGCTGTTTGGCAGTAGTTCTCTGAAAACCCCTTGCACTGCCTTGGAGTGCTTCTGCCTTTTTCGAGTATCCTTATTGTGTGTTCCTCGGTCTTTATCTATCCTTGTAATGTATTACCTGCAGTGGCAAGGATAGGTCCCTTGTCGGCCAGTGCACAAGCCAAGGTTACCTTAGTTGACAGACAAGGAGTAGGCACATGGTGGAAGCAGGGCTAAGGACCTTCTCAGGGTGTTAGGCACAAAGGGACAGACACAGGCCAGTTTCAGGAGATGTCCCCATCTCCTGCTCCCTACTATTGAGAGACCTTCCTTCCCCTTTTACCATCCCACTGTCCATTTGTGTTGTTTCATGCGGTGAACATTTTACCTGTCCATACATGACAATAGGTTTGCACTATGGCATCTGATGGAAGAAAGCATACAAAAGCGCAGTAGCGCCAAACAGACTTCAGCCTTCATGAACTTGTAGCTTGTATGGAATCATACAAGGAATTAATAGTAAGTAGTGTAAAAAATTGACATAAATTGTCACATTTCAGATATAGCAGAATAGGTCATGTGAAAAAAGACTACAAAAACAAACTGCGTACCCAATAAGTTATAATAATTTTTATTCATGTTAGAAATTCTATCAGTGTTCGAACATTAATATTTAGAGAGTTTGTACAATTTCCATATTCAATGTTTGAAATGTAAACCACACTAGATCACAAAAATGAAACAAACACATTCTGTATGGTAAGGATTAAAATGCTCTCTCAACGTGGTTAACCCGTTCCTTGCTGGAGTGGTTTAGCAATAACTCTTGTAAAGGCGTCTTGCTGGCCAACTCGAAACCGTGAAGGGGCTAAGTGATATTTTGTCCGGTGTTTTTAAAAGTATGTGTGCACTGTACCCAAATTTCATGTCTCACAATGGCATCAATACATATAAACTCTTTAAAAATATACTTCTGTCAAAAAAGACTTGATCACTACTATGTACACTACAAAAATAAATTTTCATATAAATAAATTATATGGCATATGTTTATCTTTGTAAATGAAATGACACAAACCCACGCCTGCCGAACAAGACAGACAATGAGACCCAGTTTGAATAGTTTTCCTTTTAACTCCTTATTCTAAATTGCTATGAGTCTTTAATGTAAATGTCATATACTCTCTCCTATTTAACATTAGTAAGCACTCTATACAAATAAAAATTCCATTAAAAGTCGCCCATAGCTGTAATAGTGTTTTCCAATAGAAATAAAAAATATCCCTGCATATTTTTGTTATAAACTGGCATGACAAATACTGTAAGAACACATTCTTATTATACAAAAATATAAATATTAAAAAACATACAAAGAAAAACATTGCCAGCTACTGTTCTCCCTTTGCCAATGTGACTACAGGAGATATATTTATATATATAATATTTTTTTTATAAAAAGTCTATACTGTGCAGAAGGCAGCAGACACACTAACAGGGGAGCGGGGAGATTTGGCCATGTAAGTGTGTGTAGTATGAGACTTGAGGGAAGGGAAATACAGCTTAGAGTCTATTATCATCAGCAATGCCAACATGTCACGATGGCACAGTGCTGCTCTCTGGAAAGTACATTGGTGATCAGCTGAATACATCACTGGGATTATTTACTTGATAATTCCCTGACAAGTAAAAAGTTATCTGCTTGGGAATTTCCTAACATTTTAAGAATAAATAAGATAATATATGGTATGAATGGCATAATTAAAGCATTACCAAATTCTCCAATTATTCTTTATAGCCTCGATCTAGACACAGTACGGTATCCTTTTAACGCTGTCCTAGTGGCAGCCTAGGGCTTTTATGTGCTCAGTCAGATAATCTCCATACTTCCGATTGCATTATATTTGGTATGAATATGATGCAACCACAAGGTATAAATGTAGGGTCTAGTTCATATTATGTTCTCAAGTCACAAATTTGAGGCTTTTGCCTGAAGCTCTGAAAAACAGTATTCCGATGGAATCTCCATTAGAACCATCCAGTACATTAAGGCTGACAGAATATGCGTTTTGATTTTTCTTTTAGGCAAACAATAAAGGGAGGTCTGTACCTGCTAATCCCCCCACCCTCCCAAAACAATAACACTGATGGACAGAGTCTAGAGTCTAGGATCCTGGTTGTCCTTGTTTGGAGAAGTCCAACCTGCACCCCTTAGACCTATATGAAGTGAGCATAGCCTATATATCTGATATACGTTTCTTTACTAGTAATGAGTGCATATATTCCGCATCATTCGTTACTCGCTCGAATTAAAGTATTTGGGATGTTGGTTAGTCAGCGAGTATTGTGGGTGCTCGAGAGAGATGCATTGATCATTAACGATCTCACACAAATTGCTGGCTCCTTTCAGTGAACAATTGGAGCTGGCACCCTAGTAAGAACTGCTTGAATGGAAGGCTCTCACTGGAGGGAAGAGCAACGTTTTGTATGCTGTGAAGACACAAAAGAAAAAGCCCCTGGAATGGCTATTTTTTTGGCCCTTTTATGGCTATTTGACATGCATTAGGTTCAGTATTCAAGTTGAATACCCAAATAGTAAAAAGTATTCGGCTGACGTAGAAACCAACCAAATATAGGTTACTGAAGTACACAGGCTTCTACTAGGCTATTTGTGATTACATATAATCTCTAGTGTAACAATGCAATTTAATGACACGGAACAGATTTACCGTTTGTAAAAAGCTACATGTTCATGTTCTTATGCATGATGTTTGTAATACCTTCTCTTCTGCTTGTTTGATAAATAAAAAATGTAAAAAAAAAAAAAGTATTCGACTAACATATTCCAAACCCAAATTTTTAACTATTCACTTATCAGTATTTTTCACAGTGTAATCATATGGTTATGAAATACTATCATAAATCATATTTGAAGAATCTCCACATGCCTTTGGTTGTGCAGTTCCTTCCCTCTATCTACTGTTGTTATACAGGAATGGTTGACTCCAGAGAAAGCAGCACCCATATTAAGCTGACTGTAACCACTAGGCATGCTATCTATGCATTTGGGGCACAAAGTGTTTTCCTTACTATAGTGAATGTCTCCGCTTTGAGTTCCAAGCAAATCCTTTTTTGGGGCTTCAGGCAGAAGCTCTGACAGAGCTAGAAACATGTGGTCCCAACGAGATGTGGAAATATCCTAATGAAGTCTGCGTGGTGATATTATCTGACTGTACACTTGCATTGATTTTTATCTCTACTATTGTAGGACAGTGTTTTTTCCTGTGGTACAACAATAGGGAGCTAGCATATACAAAGGGGACATGGAGCTAAATTACAGGATTGAGGATCACTGTGCCCTAAATGACTATTTGTGAAATGAAGGTAGTTTTTCAGGTTGTGCCACGAGGGTTCAGCTTTAAAGTGTAATCATAATGTGTACGCGGCTCTTACATTGCAAGCTAACAGGATCCATTGTTTTTACCGCTCTCAATAATAATGGCAGTGATCTGGTCACGGAGACATTTTTAGTGGTCTCAGTGTGCTTATGTAACAATAGCTTATAATAAGGAAAGGCAGCTACATAGTCCTTGCTAGAGTTGCTTTGAAGATTTTAACAAGTGCCTTAAAGAGGTTAAAATAATTCAATGAATCTTCGTATATGGCAGAGCAGCATGCAATGCAATCTAAGACACTGCAATCCACAATGGCACATGAAGAATGTAATACAGTATATCAATGTACAAAAATAAGAACATAAAACTCATCATCTGAATTAAATTAATAGCATAAATTTAAACTCTGAGCAAACAACATATCTATGTATGTAAAAGAGGAAGGGAGGTAGATAGGGAAACCATTTACATTTTCAGAGGCAAAAAGGAATAGTAGCACCAACATAAAGAGAAATTAATGTAAGCCATATAAAAATGTATCATTCAATTGTAGTTCCATCCCCTTTATCGCTAGAAGTGCTTTTTATCACAAAAAGAAAAGAAAAAGAAAAAACAGCACTTAGCCAGGTGGTGAATGACAACCCCCAAAATGGCCAAGTAGCCCCTAAGCTGAAATGGCAACAAATCAGTCGCCATTCAGCAAAACTACACATAAAGGGTATAAATAAAAGACTGATTTTGTAAAGTCTGCAAATAAGGTTTTCTAATGAGAATGCATTTCTCCTGCAAGTAAGTGCTGAAGATGGATGGGAGAAGACTCCCGACATTGCAGGTTTACATAAGCACACCAAGAATACAGAACACAGTGGAACAGACTCTACAGTATCACATGAGACAGGTGCACACATCCAGACACGAGGACAGGCATAACAAGACATTGGCTTAGACAAATTCTTCATATCTGCCCATTTGAAAGAAAAGAGATACTCACGCATAGCGTGTTTGAAAATTATCAGTAACATACTACCACAGGGTTGTGATATGAACATTAAACATCAAGACAGAAAACCTTTACACACACAAAATAACACCTATCACGGAAGCAATATTTGCATAGAAATTATACAAGTACATTATACAATATTTAAGCAGCAGAAAAATACACTGGATCTTATATCTAGATTAAAGTGTGGCACAAATCCTGTACATGAAGTAGAGAGGGCAAACAAGCTTTTGCCCCATCTGTTAAAAGGAGTCAAGGAACTCCGCAGTTACACTAACTTTACATAGTTCTTTTGTATATTACATATGTATACACCTTTTAAATATTTATACCAATATTTAACACATTTGTACAATAGATTACAGTAATAATGAACTGTTTCTCTTGATGCAGCATGTCCATTATAGAAAAAAAACCTCCAGCAGCTTTCATTAACCAGTCTGGAAATTCTGTCCTGTCTTTGGCCATCAATAATTCAAAATGTGTTGACTGTGAAAAAATAAAGGGAAAATGAGAAAATGATTAACTATCATTAGAACTGCTAAGATGACCAGTGCCTATATAATTAAATACTTGCCCACCACATTAAATGTTTCCTTTTACAGCACTATGTTGAGCTATTTCTATTTTATTCCACTTGTAAATATGTATTAAAAATGTCACCTGAGTATTACCATATCCCTTGGTCATCCCTATACAGGCAGCACCAATAGGATAATGTCAGACTGTGTAGGGCCACACCTCATAGACAGTGATGACACCCAATTGTCAATTTATTCATACATTCAATGAAAAAAAGAAAAAAAAACCTGAGAAATCGCATGCGTGGAGAAAAGATGCTCTAGAACTGTTATTTCTAGGGGAACGCAATAAGTTACCAGATTACTAGAAGAGATGTGAGGAAAGCAGAAAGATCCTCATCTCTAGCAGAGATGAGAGCAAATGATGTTCATTATTAGAAGGGATGTGAGGAGAGCTGAAAGATCCTCATTATTAGAAGAGATGTGAGGACAGCGGAAAGATCCTCATTACTAGAAGAGAGGTGAGGAGAGCTGAAAGATCCTCATTACTAAAAGTGAGGTGAGGAGTGCTGAAAGATCCTCATTACTAGAAGAGGTGAGGAGAGCTGAAAGATCCTCATTATTAGAAGAGATGTGAGGACAGCGGAAAGATCCTCATTACTAGAAGAGAGGTGAGGAGAGCTGAAAAATCCTCATTACTAGAAGTGAGGTGAGGAGTGCTGAAAGATCCTCATTACTAGAAGAGACATAAGGAGAGCTGAAAAGATCCTCATTACTAGAAGAGATGTGCGGAGAGCTGAAAGATCCTCATTACTAGGAGACACATAAGGAGAGCTGAAAGATCCTCATTACTAGAAGAGACATGAGGAGAGCGGAAAGATCCTCATTACTAGAAGAGACATAAGGAAAGCTGAAAGATCCTCATTACAAGAAGAGACATGAGGAGAGCTGAAAGATCCTCATTACAAGAAGAGACATGAGGAGAGCTGAAAGATCCTCATTACTAGAAGAGACATGAGGAAAGCTGAAAGATCCTCATTACTAGAAGAGACATGAGGAAGCTGAAAGATCCTCATTACTAGACGAGACACAAGGAGAGCTGAAAGATCCTCATTACTAGAAGAGACACAAGGAGAGCTGAAAGATCCTCATTACTAGAAGAGACACAAGGAGAGCTGAAAGATCCTAATTACTAAGAATCACAAGGAGAGCTGAAAGATCCTCATCACTAAAAGACATGAGGAGAACTGAAAGATCCTCATTGCTAGAAGAGACATGAGGAGAGCTGAAAGATCCTCATTACAAGAAGAGACATGAGGAGAGCTGAAAGATCCTCATTACTAGAAAGTCATGAGGAGAGCTGAAAGATCCTCATTACTAGAAGAGACATGAGGAGATCTGAAAGATCCTCATTAATAGAAGAGACATGAGGAAAGCTGAAAGATCCTCATTACTAGACAAGACACAAGGAGAGCTGAAAGATCCTCATTACTAGAAGAGACATGAGGAGAGCTGAAAGATCCTCATTACTAGAAGAGACATGAGGAGAGCTGAAAGATCCTCATTACTAGAAGAGACATGAGGAAAGCTGAAAGATCCTCATTACTAGACGAGACACAAGGAGAGCTGAAAGATCCTCATTACTAGAAGAGAGGTGAGGAGAGCTGAAAGATCCTGAATACTAGAAGAGAGGTGAGGAGAGCTGCTGAAAGATCCTCATTACTAGAAGAGCATGAGGAGAGCTGAAAGATCCTCATTACTAGAAGAGACATAGGAGAGCTGAGAAAGATCCTCATTACTAGAAGAGATGCGGAGAGCTGAAAGATCCTCATTACAGAAGAAATAGGAGAGCTGAAAGATCCTATTACAAGAAGAGACATGAGGAGAGCTGAAAGATCCTCATTACTAGACAAGAACAAGGAGAGCTGAAAGATCCTCATTACTAGAAGAGACATGAGGAGACTGAAAGATCCTCATTACTAGAAGAGACATGAGGAGAGCTGAAAGATCCTCATTACTAGAAGAGACATGAGGAAAGCTGAAAGATCCTCATTACTAGACGAGACACAAGGAGAGCTGAAAGATCCTCATTACTAGAAGAGGAGGAGAGCTGAAAGACTCATTCTAGAAGAGACTGAGGAGCTGAAAGATCCTCATTACTAGAAGAGACATAGGAGAGCTGAAAGATCCTCATTACTAGAAGAGACATGAGGAGAGCTGAAAGATCCTCATTACAAGAAGAGACATGAGGAGAGCTGAAAGATCCTCATTACTAGAAGAGACATGAGGAGAGCTGAAAGATCCTCATTACAAGAAGAGACATAAGAGAGCTGAAAGATCCTCATTACTAGAAGAGACATGAGGAGAGCTGAAAGATCCTCATTACTAGAAGAGACATGAGGATGAAAACCATTTAAAGAAAGAGACTGAAAGTCCTCATTACTAGAAGAGTGAGGAGAGCTGAAAGATCCTCATTACTAGAAGAGACATGAGGAGCTGAAAGATCCTCATTACAGAAGAGACAAGGAGAGCTGAAAGATCCTCATTACTAGAAGAGACTGAGGAGACTGAAAGATCCTCATTACTAGAAGAGACATGAGGAGAGCTGAAAGATCCTCATTACTAGAAGAGATCATGAGGAAAGCTGAAAGATCCTCATTACTAGAAGAGACATAAGGAAGCTGAAAGATCCTCATTACTAGAAGAGACAGAGGAGAGCTGAAAGATCCTCATTACTAGAAGAGACATGAGGAGAGCTGAAAGATCCTCATTACAGAAGAGACATGAGGAGAGCTGAAAGATCCTCATTACTAGAAAGACATAAGGAGAGCTGAAAGATCCTCATTACTAGAAGAGACATGTAGGAAGAGCTGAAAGATCCTCATTACAGAAGAGACCATGAGGAGAGCTGAAAGATCCTCATTACTAAAAGAACATAGGAGAGCTGAAAGATCCTCATTCTAGAAGAGACATGAGGAGAGCTGAAAGATCCTCATTACTAAAAGAGACATGAGGAGAGCTGAAAGATCCTCATTACTAGAAGAGACATGAGGAGAGCTGAAAGATCCTCATTACTAGAAGAGACAGGAGAGATCGAAAGATCCTCATTACTAGAAGAGACATAGGAGAGCTGAAAGATCCTCATCACTAAAAGACACGAGGAGAACTGAAAGATCCTCATCACTAAAAGAGACACAAAGGGGACTGAAAGATCCTCATCACTAAGAGTCACAAGGAGAGCTGAAAGATCCTCTTATAAGCACGAGAAATGAAAGATCTCATTACTAGAGAAGTGAGGAGAGCTGAAAGATCCTCATTACTAGAAGAGACACAAGGAGAGCTGAAAGATCCTCATTACTAGGGAAGAGACATGAGGAGATCTGAAAGATCCTAAACACTAAAAGAGACACAAGGAGAGCTGAAAGATCCTCATTACTAGAAGAGACAAAGGAGAGCTGAAAGATCCTCATTACTAGGAAGAGACATGAGAGATCTGAAAGATCCTCATCACTAAAAGAGACACAAGGAGAGCTGAAAGATCCTCATTACTAGAAGAGAATGAGGAGAGCTGAAGATCCATTACTAGGAAGAGACAGAGGAGGCTGAAAGATCCTTTTTAAGGAACATTTATTAGGACCTCTAGGTCCTGGATAGGAAATGGAAATGTTGACGCAATTTTACCCTCAAGGGATCATACTTAGAAAAATACTCCCAGTTTATCTTCTTCTATTACTGCACCCCACACCTGATTGACAATCACACTCTGCACTTTTTTATGTACAGTGTGTATACTTCTATGCAGTTCATCAGCCTATTTCTTTTTTTCCTCCATCTTGATTCCTAGCTTTAATTCTGAATGTTTTCCCTCTATTTTTTTGCTTTAAACCCCAAGATGCATCAGTACTGCATCCACAATTAGCAAGAGTTGATACCATCTTTTAAATATGTTAATATATTAAAAATACATAGTCAAGGATGCTGAACTATGAATTCTAATTTTGTGACAGAGCTCTACAGTCATCATTATTATCTTTGATATAATCTTCAGCTTTACTACTACAGAGAACTTCTGTGGTATAGTACATGCAATTTCATCAAGCAAGCAGTTCTGATAACTGAAATGTGAGCCTCCCTTCAAAGAACATGAAATCATGACATTCTCAGGGGGTCCCTATATGATCAAATGACTTAGCTGAAGAGGCATGTACTATGAATTTTCAAATGGAGACAACTAGCAGTGGACTAGTGACAGATGAATTAAAAAAAAAAAACCTGCAGTGCTACTTTAATGGTAATTATAATGTCAAATATTGTACCTTATTTTGAGAGATTTCCTCGTGTCCTTTCTTCACATTCAACATCTTGCAGCTCTATCACTTCTACTTTAGAGTCCCTTCTCTCATAGCGCACATTGACAGGCACATGAGGATCCTCATAAGGTCCAAGGTCATCTTCGTGATACCCACCATAGAATGGGTAACTAGCACGATTATTGTGGCTACACACTGAAGGGTGAACAGCAACAGTAACTGAAGCCGAAGCAGTCACAGTAGTAATAGGCTGGCAGTATGCAGGTACTGAGGTACCTCCTGGAGCAAAAGCAGTTCTCCTATTGCTTTGTAAGTGTGGTCTTTGTCCTGAGCGATCTCTTGTACCAGCCTGGTTCTCAGTAGAAGATTCAAAAGCATTCCTGCGAGGCCGATATGGAGGTGGCCGTGACTGTTCCCTTGACTCCCATCTCTGATTCTTGTTAGGGCGCAATTGTTGTTGGGGCCTTTGATCTTGTTCGGGCTGTGTCCTCTGGTTGTGTATGTTTTCTGGTATTACAACCTGGAAAAATAAAATAGAAATTGTGTTACAATTACAGTAAACTGGCAATATTATTTAATTCAGGAACTAACCGTTACATGTTTTAATGCTAATGGGGAGAAATTATCAAGCCCTTTTACGAAGCCTATTTTCCAGAGACAAAAGGTCACCAATTTTGTTGCACCTTGTTATGCTAAAAAGTGTTCATCTTTTTTTTTTATATGCTACTTTAAGCTGTTTTGAAACTTGGGAGGGAACATGGGAACAATTAGGATTTTAACATAATTTTCACTGTATTATAGGGGGTGGAGCTAAAATTGGACACCATGCAACACTAATAAATTTGATGAAGATAAAGGCAAAGCAGCCACTATCAAAACTGACTTCACAAGTCCCCCTTCTGATAGATCTTTTCCAATGTCTAAAATTGTTTCCAGGCAAACCCTTCACTTTTTTTTAATCTTGGTTATTACTATGAAAATAGACGGGGGTCCAATTCCCTCGCATTGGGAGATTCAAGAATGTTAGATTATATATTAGTTCAACTATATTATTAATGTTTTAGGTTACTAAATTAAAAAAAAATAGGTGCATGTAAAGCTGTGCAATAGCAGCTGAATTGTCTAAAATGCAAAGAACAAAATAGGCATATGTATACAGTAGCAGTGTAGCCTATACAAGGGGGGGTTTTGCCTCCCCCACCTTCCACATAAGGGTCTTATTCCCAGACCCCTGCTACAATTCTATCAAAGTCCATGGCTACGGCCATGGATTCCTAAAGTAATTACTGGGGGTAACAATATGGTCAACACTACATCCGGTCCGCTACTGCGCATGATTGAGTGTACAAAGAATGGCGGCCACGTCAGTTGCTGCGCATGAGCACGGAAAGAGGTTTTATTTTTTACAATCCGACCAATCAGAGATACCTGGGTCTGGCTGTGCTGCGGCCAGTGACCTCTAGATGGCACTATTTTGAGACAAATTTACATATTGACAGACTAAGCGTACCTCACACTTGGCGATGTTCCAGCGACCCGACGATATGACCTGGTAAGGATCGCTGGTGAGATATCAAACAGTCAGATCTACTCAACGACGCAGCAACGATACGGCGACCCGTATAATGACCTCGGCGGTCGTTGGGACCCTGTCACACAGCAGCTAGTCTGACGACCCAGACATACGTTGCTGATTTCTGAGACGCCAACGAGGCTGTTGTTAAGGCGTCAAGCGCACCGATGCATGCTGGCCAGCGGGAACCCGACGATCAAAAAATGGTCCAGGACATTTCGACACGATGGCGATCTCACAACAGGGGCCTGGTCACTGCTACATGTCAAACAAAACGAGATCGCTGGCAAGGACGCTGTTGCGTCACAAAACCTGTGACGTAACAGCAATCTCGCTAGGTGTGACGTGGGCTTAAGGCTTTTCTATAAGTAGATAAAGTAATTAAATGTGTGCTATTAAAATCTACTTCTAATGCAGCAATGAAATCAGGCATAGCAGTAAGTCTCTGTAAAAACTACATATAAGGTAGTAGCTTAAAGGGGTATTCACATCTCTAAGATGCTATCCCAATATTGTAGTAGGTGTTTCAATATAATAATAATATTAGCAAATCCTTCTAATTAGAACTGTAGTATAGTTCTCCTGATTGGCTATGTCTTTTATCTCATGTACAGCGCATTGCAGTTTATACAACCATGGTTATGACCACTCATATAGACAGTTGCTCATGGTCGTAACCATGAATATTTAAGCTACTGTAATGCCCTGCACATAGCTAATCAGGAGAACTATACTACATTTCTAATTGGGGGTATTTGCTTATATTATTATTGTTACACCTACTACCTATTGGGATAGGAACTTGGAGATGTGAATAACCCTTTAAAGAGAACCCATCACCATGAAAATGCAGTATAATCTGCAGGCCCCATGTTACAGAGCAGGGGGAACGAAGTAGATTGATATCTAGTTTTGTGAGAAAAGATTTAGTATAACCTGTGATTTCATCATTTAAACCTCTGTTCTTTCAGGGATTTTGGGTCCAGTGGGCGGTCCTATCAGTTAGTGACAGCTGTTTCTGTATGCACACTTATACATAGAAAGCTGCCAGTCACTAATAGGACTGCCCGCTAGACCCAAAATCCCAGGAAGAGCAGAGGTTTAAGTGATGAAATCAAAGGTTATAATGAATGTTTTCTTACAAAAGTATATATCAATCTACTCAGTTCTCCCGCCCCTATAACATGGGGCCTGCAGATTGTACTGCATTTTTCTGGTGACAGGTTCCCTTTAAATAGCATTTTGAACCTTGATGGGAATTTTATCTGTATATTTACAAGGGTTTAAAAAAAAAAAAAAAAAAAAAAAAAGAGATTGGATAAAAAATAAAAATACTTACAGAACACCTAGGGAAGACTGGATTTCTTGTGGCCTCAACAATAACTTGATGTGGTGGCGCTCCGGCTCTTTGGGCTTCGTACTGGTGAAATTCCTCACTGAAGCCAGACACTGTTGTTTGTGAGCTTGATTCAGAGTCTGAGGAGTCGGAACCGGTATGCGCTTGTTGCTGTAACACTGGAAACCTCACAAAGCTTGGTGGTATTCCTAAAGATGGTGTGGGTAACCGGTCTCCACCATCAGCTGGTGACACCTAGGAAAATATATTTTTATTGCCAGCTGGATTATATGTAGTATTGTTTTTTAAAGCAAATAAGTATTTCACTAAAAGGAGCTAAAACAGCACTTAAAATACAAATAAGAAGCGAATAAAAGAATAGGACGCTCACCTCAGGATAAGGTCCGAAGAATGACAACAGTACCGGAAGAAGCACCAATCCATTTAGTACCCCAAGAAGGGTTAATATTGCTAACACAGCAAAAAAGTACCTGCAAAGAGAAAAGCAGCAATTGAAGGTTTGCTATATATAATCAGATGAAGGTGCTGTATATTAGCACTGAAGCAGAGCATGCAATTCTATAAACCAAAAAATACATAACACCCACATCAACAACAACAGCAAGCATTAGAAACACATATGATTTTACCTTGGAGGTTAAATCCCACAGTTCGCTATTAGTTAGCAGAAAAGAAAATGGTTAGATTGTTAGGAAAACAGAAGACTTGATAAATTGCTTCTATTCATGTAAGTGTAACACAAGACTCGGAAATATGGAATGTGAAGTGAATAGAACACAATGCCATGCTCCACTGTTCTCCCCATTAACCAGAATCCAGAAAATGGTAACAAAATGGATGGAGGGAAAGAATCAAAAAAAAGAAACCCTCCACAAGGGGAAAAGAGCCACTTCTCCCAAATGCTAATCCACACTTTCTGAAACCTACTATAGCAATCTCCAATTAAGTCACTAGTTGTTCTGGTAAAGTACTTTTTTTTTTCTCCTTTTCCTGCTCTCTAACAACTATATTCCTCCTGGAATTCAATGTGTTTCAGTTTTACCACATAGCTTAAATTGCAAACCGTTTTGAGTAGAGGAACAAGCTTTTTGTAAAAGAAAATGCTTTCCATTCTATGGTATGCCTGAGCATTGTACGGAGTAAAAGGCTCCACAATGGCTGAGCTGCATTGCAGGCTAATCTTTTGTTGATCAATTTAGCATCTCTGAATGCTCTTGTTTTGAGTCAGCCAATTCAGACATAAAGGCTAAAGTAATGGGGAAGAGGAGGGAAGTGCACAAGTGGATGCTGTTTCCCACCACTAAGGCTTATGGTCAGGGATTATTCAGAAATACGCTTCTAGACCCTTCCATAAAAGTTATCGCCGAGGAATGTTTATTTCTTTCTAAAAGTTCATAAAAGTTAATAAAATGAAGGATTATTTACTAAAGAAAATAAGTGTCTGGCAGCTGTAGATTTTCCCCTTAGCTTCGAATCATTTAGGTTGTGGAAGTCTTCACAGAAGAGGTTAACAAAGGCTTGGCCGGGGACAGAGCTCTTGTTTTCCTTGTATCATTTTCCGAGCAAAATCACAACATACAAATAACCTGGTTCTGTAAACATCTTGGAAAATCTTAACTCCATTAATACAATGAACAAGCCAATGTCCTTTTCTAATGTAAACCAAGCAAAACTTTAGACTGGGATTTGTATCAACAATAGGCCCCAGAAACATTTGCATGTCATCCATCTAGCTCTAGAATAAACACAGAGATTATATTTCAGTCGGCTTTGCATATACAATGTCTGTTAATTTACTCCATTTTAGTGGAGCGCATCGTTGAGTTAATCTCTCTGTCCTTCCAGAACTTTTGGAACATTGGTAATCCCCTGGAACAATGGAATAACATCTGATCTCTTTATATCTAAATCAGAAAAGAACCAGATTTCTATTTAGCTCAAACATATGTGTTTGGAAAGTGGGTAAACATGATGGCTCCCAAGCACAGAGAACTCCAATATAAATACCATCTTGTGTAACCATCTGTGAAAGGCAGCATATTTAGGAGTCCGTCTAACTACAAGGGATAGAGAATAAATTGCTGATTTCTAAAGGCCCCCCCAAACACATTAGACTAATGTGTTAAGGAAGTTAAGGATCCGGGATGGCCAATTTCGGACTGCTGATCCATTTGTCCTCCTAGAAATAAGCCTCCCCTGACATGCCTGGCAGCAACTCTCTCATAGAGAACACAGAAGGGCTTCTGTGTATGGATGGGAAAGATGGCCAAGATGGCTGAGGTTGAATGATGAGCTGGACCCCTGTTTGACTGACAGCCATCTAATATGTATGGTGGGGCTTAAGTCATACCAACAAACTGTATATGTGGTTGGGCTTGCCAATGAAACTGAGTCGAGTTTAGCTGACTCTGATTGTGGCAGAATTGGCTGACAATCTTGTGTATAGGGTCCTCTGAATTGTTGTATCAATGGCAGGTGCTAAATCTCAACATGCCCAATGGTTTGACCTCATGAAAGACAAGCAAAGATCAAAAGGTGTCTTCCAATTACTTTTTCCAATTCAAATAAACATTGGCACTTGGGCGGATGGAGTATACATGTCTGTAAAGAGGCCAGTATTGATACTATTACTGACAGTTATCTCAACTTTATAATTGGCTCAATCTAGGTTTTATTTTATTTTATTCAGTTAAACTAGTAATAAGTAAATTAAAAGGGTTTTCAGTTTGGTGAATATCAGACTTTATGGAGTACCCAGCATCGCCACTACAAAATGTTCAGAGCTGCGCCTGCTAGACAATGATGGGTGCACTGTGCTCCATGGCTCCTTCCGTCAGCTGATTGGTGAAAGTCAGATTATAATACCGATATATTGATGGTCTAATGAAGTCCTGGAAAATCCCTTCAAGTAGGCTAACAAGTAACTTAAGCTGACCTTATCAATATGACATCTATGTCCCCAATTAATATTCATGCAGGATGATACGCTGCTGACAGTGCCCCCTCTGGCAGCAGTATCTTCCACAGGACTATAAAATGACAGAGTCCAAAATATCTATTCCTACAGAACATGTTTGTGGTCCGTCAGGACGATCCTATACACATTACACTGCCGGTAGAATTTTCTGCCATTCATCTGATGAGTATAGGTAGCTTTATTTTACCTTTGTTATTAGTGCCCACACAATGTACCCCTGAAGAGTTAAATTACCAGTTCAGCTGTGAGATTTGTATCTCTCTGTACATTTTATATATGCATAAACTTGCTATAAAACTATATATCCTCAGAACATTTCTACTATGCACATCATCTACTATTTACCTAAATTCGCTAGTCAAGTCCACCTGAATCATTTTGCTAAACAACACACAAGGAAAAGTAATTTTCCAAACCATGTAGCAACCTCCTCTCCCACAAATTTTGCCGAGTGCTAAGTCAAACATGGCCGTCACATCTACATGGATATGAGTATCTATTTTAAATAGAAGGAATTTCATAAGCCCATCCTCCATCAGGCTTTGTTCTTGCTCCCAGGCTTCTTTTGCAATAGCAGATCACCACAATGAAGCAGTGTTACATCTAAGATTAGTCATTTTACAGAGCTCCACAGGTTGTTTGTAATAGAGAGGGATCCATTTCACTGCACTTATCAAATTCCCTTCAAAGAAAACCTCCCAGAGCTGACAAACTTACATTCTTAATTAAATCCACAAGAAAACAGCCTCCCTCTTAATTCCCTACAGAACCCCCCTAGCTCTTAATACCATCTAACAAATGTGAATGATAATTAATCTGCTCAACCATAAAAGCATTTGTCCGAAAGGATATATCATGTACCTGAAACTTGAAAATAAAGATTAGGTGTGTGAAGTAATAGGCTACACATTGTTTGTATGATAGATGAAAAAAAATCAGGAAACGCGTGGGATGTACTAATTATTAAATACGCTGAATTAGCTGAAAGAAGAAATAATTGAAAACTGCACATTACCTGACAATGAAGTCAAATTCTGACCCGGCTAACATAAGTACTCCCAGTAGGGTAGACACGGCTCCGTCAAGTACTGGAGCAAACATATGTTCCAATGCCAGGACTGCCCTACGGTTCTTGTCTCCAATAGCTGTGAGAAAAGCCTATGGATGAAGATAAAACCACATTAGTCTTCAGTGTAGGTTGAAGAGGTTACGCCCACTGGACTACCAAGCAACTTATGTGAAATATTTTTATACATTAATCTTTTCAGCAAAAATTTGTTCCCACATCATGTTCAACTGTGAAAAGTTCCCTTTACTAAAAAGGAAAGTGATGTAATCAGGCCTCAAGTAAAAACTATTTGGCCATGCTAATACATTTTGATTAGGTGGTGGATTTTCCAATTATGTAGCCATGTAGCAAGTGAATATATAGGATGTTTCCATCTTCTGTTAACCCTTTAAGGACCAAGCCTCATTTTTGCAATTTTGACCAGTGTAACTTTATGAAATTACAACTCTGGAATACTTCAACATATCCTAGTGATTCCAAGACTGATTTTTCATGACATATTGGACTTCATGTTAATGGTAAATTTAGGATGATATTTTCTGCATTTCTTTGACCAAATAGAGTGTTTACATGCAGTGACAGCTCAAAGCCATGACGGATATAGCCGTCATTGGTCCTTAAGGGGCTGGGTTCATATGGGCATATGCAATATTGTCCGGTTTACATCCTCAAAAAAACATGATTTTTCATCAGTATGCCATCCATATGTACATTTTGTACAGCTTTATGTCATCCATTTTTTACATGAACGATTTATTAAAATGCTCTGTATAAGGTCCTTTGTGATGTCACGACCATGTAAACGTAATGGGCGGAGCTAGCGTGCTAATACATTAAGGTCTATGTAGACTTAGCCCGCTTATTAGTCACATTGTCGTGACATTACCCAAGTACTTTCACCATTTTCTGAATTTCAGCATTACTAAAAGTTCAGCTAACTATTAACCAAACGGATGACTGATTGACTGTTTGTAAAGCTAGCTAATAAAAATTGTTTTGTTATGAATACAACAATTTAGGCCCCTTTCACATCACGATATTTGTGCATCCGTGGCTATCTTTTGTAAAACTGATAGCCACAGATCCGATTTGGCCCTCATGTACCCTATGGGCACGTATTGGTGCTTAATAGCCATCCGTGTGTGCAGGGATCAGAGTGTGTCTGCTCTTTTCACGTCCCCAAAATTGGAGACTGCTCCGTTTTTGGGCACAGCGAACAGAATCAGACAGCATCGGATCTGACGCTGTCCGATTCAAATAACATGTGGATCTATGGAGCTCGGATCCGGACAAAACCAGAATAGTTTCTTGGATCCGGTGTTAGTGTAGTGAGCATTCTCAGTACACTAAAACTGCTGTGCTTAGTGTAATTTCACTTTAGCAGTGTTTCTACATACACTATCTACATACACTGCTAAAGTAAAATGAAATCAAGCAATGTGTTAAAAATAAAAAAATAAGTACTTACCTCTCTGCCGACTGTTCGGGACCTGAGAAGACGTCCAAACGCTGCCAGGACCTTGACCTAAAATGTGATTGGCCTGTAGTAATCAGGTGGTATGTGATGTCACATATCACATGATCGCTACTGGCCAATCATAGCTCTTTAAGGTCCTGGAAGCATCCGGATCTCTTCTCAGTTCCTAGGACAGCTAGCAGAGAGGTAAGTATTTATCTTTTTATTTTTTGTACGTTTTCTCTTTTATTTTGCTTTCACAGTGTATGTAGATGCACTGGGAAACAAAACTTCAGCCCCGACATGTCACAGAGGGAGAGAAACACAGGATTCTTCCTCCCCCTCCCCCCCGTGTGACATCACAGCCCCGACACCACTGGGCTCCTCCCAGGTCTTTCTGCATCCGGATTCATCAAAATCACGGATCTGGACACAGAAATGGCATCCGGAGTTGCCAATCCGGTGCTGTCCTGCAAAAATTAGGATCCCCACGGACAGGAAAAAAATCATGATGTGAAAGGGGACTTAAAAAAAAAGGTTATTAATGAACACTACATGATCTAAATAACATAAAAAAAGGACATGACAGGTTCCCTTTAAGTTGTGATTCAATACACTTGGGTTGTTTTAAAGAAAACCACGTTTTTTAAATTTTTACTAGTTACTGAAGCAAGTTTTCTGTGTATTAATCAACGCTCTTCAGAAGAGCAGGCTCAATACACAGACAAAACATAGTGCAGATAAGAGGAAAGATAACTTCAATAAAATGAAATATGAGACTGGTTGTAATGAAATATGTATTCAGAAATGATAAACTAGGGGTTGTACACTGTATCTCTGTACTTACCAAAGCCACGTGCACAGTAAACTCTACCCGATGCCCACAGAGGCGATCAGGATCACCACAGGCACAGCACTCAGCTTAATCCCAATGAGGCCCATCATCCCAAATAGTTCCACCGTCATAAGGGCCAAAACCATTACCTATGAACAAAACACAGAAAAATCAGTCACAATTTGACAAATCTAGTGATCGAACATTGCATAAAATCAAAGATGCTACTTCTGTACTGCTATGTGTCGTTTTCTTCATTAACATCTCAATCTTCTTTAACAAGCGCCTTTTTAAAAGTCTGTTTAAGGCTGCTTTCACACTGGCGTTGTCGCCAAAATGCGGCATATTTACTGCATCTGCGGCCTGATGGCCGCACTTCCGGCAAGCCCCATAGCATTGTCTACGGAGCTTGCGGTAAGGTGTGGCAGTTGCCGCTGTGAGGAAAATGCAACTGACCATGGTTTTTTTGGGCCGAAACGGCACCTTACCGCGGCCATTAGTGCGCCAGATGCTTTTTTTTTTTTTTTAAGCAAAAACGCCTATGTGAAAGGGGCCTTATATGTATTTGCCTGTGTTTTTTTCTTATTTGTCACTGTGGGCAGGGTTTGGGTTACTATGCTGTATATTTCCATCTAATTCATTCTTTGCAACTTTTATAAAAGGGGACAATATTTGCTGCAAATGTACTTCACTTCCCCACTTGGAGTGATTTTATGTACACAAATATTTGTGTTCAAAAATTTGCAAAAAAAAAAGTTAAGGACAAAATCAGACTTTTTTTAACTTCGCAAAAAAAAATAATCATGAACCACATGCGCAATTTAGAAAAATTTGGTGTGAAGAAAGTAGAAACAAATACCACAACACAAAAAGGAATAATGATCTGAAAAAAAGATGATGAATTGGGGCCAAAATGTTCTCTTATATGGACACACTGAAAGCATTCCGAAAAACACATATACTAAGATGTATGTGGGAAATATCCTCCTAATGCAGCAGGAGAGTGCCTGACATGAAGTCATGCTTTGCTGGTTTCCTCCAGCACGTCATAGATCATCTGCTTACAGTTCAGCATTTATCCACAAGAGGGACTGTAAATATAACATATGACCTTGTTTGCCCTTGCATCAAATAAAGTATATAAAGACATTTGGGCTTTACAAAAAATGCTAGATTTAGAAATATGACAACAAGTATTTTCCAGGATATTTAACGCTAAATCCTTGGCTAACTAAAAAAAAAAAAAAACAATGATAGAAAGCTAATGGGTGTCAGATTACAAGAGGCCTCATGGCTTTTAAGGAGCTAGAAGAGATTGGTGTAGACAAAGCAGGCAGTGAAGCAAATTTCACTGCTGAACTTGGAAGTCTGCTACGGCAGTGTTCAATGCACATCTAATAACTAGTGCTGTTATAGCAAAAGTAGTTATAAAAAGTATATTAAACCCAAAATATGTGGATTTCAAGGAAAATCAGGCCTCATATAATAAGGCACAGGCTATATAGTGATCCTTTTTCATTATAACAGTAACAATTTGTAAAGCTAGGTCCAAAGCTCACACTAACAAATCAGTGACGGACCTACAGACTGGAGAGAGTTGGTTGAGCCCGATGAACATCTGATGTGTAAGTGTGCGTGTGTGTGGGGGGGCGGGGAAATCTCCCATTTCACCACTGAAAAGGGCTATTGGGATAAAAGTACGGGAAAATGGAATTTCAAGGTTCTTTTGCTTTCAGGGAAGATAAAGCCACTGCCAAGAAATCTGGCAGCAGCTTTCTCTTCCTACCCAGTAATTACACATTAATGATTGCAGACCCGAGAGCTCAAGTACATAAGGAGTGTGGAAGATGGGAGAGATAGCTAAATTCTAAACATCTGTCGGTTTTAGAATATGTTCACACCTCAAGATATGCCTTGAATTTGCTAATGGTGTGCAACTGATTTGCAAGAGGATTAGCCATATTAGAATTCTATGGGAGTAATCTAGCCTTTTCCCAGTGAATTCTGTGTAAATATATGTACACATTATTTATTTCTACAATTAATTTTTTTTTTTAATTCTACAAAGCCACACATCGTTCCCATTATCATTTACATGCATATGATAATTACTAGAGATGAGTGAACCCTTTGAAGTTCGGGTTTGGGGGGTGCAGTTAAACGTTTTGGCGCACTGTCCATGACCCCGAACTTGAGCCGAACCTCAATGGTAATCACTGATTAGCATTTCAGCTCTCCACCCACATACAGCCAGCTATAAGTAAAACATTTCCGGAGTTGAGAGGCTGTGGGTTGTTTTTTTTAAAAATAATTTTGGACACATACTACACCCAAAAATTGTGCTTGTAGCCTCCCTGGCGGTCTGTTTAGTTCTGGAAATTGTTGCTAAAAGCGGGCTACCCGCGTTCGCGGTAGATGCGGTTAAAAAACCGCATCTGCCGCACTTGCCGCATAGCTGCCGCACTTGCGGCGCGGTTGCGGCGCGGTTGCGGTAATCTGCATAGGAACCAACCACCTCTGATGACCCTCATACATTGTTAATATGTGCCCCTGCAGCCTAGTAAACCATTAGCAGCACTGTTGTTGTGTGCAAAGTGGCTGCAGTAGAAGTGCGATAATGATTTTAGACACTTACATGCCTGGTACTTGAGGCCGTCTCCCTGTGTGTGCTGGGACTTGTTGTGCTGTGCTCATCATGTCTGCTCGCCCCCTCCCTTATGCACGCCCCCTCTCAGCCTGCTATAGTGCTGTGAGGCTGATTGCGTCATAAAGGGGCGGGGCTACCGTGATGCCGCGATTTAGCCCCGCCCCTTTATGACGCAATCAGCCTCACATCACTATAGCAGGCTGAGAGGGGGCGTGCATAAGGGAGGGGGAGAGCAGACATGATGAGCACCGCCCACACGTCCCATCACACACAGGGAGACGGCCTCAAGTACCAGGCATGTAAGTGTCTAAAATCATTATCGCACTTCTACTGCAGCCACTTAGCACACAACAACAGTGCTGCTAATGGTTTACTAGGGTGCAGGGGCACATATTAACAATGTATGAGGGTCATCAGAGGTGGTTGGTTCCTATGCAGATTACCGCAACCGCGCCGCAACCGCGCCGCAAGTGCGGCACAAGTGCGGCAGATGCGGTAGATGCGGCAGATGCGGTTTTCTCACCGCATCTGCCGCGAACGCGGGTAAGCCCGAGCCTGACTCGGGGTTAACGCTTCTGGTAGTGAATGTTAACCCGAGTCAGGCTCGGGAATAACGCTAGGAAGGTTAAGTCCGGTGCAAACCAATCAAACACTGCATGCTGCTCGCAGTGGACCAAGCACGAACTGTACCCGACCACAGTGATGCTCGCTCCAGGACTTTGCAAGCGTAAAACACCTGAACTCTGAACCCTAAGGCCGGCTTCACACCACGATTTTCAGGATCCGGGGCTGTCCAGCGTGAACTGGACAGCCCCGGATCCAATTTCGGTGCCAAAGTATCCCTATGGGGCCAGATGGCAGTCATTGGCCAACAGGTTTCCATCTGTCCGGGAGGATCTGGGAGAATGCAGGTTTTTCTCCCAGACACAAAATCTGGATTTTCTGTCCGAGGAAAAAATCAGATCCTCCCCTAACATGGGGGTCTATGGCGCCAGATCCAACGAAGAAAAATCGCTTTCGGCTGCCGGACGCCTAGTGCTGAAGCTCAGCGCCGGGCGGCACCGACTTCAGAACCGTGGGTGCTCCCTGCTGGTATTTCAGAACCGTGGCTAGCGGGGATTTTGAAATTTCAGCAGCTGCAGCTGTGATCTGCCGAATTCGGCAGAAAACCGGACCGGGGGGCATATTTGCCCTGTTTGTCCGTAACTGTCATGGTTCTGTCCGGTGCTTCCTACAAAACACCAGACAGAACCTGACAGCTCAAAAACGTGGTGTGAAGCCGGCCCTACAGGTTTGCTCAACATCAGGAGGTTTCGCCACCCGAACCAAACTTTGAAAGGATCGCACATCGCATTATTTCTCCCCAAAATATGGGAAATTTACTAATGTTATGCTTCAGAATAGAAGTTTACTATTATATCACTCATTCCTCCCTTTGATAAAATATCCCAGTAGGAGGCTAACTAAAATAACTGTTGGCCATATTCATACTGCATATCTGATAACTATGGTTCTTAAGTAAATCTCCATTGTGTATCAATTAAAAAATGTGCTTGCACTTTGGGGAATATGTGGATTAAGTTTTTCAAGTTTACTCTGTAGCTGTGAACCCTCCCTTTCTTTCCCCTTCGAAGTCGAATAAACATATCATGAATGATGTAACATACTTTATTCCACCAGAGATCCAGACATAAACAAACCTTACTGGCTGTAGCAAGAGCTATGCCGAAAGGAATTTCACTGCAACAAAGAACCTTATTAACTTACAATGATTCCAGCAGTCCAGGGGTTCAGAAGAAAGAGGGCACACACTAGGAATGTGCAGGCCAGAACCACACTGATGGACAAGAGCAGCCAGTGGCGGAGCCCAATATATTGCTCCCAGAAGAGGAACGGGTAGCCATTTGGATAACTTGATACTCCCAGGCTGGTATAATTGTTGCAAATGGCTCTAACTTTCTCTATAGCTTCCACAAAATCTGATGTTTCTCGTAGACCGTTGAGGTAGAAAGGAAACTGGGCATACTCTATTGGCTCAGCGGCGTGGACTGAAAAGCAAATAAACATGGGGATCAATACCAATAAACACAAGCAAGAACATGAAAAGAGGAGAATTATATAGCTGCGGTAAAAGAAGAAAAACACAGAAGGACTAGTAGAGCTGCTGATAATGACTGAGCCAGAGAAACATCTACGAAGATGAAAAGGTCTTTGTTTTAAGAAATTTAGAACATATGATCATTTAATAGTCTGGGAACCTTGATTTTCCATGCTTCTTTTATCATGTAACGGTAACCCTAGATCTACCACAATAAGGAGAGAAAAAAGCTAGATATATAAATTCCAGTCAGTCATACTGCTAGCGTTCAGTTACTGTCGTTGTGTGTTCCAGACCCTGCAGGGTCATTCAGTTGACTTGCTAAACATGATTTGCCCTATTATAATCTCAACTATAAATTTTCATTAAGACAAGGTTTGGCTGGCTGCCATAAAGCTCTAGGGTTCAGATACTGTAAAGCTATTTTTTTTCTAGACTTTTTAGCCAATGACATTTTTTTTCTCAGAATATGTAAATCTTGCCCCTTTCTAAAGCAAGAAAAGAAGCAATAACAATAATAATACCAATTACTATTATGTTGTGGGATTGAGGATCAGTTTTCAACAATATGTTAAATATGAAGGAATATTCACTTAATTAAATGTGAGATCATGTTTAATTCTGGCTGAATGGAAAAGACACAAATCTTTTTTTCCTCCTTCTTCTTTAACAGAAAATAGAACGCTAAAATGGTTGTCAAATGAAAACAGAGCAGTCTCTGAAAGTGTGGTAGATCTGCACAATATCATCTAAAAACAGAGCCAGGATGGAGGAAGCTGTTCATAAACAGTTTAAGGCTTCAGGCAAAGTCCTACTTACTTGTCCTGGTTTCAGGCATGTAGTCTGCTTTGTCGTGGACCCACTCTGGAGGGTGCGGGCGGATATTGGCCTGAGAAGCCGCATAGGCTACAGGGTCATTACTCACCCAGGCCGTTAAATAGATGTAGAAGGCATTTGGATGAATGATCCCATCTGCGTCCACAAGGCGCTGTTTAGTTAACTGTAGAACACACATATGTGGAAAGTTGTCACATAACCAAATCTGATTTAGCTCACAAATCATATGCAAAACTACAATCTTTATGGACCAGACATTGGAAATGCATTATCTTAAGATAATCTCCTTATAATGTGCCAATATAAGTCAATAAATCTTGTATTTCCGATGCCTCGATTATACGTCTTGGCTTGTAAATGAAACTCTAATTTTACATAATATAACGGTGTACATGTGTTAGGCCCCTTTCACATCAGCGGTAATCGCTGATCGCGGCAGTTGCGGTGAAAAAACCCGCAACTGCCGCGATTACCGCATAACGGCCGCACTTGCGGTTCACCTGCAGCAAGCCCCATGCAATGTCTATGGGGCTGGCGGTAAGTGTGCGGCAGGTGCAGCAAGTGCGGTTTCGGCACTTGCGGCAGATGCAGCCGCAAGAAAACCTCGGCTGACTGCGTTTTTTTCGCGGGCATCTGCGGCAAGTGCCAAAACCGTAACTGTACTGCTCTTGCCGCAAGCCCCATAGATATTGCATGGGGCTTGCAGCAGGTGAACCGCAAGTGCGGCCGTTATGCGGTAATCGCGTTTTTTTTTCACCGCAACTGCCGCGATCAGCGATTACTGCTGATGTGAAAGGGGCCTAACACACATAACAAATGTGGACCTGGTATGGGAGGGCTACAGTCACCCTAAAGCAGGTCAGACTTGCTAAATAGCTACTGGATGAACGGTCTCTTCTCATCAGTTACTTCTCCTGGCTCCCCCATTCACATGATCACTTAGATCAGCCGAGCATTCTTGACTTTTTCCCAATTGTTCTAGGTACTAAAGATGAGATTACATGTCCAGTAATCATCCGTTAGAACAAATTCAGCAGCAACCTGTTGGTAATAAAGTTGCGCAGACACAACTTTTTTGTCCATCCCCGACAAAAGATATTTTTGCAGGATCTGTTTTATTTTTATCATGGGAGACTAAGCAAAATGGATCCATTAACGGATTGCTATTCAGCCATCTGTTTTTCTGTCATTTGTAAATTATCCGTTATTTGCTTACAGGATCCGTTTCAAATGGCAGATAACTAGCAACCAGTTCTAATTTGGATGATTACTGGATACATGAACTCAGCCTAAAAAGGGTTTTTCTTGGAATGGAAAGATAAGGGCATGACATGAATTAATGAAACTTCTATTCATCTGATAACACAATGTAACACAATTTTTGTTCCTGGCTTCCAAGTGTAATATTTCAACTGCTTATGTGTAAAGACTATGGAAAAATGCCTACATTCTGCACAAACTTTGATTTTATGACCACAGCAGCGAAAAATGTCATAATTAGTGTGTCAAAAAAGGAAATTACACTATGTAACAAATTTTTATTTTTTTTTGTTCCTGGGTACAAAGTGTGTTTTCCTAACCCGTTATGCCTAAAACAAGTAGAAAATAGTTGTTGTTCCACAAAAACTTTGCTTCTGTGATCAGGACAACGAAATTTTGAAATTTGGCTGTTTGAGAAAATTCTCAATTCGTATTCAATACTGAGACAATGTCATTGTCCTGATCACAGAAGCAAAGTTTCTGTGGAACAACAACTATTTTCTATTTGTTTTAGGCATAACGGGTTAGGAAAACACACTTTGGACCCAGGAACAAAAAATAAATAAAAATTTGTTACTGTACGGTCAGACACGGCCATTACACAGTACATAGCAGGGACACATATAAGATTATCTCAGCACAGGAGATGTAGTATGATCAGACCATGTCCCTGTACGATCAGACACGGCCATTACACAGTACATAGCAGGGACACATATATAAGATTATCTCAGCACTGGAGATGTGGTATGATCTGACCATGTCCCTGTATAGTCAGACACATCCATTACACATTACATAGCAGGGAGACATATATCAGATTATCTCAGCACAGGAGATGTGGTATGATCAGACTATGTCCCTGTACGGTCAGACACATCCATTACACAATATACAGCAGGGACACATATACAAGATTATCTCAGCACAGGAGATGTAGTATGATCAGATCATGTCCCTGTACGGTCAGACACGGCCATTACACAGTATATAGCAGGGAAAAATATATAAGATTATCTCAGCACAGGAACATTTTTTTAAATGAAGAACTTATTATTATTACAAGATCTATTGATTAAAATGAACTTTGTTTGCAGGAAAACCCCTTTAGTATTAGTGAACAGCATATACACTACAGATATTTATCCAAATAGACACATTTGTCCTCTGAGCGATTACATTAGAAAGCAAGGGGGTATAGCCATATGAGTTTGATTTGTTTTCTTAAAGAAAAATGATAAACATCTCAGTTTTTTAATTACCCTTGAAGTGAATGGAATGGCGCTGAATAAACAGTTGCTGCATTCCTAAGAAATATGACTCCCCATCTAACAAAAACATTTCTCCTTTCTTTCCCTCTTCCCCTTGTAATTACACTAGCAACCCTGTTCCATTCTTGAATCCAATCCCCTCCTGATGGACCAGTGTGCTCAACAAATGTCTACAGCTGGGGGGTGAGGGTGGTGCTGGGAGGGATGACCAAGCTCCAGAAACATTTTGCAGAAACAAAGCAATGCAGAAGAAAAAAAATGACCTGGCAAACATCCCCCCTCACGTCTGGGTGCAGTTAACCTTCGCTGTTAACACTGAAGGAAATGCCACCCAGTAAATGAAGGAGAGCAATAAAAAATAAAACATCTGTATACGTGATCTTATGACTTTTCTTCCGTGGCTCAAGTATTTACTAAATGACCATTTATTCTAATATTAACTCATTTATTGCTGCGATCCAATGGTAGCTCCCATGAGACCAAGGATGGTGACCTTCAACGTCAAGGGCAATCACAGAAGGATAGGCACATCCATTTCATCACTATTTGTAAAGGAAGGCTACAGCAGACAAAAAAACCTGGCAAAACTCCACGCCGAGGTCTTCTGAATGAAATGAGAAACAGTGACAGGAGCACAACTCTCTTATTCGTGCCCCCAATGATTTGAAGTATCTGGAGTTAATTAATCGTCTGGAGATGGAATAACAGCATGTCTTCAAGATGTGTCTGGCAAAGTACATCTCTACTGCAAGACCACTGCTAGGAGGTATTTCATCTCAGGTCTTGGCATCAAATTCCACATTGAACATGTATGTAATTATTGTAGCAGAAATAATTAGATTGTTGTGTCGTCTCACATTCTAAACGTCTCGCTCTAAACCAGCTAATGTTTATAGATGTGAAAACAGAAAAGTCTATCGCAGCAATAACTCCCCCAAAATTAAGTATGCCCAAGTTCCAAAACACAGCGACATTTTGACATGTATATTGGCATTAAGATAGGCTCAACTTTTATTGGCTTTAGGCTGCGTTCACATGCTGCGTATTTTATCGCTTTTTTTACGCGCGTCTTTTCAAGGGAAAAAACGTGCGTAAAAAAAGCGCGAGAGAACAACTCAATTCAACTTCAATTGCGTTTTTTTACGCGCGTTTTTTCCAGTGCTTATAATGGGGCCTATGGAAAAAATGCGCGTAAAAAACTGGAAAGAATTGACATGTTCATTCTTTTTACGCACGCGTTTTTTGCTCCAAAAACGCTGCGTAAAATTACGCGATGTCTGAAAGGCACAAAGTGAATGTCCATTCACTTTGCTGGGAAACGCAGATGCACATGCGTTTTTGGGGCAAATACCGCGTGTAAAAAAACGCGCAAAATACGCAGCGTGTTGAACGCAGCCTTAGCTGTACTCACACGCTCCCCTATAAACCATGGAGGCCCGTGAACGGCTGCACATCACTACTGCAGGTCGTAAACTGCGAGACTGGTGTGGATCACCATAGCGGTGGACATGGAACCAGCATGGGATTAAATTAGTGAGTATAAATTACTTTATTTTATACAATTTTCTTTTTGTAGATGATTTTCTACTTACTGGAAACCCCGTTTTTTAAACGGGAAAGCACAAGTTATTTTTGATTGTTTACAATTTCTTCAATATGGACGACTTTCTTAAAGGGAACCTGAACTCTAAAGGAGGATTGTAACCTGCTGAAGCGCCAAGACAGGGCGCGAAACGACGTTGTACCCCCCGTCCTCCCACCCGCTGTGCACAACCTGTCGTATGAAGACTGAATAAATATCCACTGCCAGAAGCCTTGAGTGCGGCTCCATTTCTTCTTTATTTGATTGAACCTGAACTCTAAAAATGAGCCCCCAGGCTCTTTTAAACCTGTCCCTGCACCATGGTAATCCATTTCTATCCATCCCTTTGAGTCCATAAAGGGGCGCGTCAGGTTCCCTTAAATATACTTGCAACCCCCATTTCCAACAATAACTTATCCTAATGATTACATATCAAAACTTCTTGTGGGACTCCCAATGAACAGCATTGTTTATAAAAGCACAAATATAGATTTATCATTGTGTCTGTGTCTCATCCCACTTTATTCTACCCATTAGACAGTAGCCATGAAATAGCATGGAAATCTGACATCACAATGAGCCAAAGATGTCAGTAAAACATCACAGTGGTCCTCTAGTTACACAGTGTCAAAAGTTAATGTAACTGTAAAAAACAATTATACTAAAAAAGTCTTGTTTTTCATTATTTGCAAAATAGAGTGGGTGCAAATTGATTCACATGTCCAATTCCAGCAGCAACGACAATGGTCAGTGGCTACCGCCAATACATGGCACTATCAGCAGCTCTTTTCATTAGCAGGCCAGGTGTAATGTTATCTTTGGACACCAGGACAGCTAATCAAAAGAAGAACCACAGATCTCATAAGGTTAGGAGGTGGTACTCCTGCTCTCGTGGTGTGATCAAAAACACTGTAATGGCTATGGAATGGGACAAGGGAATCAATTTGCACCAACTCTACTTTAGGCTAATTATTTTAATAATCATAGATTTCAACTTTTGTGAAACAGTGGTTAATATTTTACATTATTCACGGTCTTACCCGACTTAGATCAATAGGTTTATCTATGTTGCCGGTCTGTATTAACAATTTGTAAGCTAGCACTGCATCATCGGAGCCGTTCCTGTAATTATTATAAGTAATTTTCCCAGATTCCCATTCACTGTCAAAGGTATCCTGTAGTCCTATAGGAAAAAAAAGAAAATTAAACAACCATCAAATTATGCATGCCAAAAAAGCTGTTAAACATTATATCATCCTATCACTGAAAATAGAATTTTCAGATAAACTCAATTTCCTACAAATTGCAGTAACCCTCTGTCTACTATATCGCTGCACAACCAGCTCTACCCTTTGCTACTGTACTCACAAATCCCTTGTAGACTGAGCCCTCGCAGGCAGGGTCCTCTCTCCTACCGTACTCACCCATTCCTTGTAGACTCACGGGCAGAGTCCACTCTTCTCTCCTACTGTATCCTCACCCATACCATGTAGACTGTGAGCCCTCGCGGGCAGGTTCCTCTCTCCTCTCCTACTGTATCTCACCCATTCCTTGGAGACTGTGAGCCCTCGTGGGCAGGTCCCTCTCCTCTCCTACTGTACCCCACCCATCCATTGGAGACTGTGAGCCCTCGTGGGCAGAGTCTACTCTCCTCTCCTACTGTATCTTCACCCATCCATTGTAGACTGTGAGCCCTCGTGGCAGGTCCTCTCTCTCTCCTACTGTATTCTCACCATTCCTTGTAGACTGTGAGCCCTCGCAGGCAGGGTCCCATCTTCTCCTGTCTGTGCCCTGTATTACTCATAACTATTGTACTTGTCCATGTATGCCCCTTTGTCACATGTAAAGTGCCATGAATTTAATGGTGCAATAATAATTAATAATAATATTTTATAAATTATACTTCATGTTATTGATCCCACTCATCAAAAGGCTGAATATATTACAATAACCAACATCCGTTGTTGATTATTTTAATAAACATCGTCAATATTTTTTAAGTAGAATTATTCAACAGAATAAATGAAACAAGGGACTAGAATAATAAATTAATTAGATGTTATATAATAAAATGGATATTTATCCGGGAAATAATAAAAAAAATAAAAATATTAGGAATGTCAGACTCAGACCTACGCACAGGGAAAGTACCTTCCTTAGTAAAGGATGGCTTAGGGGAGCATGTCTAACAATTTATTGGAGGAAACGAGCCACTTGTAATACAATTGGGCTTTCAGTCCAAAGATTTAATGTATGATCTGGGTCAAAGAGGGTTTCCTCTGCTCTATGATGCCCACAGCCTTTCATAGGGAATATTGAGACACCCTCTAAAATGAGTTATTTCATGCCAAATGTAAAAGAATTGGCATATATTAGTGAATCAAAAGTTAGAACAGCAACATTTACATTTTTAGTTTGTGCCTCCATTTTCGTTTTGGCATCAGATAAAGCAGACATATTATGTGTCATTTTTTAAATTGTTGCTGTAATTAACAAAGCTTGTTATTGAGGTTGCCCAGACACTTATTAAAAATAATTCACAGGATGGTGCATAGTAATAACAAACATATTACGCACACCCACATTATTGATCCCCATGACTTAAAAGTTCTAATGTTTCCAGTCTGTCAGTCAGTCTCTACACTTCCTGCTTTATCTAGACGGACACATGACCTACAATCAACCAATTACTGGCTGCAACAAGTTACCGCTATAGACATGTCTGTCCAGCAGCATGGATGAAGACCAGCAGAAGACAAAGGAAGCTTTGGAGCAGGAGTGGACAGGAAAGGTAAGTATTACTTCAAGCATTTAACATATTTCTTAGTGTATATAAGAGAAAAATAGAGGTACAACCCATTGGTGTTTGCATTAAATATACAATTAGCCATTGCAGTCTAGGGTTAGGTTGCTTAATGTGAACCTTTATTGTATTCCTGGTTGAGTAGCAAAGAAAAAAATTAAAATACCTCTTTACTGTTAAGTGTTGATATTTTGCATGTGTTTTTAGAACCTGCTTACATAACGCCATTCATTTCCACAACACTTTACAGACATTATCATCACTGTTCCCATTGTAACTGATATTCTAAATTCCCTGTCAGGATGTCTCTGGAGAGTGCTTGGAAACTGGAGTACCCGGAGGAAACATACACAAACACAGGGGGGAATAACCACAGTACATGGAGGAAACTGATGCAAACAAACTCCTTGCATATTATGCTTTTGGTGGAATTTGAAGAAAGCACCTCCGTGCTTTAAGGCTAGAATGCTGACCACTAAGCCACCATGGTGCCCAGACTTTTCATATACGCACCACAATAGAGAAGAGCAATCGTTTCCCTGCGTCCCTAGTTTGTAAATGAGTTTTCCACGATCAGGAAAGTGGACCCTAAATGCTATAAAATACGGTACATAAACTAACAAGCAGAGCAGGTTCTCTCTCCTCAGGTCTAGAGACAGCTCTCTGCCACTGCTCAGGTCTGTGCGTTTTGTGATTTACAGCTGCAGCCAGCAGCTTGTGCCATCTACCTCATCAAAGTCACAGAGCTCAGTAACTGGGTACAGCAGTGAGGTGCACTGACGACAAAACATCGCTGTTACAACCAAAACACCAAAGACACAAGTGCAACTGGAGAGCCGGCTCTGGACCTGAGGAGGGAAAATTACCTACTCTATTTGTGATTTTAGGTATTTTAGAGCATTTGAGTTTCACTGTACTGAAAGAACAAAATCCTATTAATCCAACAATATCTACATGGCGTTTAGGTAGGTCTTCTACCGCTCTCCCAAAGTGTGCCAGTTGGTTAACTGCTTACTTCCACAAATCTGCCATAGTGAGTTCATGTACGAGTGATACTTTAAATACCAAAAGAGACAAGCTCTGGAAGTGAGATAATTGAGAGAATGTCAAAATGAGAATAAATAGCTGGAAAGTTCACAGAGAATGGTCTTTATGGCCTATTAGAAGACAGAAAGTGGAGCCAGGCATGACCAGGAAGGAAGAGAGGATGCATGCCATATTCATCATGAGCCATACTGAGCTACTGTTCAGCAGGTTAAAATAAAAAGTTCTGTGATGAGAGAACTCAAGAACTAATAAAAATACTTTAGTTTTTGGGCTTGATATAGCATCTCAGCTGCTTCTTGAGCACAGTGTGAGTGAACACGATTTTGTCAATTTGTTCCATCTGTTCAACTTGTGCAGCTAATACAAGATGTGGGATCTGCTGCCAGCATGTGTAAAGATCACAGCCAACATCTATTCACTCTCAACTGCTCCTTTCCTCTTTGCCATCCTGTTAGGGGAGAGGGAGCACAGGGAGACACTGAGCCTCTCAGCATACTAGTGGTGGCAGGCAGGTAATCTGGAGCACATTTCATACAGGAAGCCATAGCTCAGCACACGCTGACCACTGCACAAACATACATGACAATTCACAGCCCGGAGAGAAAGAAGAATGAGAGGACGAGATAGAAGACCCCCTACAATTGTACTAGAAATGTGAAATCCAACTCTCCATTACAGTCCATCAATCCCAAACACATGTTATCCTTCTCACGGAGAGGTGCTTAAACCTGCATTCTTGCTGAAAGCTAGTTAATGCCTTTTGTTGTTTTCACAGGAAATAACGTTCACTACCACTAACACACATAACTAGGTTCATTCATTTATAAGTGAAATAAAAGCAAAGATGTCTTTATATATGTCTGAAAAGCATAAGGCATGGTGAATGTCCAATGTGTAAGTACTAATACATTGCCAATAGTATCAACATCTAAAAATGTGTAAGGACTAATACAGTGCTAATAGTATCAACATCTAAAAAATACAAATATCAAGAACTGTACACAGAACAATAAAGCTGTCTTATATAGCGACTTACTCAGAACCAAGCTACCTAACCACTTTCTAAGAACCTCCACATTACTTAACAGCTGCAGAAGAAATCACTATACTGTTTCCCAGATGGAAAGCAGTGGAACTCCTGAGATGAAAAGATATCAGATTAAAAACAAATATAAAATTACAATGAGAGCACAAAAAAAAAAAAAAAAAAAGAAATCGGTTGGAAGGGAGATGTTATCATTTTTTAGGAATGCAATTACAAAGCTACAGTTGCTTAAACAGAATTTCGCCTAATCTGTACCTCCTTTAGCTATGTGGTGTTTTCTTTAACCGATCACTGACGCTTTCTTTGCTTTGTACAACTCCCCATCACAGTGAAAGGCCTAAAACAATAAGACTAGTAAAAACTTGTGAAACCTTCGGAACAATGAGGCATGTCTCAAAGAGATTACACACAGCTAGACCTACCCACCGGAGAATGTGACCAGAAATGCAATACCACCCAAGTCTAGCAAGCCACAAAACCACAACTGACACACAAAGTTCTTCCAATAAATACCCAACAAAGGCTCAGAAATAGATCAGTGTCTGCATCAATCCACAGAGTGAACGTCCCAGATGGCTCAGCTTCCCTTTGTCACTCTTGGCATTTTAGCACAAATTAAACTGATAAAATAACAGGATTAAAGAAAAAAAAAAAATCACCTTCTCTGTTCTGTCGTTCCTGTTCACAGCCAATAGAAAGTCAAAAAAACTACTCTTATATAAAAGCCCTGAAGCCATAAAAGTTTGTGTCATATTTGTACAAAAATAATAGGAAACTGTTAACCAATCATTATAGTATATGAAGAACACATAAATGACTCACAACGATGACTTGTAGCTGACCATACAATTTCCATCTGAAAATTAAATTGGTGATATTTTTGTATATACTGTATTTTTCAGACTATAAGACGTACCCCACCAGACCATAAGACAAACTCAAATTTTAGAGGAGGAAAACAATTGAAGCAAAAGATGTGGTCATGACACTCTATTGTTAGGGGGAGAATCTGCTGCCAACACAGTTATGGAGGTAATGTCCCCAAATTCTGCACTAATGTCACATCCTGGGCCACTTCCAGGTATATACTCTATGTCCCCTATCCCGGTATATGATCGCTTCCCATCCAGGCATATATGATCCAACATCCAGGTATATATTATCCAACATCCTGCTATATGGTCACCATCCTGGTATATGGCCCTGCTCCTTGTATATATGATCCAACATTCTGGTCCCTCATCCTGGTATATATAGTTCCTATCCTGGTGCATGATCCCCCATTCTGGTGTATGTCTATCATCATGGTATATAGTCCCCATTCTGGTAAAAGGCACCTTATCCTGGTAAATATGATCCAACATCCTGGTATATGTCCATCATCGTTGTATATAGCCCCCATCTTGGTATATGGCCCCCATCCTGGTTTATGGTCCCTCATCCTGGTATATATGATCCAACATCCTGGTATACGTTCCCCATTCTGGTATATGAACCATCATCCTGGTATATGATTCCCTATCCAGGTACATGCCCCATACATGCTGGTATATAGCATCCATCCTGATATATAGCCCCATCACCCAGTTATATATGACCCCCATCCTGGCACACACAAAAAAATGTAATGAGTATATTCATTGTCCATCGCTCCACGGAGCAGCGCAACGTCCTCTTATGTCTTCTCATACCGCCAGCTGATCAGGGTGTAAGCACTCAGCGATGACATCACAGACATGTGCCAGCGCTCCACACACAGCCAGCTGCCAACATAAGAGGACATCACGCTACTTCAGGGGGAGCGATGGATGGTAAGTATAATCACCCTTCCGCTGTCAGGAACTCTTCCTTCTCCCGGGATGATGTGCACGGGAAGCAGTGAATATCCACGTGATTGCTTTAGAGTTGAGAGGTGATGGGTGAGGTGGTGGGGAGGGCAATGAATATTAAATTTATTAAACAGTGGGCACACGTAACCACAGGAAGGAGCTGTTGCAGCCTGCTCCTGCCTCCAGTGACCCCTCCACCAGCGTTGCATCTCCCCAGCCAGAGCCAGGTACCGTACATCCGGAATATAGAAGAATGAAAAATGACTGTACCTGGAAATCTAAGGGGTGAATTATTTCAGGGGAACTATGAAGTAAAATAAAATAAATCTAAATTAAAGGTGTTATCCACTACTCGCACAACTCCTTTCGCCCCAACATCTGTTGCTGTCGCTGTCCTAGCAGTATCGGCCCTGGCTCTTCTGGGGCCCATGTGACATTGTTACGGCACACAATCCCTGCCACATAACAACACTGGCATTCCCGGCTCATCTTTTAAACAGTCTGCCTATTACAAAGTTCTGTGTGCGTCACACCGCAACAATTATGTTGCGCCAAGTTGACTAATTAAAAAGAGGATCTGGGTATGCTGATAGGTAGGAAATGGTTCGTAGAGTTTGCATTCATTAGTCATGGAATACTGACCTGACGTCTGGACCAGGGCCATACAAATCAATTAGGTCATCTTCAATAGATATACTTAAGTAAAATATCTAATTTACACTAGATGACAACCACTCAGACTGTTGATGCACACATCTCAGTAGTAGCACCATCCGGACAACATAAGTACTTGTTTTGATGGTTTTTTAAGAACATTTGGGTGTGTACATCTAGTAGTCTAACACATCATATTATCACAGATCAAACTTCATGGTCTTACCTTGCAGCCAGTCTCTGAAGTAATGGAGCCACATTTTGGGAAGTTGGTTTTCACCCTCTAGTAAAACGTACTTAACACTGGAAAAACTTTTGTGCAGGTCATAAAGCAATCGCTGTGCACGGGGATAATCTGCCTTCTGTGTCACCACATACATGTTGTAGAAAGAAAAGTACTTAAATTGGGCAGCAATGAAGTCATACTCCCGGGTTTCCCGAGGCACAATATCAGTGAGATCCAATCCATCTCGGACACGTGTGGTGCCATATAAGCTAATGCCAAGCAGTGCCAGGAAGACCAATATCACCACAATCTGTAAGCAATAAAGGGGAACAAAAATATGATTTATCAATATTAAAATGATGGAAGATTTAATTAATGTTATATTAGCTAAAGACTATGCTAGTGTTCATGACATAGCTATATCTGAATTAATACATTAAGATTGTTAAAAAAACATAGTACATTTGTATTTGTTTATTGCATGTGATGTTTTTTTATTGTTCAAGTTGGTATTTTATACTCAGCATATTGAATGTATCGCTACACAATATAATGGTTTCCAATTCACAAGGGAGAATAACCAATGGTCACTTTATATGTTAATAACGTGGCAACAGGGATTTACCTTTGTTGTTGGCTTCAACAGAAAAGGGGCATAATGCTTCTCTGCAAATGATGCTAATGTCCACTTGCTACACGAAGGGTCAACACAGTTAAAACCAGACTCAAGTAGGTCCCGCGTGGAGTTTGTGTTCTCTGGAGCCAGACTGCTAGCATCATGGGATGTAGACACTGATGGTTGCACAGAGATTTCAGACAGAGGCTCTGCTGTGGTGTAATATGACTGAGTCCGTGGGTCATACTCTGTCCGCAATTGGACGGTTGATTGCATAGTGATTTGCGTTTCCCGAGCAAAGCTGTGGCTACTGTATGGTGGTGGTGGGCTGTAGCTTGTATTCTCATTGTTATCCCTGTATACTTGGGGCTCAATCTGGATCACTCTAGTAACACAGGGACTATAAGGAAAAATGAATTGCAGTTAACAAATACATCTGAGGCTTTCTAGTATCAAAATGACATTTAATTTTGTACTCTTTGAAGGGGGTCGTCTCTTAGGACAACCCTTATCCAAATCACCTATCAGGGCACATGAACATGTTTTTTTATGAGTCAGAATGTAGAGATCCTAACAAACGGGAGCTCTTGGTCTGATCTCTAGGCATTAAATCTTCAAGTGCTCAAGCATTTCTACAATTCCCCAAGGACAAGTAGTTTTTGATAGTGTACTCATGGCAATCAACTAATGCACCCAATTCATAGTATCAAATTTAGAGGCTACATACAAAGTGCCAGTACATTTTATACAGCAATTCCTTTCAGGTCTTTAGAAAGGTACCATGAGAAAATAAGTGCAAAAGCTAGTAACATGTAACAGCTGCCATGGTAAAATAAATTACGGTATGTATAAAATATATCGTATAACATAGAATGTCTAGTTGGAGAGCCTAAACTCAATCCCTACACAAAGAAGCAAAAGAACCATACAATACAAAACAATATATATATATTAAATTAATTACATAGTGAAAATATAGATAATATACAATACATATAAGGAGAAAAATTTACTAAGATCTAACAAGGCTGCAACTCCATAAGTAGTCTGGAAATAAGAGGCTAAAGTAGGTTCCCAGGAAAGCTATGTGCGGTAGACACAAATACAAAAAAAAAAAAAAAAGATGATCCACAAGAGAGGGTTAATCACAAAAATATGCAGAAGAAAGTATATCCAAATGTCCACTAGCTCGTAGGTTAATTGTAGGTAGGTCAATTGAAATAATATAGTACCTGGTCTATACAGCAAACAAATATCCAGTACGTATATGTATCACTGTAAAAGGTTGTATACAGTACACCAAAAATGGAACAAGCTGCATAGCAATAAGACAACCCATGCTAGTGGACTATGTGGGAATCTAAGATTACTTAAAGTGCAATAAAAGTGCATGTATTAGTAATAGAGTGCATAAAGTGTTTGATAATTCAAATAAGATGTCAAATAGAATACATAGATTAACTGTTAGCACTTTAAATTAATACCATCTTTCCCCGATAGTAAGACCCCCCCGAAAGTAAAGACAGGGTAGGGGGAACAGGGGGGGGTCTGCTAATATAAGCCCCCCCCCCCCCCCCGAAAGTAAGGCCGCCTAGGGGTGGGGGGGGGGGCGCTGGGGAATATAAGGCCGGTATCTGTCCCCCGGTGTATCCAGGCTCCTCCAGTGTCCTGTAGGTGCAGCCGCGCTGGAGCAGATGGGGTTAATCACAGCCTAACTTGCTGTGTGCCCCTGCTCAACTCTGGCCAGCCTGATGTCACAGCAGCCCGGCTGGGGCTCTGGGTGGCTCCCAGGAAGCAGCGGGCATGGCCAGATGACGTCGTGAGCTCTGATTGGCTCGTCATCTGGCCGCGCCCGCTGGTTCCTGGGAGCCAATCAGAGCTGGAGCCGGGCTGTTGTGACGTCAGGCTGGGCAGAATTCAGCAGGGGCACACAGCAAGTTAGGCTGTGATTAACCCCATCTACTCCAGCACGGCTGCACCTGCAGGACACTGGAGGAGCCTGGACACACCGGGGGACAGCCAGGACAGCGGGGAGCCGGTAAGAAGCAGTGTGTATGTGTGAGTGTGTGTGTATGTGTGTATATTTTGTGTATATGTGTATGTGTATATGTGTATGTGTGAGTGTGTGTGTGTATATGTATGTGTGTGTATATGTGTGTGTGTGTATGTGTGTGTATATGTGTGAGTGTGTGTACGTGTGAATATGTGTGTGTGTGTATATGTGTGTGTATGTGTGAATATGTGAGTGTGTGTGTATGTGTGAGTGTGTGTATGTGTATATGTGTATGTGTGTGTGTGTGTGTGTGTGTGTGTGTGTGTGTGTGTGTGGATGGGAGGCTGCAGTGGCTGGGGCTGCCAATATAAGACCCCCCTCCCACCCCGAAAATAAGACAGGGTGCCACTTATGGCGCCCAAAAAAAAATAAGACACGGTCTTATTTTCGGGGAAACACGGTAGTAGTTGCACTTTTGAAGCCAATAAAGAGTCCACCTAGAATCCCCATATACACAACCTGACTGTATACAATGGATAAACTGCTGGCACCTCAGATGAATAGAAACAGCACTAATGTGGTCAATAAGGTGTTCAGCTAGAATACATGTACACATATTTGTTTTACATACATAGGTTCCTAAAAACACCAAATATATTACTCTACTGTAAAAGTTTACCTGCTGAAGCAACAAAAGATATCAAGCCTGCGATCTCTCCTGCGATACAGGTCCATGCTTAAAATGGCAGGAAATATCAGAAGCACCATGGCAAAGTTGAACACCACCACGACAGCAGCCTGAAGTACACAATACATAGTTCACCAATACAGCACATAAAGGAAAATTAAAAACACCAGTTAAAGAGGACCTGTCACCCGCCTGGTGCTTTCCAAACTGAAAGCACCACTAAATGCAGCGGGTCTGCTGCATTCAGGGAAGGAGTCTCCCATGTTTATAGCCGCCCTGTAAGCTGTAAAAACCACTTTATAAAGTGTAGAGATAACGAGTCCAGAGGCCTTACTGATTGAGTCCTCGCTGTTCCCTGGGGTCTTCCCCGCCCCCTGCCTCTCTGTGCCACCTCCTGCCTTTAACATCAGAGCTGGAGCCCGCCCTGCTGTATGCATACAGCATAATCTGTAGCGGGGCAGGCTTCGGCGCTGACGTCATAGGCAGGAGGTGGCACAGAGAGGCAGTGGCAGCACAGCGAAGGAAGAGGGCGGGGAGGACCCCAGGGAACAGCGAGGACTGCATAATCAGTAAGGCCCTTCGGACTCCTTATCTCTACACTTTATAAAAATGTTTTTTACAGGTTACAGGGTGGGTACAAACATGGCAGACCCCTTCACTAAAAGCAGCAGACATGCTGAATTCAGTGGCGCTTTCAGTTTAAAAAGCAAAAGGGGGGCGACAGGTCCTCTTGAAATAGTAAGTACTATAGTTATTTAGGAGACACATAATGTATACAGTCATGGCACAATGTTGGCACCCTTAAAATTGTTCCAGAAAATGAAGTATTTCTTCGAGAAAATTATTGCAATAACACATTTTGGTAAATATGTTTTTATTAAACATAAAAATAAATTGTTAACAATACAGAAATCGAGCAGAATTCACATTGATTACACACAGTTATTTTGAAGTCTAACATGAGATCTATGAAAATAAAGAACATAGATAACCTACACTGTGTGATTTATCTTGAAATCTAGATCAGTATAAATTGAAAGAAAAAAAGGATGATAAAAATATGAACTTGAAAAAATATTTAAAAGTATCCTCAATAAAGCGAGGAATGATGTAAACGAAATGTTGCAATAACACATTTTGTTGTACACATGTTCATTTCCTTTTGTGTATTGGAACAATAATACAACAAAAGAAAAAAAAAAAAAAAAAAAAAAGCAAATTGGACATAATTTTACTAAAACCTCCCGAAGTAGACTGGACTAAGTTGCTGCACGCTCCACTTAATATTCAGTTGCACACAGTTTGGAATAAATAACTGCAATCAATCGCTTTCTATAACCATCAACAAGCTGTAAAGTTTCCAGGTTCTTCATAGATTGCTGTATCTTCTGCCTTTGTCCAAGATGGAGTTTGTGCCTCACCTTGCCCTTGAACTTTCTGTCTGTCCTGTTATAAGGCCGGTTCCGGGCTTTAATCATTGCCTGAGTATTTTGTGCTAGTTGGTCTCGGAATCTCCTGGTTGCTGCAGGACTTGCTGCTCTGTGCTCTGCCTCATTACTCTCAGCTGCCTGCAGTCTAATGGCCACTTTACACACGGCTACATTTCTAGCTTATCCACAGGTAACTTACTGGCTGCAGTGAAATCATGGAGACATGGTTCTATCTTGTTGCTGTGTACAAATGGAATAATGTCTCCATGATTTCACTGCAGCCAGTAAGTTACCTGTGGATAAGCTAGAAATGTAGCCGTGTGTAAAGTGGCCATAAGGTGTATTATCCTGATCTTGCTGTTGATTTCCTCCCTTCAAGACCTCTTGGAGAAGAGGCCCATACTTCTGGACTTCCTGGGCCTCTAAGAACTTGATTTTACATTTAATGATCAGTGTATTTTCATCCGAGACTAAATCAGTTGTGGGATGTTGGACTTGAGTGGGACTTTTCTAAGAAGTACACTGAAAACCATTTGTTTGCTGGACACTTCTCTGCATATTATTTCTGGACATATACTTATTTGTTTGTCGGACTCTTCACTGCGTATTATTTCAGGACTTTTACGCATTTGTTCGCTGTACATTTCTCTACATATTATTTGTGAACACTCATTCACATTCTAGTGCTGGTTGCACTTACATTTAATTTTAGGATTTAGGCTATGTTCACAGGGTGTGTTATTGCACCATTAGTGTAACATTTTCGGCAGATACGCTATTGCAGTGAACAGCAGTGATGTCAGTTGTCCCAGCTAAGTCAATGCATTTCACATTTTTGCATTCAGACACTGAGCTTTTTACGGATCTGTTCTTCAAATTAAGAAAGGAACTGTAAAAAGAATGAGCATGTCCATTTATTTAGCGTTCTTCTACTGCGCTTTTACTCACCTCCCTGCGCTCCCACAGTGACCTCCAGCAATATTCTCATCCTGGAGACTGCAGTACCTGGCACTGCACCAAGTGACCAAGCGACGTTAGTCAGTCACATGTGCAGGGTCTTAGGGTACCGTCACATGTGGAGATATCGCCGGCGATTCCACAGGCGACGCTGGTGCGTTGGCCTGTCGCCGGCGACATCGCCAATGCGTCGCCTAATGTAAATGGGCGATGGCGACACGTCTGAGTGGTCGCCTGGTTTCACATCAGAGCTCTAAAACCAGGCGACCATTCTTGGGCGATGTGTGCTGATCGCCCTGTGTAACATCTCATGAGTGATGTGAAAGGCGACAGCACACATCGCCTATACCATTCCGGTAGGCATTTCAGGGCGTATTTACTAGCTCTGGCGGTCTGTGTGGATTGGTGGCAGCTCGAGCGTTCCGATTGGTTGTCTTGTTCCTCGGCGCCATATTTTGATGTGTGTGTCCAAAGGTGTATTACCCAGGAGCGTACATACTGTACAGTAGCGCATTGATGTCGCTTCTGTGTTTGCGGCTGTGTGCAAAAGTGCAGAGACAAATGTGTGTTAACAGAAACGCAATTGCCATTACATCCCAACTAAAGTCTGCATGAGCGCTGTAGTGGCAGCCTTTCTGTATTACATGCCGCAAAAGCATACAGTGAATCCTGTGGCTTTTGCGGCGCCTCTGGGCCCCCGTCAACATGTGACATATCTCCCGTGGGTTCATTCACCCGAGCGTTGTCAATCTTTTGGCGCCGCCTTCCTGGATGCTTTTCCTTCCCCTGCAGAATACTCAAAATGGCAGCACTCAGGCGAGCTGCAGTGTGGGGAGAGCCTGAGCTCCTTCTGCTAATAGCTACATGTGACACCAGGGATTACTGGTGTCACCAGCACCACACACATCCGCGCCTCCACAAGCAGGATGTCCTGCTGAGGGTGCAGAGGCGTCTGGAGAGTCGGTTGGGGATTCAGTGTAGCACCAAGCAGATCTGCAAAAAGATTGCAGATCTGAAGTTGAAGACACCCGGACGCATCACCATACTGCATAACAGGATTGCCCAGATGAGGAGTGAGTAGCCTGACAACATACACATACCCTTCTGTGTAAAGAAAGAGCTATGCAGCCACATGCCACTGTACACCCCAACATATATAGGTGCAATGTATGTGAGAGCTTCTTCATGACTACAGTTGCAGGATCATCTACCTGCAACATCCACATACACCCTAGATTCCCCTGTAACCTATATGTCTACTTTACCTAGCCACATACTGTCATATGTTGACCCTACCCACATATGACATAATGTTGGCGTCTCCTGCCATTCTTTCAATCTCGCTCATCCTGACCTAATGAACTTCAAACAGCACTGTTTATTTAGTCCCCACATATCAGGCCATGTTGTTCTTGTTAAAAAGTATATTGTTGCCTCAACAGGTAGGGACAGAAGCCCTGACCATCTCCCATCCCCTGCAGGAGGACCACCACCACCACCACCAAGCCAACCCGGGTCTCCAGGCCAACCGCCGGCTGGAACGCCGCCACAAGAAGAAGGGCCCACATCACCCCACTTGCCATCACCATCTGGCGTGGGGACCCCACGTGCTGATTCCACCACACCCGTTGAAGGAGACCTGTCTAGTGGGGACAATTCACCTCAGTGGTCCCTTCAGGACCCCGCAAACGGACAAGAAGGTGGGTGTAATGTCATTATTACTTATATATACTGTGCACTATATCTGTCTTTTTTGTTTTTTCACTCTTAATTTGTTTGTCTGGACCTTTGTTATGGGCTCACAAAAACACATATGCTCATCTTATAACAGATCATCCCAGCCACGCAGTGGATTGGGCAATAAGCCCCTCACCATCCCACCCCCCCAAATGGTGGATCCACAGCCCCCCGGTAAGTGCAAACACTTCTAATCAAACACACCTGATAAGTGTTAGGGTGCTTTCACATAACGATTTTCGGTCATCCGATTGTATCCGTTTCAAAACGGATACAATCGGATCCGAAATCGGATCCCATGTCTCCCTATGGGGATCGGATGTGCCACTATTGGCATCCGATTTTGCCACCATCCGATCCCATCCGAATTAATTACGGGCACAAAATCGTAGCCTGCTACGATTTGTGTCCGTGACTCACATCGGACAGCCTCGGATCACTGCTGATCCGAGGCTGATCCAAAGGCCCACAACATGGGAGCCTATGGACATCGGATCCGAGTTCACCTCGGATCCAATGTCGGCTTCGTACTCCCTGTCTTTCCCTGCTTCTGCTCCTCCACCTTCTTCCCTCTCCTATGCTATTCTGTGCCCCTGCTATGCTATTCTGTGCCCCCGCTTCTATATCCTCATCTATCCCTATCCTGTCCCCTGTCCTCTTCCCTGTGTGTAAAAAAATAAAAAAAAACCTCCTCCGGGAGTATACATCACCTCTCATCGGCTCCAACGCTGCAGCACCATCAGGGCAGAAGAGCCTGTGATGATGTAAGAGAGCCGGTCAGCTGACGAGTCATGTGACCGGATCTGTGACATCATCACAGGTCCTTCAGTCCTGATGGTGCTGCAGCGTAGGAGCCGGTGACAGGTGATGTATACTCCCGGAGGAGGTTTTTTTTATTTTTTTACCACAGGGAAGAGGACAGGGGACAGGATAGGGATAGATGAGGATATATAAGCAGGGGCACAGAATAGCATAGCGGGGGCACAGAATAGCATAGGAGAGGGATGAAGATGGAGGAGCAGAAGCAGGGAGAGACAGGGGACCGCAGGATCCACATGGATCCTGCATAAAATTGGATCGGATGGCTATTTGCCATCCGATTGCAGGGATCCGTGCCTGTCCGTGGGATGCTCCTTCAAAGTCGGATCCCACGGACAGGCACAAAAACGTAGTGTGAAATCAGCCTTAAAAACAGGTTACTGATGTTGATGTTCTGTATCCTCTGTAGGTGGCCCATCCCTGCAGGACCTGGAGGCGGGAAAACTGGACCTATTACACCGCCTCATTAAGGCCTATAAACGGGACCATCCCCCCTCTGCCCCTCAAGATGCCCATCGTATTCTATCTCATGTTTAATTTAAAAAAAAAAAAAAAAATTACCCACGTTTATGTGATTTGTCATTTTAATTGTATGGACCATGTTGGTCCTGTGTTTTAGCATTAAAATGTTTTTGGATACCATGTACTGTTGTACGTGTTTTTGTGAATGAATGTATATGTTCAATATTTGTTACCCCTGTAATGGGGTTTGACCCCATACCATTATTATGTACAAAAGGTTGACACAATACCACAAGTACATCTTTTGCGTCCTCAAAAGTGATTATTGGTCCCAGGAAAGAGATGCATGACCCAGTATGGTGTACCACAAAGGTATGGTGACATAATTTCAGATTTAAAGGGGTACATAAGCATTGTGCACATATGTACGGGACCCAGGGACAATACATATGGACCACATAACTGCAAACACACAAATATATGTGCGCACACATAATTTCAAGGCTCCAATATTATCTTCACCAAGAACACAACAATGATTTTATTAGACAACGCAGTAGCACAACACACAATATAAAAGAGCTGTACAAATTTACTGTACATATTCGTCACGCGAGCGCCGTGTTTTGCCTTGTTGCCCACACCAATGCGTCTAGCAATAATCCGCGACACCATCACACGAGAGTTGTCTATAAAGCACCGAGCCAATACGCATGTAACGATGTGGCACGGCGAACAAGGACACATTAAAGTAATGATTAGTGTTTGTTTGGAACCAATCACACGTCTTCAAGGCGTCACACAACATAATGTTAACGCCTATCTCCGAGATGCGGCTCAAAATTACGCCCACATCGCTAATGTGATGGCTCTGTGTGACGCGGAAGCGGCGACCAGCGACATGATCGCCCCTGGGCGACGCTCGGGCAATTTCCGGTCGGGTCGTTGCCCGAGCGTTGCCTAAGCTGTCGCCCAGTGTAAATGGGCGTCGGCGACCTTAGACGACACGCAAATACGTGCACGCGCACGTGCGTCGCCTATGGAATCGCCGGCGATATCTCCACGTGTGACGGTACCCTTAGAGTCACCGTTCACTGCAGCCTCCGGGAATGAGAACGTCGCTGAAGATCACCGTGAGAGTGAAGGGAGAGGAGTAAATAGCACAGTAGCATTCTCACACACAAGGCTGCGTTTTGTGAGGATCCATTCTTGGTGTATTTTCTGCACCAAAAATGGATCCTCACAAACCAAAGCCAAAAGCGCACCGTGTGAACGTAGCCTTAGTTGTTAGTTTCTGTTTCTTAATCTGTTTGATTATTATTTTGTAATATAATTATTTACCCAAACCCCTCGTCTCAGTTTTGTCATTATCTCACAATATCAGATTCCTAAGTATTTACATAATTGTTACAACCACTTTTCTTCTGAAAACTGCTCCAGGTCTCTCCTATGTGAAGGATGCCTTCTCCCAACAGCAATATTAAAATCTCTCCACAGGTTTTCAATGGGATTTAGATCTGGCCAGTTTAGGACTTTCCAGTGCTTTGTTGAGTCAATGCTCACCTTTAAAGTTGTGTGACACACAACCAGTAAAAATAAGCAAAAAATGGCAGCTGCTGCTGGTCCCATACTTCCACGTGCAATGTGGTCAATAATCCCAGGGACAATGTGTTGTTGGTCCGCGCTGCCACAGAAAACACGTAATCGAAGGTCTTCTGTGGCAGCACGGACCAACAACACATTGTCCCTGGGAACCTTTGGATATAGTTTGCGCAGACACCGATGCACCCTGAGCCTGCAGATCTACTTGAATTTCTTTGGAACTTGTTTGGAGCAGATTATCCATCCGACTATTCTACACTGCAACTTTTCATCAATTTTTCTCTGCTGCCCACGTCCAGGTAGATTAGGTACAGTGACATAGGTTGTAAACCGTGGACAATAGAGCAACAAAATCTCTGGAGATGGTCTTGCAAATTTGAGATCGTTGATATTTTTCAGCAATTTTATTTTCAAGCTATCGGACAATTCTCTTGTCTCCTTAAAGGTACCTTTACACGACGCAATATCGATTCGATATCGCCTGCAATTTCACGGTAGCGCGCATGTTTTTGGCACTTTTCCAAGATTGCCTTGGAGATGTTAGACGGGGAGATATCATAGGCAACGCAAGTAGGATTGTGAAAGCAACTTTCGTTCACTGGGTATGAGCAATCCAGCGATGTAATGAATAGGGGAAATTGCTTGCCACATCGCAATTGTGGTGTCACACTGAGCGATCCTACCACATCGCTTATGCAATATCACCTGATTTAATTGTCTGCACATAAATCAGGCATTGTCGATCCAGCGATAAATTGCAGTCGCATCGCCCTGTTACACGACACGATGCACTCACGATATCAATTGCAATTGACCACACCACGTGACTGAGGCGATATTGCAATCGATATTGCGTCGTGTAATGGTACCTTTGTGTTCTTCATGCTTAGGCTGGTTTCACACTGCTGTTTTTTCCCTGATCAGGTTTGTGTGCCAAAACCAGGAGAGGAACCAGGATAGGAACCAGGATAGGAACTTGCAGAGAAAAACTATAATTGAAAGATTGACACCTGTTCTGGGTTTTGGATACACTTCTGGTTTTAACACACAAACCGGATGGAACCTGATCAGGAAAAAACTGCAGTGTGAAGCCAGCCAAAGTGCGGCGCACGCAATGTCAAGATTGATTCATCTTCTCCTCTTTTTATCTGATTTCAGGTGTGATTTTCATATTGCCCACACCTGTCACTTGCCACAGGTGCGTTTGAAAGCGCCTCACATGCTTGAAACAAAGTTGTTTACCCACAATTTTTTTAAAGATGCCAACAATTTTGTCCGGGGAATTTAGGGAGTTTTGTGTGAAATTACGTCAATTTGCCTTTTTTCTTAGCTTTTATTTGTGTTGTTCCAATACACACAAAGAAAATAAACATGCGCAAGTAAAATAATTTCCGGGAGAAAGGTTCTAACACTTTCAGTTATGACTGTATATATATATGAATTACCAGTCAAATAGTATCTAAGGGCCCTTTCACATCAGCGTTTTTTTCAAATCGCGGCAGATGCGGTGAAAAAAACGCATCTGCCGTGATTACCGCATACCGGCTGCACTTGGGGCACGGTTGCGGCGTGGTTGCGGTTAACGCCATACAAGGTATAGGTGGACTTGCGGCAGGTGCGGTTTTGGCACTTGCGGCAGGTGCGGCCGCGAAAAAAAAATGCTGTCAGCCGCGTTTTTTTTCGCGGCCGCACCTGCCGCAAGTGCCAAAACTGCACTTGCCGCACCTGCCGCAAGTCCGCCTATACCTTGTATGGCTTTTACTGCAACCACGCCGCAAGTGCAACCGGTATGCGGTAATCGCGGCAGATGCGGTTTTTTCACCGCATCTGCCGCGATTTGAAAAAAACACTGATGTGAAAGGGCCCTAATATATCTATACAGAACAGGTATATATACATATAGGGAAATCATAAATACCAGTCAAATAGTATCTACTATATATATTCAGAACACAAATAGTATCTAATATATGTATTCAGGCAACACAGAGTATATTTACATCAATACCAGTCAAATACACTGTGAGCAGAATTATTAGGCAAGTTGTATTGTAGAGGATTATTTTTATTATTGATCAACAACTATGTTTTCAATCAAACCATAACTCCTAAATATCAAAGCTTAATATTTTTGGAAGTTGGAGTGAGGTTTTTTTCGATTTGGCTATCTTAAGGCCCAGTTACACACGCAGATAACTGTGCAGAGATAGTTGGCAGATCTCTGGTTGCAGTGAAATCATGGACACATTGTTCCATTTTGTGGCCGTGTACAAATGGAATAATGTGTCCATGATTTCACTGCAACCAGAGATCTGCGAACAATCTCTGCACAATTATCTGTGTGTGTAACTGGGCCTTTAGGAGGATATCTGTTTGTGCAGGTAACTATTACTGTGCAGAATTATTAGGCAACTTAATAAAAACCTAATATATTTCCATCTCACTTGCTTATTTTCACCAGGTAAACCAATATAACTGCACAAAATTTAGAAAAGGAGAATGTTGTGTACTCACCGTAAATTCCTTTTCTCTTAGCATCTAATTGGGGGACACAGGATGATGGGTTATACCATTCTGCCACTAGGAGGCGACACTAAGCAATTAAAAAGAGGAAGCACAGTGGCTCCTCCCAGCAGTATATAACCCCTTGACTGGCACAGACTAGCCAGTTTTGTGCTAAAGCAGTAAAAGGAAAACTACCTAAGCCGATAAAGCAACCAGGAACTTAAATAAGAAAACACCAACTAAATAAGACCAACAGGACCATGGAGGGTGCTGTGTCCCCAAATAGAGGCTAAGAGAAAAGGAATTTATGGTAAGTACACAAAATTCTCATTTTCTCCTTCGCCTCATTGGGGGACATAGGACGATGGGAAGCAGTCCCTGGGTGGGAAAAAAACATCCCAAACTGAAAAACACAGTCTACAGGCTAGCAGCCACTGCCTACAGGATACGTCTACCCAGACTCGCATTTGCCGAAGTCTGAGTATGCACACGATAATGTTTCACAAAGGTGTGTAGTCTGGACCAAGTTGCAGCCTTGCACACCTGCTCAGCCGTAGTCTGGTGCCGAATAGCAGGAGGCACCCACCGCGCGAGTGGAGTGAGCACGCAACCCCGACGGAATGGGCAGGTTGCGTAAAGAGTAAGCTTCCTGAATGGTAAACTTAATCCACCTGGCAAGAGAGGCTTTTGACACGGCCATCCCTTTTCGGTGACTTTCAGGAAGAACGAAAAGAGAATCCGACTTCCTGAAAGGTGCTGTCCAGACACGTAAAACCGGAGCCAAAGTGTGCAAGGCCTTTTCAAAGCGATGCATTGGGGCCGGACAAAAGGATGGAAGGACAATGTCCTCGTTCAAATGAAAAGTGGAAACCACCTTAGGAAGAAAGGACGGTATCGGCCGCAGCACCACCTTGTCCAGATGAAACGAGATGAAAGGTGCTCTACAGGAAAGTGCCGCCAGCTTAGACACCCTCCGGATGGAAGTGATCGCCACAAGGAAAACCACTTTCTGAGAGAGAAGGTGCAACGAAATCTCCCGGAGAGATTAGAAGGGCGGTTTCTGAAGTACCTCCAGGACCAGATTTAAATCCCAGGCCTCCGATACGGTGGAACAATACAAGAAACACCCTGCAAAAAAGTACGGACCTGAGGTTTCGAGGCCAATCGGTGCTGAAAAAGCACTGATAGCGCCGATACTTGTCACTTAAGAGAACTTCGGGAAAGTCCTTTGTCAAGTCCAGATTGGGGGAACCCCAGAACCGCTGGAAGCGAAAAACGTGTGGGTGGGACATTCCTTGACTCACACCAGGCGAAAAAAACCTTCCAGGTCCTGTGATATATATACGGGCAGAAACAGGCTTTCTCGCATACGCCATAGTGCGTGTGACGCTTTCTGAAAAACCCGCCTGAGTCAGAATTCTGGTCTCAAGGGCCACGCCATCAAACAAAGAGCCCCCGAGTTCTGATGCCAAAATGGGCCCTGGGAGAGAAGATCCAGACGGTCCAGCAGCCGCCAAGGAGCGTCTGCGGCGAGTTGCACGAGATCGGCGTACCACGATCTCCTGGGCCAGTCTGGGGCAACTAGTATCACCGTTCTGCGCTCCGTCCTGATTTTCTGAACCACTCTGGGAATGAGAGCCAGAGGTGGAAAGACGTACGGAAGACGAAACTGTGTCCAGTCCTGAACCAGTGCATCTGCTCCCAGAGCCCTGGGATCGCGGGAGCGAGCAAAACAGTTGGGAACCTGGGTGTTCATTCGCGACGCCATGAGGTCTACATCGGGAGTCCCAAAGCGAATGCATATCTGAGCGAAGACATCTGGATGAAGAGCCCATTCCACTGATGCAAGCCCCTGACGGCTGAGGTAATTCGCCGCCCAGTTCTCGACCCCCGGAACTGCTGACAGCACAGCTCCCGAAGATTCGGCCCAATGGAGAATCGGTTCCACTTCCTGCATCACTGCCCTGCTGCGCGTCCCGCCCTGATGGTTGACATATGCCACCGTCGTGGCATTGTCCGACTGGATGCGAATGTGACAGCCCATCAGGAGATAATGGAAACTTCTCAATGCCAAGTACGGTAAATGGCCCGAAGAGATTTATGGGCAGAGAAGACTCCGATGGAGTCCACCGACCTTGAGCCGTGTGATGCTGGAACATCGCCCCCCAACCTAGGAGACTGGCATCGGTGGTTAGTACATCCCACCGGACCGGCAGGAAGGATAATCCCCGAGAGATAGGTGACGGGATCAACCACCAACGAAGAGAGCGTCTCGTCGCCGCCGATAGGTGGAAAGACCAATGAAGGGTAAACGGACTGCAATTCCAGGCTGAAAGCAGGTCCAACTGTAATGGGCAGAGATGCAACTGTGCAAACGGCACTGCTTCCATCGCCGCCACCATCTTCCCCAAGACACGCATTGCAAATCGAAGGGAATGTGGGAGAGGACCCAGTAGTGTCCGGACCGCACAACGCAGAGAACGAGCCTTGTCCTGGGGAAGAAGTACAAGACCCTGAGACGTGTCCAGGACCATCCCCAGAAAAGTGAGCTTGCGGCTCGGAACTGGGGAAGATTTCGGCAGATTGAGAATCCAACCCAGCCGAGAGAGTGTGTCCATTGTGACGCGAACATTGTCCTCGCAATCCTTGAAGGACCGACCCTTGATCAAAAGGTCATCCAGGTAAGGGAGAATTGACACCCCCCGACCATGAATAACGGTCATGACCGCAGCCATGACCTTGGTAAACACGCGTGGAGCAGTTGCCAACCCGAAAGGAAGAGCTACGAATTGATAATGATCCTCGCACACCGCGAAATGCAGAAACCTCTGATGGGGACTGGATAACGGGACGTGCAAGTAAGCGTCCCTGATATCGATAGAGGCGTGAAACTCTTTCTGTTGCATAGACGTGATGACGGAACGAAGGGACTCCATCCGAAATCGTCGGATTCGCACAAACCTGTTGAGCTGCTTCAAATCCAAAATGGGACGGAAGGACCCGTCCTTCTTGGGCATGATAAACAGATTTGAGTAGAATCCCTGGAACCGCTCGGCCCGAGGCACTGGAACAATGACTCCCGCCTGCCGCAGAGATTCGACGGCTTGAAAGAAGCAAGGCGTTTGCCTTCTCCGGCGATCCCGATGAATTGGAAGGAACAAATCTTCTGGAAGGCCCAATGATCGTCTGTAACAGCGAGCCAGGCATGCCGAAAGTGGGAAAGTCAGCCGCCAACCTGGGAGGTGTCTTCCGGAGGAGCCGAGTCATGAAGAGGAAAACCTCTGAGACCCGGACTCCTTCGACTTAGGCTGTTCACTTCGGGATTGCAAGCTGGAGCCCGATTTATTGGGGCCCTGGAAACTCCCATCAGCGTGCGGTGTCCGGGTCTGATGTGACGGACGGGAAACGGACCACCCAGACGAGTTCCGAGAGGACCGAAATCTCCTCTGTTGACCCTTGGTGAATCTACGTTTTGGTTTCTGTTGGGGAAGCGAGGTACTTTTACCTCCCGTGGCATCTGAGATTATCTTATCAAGCCTCTCACCAAATAAACGTTTCCTGCATAGGGCATGCCAGTGAGGGACTTTTTTGACGCCGAATCCGCCTTCCACTCTTGAAGTCAGAGGGCCGGGCAGATCGCAATGGAGTTAGATGCTGCCACCGCAGCACAATTAGCCGCATCACTAGAAGAATGAACCAGAAACTCCCCAGCTGCAGAAATCTTAGCTGCCCAATCTAACAACTCCGGGTCTGCATCCTGATGACGCAAGGCAGCGTGCAAATTACCAGCCCAGGTCATAATAGCCTTAGCCACCCACATAGATGCAAAGGAGGGAGACAAGGACGAGCCAGAGGCCTCGAACACTGACTTAGCCAGGTGTTCCAGCTGACGATCAGTAGGATCCTTTATAGACGCGCCATCAGAAAGAGAAAGAAGGGTCTTAGAAGCAACCGGGATACCGGAGGGTCCACGAACGGAGATTCCGACCAGTCTTTTGCCACTGCTGGCAAAAAAGGATAACGGGCCGCAATCGCCTTATGATTACCGAACCTCTTATCCGGATGGACCTAATGCTTCTGCAAGACCTCCTGGATCTCCGAGTGATTCGAAAAAAACCTTCTGCGGTCTCTTAGGTCTTTTGAAGGAGACCACATGATCCGAGGTGGTGACCGGAGCGGGGTCAGCCACCGACAGGGCCTGATTAACGGCCGACACCAGGTCGTCCACCATGGCGAGGGTATCAGAGGAGGCGGATTCAAAGGATTCACCCTGATCTAGATCCGCATCGGAATCACGGAGCTTACCCGACGAGTGTGATTCATGGGACCTACTCCACGCAGGAGAGGTCAGGGATCCCTGTGACGGGGCTGATGAAGAGCCCGTATGGGGTCTCTTCCTACCAGAATGACCAAGGAGGGGAGGAGTACGGGAATGTGGCTCCTCATTGTCGGAACCATCCTCCAAGGGACCAAGCTGGTCTGAGGTGTCAGGTGATGGATGTGGTTGCACAACCCGGAGCAATGTCTCGGAGAGCTGCTGTATGGCTTGACTCATGGATTGTGACAGCGTAACTGCCCATTCCGGGGTAGCAGGCCTGCTAACAGACACATCCTCCCCAGTGGGCGCCTGTCGAGAGGCACTGGGCTGAGGGGAGTCAAGAGGCACAGGCCTGGCAAAGAGGGGTCGAGCAAGCGCAAGGCAGCGCAGCCTCACAGGCCATGCAAAAAAGAGAATTTTGTTTACGTACCGTAAATTCTTTTTTCTTGAATCATCAATGGGAGACCCAGACAATGGGGTTTAGGGCACTGCCCTCCGGAGGCCACACTAGGTACTACAAGAACTGTAGACACCGCCCCCTCCGCTTATAAACCCCTACCGCAGGGAACATCCTCAGTTTGGTCCATAAGCTGCGAGGAGACAACAGAAAAACCACACCCGAAACCTCGGGAAGACACCGTGAACAGACGGGTCAACAACCCGGATAAACTGCCCCAACAGGGGACAGATCAACCGTAACATACAACGGAACACTGGGTGGGTGCTGGGTCTCCCATTGATGATTCAAGAAAAAAGAATTTACGGTACGTAAACAAAATTCTCTTTTTTCTGATCATCATAATGGGAGACCCAGACAATGGGGATGTCCTAAAGCAATACCCCAGGGCGGGAAAAAGTTCCTCAAAAGACGTTTGCATACGCGGTCCCCGTCAAAGGTGGGCAACCGCCGCCTGGAGGACCCGCCTGCCCAAACTTGCATCCGCAGAGGCATGGGCATGCACCATATAATGCTTAGAGAAGGTGTGCAGGCTAGACCAAGTGGCCGCCTGACACACCTGCAGAGCAGAGGCGCGATGTCGCAAGGCCCAGGAGGCACCGACAGCTCTTGTCGAGTGTGCCTTCAAGCCTACCGGGAGAGGCAAACCAGAAGACCGGTAAGCCTCTTGAATGGGTGCCTTGATCCATCTGGCCAAGGTAGATTTTGACGCCGCTGACCCCTTACAGCGACCTGCCGTAAGTACGAACAAGGAGTCCGAACTCCGGAAGGAGGCAGTTCTGGACACATAAATGCGTACAGCCCGTACGAGGTCCAGAGTATGGAGGTCGCGTTCAATCTGATGAACAGGAGCGGGACAAAATGATGGGAGCACAATCTCCTGGTTCAAATGAAAAGTGGAAACCACTTTTGGCAGGAATTCCGCCCGCGGGCGTAACACCACTTTGTCTTGGTGAACCACCAGAAAGGGTGACTTGCACGATAGTGCCGCCAGTTCAGAGACCCGTCTCAGGGACGTAATAGCCACCAGAAAAGCCACTTTCTGTGACAAGTAAGCAAGAGAGACTTCTCTCAATGGCTCAAAAGGTGGTTTCTGCAAAGCCGCCAAGACCATGTTGAGATCCCAAGGGTCCAGAGGCCGCCTATACGGCGGAACCACTCGAGACACCCCTTGGAGAAATTGACGAACCTTTGGGAGGAGCGCCAAGCGCCTGTCGAACAATACAGACAGCGCTGATACCTGACCCTTCAGAGAACTGAGGGAAAGGCCCAACTCCAAACCTGACTGCAAAAAGGCCAATAGGGTCGGGATCGACAAGGGCCAAGGTACATGTCCCCCAGAGGAGCACCAGGCGAAAAAGACTTTCCACGTTCTGTGGTAAATCTTCCGTGACGTAGGCCGTCTAGCTCTGTTCATGGTGGAAACAACCGCAGGAGAGAAACCCCTGGATGTTAAGAGCCAGGCCTCAAGAGCCATGCAGTCAATCTGAGGGCCCTGGAATTGGGGCGGAAGAAGGGGCCCTGCGCGAGAAGATCTGCGCGGTCTGGAAGAGCCCACCGGCGTCCGCCGGACAGTTGCCACAGATCCGGATACCAGGACCTCCTCGGCCAATCCGGAGCCACTAGAATGGCTGTGTGACATTCCGTCTTGATTTTCCACAGGACCTTGGGCATCAGCGCCAGGGGCGGGAAAACATATGGCAGGCGAAAAACTGACCAACTCAGGACTAGAGCATCTGCCCCCAGAGACTGAGGGTCCCACGATCTCGCCATGTATTGTGGCACCTGATGATTCAGCCGGGAGGCCATCAGATCCACATCCGGGGTCCCCCATCTGATGCAGATGTCCCGGAAGACGTCCGGATGGAGAGACCATTCTCCGGCGTCCATCCCCTGTCGGCTCAGGTAATCTGCCTCCCAATTCTCGACACCTGGGATGTAGACTGCGGAAATCAAGCAGTTGTTGACTTCCACCCATGATAGAATGCGGTGGACTTCCGCTAGAGCCTGTGCACTCCTGGTTCCTCCTTGGTGATTTATATAGGCGACAGTCGTCGCATTGTCGGACTGAACCCGAATTGGTTGTCCGGATAGGAACACCCGAAAGGCCAGGAGTGCCAGATAGACCGCCCTGAGCTCCAGCACGTTGATCTGCAACGTCGTCTCTGCACGTGTCCAGAGACCTTGAGCTCTGTGGTGTAAGAACACCGCGCCCCAGCCCTTCAGGCTGGCGTCGGTGGTCACCACTAACCACGATGGCTTCAGGAAGGATCGTCCTTTTGATAAGTGACTCGGCTGAAGCCACCACTGCAGAGCATCCCTGGTCGGCTGGGAGAGAACCACCAGCTGATTCAGAGAGGACGTCCTCTTGTCCCACCTCTGGAGGATTTCCAGTTGCAGAGGACGGAGGCGAAACTGTGCGAAGGGCACCGCCTCTATTGCTGCCACCATGCGTCCCACCATCTTCATCAATACCCGTAGGGATGAATGAGGTGATTCGAGGAGATCGCGTACTCCTGACTGGATGGCCAGTTGTTTGGCTCGTGGTAGGGACACTAGAGCAGAGTCCGTGTGGAATTCCATGCCCAGGTACGTCAGTGACTGGGTTGGAACCAGGGTGGACTTCTGGATGTTGAGAAGCCACCCGAACTGCTCCAGAGACTGCATGGTCGCCTGCAGGCTTCGCTGACACAGGTGTTCCGATGGCGCTCTGACCAGTAGGTCGTCCAAATAAGGAATGACGGCGTGTCCCTGCGCATGCAGTAAGGCCATCATTGATGCCATCACTTTCGTGAACACCCGGGGAGCCGAGGCCAACCCGAAGGGCAGCGCCACGAATTGGAAGTGCTCCTCCCCCACCGCGAACCTCAACCATCGTTGATGAGACGGTGCAATGGGTATGTGAAGGTAAGCGTCGCGAATGTCTATGGACGCTAGGAAGTCGCCCTGCGACACAGCCGCGATCACGGAGCGCAGGGATTCCATGCGGAACTTCCGAACCAACACATGGCGGTTGAACAGCTTGAGGTCCAGAACCGGGCGGAAGGAGCCGTCCTTCTTCGGGACGATAAAGAGGTTGGAGTAGAAACCCCTGAACCTCTCCCCAGTGGGCACTGGGACCACCACTCCGTCTCTGCGGAGTCCCTCCAAGACCAGATAAAAAGCCTGAGCCTTTTCTGGAGATGGGACAGACCGATGGAATCGGTGTGTGGGTTGTGACGACAGCTCTATCCTGTATCCTCTGGAGACTACGTCTCGAACCCACTGATCTTGGATGTGGAGTCGCCATTTGTCTTGAAATTGAGACAGGCGACCTCCAACCTGTGGGGAGGCAGGAAGAGAGAGCGAGTCATGCTGAGGTGGGCTTGGGAGCGGCAGCTGTTGTACCTGCCGACTTCTTCTGGCGACTCTTGGGGCGCCATTGCTGAGAGGGCTTGGCCCCACGGTCCGCACGAGTGGAAGACACTGACGGCTGTGAGCTGGTACGAAAGGACCACTGTTTAGGGTTCCTTTTCACAGTATACCTAGGCTTAGGTCTGTTCTGTGGGATCTTGGACTCCGTAGAGTCTTTGATCAACTTGTCCAGCTCGGCACCAAACAGCCTGTCACCAGAGAAAGGAAGATTCTGCAGAATCTTCTTTGACGTGGCATCTGAGTCCCATAGACGCAGCCACAACAATCTGCGGATTGCTATCGCATTGGCCGAAGCCACAGCTGAGCGAGTGGCAGTTTCCAGGGACGCCGTCCTAGCATAATCTGCATAGGCCTTTGCCCTCTCTGTAAGTGCCAGGACTTCAGAGTTAAAACCTGCCAGGCCAGCAATCCCATCCAGACAGGATGTGATCGCCTGCAGAGTCCAGACCGCAGCAAAACTCGGGGCAAATGAAGACCCCACAGCCTCATAAGACGACTTGGCGAGTTGTTCGACCTGTCTGTCTGTCGCATCCTTCAGTGAGGAGCTATCAGAGGCAGAGAATAGGGAGCGTGCAGCAATCCTGGTCATGGAAGCGTCCACTTTCGGGGACTGCGACCACTCCTGAAGCACCTCCTGAGGAAAGGGAAAGCGGTTGTCCTTGGATTTGCGGACATAACGCCGTCCAGGGTGTACCCTGGGAGCTCTAACCACCCTTTCAAAATTAGTGTGGTCCAAAAAGGAACCACACGGTCTAGCCTCAGGTCGTAACCACTGGTAGACCTCCTTCGGGTGAACGGCTGTCTCCTGAGGGGGTAACCCGAGACGTAAAGTCTCGTTGATGGAAGACACCAGATCCTCCACCCCTTCAGCTGGTTCAGACACCGACCCGAGAGTTGAACCCCCATCATCCTCGTCACCGTCAGAGTGACGCTCCTCCTCAGAGAGGATCTGGAGCTCGGGTGAATCATCACGGCGAGCCCGCTTAGGGGGTCTCACGGTGGAAGATGGAGACACCCGGGGGTAGTTTGAAGGAGTAGCTGGAGCATCCAGTCTCCTTGTTAGTGCCTCCAGGGATTGCGACATGGAGGACAATTGGGACAACAGAGAGGCATTAATCTCGCTTTGTTTTTCCCATGGCCCTGGGATCACTTGAACCTCAGGGTAAAGCACCGGAGCTGCTGACTCAGCAGTGACAGTCCGGGCGTCTGGGCGTCCGCAATTATTGCAGGACCCCTCCACCAGTGTCCCGTTGCATGTAGCACAGACAGGTGCGGTACTGGCTGCCTTAGCAGCGCCTTTCTTCCCTGAGGACATACCCACGGTAGAGGAATATCAACACAGGAGAAACTTCACCGGAAACCGGTGGCTTACCGACCGCTGCACAGCGGTGGTGAAGGGAGCGGTGTGTGTGTGGCCTCCGCGAGGAAAGAAAACCTGGTCTCCCCTGGAGTGCAGCAGAGCAGTCTCCAACGATCCCAGCAGGAAAGTGAGGGGAAAAGATGGCCGCCGCTGTAGAAGCAGAGGGCGGGGCCGAAACACGCGGGAAGCACACACACACGCCCATCCAGGTCACATGGGCCGCTCCACATCTCTCCCGGCCGCCATTACAATAATGTAAGCGCCGGAGCCCGCAGCGCGGGAGGTATTAAACATAAATACCCGGGCTCACAGACAAAGTCTGAAGCTCACAGCCGCAGCCCCTGTGACACACAGGGCGGTCAGCCAGGGTGACCCCAGCACAGGGTACACCGCCAGAACCGCGGACCCTAAGGCAACGCGCGGTCTGAGTGTCATAAACACATCAGTGTCAGACACTACCCCCAGGCACACCGGAGACACCGGAGTATCTCAGTGCCGGTCCGGTCTGTAAGCACCATATCATGGGAGGCCTCGGACGGGGGTTCAGCACCAGTCCGGTCTGTAAGCACCATTTAGGGAGGCCTCGGACTGGGCTGGCTCTAGTCCGGTCTGTAAGCACCATTTAGGGAGGCCTCGGACAGAGCTGACTCCAGTCCGGTCTGTAAGCACCATTTAGGGAGGCCTCGGACGGAGCGGAGCTGTGCAAGGCTCCTATCTCCCACTTCTCAGAGCCCCCAGGAGGGATGGGAAGGAGCACGGCAGCGTACCGGGAGACACAGTGTGCCCAGGCACTAGGCCCTCCGGTACCTCGACCTGCATGTTCCCCGAAGGTAAACAGGGAGACTGCCGGAGGTCCCTGACTGGGACCTTCTTTACCTTGTCTTCATACGCCATCACGTAAGCTGTGAGAATGCGATGAGTGCAAGCAAAGCGTGTGGTACCTCCGAGCACACTAAGTTTAAAACTGAGGATGTTCCCTGCGGTAGGGGTTTATAAGCGGAGGGGGCGGTGTCTACAGTTCTTGTAGTACCTAGTGTGGCCTCCGGAGGGCAGTGCCCTAAACCCCATTGTCTGGGTCTCCCATTATGATGATCAGAAAAAGTGTAATAAACATTAAAGGCCTTAGGTACTTTCTTGCCCCTATTGCCAGGCATCATGGCAATTTTCCTCCCCTGCGGTACACAGAAGTATACACTGCAGAGTGCAAAAGGCACAAACAGACAGCTAATGCTGCAGCAGGGAGATGTATGCACTGCTGAGCACACCACAGCCTAGGGAAAGCAGGGAAAAACCACCGCTGAGTACTGTCACCTGAGAGAAGGCTAGAAGCGGAGCGCCCTCAGTCCTGTGTCCCCCTGGTGTCCCGTGCTGCTGAAGATGGCGACCGGAGTAAAGGAAAGAGCCAAAAGTTCTCGCGAAAGCGGGAAAAGCTAGGCCACGCCCCCCCATGATGCCTGTCGAAGGCAAATGTAATTGGCCGATAAACTGGCCGGAGGCGGTCCTGATACACCGCATTATCACTGGGGGCGGGGAGAAACAACCCCTGATTCCCAGTGCAGGCCCGAAGCCGGGGACTAAACTAATACCGCCGGCCGCCTACCATGAGGGGGCTGGCGCGGAACGCATCGGAAACGACCGAACGGACACAGGGCACCCCAGGGGACACCGGACCGTGGCGTAGCCTCATACCTGGCTCTTATCCCTGAACCCTCCAAGGGGCAGGAGAACGGACCAGTCATCCCATTGCAGCTGGACCTCTGTCTTCAGAGCTGCCGTGGCCAAAAAGCCCGGGGGATACCTCCTGCAACCCAGATTCCCAACTGTGGGGTGTGGGGAGGGATGCTGCAGGAGCCTGCCATCACTTTCACACAGAGCCCCAACTGTGGGGTCCATGAAGGGACGGTGCAGCGGTCCGGAAAGATTATCAGCTACAACCCAGAGTCCCAACTGAGGGGTTTGGGGAGCAGTGAAAGACATCGGGAAAAAACAACAAACTAACAAAACAAACAGTGTCTTGCCTCCTAAGACACTAAGCAAAAAACTGGCTAGACTGTGCCAGTCAGGGGGTTATATACTGCTGGGAGGAGCCACTGTGCTTCTTCTTTTTAATTGCTTAGTGTCGCCTCCTAGTTGCAGAATGGTATAACCCATCGTCCTGTGTCACCCAATGAGGCGAAGGAGAAATAAACATTTCTGACGTGCAAAAACAAAACCCCAAAACTTAGTGCCCGATATAGCCACCTTTCTTTATGATGACACTCAACAGCCTTCCATCCACAGTTGCTTGATCTGTTTACGATCAACATTGCGTGCAGCAGCCACCACAGCCTCCCAGACACTGTTCAGAGAGGTGTACTCTTTTCCCTCCCTGTATATCTCACATTTTAGGAGGGACCACAGGTTCTCTATGGGGTTCAGATCAGGTGAACAAGGGGGCCATGTCATTATTTTTTATTCTTTTAGACCTTTACAGGCCAACCATGCTGTGGAGTAGTTGGATGCATGTGATGGAGCATTGTTCTGCATGAAAATCATGTTTTTCTTGAATGATACCGACTTCTTCCTGTACCACTGCTTGAAGAGGTTGTCTTCCAGAAACTGGCAGTAGGTCTGGGAGGTCCCACAAGTTCATCTTTGATGATACCAGCCCATACCAGTACCCCACCTCCACCTTGCTGGCATCTGAGTCGGAGTGGAGCTCTCTGCCCTTTACTGATCCAGCCTCTGGCTCATCAAGAGTCACTCTCATTTTATCAGTCCATAAAACCTTTGAAAAAGCAGTCTTAAGATATTTCTTGGCCCAGTCTTGACGTTTTATCGTATGTTTCTTGTTCAATGGTGGTCATTTTTCAGCCTTTCTTACCTTGGCCATGTCCCTGAGTATAGCACACCTTGTGCTTTTTGATACTCCAGTAACGTTGCATCTCTGAAATATTGCAAAACTGGTGGCAAATGGCATCTTGGCAGCTTCACGCTTGATTTTCCTTAATTGATGGGCAGTTATTTTGCGCCTTTTTTGCCCAAATTGCTTCTTTCGACTTTGATGGCTATTTGCCATGAAAGCTTGATTTTTCGGTGATCACGCTTCAAAAGTTTGGCAATTTCAAGACTGCTGCATGCCTCTGCAGGACATGTCACAATTTTGGACTTTTCAGAGCCCATCAAATCTCTCTTCTGACCCATTTTGCCTAAGGAAAGGCATTTACCTAATAATTAAGCACACCTTATTTAGGGTGTTGAGGTCATTACACCACACCTCTCCTCATTACAGAGATGCACATCACCTGATTACTTAATTGGTAGTTGGCTCTCAAGCCTATACAGCTTGGAGTAGGACAACATGTATAAAAAGTATCATGTGATCAAAATACTCATTTGCCTAATAATTCTGCACACAGTGTATTAAGAATACTTTTAATGTATTTATACATATGGAAATTAGCAGTCAATTAGAAATCTACTATACCTATGAAGAATAAAGATAATTTATATATATACATATAAATACCAGCCAAATACTGTATCTATACCACTGAAATTTTGAAATTGGCAATGTAACTTTAGCAAATGTAATTATTTTGGCTTCAGAAAAAAGTATCCAGTACATAATGGATTGTGCTTAGGGCCTTTTGTATTGCACACTAATCTATCAGCTAAACTAGCAGTTTTTTTTTCCGTGTCTCTGTCACATTGATGGTTACTAAGGCACAGAATGAGTGAGCCATATGTCCTCAGCAGCTAGTGATCAGCAGTGATCTGCCAGACTACACAAGCCTTTCCTATGTGGTCACATTTAAAGCCCTTGTAAGGTTTCACTGTTCCAGTGTTTAAAAATCTGGAGCTTTCTGCCTGCAACTGATGTCAGAGAAGAATGGGAGGTCTGTGCTAGAACTACCCAGGGAAAAGCTAGTATGCCTTCTCAGATGGGGCCCTGCCCAAGGTATGTGTGTTTTCTTTGCCATTCCTGGCAGACCACACAGGGAGAGTGGGTGTACTGCATAGCTTGAAGTGATGAGCAGATGAGGACGCCTGTCAGCTCAAGCTCCACATTACAGCTGCTCCTCAGTAACTCCCTTCTTTATCCAGCTATTGTGTAAAGCCACTTTTGTCCAGTATATGACTCCAGCATTACCTATTATCTGTTCAAATAGAGGTTAGGAAAGGTGACAGGCAGGACTAAGAGGCTAGGGGAAGAAACTGCAGCTTTTTCTCTAGGAATTAATTTAAATGCCATACATTGCTGAATCACACAGAAGCATGCATAAAATACCACATGGGTTTTATTTCATCTCTACAAGTGTACCTCCAAGCTCAGAAGGCGATACATCACATAGCTCCAGTCTATATATACAGGATATCCCATACATCCATGGAAACGGATTTCAGCAGAAACACTACACATTCTGAATATGTATCAGATGAGTCCATCTTACATGTCTTGGAATATTTCTTACATTGGGTGCTAGTAAAAAAAGTTCTAGTTTAGGCCACTATGGGTGTCAGACCATATTAAAACTGTCTGGAACCAGTCTTAGGGTCCTTTCACATCAGCGTTTTACGCATAACGGTCGCGATTGTGGCACACTTGCGGCAAGCCCCATACAATGTCTATGGGTCTTGCAGTAAGTGTGTGGCAGGTGCGGCAAGTGCGGTTTCGGCACTTGCGGCAGGTGCGGCCGCAAAAAAAACGCGGTATGACGCGGTTTTTTCACGGCCGCATCTGCGGCAAGTGCCGAAACCGCACCTGCCGCAAGCCCCATAGACTTTGTATGGGGCTTGCCGCAAGTGAACCGCAAGTGCGGCCGTTATGCTGTAATCACGGCAGTTGCGTTTTTTTCACCGCAACTGCCGCGTTCAGCGTAAAACGCTGATGTGAAAGCAGCCTTACTCTGTATTTTTTTTTGTTATCTCAGGACACAGATGTAAAAAGAAAGAACGTACTTGAAGAGAGAAAGCCCTGAGTGCGGGAATGGGTATTAGGGCAGCCATGAAGAAGGCAGTCACATTGCTGATGGAAGTTAGGGCAACACTCGCTCCGGTTCTTTTTAAACATTCACCAGTTCTGTCCTAAAAGTAAAAAAAAAAAAAAAAAAAAAAAATGTTTATTCCCAACATCAAAAATTTGGCACCAGAATAGGTAGCAAAACTTTTATTTTCACATGATCACTAGGCCATATTATTAGCAGATATCACTCATAAATATAGAGTATTGATACCCAGAAGAGGATGGAGCACATCGGTCCTAAATCGGCATTGAATAACGTAATGTTACATTTTGTTTTTAGTGCACTGCACATGCCTCCTGGGAAAAAATACCTCCTTAACAAAGGCACTTTTTCATTTACAAGTTTTGTAATTACCTCAAATGGAATCCTATTATTTTGGCCTGTTTCACTAAATGCATGTGCCAACAGAAAGACATCGTCTACACCAACCCCGAGAGCAAGAAAAGGCAAACCTGTAGGGAACAATGCAGGTAGTGAATACTTGACACACAAATACAATCTTTGGCAGTCATACATGCACCCTAAGTAACATGTCCATTCAACCCAGAAGCTTCTATAGAAGAATGATGCCTTTCGCGCACAGACATTTTTTGCATTCAGGAATATTTGGCAGCTTCAATAGTCTAACATGCCATTTAAGTATAGTCTCACCTCCAGTGAACCTCAGCTAATAAATGAGGGAATTTCATAAATAGCAGTTCCCTAATACACATCTATTGCTGGAGTAGTAGAAGCATTCTGGTCAAAGAGCGGGGAAGCTCCAGGGAATACAAATTCCTCACTGCTTTCCTGTCAGCAGCCATGGGCAGCTGATGTGTGCTGATCCTTGGGTGGAACACATTCTGAAGGATCTTCAGGGTAGAGGTTGGGAAATCTGTACTCCCCACAGCCATAATGGTAGGTTTTCATTGGAAAAGCTTCTGCAACCTCTGCAATAATTATATATCTATTTGCTTTATATGCATATACGTAAAGATACAAATGTATGCTACCAGTTAAAATTCAGGTTTGGCTGAAAATATCTAAAGGCAAAAATTAAAAAATATAAGAATGCTGTTTTGAGGACCTGTCATCTTTCCCGACATTATTATTATTTATTTATATAGCGCCATTAGGTTCCATGGCGCTTTTCATGAGGATAATGGAGAGAAGAACAAGTACACTAAATCTAGGCGATTAGGACGTACAGGTACAGGAGGGGCAGGGACCCTGTCCACGAGGGCTCACAGTCTATGATATTAGTGTCAGTAAATAAATAACTGTATTCCGCTTAATATACCACTACTTTCCTAAGAACTCACCATTAAGCCACTCCATATTATTCCTTCCAGATAGTTACCTACACACAGATACTACCCAATAAGTGGCAGACTGTGAAGGGATATGCCTCGTTGACAAGGGAAAAGGTAACAAGCAGATGTTGAAGTGATTTCTAAATATTCAGGAGGGATAACATTGGAACAGCATAAAGAAACGTTCTAGGAAAAGCTGCACTAAGACTGATTTCATGGAGACTAAAACACATATCAGGAGAGGTGACCAGTCTTCTTCAAAACTCTGACAAGAAGAAGCTCAGTCATGGCCCAATTTATGGTCTACTTGAAATATAAGCTGGACTGAAGTTAATACCTGAGTTGTTGCGGCATTAAAGGAAATTCCAATCAATGAACACAGGCCCAATCCTGCTGCCACTGAAAGCGCAACGAGCAAAACTCCAGCCAGCCCCACGGCACCCTGAGACTTGGCACAGTCCCACCTCAGCATGGTTAAACAGGCATACGCAAGCTGCAAATGAAACATTTGGAAACAAAAAGCAAACCACATTAAAATGCAATAAGTCGCCCCATTCCCTTGGCACTAATCTAAGGAGAAAACTAATGTAAACATGCATGTTAACATATTTAGTGTCAAAGCCCCATGCCTACATCTCTTGATAGGTAACAGTTTTGACTTACCATCAGCAGGTAGCCACTGGCAACTCTGATGACACTGACGTCAGAAAATGACTTGAGGATGTCGTCCAGTGTAGTTGTTGTAAAGGGAAGGACTTTCTGAGTGGAATTTTGTGCAACACTTTGATGAACAACCTAAGAGCGAAGAAGACGTTGATATAAGAAGAGTCAGACAAGAATTTCAACAAGCACTTACAAGTAAGTAATGTCATCTGGTGCCTGATCCCCCGTCAGTCCTGATTTTATTTCATTTCATTGAAAGATAATAAGATGAATATTGTATCTTTACAGGGAAGTGGAAAGGTAGACCGATGCAGAGCCATCACTCATCTCCTATATATCACTCTGCAGTGGTCTACTAGACGTTGCCTGGAAGAGAAGCCTTTAGTTTTAATTGGTTGGCTGACTCACAGGGGTCACATGCAACTCGGCAAAGGTCAATGCTTGGGAAACAAAGGCCAAAAAAATGTCACATGACCTCACCAATGGGACCGCAGCTGTGAACAGATTCTCTGGCTCACTAATGTGTTCCAGACACCTTTTCTTACAAGTCACACTTGATTTTTATTTCAGTTCTCTTCTCCCTAGCCTGCATCCTATATTAGGAAGTATCACCCTGGCAAGTCGCTACAACTCTAGGAAAAGAAAACTCTTTGCCATTACAAATTATTCTAACATAATACGTACATATTAGCCATTTTCACTCTGTATATCTACCGTACAAAGTTGTATTTTCCAGGCTTCTCCTTGGTGCAGATATTTCCAAAATGTGTCACCTATTGCTAGCTACTGGTAAGACACGGACTCATTTGTAGTTACATTTCAGTGTAAATAGGACCTGACCTACAGACTGGTGTGTAAGGGTTTATTTGCACTTCCATAACATGGCTCCATGAGGGAGCCGTATATTAGGAGCCAAAAACAGGTTTAGAATGAAATGGTTTGGGAAATGATTTCCTGATTACACATGACGGATACAATCCGGCTTTTGCCTCTAAATATATGGCTCCCTCATGAGGCCACATTATGGCTGTGTGAATGCAGGCTAATGTTCCGGGTAATGTCCCTAGTGGTGCTTCAATAGGAAACTGCATGTAAAAGCAGCACATACATGGGAGAAATATCACTCCAAAAAGCAACACCATAATCTACTATAAGGCTATGTTCAAATGTTGCATTTTTTTCAGCATTTTTATGGAAATTAGAAGTTGCTTTTTACAGTTTCAGCAAAAGATATGAGATTTCAGAAATGTCATACACACACTAGCTTTTCTTTTCATTCCTGACCAAATTTGAGCAGTGCAGCATGTCAATACTTCCAGTGTTTTGTAGCTTTTTTTCACCAACAGAAAGAGCAAACAACTGCATAAAATACAACCATGTGTTTCTACAGTGTTTTTGGTGAATAAAACTAACTTTATTCAATATCTACTGTAGACAAGTGCCATATTTTATGCAGCAGAAATGGCAGCAAAAATGCATAAAAAAGCAGCAAAAATGCAGCAAAATCAGCTTTTTGTACGGAGCTTCTTTACTGGTGAAAGAACATGGTTTTGCCAGCAGATAAAAAACAGTGCAAAAACACAACGTGTGAATGTAGCTTTACTGCTCAGTAGGAAAAAAAATGTAAAATGTGCACAGGAAAACGCTATACGCTATAGTGCCAAAACACAAAGGGTGTTCATTAAACATTCTCCCTGACCCTCTTCTATTTATCGCAGGAGGCTGAAACTGGTATGTGTAAAGATATAAGTCCCTACAGGTTACATACCAATTTGTAACTCTGAACTGATAGCGGTCTTTCTTTTACAGGTGCTGAAGTGGTTTGAGGTGATAATGGTCCCAGTGGAGTACAGAGCAGTCATCCAGTTCCTTTACTTGAAAGGTTTGTTCATCGATAGAGTAATGGGGTTGCCCTGGAATTGGAGCCATTTCCACCGAAGTTCAGCCACATTTGAAATGAGGATACCAGTTCTTGACTACATCATATGATGGGGAATCTTCACCATAAACGCCTTTCATCTCATCGAACGTCTCCCTTGGTGTGCAGCCTTTCAAGTAAAGGAACTTGATGACTGCTCTGTATTCCACTGGGGCCATTATCACACCTCACACCACTTTTCCACCTGTACAAGAAAGACTTATCAGTTCAGAGTTGCACATACACACGTAACCTATAGAGGCTTATATCATTACACATGTGCAGTTCCAGCGTCCTGCGATAAATAGAAGTGGGTCAAGGGTAACCTTCAATGAATGCCCCTCATAATGCGAAGATGGATCTTGGCTTCATATTTGCCACCTCATTGTAATCACAGGTGAAAGGCTTTAATATTTGCATATAGGTGACATTAAATAAAAGCATTGCCAATATGTTTATTCTGAATGTAAAATGATACATTTATAATAGGCCTACAATTTCCTCACACCCAATGTGCTAAGTCGTACCTGAACATAAACCCTCTGCCAGGCTTCCAGAATGGCCGCTGCTTTCTCTTCATTCCAATTGATCTTAGAAACATCAATATACCCCTTGAAGTGCTCATACATCTGCTTAGGAGTCATTAACTGGAACATAGTCTGTAACGCTTGGGCACTGTAACATAGAAATGTATGGAAATATTTTATTAGCAAGTCCAGTAAATTTTGTAGACACTGTTGCATTCCTTTTTTCTAGAGTGCGTGCATTTTACAGAAATATAAAATTATACACCATGGAGCCTTGAGTCATTAAGTTTTCCCTTTGTTAAGCAAAAGTCAAAAGGTCAATATCGCATATTAGAAAACAACATTTCTGGTTTCAATGCCATGTGTAGAAACCCTGTCTGCAATCACTAAAAATTTGGCTTGACTTGAGAGCTCTACCAGACTAAACTCTTGACACTCTGCAGGAATCTAGGAAGTACACAAATGGTGATTATTGTTTAAACAGACGTGTGCAAGTCTTTCTCCTCTTTACTATGTAATCATGCTGCATTCAGTTAATTGCATTTACATGAAAGCAGCCTTACACATGCACTTAGTTATAATGTGGTGCAAGAAGTTCTAGAAAAAAACCAATACATTTTTCCATACAAAGTGACACTAGCTGATACATACATTATATGAACATAAGTATTGGGGAACACCTGTTAATCAATTAATCAGGTTTTTAATTCAGTCCCATTGGCACAGGTTGCCCATCCCTAACTATGCACACTACCTTTCCTAACATTTGTGAATTTTGTGAAAGAATGGGTCATTCTAAAGAGCTCACCGAATTTGATCTTGGTTCTGTAATAGGATGTCACCGCTGTAACAACACAGTTCATGAAATTTTTTCCCTTCTAAACATTCAGTTATCAAGTGTGATTCGTTATTATTGAAAGTTAGAAGTGTTTAGGAACCATAGCAACTCAGCTACAAAGTGGCAGACCATGTAAAATTACAAGGCAGGGTCAACAAGTTCTGATTAGATAAGTCACCAACACTCTGCTGACAGCAGAGTAAAAACTGGGAACTAGTAACATCACAATACTAACTTCCATGGCTAAAGACCCCGTTACATATAGCGAGATCGCTGCTATGCCACAGGTTTTGTGACGCAACAGCGACCTCGCCATGTTTGACACGTAGCAACGACCAGGCCCCCGCTGTGACATTGCCAATCGTGTTGGAATGGCCTGGTGTCACGGGTGGCACGGATGACAGGGTGGAGGCCACGCGCAGACGATCCCAGCGTTTGGCCCACCAGCCATAATGGTGGAGGATGGTCCGTCTCTTTCAGGAGCATTTACCTTCTGTGTTGATGGAAAGAAGGTGTGATGAGATCTCTCTATTATTGGGAGACGGCTGTGGAGGTCTTGCGCTCGGTCTGGTTTTATCCACTAATGTTGTAGGTCACTAGGACCCAGCAGACTCCTTCCACCTTTATAAGGAGGTTCATTACCCTTCCTCGGTGCAGGTGATAGTTCCTTGTGCACACTTTATCCTTGCTCCAGCAGAAGCTGAGATTGTGGAGGTTGCTGTGTTCTGCTGTCAGATAAGTGTTTCCTTTTCCCAAATGTCTGTCTTCCCTGGTGTTTGTCTTTAGTTGATAGTGGAGGGGTCTAGTGAACCTCTCCATCTGATCCTTAGATAAGATAGATCTAGGATCAGAGAGGGACGAGGTTCGTGGTCGGCGACAGTTGAGGAGACTGTATAGGGACGTTAGGGCAGACAGGGTCAGCTCTAGGAAGTCTAGGGGTCACCGTCTCCTTCTTGTGCCCTTAGCATTAGGGACTCCTGATCCCCCCCCCGTCGTTATCCTACGCTGGGTGTCTTCCCCACTCCCAGCGTGACACCTGGACCATTTTTTGATAAGTGGTTTCCCGCTGGGCAGCATGCATCTGTGGCGCCCCTCTGGCGGCACGCCACAGAGAGATACAGCACCTCAAAAAGGTGTAGTTCCTCAGTAGATGTGGATAAGGAGGAAACCTCAGAGTTTGCACAAAAACAAGCTCACAGGACACCTTAGTACAGGGGACTGGTATTCAGTAGGTCTCAGGGGGGTGGAGCCTAGAAGAGCGGGAAGACATGAGTGACAATTTACACAAGTCAGTCAGACGGTGACAGAAGAGCAGAGAAGGCGATGCAGGGGACCCTGCGGTCGTGACAGGAGGGCACCTCTAAGGAGGGAGGTGACCCAGACAAAGAAGGGGACACTCCAGGACTGGTTGGAGCCGGCTGGAGAGTCCAGGTTAACAGCGGTAAACCGGAACCGAGGCAGTTAGTTAACAGTTTATCCCAAATCGGAGAGCGGCAGACTGTGGGCCTAAAATAGGAGACACAGCACCACAGAACTAAATCCCACCTCTGTCCCAAAGTGGGTCCAAGACACTAACAAAGGAAAGAACTAAATACCGGTGACAGGAGGGATTTTTTTCTCACCGTTCCTGCAAGTACCGGAAAGGGGTCAGAAGTACCTTTTAGTAACAGACCTGGTGATCGGGCTCTTTAGTGTGGTTGACGGGAGAGCTAAAGCAAACACCGACCAAGAAAGCTATTATAGAGACCCCTCTGACAGACTCTGAAAAAGTCTCCAAAATCTGCAGCTACAACCCCCGGTGAATCTGACTGTACCATGTGCTCTTATTATCCGGTACCAGTAAAGAACTGTTTGAGCTAATCTGGTCTCTGGCATCAATTATTCGTCGCCTGGGAGGCTCCTACAGCACCAAAGAGCCTAGGACTACGACTCCTATCATCCACCCCGCTGCCCTGAGGTAAAAGCTCCGCCTGTGGGGAGCTGTACTACCAAAGCGGCTTCACCATCACCTCAGCGGACGGCTGTAGTGCTGGTAACCACATTACCAGGTACCACAGGTGGCGTCAACGTTCCCCTATCCCAAAGTTCCCCCATCATCATCACCCCCATCAGCCATTGAGTGCCCAGGGCACGGAACTGGGAACCGACCAGCTGTGATTCCCTTCCCCGCCATCCCGGTTCCGAGTAACCCCTTCCCTGCCGGCCCGACTCAATTTGATGTGTTTGACGCCTTAACAACGACCTCGTTGGCGACTCAGAACTCAGCAACGTAGGTCTAAATCGTCAGACTAGCTGCTGTGTGACAGGGTCCCAATGAACGCCGAGGTCGTTATACGGGTCGCTGTATCGTTGCTGCGTTGTTGAGTAGAACTGATTGTTTGACATCACACCAGCAACCACGTAGTGATGTTCCAGCGATCCTTACCAGGTCGTATCGTTGTTGGGATCGCTGGAACGTCGCCAAGTGTAATGGCAACCTTAGCCTTACATCACTAAGCACAATGACAACTGTTGAATAAAGTGGTGTAAAGCACACTGCCACTGTACTGTGCAGCAGTGGAAATATGGTCTGTTGAGTTATACTTCATCTCCTCTTACAGACTGATGGACTAATCTGGGACTGGTGAATGCCATGAGAACTTATTCACCTCACTGCATTGTGCCAAGGTAATTTTGAGGCCAGTGATTGGCTGCATTGGTCACACGTGTATACAGTACATCATTGCTGCAGCCAAATAAACCAAAACTTATAGGGACCATCAGACAAATGCACAGTGGATAATTAATTAGGTGTGTATAGAATATTTTCTTATTTATACCATTTCCTTCCCATAGTTGCAAATTTTAGACTCTCGGAAAGAAAGGAAACAATTGCACACAACAAAAGAACTACAAGTAATTAGCTAATCAATAAAATGCCAAAATCATGTATACAAAGTATCCTTAATTACAATAAAAGATTAATATACTCTGTAAACTATCTAGCATTATGTATAATCACCTACCTGGCCAGCTTTCCACTAGTATTTTTGACTGTGCCACCAATAATGAGTTCCTCTTGCCAATGCATATACTTCCTTGAAAGACCATAGCATCCTCCATTCATCACAAGGGCAATATCCAGAGGCTGAAAATACAACATAAGGAGAACCACGAAATGATGAGAATTGATGATTTACCAAATGATTTTATAAATTTGTCTTCATTTTATTTCAATGTTAACTTCCTTTGAAAACAATTATGGCAGATGCTATATAGGATACATAACATATAGCAATGAATTGTATGTCATTAGCAACAAATTATGCAAATTGCTTTTCTTTTTACAGAACAGCTTGAAGAACGTTACCCTATGTCTGAACTCACTTTGGTTGAATTTTTATTAGGTGCTGTAGGCGGACAATCCGAATCTAATGGGTTGAGGCAGGGGCGGTCCATATACGCGTGACCAACCTCAGCCTTTTTTAGCATTTCCTCCCAGATGTCTACTTGGAAATTTTCTCTCTTCAACTCTTCCAGCAAGCCCATGGGGTCAAAGTTTGTCCATTGTAAAGTGGGTTTACCTCTGGAGAGAAACCAGTGTGAGCCAAAAATGACAACATACAATCTGTGCTGCAGTGTAGCTGCTCGGAAAGAATGAAAATGAGAAGGCAGAGTGGGAGGCAAAGCATATAACTAATGATGACAAATTTATATCAGCGAGAAAATAAGAACAGCACTAAGCAGGCAAGAGCAGAAAATATCTTTTAGGCAAGCCTGATGACTTGGCAATGCCTCCCAGTACAGTGGCTACTGCTGCTACACCAGAACTGGCACTTTTCAAGCTTAAGCCGGGCAAATTACAAAGGCTTTCTGGCCGCCTCATTTTGTTGTCTATGCCAAGCTGTATTTGCCCATCCAGGCTTAAGTCATTATTTCAAGTCTCCAACTAGAAAAGTGAAAATGCTTCACGTCCTACATCCAGAGCTGCACATTGTAGGTTAGGGGACGGCCATTGCAAATTGCTTATTTTCAGAGACAAGCAAACCAGGACATGAACAATTACTCAGACACGAACTCTTGCATAATTACTCAAAAATGCCAACATATGCCAAATGCCCAAAACAATTAACTCTTTGTTGCATGCAGACTATGAAATATAAAAGCTGCTCAACTGTAAAAAATCTAAGATGGGAATTAAAATGCAGCTTTTCTTGTTTCATTAAACAAATGAAATAATAAAAAAAAGAGACCCAGTTGCTTTTACCTCTGAATACTAAAGGCTTTACAAGCACATTCCCAAGCACATGCTACAAAACGTTCCCAAGAAGGGAGCAATAAAAGGAAAAGTCCATGCACATTCGATCTACACCCTAGAAACATCAACCTGTTTAAAGGAAATCTGAAAGTAAATGAAACACTTTTGAGCCGTCCATAAATCTGTAAAGAATACAATAAATATCTTACGGTAGATATGCCCTTCCGGAATGAAGTTTTGCTCCTTCCCAAAAGCAGTCCAATGGTGTGATAATTAAACACGGGTATAGTGATTCTATGATCTATGACATAAAACAGAAGGATATCCTGCTTAGTATCCCCACACTTTATTGTCAAGCCATGCCACATGTATGCCAATTAACCGATGCAACGTTTCTACCTAAATTCATGTAGTGAATAAATAGAACGGAACGGGCTCATTAATAAGAGAATTACTTGTGTGAAGCATCTAAAATTAAATGCATAACCTTATAAGAAGGCAATTGGGTTGTCTGGTCTGGAAATCATATTTTCAAATGCCCTTTTAAGTAATTCTGATAGGGATATTCTTCCACAACCTTATCATGTAGCCATATCAAAGTGTAGTCCTCAATCTGGAGGGTCCAGCAATTCCGTAAATTTGACAAACAGATAATTGATTTCAAAGTGAATTATGTAATACTTAGCTTCCCCTGAGGGGGTGCTACAGAGAAACTGAACATTTGTTGCTGGATTCTATCACTGATTAAAAAGGACTGCTGTGAGTACCAGCTGCTGATCACCCTCCCAACGGGCATTTTAACTAAGAGATTGACCAAACTAGGAAATATCTTGAAACTTTTCCTACTCTGGATGAAAGAGTTACATGTGAGGGCAGGGTCTGCCAACCACTCAAAGTATGATTTTAACTAAGTGGTTGTCACTTCTATAGACTAATGGCCCATTTAGACCAGCCGATAATCGGGAAAGCAGTGTCCGTGGAAAGCTTGTACCTGAATATTGGCCTGTCTAAACAGTCCACCAAACGGTCAACAAAATAGCAATTCGCTCATCGGTATCAGAAGCACGTCACACTGTCTAATTAGGTGGTGTGCTACCAACCACATGATTGATGTGTGCACATAAACCGGTCATTAGTCTATTTAAACTATAAACGATTGCTGATTGGCTATTAATTAGTGACCTGGATTACCCTGTATAAACACAACATAAGAAATTACAATGTTGTTTAGATTCTACAGTAAGGATCTCCAAAGGACCTTGTACACCCGGTTAGAATAGAATGATCACTTTTGTACAAATGATCGATTCTGATTATCAGTGTAAACATGTCCAATAATCCAAAAATAATAGTTCATATGTTTGCTTCATGTGTTATGATGTGTTAGAAATCGTTTTTTTTTCTCTCTTATCACTTCCATTAGGGGATGTGCTGGCTAGAGATGAGATAACCATTTAAGGTTCGGTTCTGGTTGCCAAACTTCCCAGTGTGGAGCAAACCTGTTCGGGATTGGCTTCAGAGTTCAGGTGCTTTTCGTTTCCAAAGCATTGGAGCGAACATTGCTGTGGATGGGTGCAGTTGGTGCTTGGCCCAGTGCGAGCTGCATGCAGTGTTTGATCGGCTCACACTCACAGTTTTTGGGTGAAGTGTGTGTTGAAAATTATTTATAAAAAAAACAAAAACCCTGCCCTCTCACCCCTGGAAGCATTTAGCTTATGGCTGACTGTATGTGGGAAGAGAGCTGAACTGCCAATCAGTGACTTCCATTGAGGTTTCGAGTCCAGTTCGAGGTCATGAACAGTGCGCCAAAAAGTTTGGCTGCTCTGACCGAACCCAAACTTCAAAAGGTGCACTCATGTTTAGTTCTGGCACCTATAATGTGAAAATGTAGGGGAAGAGGGAAATTAACTATTACCTGCAGAAAAAATATAATTAAACTGTAAAATGATGGCAAACAAGTTCTGAATGACTTGTTACAGGCAGTATGGCTTCCATTTATGAGCAGAACCTTTAGTCTGTCTATGCAGGAAATGTAAATGAATGAGATGAGGCTATGTAGCAATGTTAGAATGGGCTGAGAGACTATTCCAATGGAAATATGGATCAGTTTTCTTCATCAGCATTCTCATTATTTGCATTGTAGACATTTACCTGGCTCATATACCCAGCTTCAGTTATAAGTTCTCCTGATTTAAAACAAAGCTCTTCTAGTTTCCATGGCCTATTGGGTAAGAGAAGACAGTATCACTGTATTGCCTTTTAGAACAAATAACACTTTACAATCTTGTCATGTGTTTTTCAGACGTTACCAATGAGGTTTTATGAGTGAGGCCAATTTCACACAAGCTTGTTTTGCATCTGTGTCATTTCCGTATTTATGTGGTTTGTATTAACCCATGTTAATCTGTGCGGCTTTTCACATGGTCGTATAAAATGAGTGCATATTTGAAATAACTTATCTGTATTGTGACTATTAAAGGACCATTGATATCTAAGGAGTGTTCACATTATATGCATCCAAATGTAATGATGTGTGGTAGGGATTTAAAGGTTATGTACATTTTCAAACCTGATCTTTATACTGTATGTTTGCTTTCTAAATGCAAAGCAAAGCACCTTTTTAAATAGCCTTCTATAAAAAAAAATTCTATCACTTTGCTGCTGTATAGTGTCTGTAAGCCCTTTATCTAGGGTAATGATTTGATCTAGATATGAGCAGGCAGTGGGGGAGGTTATGCACAGATCTACACAGTTTGAAGAAAGGAGAGAGTACAGTATCTCAGAGAGAGTAGACACTTATAAGCTACAGACACAGAGCAAAAAATAAGTGCAGGATAGAAGCTGTGCTGATATATCAGCTAATGAATACAGCAGACTTCACATCCAGCCTATATTATGGGAGAGACACTCCCACAAGAGAAAATCTGACATTCTGCACATTATGGTGTCTGAAAATAAAAGAAAAAAATTAAGACTGCATGAAGACTAAAACTACTAAAACTTAGTGCATTTTTTTTTTTTTAACTAAATGCAGTCACTAACATGCCTAACAAGTGTCAATACCCTTTCAAGAGAAAAATATGATATGAATGAAAATCAACATAAAAAACAACAACACACTACCGGGATGCAATACAAATAAAAAAAACAAAACACATGCACTGGTCTGAAAAACTATTGAGTGACAAATGTTTCCATATCTGGCATTTACCTGTCATACATGTAGACTTGCACCTTGGTGGCTTCAAGTGCAGAGAGAAGATGTTGCCTTAGAGCTTCTGTTGTTAGGACGTTAGCACCATTCTCTATTGGAGTTTGGATCATGAGCTGTGGATTAAACATGGCTTCCTCTCCGATCTTTTGGCGAGTATAATTTAATTCACGACTTACTCGTCCACCAACTGCAAGAAAAGCACATTTACAAATCATTCAAAGGACAAGAATCTAGTCCTAACACAACGCCGGAGAACACGAAACCTTCATTCTCCTACTGAACTACTATTCTCAGAAACTTTTGCCAGGGAAGAAGTACCGTATATACTCGCGTATAAGCCGAGTTTTTCAGCCCAAAAATTGGGCTGAAAAGTACCCCCTCGGCTTATACGCGAGTCAGTGCTGTATACCGATGTATATATCGGTACATACCGATGTATACATCGGTATACAGCAGCCCCCGCATCCCCAGTAATGCAGGGCCCCCCCAGGGTCTCTCCGGTCACCTGTAAAGCAAGCTATACTTATCAGTGTCCCGCTCGCACCCGCCGCTGCCGACATCCACGATCCTCCATCTTCATGCGACTCCTCTTCCTGTTTCTGTGCGCGTCGCCGGCAATGACGTCATTCCCGGCGACGCGCACAGGAAACAGGAAGAGGAGTCGCATGAAGATGGAGGATCGCGGATGTCGGCAGCGGCGGGTGCGAGCGGGACACTGATAAGTATAGCTTGCTTTACAGGTGACCGGAGAGACGCTGGGGGGGGCCTGCATTACTGGGGCTGCCTGTTATACTACCGCTGGGGCTGCTATATACCTCTGGGGCACTGTATACTACCACTGGGGCTGCTATATACCTCTGGGGCCCTGTATACTACCACTGGGGCTGCTATATACCTCTGGGGCACTGTATACTACCACTGGGGCTGCTATATACCTCTGGGGCCCTGTATACTACCACTGGGGCTGCTATATACCTCTGGGGCACTGTATACTACCACTGGGGCTGCTATATACCTCTGGGGCCCTGTATACTACCACTGGGGCTGCTATATACCTCTGGGGCACTGTATACTACCACTGTGGCTGCTATATACCTCTGGGGCCCTGTATACTACCACTGGGGCTGCTATATACCTCTGGGGCACTGTATACTACCACTGGGGCTGCTATATACCTCTGGGGCCCTGTATAACTACCACTGGGGCTGCTATATACCTCTGGGGCACTGTATACTACCACTGGGCTGCTATATACCTCTGGGGCCCTGTATACTACCACTGGGGCTGCTATATACCTCTGGGGCACTGTATACTACCACTGGGGCTGCTATATACCTCTGGGGCCCTGTATACTACCACTGGGGCTGCTATATACCTCTGGGGCACTGTATACTACCACTGTGGCTGCTATATACCTCTGGGGCCCTGTATACTACCACTGGGCTGCTATATACCTCTGGGGCACTGTATACTACCACTGGGGCTGCTATATACCTCTGGGGCCCTGTATACTACCACTGGGGCTGCTATATACCTCTGGGGCCCTGTATACTACCGCTGGGGCTGCTATATACCTCTGGGGCCCTGTATACTACCACTGGGGCTGCTATATACCTCTGGGGCCCTGTATACTACCACTGGGGCTGCTATATACCTCTGGGGCCCTGTATACTACCGCTGGGGCTGCTATATACCTCTGGGGCCCTGTATACTACCACTGGGGCTGCTATATACCTCTGGGGCCCTGTATACTACCACTGGGGCTGCTATATACCTCTGGGGCCCTGTATACTACCGCTGGGGCTGCTATATACCTCTGGGGCCCTGTATACTACCACTGGGGCTGCTATATACCTCTGGGGCCCTGTATACTACCACTGGGGCTGTATATACTACCACTGGGGCTGTATATACTACTGGGGCTGCGTGTATACTACCACTGGGGCTGCTGTATCTACCTCTGGGACTGGTGTATACCACACTGCTGGGGGCTGTATACTTGTGCTAGGGTCCACCCTCGGCTTATACACGAGTCAATAGATTTTCCCAGGTTTTGGGGGCAAAAGTAGGGGGGTCGGCTTATACACGGGTCAGCTTATACACGAGTATATACGGTACTTAAACATCTGCAGGGCAATTTTTCCTCCACTCTGATGTACAGATATTTGTTGACGACTACAATAAACCAAAAAAGAGTAATAATTACATTACAAATAGCCTTAATTTTTCTTCCAGCCTTTTACCCCCCTCCTGAATATAAGACTTCCATATGGAGAAGCTAAATCACTTTAAGAATGCTCTCTATAGCAAGCAGACGGAGCATTTTTTGTACAATTTCTTGCACTTGTATAAACAGTCTGGTTCTATAGCACATTTCACGATCAATGGCTTTTATGTATATTCATCCATATGGAGAAAGAAAAAAGCTGGCACAATTTTTTTTTTTTGCAACAATGTTACAAAAGCTGAGCTTGTAGGAGCCAACGAAAAGTAAGAATGCTTTCACATCACGATTTTTGTTCATCTGTGGTTATCCGTTGTAAAACTAATAGCCACGGATCCGATTTGGTCTCCATGTATCCCTATGGGCACGTATGTGCACAGATTGGTCCTTATTGGCATCTGATTGTGTCAGTTTTGTGAAGGATCCGTTTGTGTCTGTCCCCAAAATCAGAGCCTGCTCGGATTTTGGCCTGCCTTGAAAAAAAAAAAAAACGGACAAAAAACTGATCCGTTGTTGTCCGTTTCAAATAACATGGAGCTCTATGGTGGTGGATCAAAACGGATCCGTCAAAAAAAAATCGGATCCGTAAAACTAATCCGATTTGCTGCACTGCGCATGCTCAGAAGCAAGGTAAAGCCCCATCTCTGCTGATGAAGGATCCGAGGAAAACACCGATCCTTGGGCATCAGTGGCATCTGTTGGCACAGATCCGTGCCTGTCCGTGTGATCCTTGAAATTTAGGGATCACCACGGATGTGCAAAAACATTATGTGATCCGTGGCTATCCGTTGTAAAATGGATTGCCACAGATCGATTTGGCCCCCATGTATCCCTATGGGCACGGATTGGTCCTGTATAGCCATCCAATTGTGCCCAAATTGTAACGGATCCAATTGTGTCCGATTTTTTGCTGTACCCAGAATCTGAGACTGCTCCGATTTTAGGTACAGCGAACCAAATCTGACACAATCGAATCCGGCGCGGTCCGCGGCAAATAACATAGGGGCCTATGGAGCACGGGCCCAGGAAAAACAGAATGCTCAGCATGCTCAGTACACTAAAACTGCTCTTTACCGTGTAATTTCACTTTCACAATGTATATACATACGTTGCGGAAGTGAAGGAAGTGTTAAAAAAAAATTAAAAATCCTCACCTCTCCGGCGAGTGTCCAGCAATGTGCAGCAACAAGCTTTGAGGGCTTAAGGACTTAGATCCTCTGCCGGGCGGGTGGGGCACCCTGATAAGCTGACTGGTGACATGACCGCATCAGCGCAGTTTAAATCGCCTGCCAAAACCGATCGGTTTTGGCAGGCGCGCAATTTAAACTGCTCAGCTGATGTGGTCATGTGACCGATCAGCTGTTTGGCTTGCCCCACCTCGCCCCATCAGCTGATTCAGGTGCTTAAGTCCTTGGAGCTGGAGGCCGGACATCACGGGACACTCGCCGAAGAGGTGAGGATTTTTTATTTTTTTTTAACAATTGCTTTGTTTTATTTCACTTCCGCAATTTATGTATATATATATATATATATTGCAAAACTGAAAGGGCCCTGCTTGCCTTCACTTTGCAGGCTCAGGCTCCTCCCAGCTCTTTCGGTGTCCGGATCCGTGAAATCAAGGACCCGGACACAGAAATGGCATCCGGAGGCCACATCCGATCCTGTCCTTTCCTGTCCATGGGGTCCTGCAAAAAACAGGATCACCATGGACAGGAAAAAAATTGCGATGTGAAAGTAGCCTAACTGCAACTGCAAATTGTTAATACTGTATTCACACTTTCATTTTTCTTTCATTCCTTATGTTTACAGAAAAACAAAGAAAACGCTCTTTCGTCTAACGTTTTCATAGATTTCAATTGGCTTCAAAATAAAAAAAAATTGTAAATGGAAGTGAATGTTAGAACATAATAAAATGAGCCATAGGCTAGGGTCACACATGCCAATCAGTTTTTTCCTGTGGTTTCAATAACAAATCCGTTTATTTCTAGGCTGTCTTTTGAGCCTCCTGTACAGCAATGCATTTTTTGGACCAGTTCTTTTACTGCATCAAAAAAAAACGAATCCGTTTTCCCATAGGGCCCCATGCTAAAAAAAACGGATCAGTTTTTTTACTGCACCCAAAAAACGTTGCTTGCAGCCTTTTTTGGGTCCAGTAAAAAAACAAATAGCTTTTGTTAACAATGCAGTCACACTTGATCCCAGGATCCATTTTTAGCATCAGTTTTTGGACGTAGAAAAATACATTTAAAAAACTGATGCCAATAACGGATCCAGGATCTAATCTGCAGATCCAGTGCTAGTTAGTCACCTGACGTCCGCAGCAAGTATCAGGCCTCAGTGGTCAAGTGACTGAAGAACGGGATGTCAACACTTCCTATCCCAGCTCTGACCATCGGAGAGACCTGTGTTGAATCCATGTGGGTAACTGAGGGTGACTATGCCTTATTATGTTGTAACACTACCCGCCATTTTGAACATTTTCTTTGGAAGCTGAACAACCTCTCTACACGACGCACTACCCCTCCCAAATTTTGGAGGAGAGTGTGGGGTGTCTTATAGTCCAGACGTATATGGCTGTGGGAGGGGAAAATGGCACCAGCAGCAGATCACTTAAGGCAAAAGCAGGGTTGCAGGAGCTGCGCTGGGGCAGCACGTATGCCTGCTGCTTAAGGATATGAATATGCACTACTCCCCACGCCCATAATCTCCTGCCCACCTCCCTCTACTGAAGCAGGCACCAAGAGGTGGGTGGGATTATGGACACGGGGAGCCGTGCTGATGTGTATTGCTTCTGTGGTCTGTCTTCAATAAAATGGCACCATTTCATTAAATACAGTAGAGTACACAGGTCTTTTCAAAAATAGTGCCAGCGGCAGTCCATGTGCAATCACATCTTGCAGTCTAATCTAACTTTAAGATGCAACCACACATGTGCTGCTGACGGTGCTGTTTTAGGAACATATATACTGTCTTCAATATATTGGTGCCTTTATTGAAGACAGACTGCAGAAGATGAAGTTTATTCACTGCTCCACACCCCAATAATCCCTGGTGGAGAGCAGCGAATATCCAGGCAGCAGACGTAGCTGTCAGCTGCCAGCATCAGGCATATATATATATATATATATACCGTATATACTCGTGTATAAGCCGACCCGTGTATAAGCCGACCCCCCTACTTTTGCCCCAAAAATCTGGAAAAACCTATTGACTCGTGTATAAGCCGAGGGTGGACCCCAGCACAGGTATACAGCCCCCAGCAGTGTGGTATACAGGCCCCCCCCAGTGGTATACAGGCCTCCCCAGTGGTAGTATACAGCAGCCCCAGTGGTAGTATACAGCAGCCCCAGTGGTAGTATACAACAGCCCCAGTGGTAGTATACAGCAGCCCCAGTGGTAGTATACAGCAGCCCCAGTGGTAGTATACAACAGCCCCAGTGTGTATACAGCGCCAGGTAGTATACAGCAGCCCCAGTGGTAGTATACAGCAGCCCCAGTGGTAGTATACAGCAGCCCCAGTGGTAGTATACAGCAGCCCCAGTGGTACACAGCAGCCCCCAGGGGGTACACAGCAGCCCCCTGGGGGTCCCCAGCAGCCCCCAGGGGGTACACAGCAACCCCCTGGGGGTCCCCAGCAGCCCCCAGGGGTACCCAGCAGCCCCCTGGGGGTACACAGCGGCCCCCAGGGGGTACACAGCAGCCCCTGGGGGTACACAGCAGCCCCCTGGGGGTACACACGCCCCGGGCCCACACCCAGGGGGTCCCCAGCAGCCCCCAAATGCTGGCACTCGCCCCCCCTTGCAAGGGCCCCCCCGCTTCTCTTACCATTCCGGACTTCTGATCCGCGCCGCTCCTCGGTGCTCCTCGCTGCTCCGTCCGTCCGTCTTCTACATCCGGGATCCCCAGCCGTCGCGATGACGTCATATGCCTGCGACGGCCGGAGATCCCGGATGTAGAAGACGGACGGAGCAGCGAGGATGAAGCACCGAGGAGCGGCGCGGATCAGAAGTCCGGAATGGTAATATAACCATCGGGGGGGGGGGCCCTTACAAGGGGGGGCGAGTGCCAGCATTTGGGGGCTATATGCACTGCTTCCCCCTGCCGCTGATTGACAGGGGGACGCAGTGCATATTTAATGAGCGGCCCCACGTGACGGGGCCGCTCATACAGCAGCCCCCCCCCCGCCTACTGCAGCCTCCACAGCCCCGGACACAGCCCCCCCCGTATTGACTCGTGTATAAGCCGAGGGGGAGACTTTTCAGCCCAAATTTTGGGCTGAAAAACTCGGCTTATACACGAGTATATACGGTATATATATTATATATATGAGAAGGGGAAAAAAATATATGTATATACTACCATTCAAAAGTTTGGGGTCGCCCAGACAATTTTGTGTTTTCCATAAAAACTCATACTTTTATTTATCAAATGAGTTCCAAAATGAATAGAAAATATAGTCCAGACATTGCCAAGGTTAGACAGAATGATTTTTATTTGAAATAATAATTTTCTCCCCTTCAAACTTTGCTTTCATCAAAGATTGTTCCCTTTGCAGCAATTACAGCATTGCAGACCTTTGACATTCTAGCTGTTAATTTGCTGAGGTAATCTTGAGAAATTTCACCCCATGCTTCCCGACCAATTGTTAGCGGACACCATGTCGTTTTTGGAGAGCCCCTGTGTGCTTAAACATTGGAGTTCCCTCACAAGTGACCCCATTTTGGAAACTTGACCCCCCAAGGAACTTAGCTAGATGCATAGTGAGCACTTTGAACCCCCAGGTGTTTCACATATTGATCCATAAAAATGAAAAAGTACTTTTTTTTCCACAAAAATGTTCTTTTTTCATTTTTATGGATTCATTTGTGAAGTACCTGGGGGTTCAAAGTGCTCACCACCCATCTAGATAAGTTCCTTTGGGGGTCTAGTGTCTAAATGGGGTCACGTGTGGGGGAGCTCTAATATTTAGGCAATATTTAGGCACACAGGGGCTCTCAATACACAACATGGTGTCCGCTAACAATTGGAGCTATTTCTCCATTCAAATTGTTAGCGGATACCATGTTGCGTATGGAGAACCCCTGTGTGCCTCAACATTGGAGCTCCCGTACAAGTGACCCCATTCTGGAAACTAGATCCCCCAAGGAACTTATCTAGATGCATATTGAGCTCTTTGAACACTCAGGTCCTTCACAAATTGATCCGTAAAAATGAAAAAGTACTTTTTTTTTCACAAAAAAAATTTGTTTTGGCCTCAATTTTTTCATTTTCACATGAGCAACAAGATAAAATGCATCCTAAAATTTGTTGGGCAATTTCTCCTGAGTACACCGATACATCATATGTGATCAAAAAAGAACATTTTTGTTGGAAAAATTAAAATGTCCATTTTTTGTTTCCACTTTGCTTTAGTTTCCTGTGAAGCACCTGAAGGGCTAATAATCTTCTTGAATGTAGTTTTGATTAGCTTGAGGGGTGCAGTTTTTGGAATGGTGTCACATTTGGGTGTTTTCTGTCATGTACCCCCCTCAAAGGGACTTCAAATGTGATGTGGTCACTAAAAAAAATGGTTTTGTAAATTTTGCTGGAAAAATGAGAAATTGCTGATAACTTTGAACCCTTATAACTTCCCAACCAAAAATGTGCTAATGTGAAGAAGACATGTGGGAAATGTTATTTATGAACTATTTTGTGTCACATAACTTTCTGATTTAACAGGATAAATATTAAAAATTAGAAAATTGCAAAATGTTCAACATTTTTGCCAAATTTTTTATTTTTTCCCAAATAAACGCACAAATTATCAACCTAACTTTACCAATAACAGGAAGCCCAATATGTCGCGAATAAACAATCTCAGAATCGCTAGGATCCGTTGAAGCGTTCCAGAGTTATTACCTCATAAAGGGACACCGGTCAGAATTGCAAAAAATGGTCTGGTCATTAAGGAGGAAATTGGCACAGTCACTAAGGGATTAATCAAAATCCCTTTTACCTTGTACAAATCTCCCACTTTACCATCACCAAAGCAACCCCAGACCATCACATTACCTCCACCATGCTTGAGAGATGGCATCAGGCACTTTCCCATCATCTTTTCAGTTGTTCTGTGTCTCACAAATGTTCTTCTGTGTGGTCCAAACACCTCAAACTTTGATTTGTCTGTCCATAAAACTTTTTTTTCCAGTCTTCCTCTGTCCAATGTCTGTGTTCTTTTGCCCATATTAATCTTTTCCTTTTATTAGCCAGTCTCAGATATGGCTTTTTCTTTGCGACTTTGAACTGAAGGCCAGCATCCCACAGTCGCCTCTTCACTGTAGATGTTCACACTGGCGTTTTGCGGGTACTACTTAATGAAGCTGCCAGTTGAGGAGCTGTGAGGCGTCGATTTCTCAAACTAGAGACTCTAATGTACTTGTCTTGTTGCTCAGTTGTGCAGCGGGGCCTCCCACTTCTCTTTCTACTCTGGTTAGAGCCTGTTTGTGCCCCCCTGAGAAGGGAGTATTACACACCGCTGTAGGAAATCTTCAGTTTCTTGGCAATTTCTCGCATGGAATAGCCTTCATTTCTAAGAACAAGAATAGACTGTCGAGTTTCACATGAAAGTTCTCTTTTTCTGGCCATTTTGAGAGTTTCATAGAACAAACAAATGTAATGCTCCAGATCCTCAACTACCGTGTTTCCCCGAAAGTAAGACTCCGTCTTATATTTTTTTTGGGTCCAAAAAGACCGCCATGTCTTACTTTCGGGGGGTGTCTTATATTAGCCCAAAAAAAAATCCTATTGCAGCAGCCTCCCAGTACGGTACCCACTACAGCCTGCCACATCTCACACACACACACATCACACACACACATACACACACATCTCACATACACACACATCACACACACACATACACACACATCTCACATACACACACCACACACACATCTCACATACACACACATCACACACATCTCACACACACACATCTCACACATCTCACACACACACATACACACACATCTCACACACACATCACACACACACATCACACACACACACACATACACACACATCTCACACACATACACGTCACACACACACATACACACACTTTCACTTTCTTTTCTTTCATCTGCGGTGCTGCTTTGGTGGTGCACACGGGTCAGCTGACGTTAGTCCTGGGCTGTGATTGGCTCCTGCCCTGGGCCAATCACAGCGCCGGAGCCCTGGGCCAATCACAGCCCAGGACTGACGTCAGCTGGCCCATGCTTCCTGCGCTGTGATTGGCGCAGGGCTCGTGGGCGGGGTGGAGAGCAGGAAAGAGCGCCGGAGCTCCAGGGCACGGAGAACACAGCAAACTGGCGGGGACTGACAGTGGGACAGCGGGGGCACGGGGAGCGGTGCCGCAGTGCCGGTGATGTGATCCGCAAAAGGTACGCCTTACATTCGGGGGGGGGGGGGGGGTTGTCTTATATTAGCAAGTAGGGCGCCCCCCAAAGCATGCCTTACTTTCGGGGGCGCCCTACTTTCGGGGAAACAAGGTAGCAAAAAGGAAGGTCAAACCATTTTCAGCTGTGCTAACATACTTGTACAAGGGTTTTCTAAACATCCATTAGCCTTCTTAGGGCCTTTTCACATCAGCGGTAAAGAACTGATTGCGGCATAACGGCCGCACTTGCGGCAAGCTCCATGCAATGTCTATGGGGCTTGCAGTAAGTGTGCTGCAGGTGCGGTTTCGGCACTTGCGGCAGATGCAGCCGCGAAAAATCCGCAGCTGACCGTGTTTTTTTCGCGGCCGCATCTGCTGCAAGTGCTGAAACCGCAACTATACCGCACCTGCCGCAAGCCCCATAGACATTGCATGGGGCTTGCCGCAGGTGAACTGCAAGTGCGGCCGTTATGCGGTAACTGCAGCAGATGCGTTTTTTTCACCACAACTGCCGCGATCAGTGCTTACCGCTGATGTGAAAGGGGCCTTACACAGTTAGCAAACACAATGTATCAATAAAACACCTGAGTGGTGGCTGTTGGAAATGGGCCTCTATACACCTATGTAGATATTGCATTAAAAACCAGACGTTTGCAGCTAGAATAGTCATTTACCACATTAACAATGTATAGAGTGTATTTCTGATTCATTTAATGTTCACTTCATTGAAAAGTAATGTGCTTTTCTTTAAAAAAAAAAAAAAGGACTTTCTAAATGAACCCAAACTTTTGAATGGTAGTGTATATTTAGCCACATATACCAGTCTGGGCCCAGGATAAGGGTCGCATATATCAGGTTGAGACCATATATACCAAGATAGGCCCAGGATGAAGCCATATATACCAGGATGAGGGCCATACATACCAGGATTGGACAAGCATGGAGGTCATACACACCAGGATGGGGGTCATATATACCTGGAAGGGGCCCAGGATGGGGGACATTAGAACAGAATAGTGGGATAATACCTCCATAACAGTGTCAGCAGCAGATCCCCACCATAACAGTGTGTCATTACCACATTTTTTGCTTAAAGTGTTTACCATTTTTCTCCTCTAAAACCTGAGTGTGTCTTATGATCCGGTGAGTCTTATAGTTCGAAAAATACGGTATATATTTACATTCGTTATTCATCCAATAATTATAATTATTCCTTGTTACTTCCCTAGATGCATGCAAGTTAAAGGGAACCAACCACCCCAAATGACCCCCCCCGGACTATTAATATCGTTCCCTACACCCAGCACATACATGTGCTGCAAGGTTTTTTGCTTTCTTGTCGTCACGGGATCTCATGCCCGTGCACACGTCATCAGCTACAGCCGGGTCGCGAGCGCGCACTCTGACTTCCACAGCCGAGCGCAGGAAGTCAGAGCGTGTGTGCTCGCGACCCGGCTGTAGCTGATGACGTGTGCACGGGCATGAGATCCCGTGCACCAGGCTCAGCAGGCTGTGACGACAAGAAAGGGCTGGCCGTTACTGCTGCGAGGGGAGACAGGATGATGACTGGCAGCTGCAACCCGGCTTTAGCCCCAGCTAAGTAACGCCCACCCGTCCCTTCGTTAAATACTTTATAAATCATTATCTCAACTTTTAAAAAGCAGTTTTTTTAGCAAAAAACCTTGCAGCACATGTATGTGCTGGGTGTAGGGAACGATATTAATAGTCCGGGGGGGTCATTTGGGGTGGTTGGTTCCCTTTAATTCAGCGGGCTTGTTTGTTTTTTCAATGGTGACGTGCTTATCTCCTGTGGTGATACAGGATAGGGCATGATGAAATACAGCATCCTTCTTTTCCTTCACATCAGCTATTGAAGGAGCGTTAAAAGACCATATTACACATTATGGTTAAGTTCACACGGTCGGGATTCACTGAGCATTGGCAGCACTTACAGTACAATACAAGAAAAAAGTTATTTTTAAGATTGATTTCACAAAAAAAGGTTTTAAAAAAACAAAATGAAAAGCATGGTGCGGATTTCAATCTACATCGTGTTCATTCTCGTGTAGATTTTTACCCTTTTCAATGCTTTGGAAGTAGGGATGAAAATCGCAGCCGAATCTGCAATGAAATCTACAAGTAACACTGGTTCAGACCAAATCCGCAACAGAAATTTTCTGCAAGATGTGAACATGACCTATCTAGTTGGTTGATTCCCCAGAAATTGTTAGCTTTAGCGAACATTGATCTAATATGTTTGACCACCTTTAGTCTTTTCTAATGTTATAATGATAACTGTCTGTCAGTTGAAAGTTTTTCAATATCATTTTCTTTACGGCATCATAAATTCTACATCTGTGGGGTCCAGAACTTGCTCACAGTAACTGCTGCTAGTACTTTCATGTCAGTAATATTAGGCTATAGATATGTACAGTATATCAGTTATAATCTTTCTCATTCATTTTAGTTAATCTAATATATAAAGTTGAATGCCCCGAGAGCGTCGTAGGCTATGTTGTGAGGCGAAATATTAACCCTACGCGTTCCAATTCACCAAACAATTTTGCCCCTATCTACATATTGGGGGAAAAGTGACAGTTACCAGTTGACAGTTGTGAATGAGAGGGGCTTAATGACAGCACCAAAGATTAACAGCATATACCAGAATGTAGTCACTAAGGTGGGGCCCCAACATGGGATATTCACCATTCACAGGGACATGTATACACACCACATGCACACAAAGAGTAACAGCAAGTGTATAGTTGCTAAGGTGCAGCACCAACATTGGATACTCCCCACGCACCCGAACAAACACACACACACACACCACAAAGAGACACACACAACACAGAGACACCCCCCCCCCCCAAGGGGACACACACACACCCTATAGCGACACATGCAGGGACACACACACACCACAAAGAGACACACACAACACAGACACACACACCACATAGACCCCCCCCAAAAGGACACACACACATAGCCACCCTATAGGGACACATGCACTCACCCCACAGGGACACACACACACCACAAAGAAAACACACACACGTACACCCCACGGGGACACACACACACAACCTATAGCGACACATGCTCCCACCCCACATGGACACACACACACCACAAAGAGACACACACAACACAGAGACACACACACACCACACAGACCCCCCCCCCACAGGGAAACACACACATAGTCACCCTATAGGGACACATGCACTCACCCCACAGGGACACACACACACCACAAAGAGACACACACATCACACAGACCCCCCCCCCGCAGAGACACACACACATACACACCCTATAGGGAAACATGCACTCACCCCACAGGGACACACACACCACAAAGAGACACACACAACACAGAGACACCCTTCCCCCACAGACACCCCCCACAGGGGGACACACACATACTCACCCTATAGGGACACATGCACTCACCCCACAGGGACACACACAAACACACCACAAAGAGACACACACAACACAGAGACACACACACACCACACAGAACACCCCCACAGGGACACACACATACACACCCTATAGGGACACATGCAATCACCCCACAGGGACACATACACACACACACCACAAAGAGACACACACAACACAGAGACACACACACCACACAGACCCCCCCACGGGGGGACACACACATACACACCCTATAGGGACACATGCACTCACCCCACAGGAACACACACACACCCCAGGGACACACACACCACACAGACAGACACAGATGTGCACAAATCACCTCACACAACTCGCCTCATACGTGTGCCATCTTTAATTTCCAAACATAAACATCTGATTAAAAACAGCCAATGTGCAACACATGTGCCATATAGGGAATTAAGGCAGATGTCAGTCACATGAGCTGTCTATTATGTGTATGTGTGAGGTAACATATACTGCCCGGCCGGGGGGAGGGTTTACTGTTGGCTTCAGATTTATTAGGCTGCCTATAGCAACCAATCACAGCTCAGCTTCTATTTTCTTACAGGTCATTAATATGACATATTCAAATTCTATTTTGTTATAGCTAACAGCAGTTATTTATTAACCCGGGCGTAGCCGGGTACTAGAGCTAGTTTGTCTATAAAAATGTTGGCTGTCATTGTCTAATAAATTGTGCACATGTGATGGCACTTTGAAGTGAAAGGACTCCTAAGGATTTCAATGGAAACCTGAAGATACATTCAGGGCTCGCTATTTCTCAAATCAAAGCATACTCTTTTATATAGAAGTATTAATTGTAAATGAAAGACTGCTTTAGGGGAAAAAAATTAGAATTCAGGAAAAATCCAGCAGAGCTCATGACAACCAAAGAGGCAAACTATGGATAATCGACAATAAGATCAATATACAGAGAAGAAATACAAAATAGGACATCTTAAAAGGGAATCTGTCAGTGGGATTTCACACCCCAAACTATTTGTACATGTGGTACTTTCAGAGACAAGTCTAGCAATGTATTTACATGTCCAGTCCGTTCCTCCGTTATTGAAAAAAAGAGAATTTTGTTTACGTACCGTAAATTCTTTTTTCTTTAGTCATCAATGGGAGACCCAGACAATGGGGTTTAGGGCTCTGCCCTCCGGAGGTCACACTAGGTACTACAAGTTTGTAGACACCGCCTCCTCCGCTTATAAACCCCCACCGTAGGAGACATCCTCAGTTTAGTCCATAAGCTGCGAGGAGAAAGTAAACCACACCCGAAACATCGGGAAGAATGCCGTGCACAGACGGTTCAACAACCCGGTAAACACTGTCTCAACAGAGAACAGAACAAGTGCAAAATATGCAACGGAACAACTGGGTGGGTGCTGGGTCTCCCATTGATGACTAAAGAAAAAAGAATTTACGGTACGTAAACAAAATTCTCTTTTTTCTGGTCGTCATAATGGGAGACCCAGACAATGGGGATGTCCTAAAGCAATACCCCAGGGCGGGAAGAGTTCCTCAACAAGACGGATAACACATGGTTCCCTCTAAAGGTGGGCAACCGCCGCCTGGAGAACCCGCCTGCCCAAACTCGCATCCGCAGAGGCATGGGCATGCACCATATAGTGCTTAGAGAAAGTGTGCAGGCTGGACCAAGTGGCCGCCTGACACACCTGTAGAGCAGAAGCTCGATGTCGCAAGGCCCAGGAGGCACCTACAGCTCTCGTAGAGTGTGCCTTCAAACCCACCGGGAGAGGCAAACCAGAAGACCGGTACGCCTCCTGAATGGGAGCCTTGATCCATCTGGCCAAGGTCGACTTCGAAGCCGCGGCCCCCTTACAGCGACCCATCGTGAGGACAAATAAGGAATCCGAACTCCTAAAGGAGGCGGTCCTGGACACATAAATGCGTACAGCTCTCACGAGATCCAGAGTATGGAGGTCGCGCTCAACCTGATGAACGGGAGCGGGGCAAAATGATGGGAGAACAATCTCCTGGTTTAGGTGAAACGTTGAAACCACCTTCGGCAGAAATTCAGGCCGTGGGCGCAACACCACCTTGTCTTGGTGAACCACCAGAAAGGGAGACTTGCACGAAAGTGCAGCCAATTCTGAGACCCGTCTCAGAGACGTAATCGCCACCAGAAAGACCACCTTCTGGGACAGACGAGAGAGAGAGACGTCTCTCAGTGGCTCAAACGGCGGTTTCTGCAGTGTCGCCAGGACCATGTTTAGGTCCCAAGGGTCCAGAGGTCGTCTATAGGGCGGGACCACCCGAGACACCCCCTGCAGAAATTGACGTACCTTCGGGAGGAGCGCCAAGCGCCTGTCAAACAACACTGAAAGTGCTGATACTTGACCTTTCAGAGAGCCAAGGGATAATCCCAACTCCAACCCCGACTGTAGGAAAGCCAACAATGTCGGGATGGACAATGGCCACGGTGAGCGGCCACCAGAGGCACACCAGGTAAAAAAGATTTTCCACGTTCTGTGGTATATCTTCCTGGAAACAGGTTTCCTTGCCCGATTCATAGTGGCAACCACTGTAGGAGAGAAACCTCTGGATGTCAGCAGCCAGGCCTCAAGAGCCATGCAGTCAATCTGAGGGCCCTGGAATTGAGGTGGAAGAATGGGCCTTGCGCGAGTAGATCTGCGCGTTCTGGAAGAGCCCACCTGTGTCCGCCTGACAGTTGCCACAGGTCCGGGTACCAAGACCTCCTGGGCCAATCTGGAGCCACTAGAATGGCCACTCTGCATTCTGTCCTGATCTTCCACAGGACCCTGGGAATCAGAGCCAGAGGCGGAAACACATATGGCAGCTGAAAGCTGGACCAGCTCAGGATCAGGGCGTCCGCCCCCAGAGACTGGGGATCCCAAGATCTCGCCATGTATTGGGGCACCTGATGATTCAGCCGTGAGGCCATCAGATCCACGTCCGGAGTGCCCCACCTGCCGCAGATGTCCCGGAAGACGTCTGGATGTATGGACCACTCTCCGGCGTCCATCCCCTGTCGGCTCAGATAGTCGGCCTCCCAGTTCTCGACCCCTGGGATGTGAACTGCGGAGATCAGGCAGCCGTTTTCCTCCACCCAGAGTAGAATGCGGTGGACTTCGGCGAGGGCCTGAGCACTTCTGGTCCCTCCCTGATGATTTATGTAGGCGACGGCCGTCGCATTGTCGGACTGTACCCGAATGGGCTGTCCTGACAGAAATTTCTGAAACGCCAGTAGCGCCAGAAAGACCGCCTTGATCTCCAGCACGTTGATCTGCAACGCCGACTCCGACTGAGTCCAGAGGCCTTGAGCCCTGTGGTGCAAGAACACCGCCCCCCAGCCCTTCAGACTGGCGTCGGTGGTCACCACTAACCATGACGGTTTTAGGAAGGACCGGCCCCGTGACAGGTGATGTGGCTGGAGCCACCACTGTAGAGAGTCCCTGGTTGGTTGTGACAGTGTCACCAGCCGATTCAGAGAGATCGTCCTCTTGTCCCATCTGCGAAGAATCTCCAGCTGGAGAGGACGGAGGCGAAACTGTGCGAACGGCACCGCCTCTATCGCCGCTACCATGCGACCCACCAGTCTCATCAATACCCGTAGGGATGACTGTGGAGACAGGAGGACATTCTGCACTCCTGATTGGATCGCAAGCTGCTTGGCTTGAGGTAGGGACACCAGGGCCGAGTCCGTGTGGAAGTCCATGCCCAGATATGTCAATGACTGGGTCGGAACCAGGGTCGACTTTTGAATGTTGATAAGCCACCCGAACCGTTCCAGGGACTTCATGGTCACCTCCAGGCTCACCCGACAAAGGTCTTCCGATGGCGCCCTGACCAATAGGTCGTCCAAATAGGGTATGACGGCGTGTCCCTGCGCATGCAGGAAAGCCATCATGGAGGCCATCACCTTTGTGAACACCCGTGGTGCTGAGGCTAGCCCGAAAGGCAGTGCCACAAATTGGAAGTGCTCTTCCCCCACTGCGAATCTCAACCAGCGCTGATGAGCTGGTGCAATGGGGACGTGAAGGTAAGCGTCCCTGATATCGATGGACGCTAGGAAGTCTCCCTGTGACACAGCCGCGATCACTGAGCGCAGGGATTCCATGCGGAACTTCCGAACCAACACGTGACGGTTGAACAACTTGAGGTCCAAAACCGGGCGAAAAGAGCCGTCCTTCTTTGGGACAATAAAGAGGTTGGAGTAAAAACCCCTGAACCTCTCTTCCGTGGGCACAGGGACCACCACTCCGTCTCTGCGGAGTCCCTCCAACACCAGGTGAAAAGCCTGAGCCTTTTCTGGAGATGGAACCGACCGATGGAATCGGGGTATTGGTTGTGACGTCAGCTCTATCCTGTAACCTCTTGAGACTACGTCTCGAACCCACTGATCTTGAATGTGAAGAAGCCACTTGTCCTGAAAGCGAGACAGGCGGCCCCCCACCTGTGGGGAGGCAGGATGAGAGAGCGAGTCATGTCGAGGCGGGCTTGGGGGTGGCAGCCGCTGCCCCCGCCGGCTTCTTCTGACGACTCTTGGAACGCCACTGAGTAGCAGGCTTGCCCCCTCGGTCTGAGCGAGTGGACGCCGTTGATGACTGTGAACCGGAGCGAAAGGACCACTGCTTAGGGTTCCTTTTCACGGTGTACCGTGGCTTAGGCTTATTCTGCGGGATCTTAGACTCAGCAGAATCCTTTATCAATTTGTCCAGTTCGGTGCCAAAAAGCCTGTCACCAGCGAACGGAAGATTTTGTAAAATCTTCTTAGATGTGGCATCTGAGTCCCAAAGACGCAGCCACAACAGCCTGCGGATCGCAATTGCATTGGCCGAGGCCACAGCAGAGCGAGTGGCAGTTTCCAAAGATGCCGTCCTGGCATAGTCCGCATAGGCCCTTGCTCTCTCAGTGAGAGCCAGGACCTCTGGACTGGACCTAGCTAGATCAGTGATACCATCCAAACAGATAGTAATCGCTTGTAGGGTCCAGACCGCGGCAAAATTAGGGGCAAACGAAGACCCCACAGCCTCATAGGAAGACTTGGCGAGTTGCTCGACCTGTCTATCAGTAGCATCCTTCAATGAGGAGCTATCAGAGGCAGAAAACAAGGAGCGCGCAGCAATCCTAGTCATGGAAGCATCCACCTTGGGAGACTGCGACCATTCCTGGAGCGCCTCCTGGGGAAAGGGAAAGCGATTGTCCTTAGTTTTACGGACATAACGCCGCCCAGGATGTAACCTGGGAGCTTTAATCACCCTTCCGAAATTAGTGTGGTCCATGAAGGAGCCACTTGGTCTAGCCTCAGGCCGCAGCCATTGATAGATCTCCTTGGGGTGTACAGTCACCTCCTCAGGAGGAGTGACAAGACGCAATGTCTCATTGATGGAGGACACCAGATCCTCCACCCCATCTGGAGGTTCAGACATAGACCCAAGAGTAGAACCCCCATCATCTTCCTCACCATCAGAGGAACGCTCCTCCTCAGAGAGAGTCTGGAGCTCAGGAGAAGCCTCACGGGCTCGCTTAGGGGGTCTTACAGCAGAAGTAAGAGACACCCGGGGGTAACTAGGAGGAGTAGCTGGGTTTTCCAGTCTCCTATGCAGTGCCTCCAGGGTTTGCGACATGGAGGACATCTGGGACAGCAGAGATTCATTGATCTTATTCTGCGTTTCCCATGGCCCTGGGATCACCTGAACCTCAGGGTATAATCCCGGATTTGCAGACTCAGTAGTAGCAGACCGGGCCTCTGGGCGTCCGCAGTTATTGCAGGACCCCTCCACCAGTGTCCCGTTGCATGTAACACAGGCAATGGAGACCACCGCCGCCTTAGCAGCATGCTTCCCAACTGAGGACATCTCCACAGTGAGGGGAATGTAAGCCAAAGTTCACAAACAAACCGGGAATCCCGGTGGCTTACCGACCGCAATAAAGCGGTAGGAGGAAGCGGTGTGTGTGTGTGACCTCCGCGAGTTCCGGTCTCCCTTGTAAGTGCAGACACGCGCTGCAGCCAGATCCCAGCCGGGAAGTGAGGGAGAAGATGGCCGCCGACAGTGAAGATGTGGGCGGAGCCAGGAACACGCGGGAAGAACACACAACACGCCCAGCGGTGATGTCACCATAAGGGCTGCCTCCTCCTCCTCCAGACTGCCTCAGCAATGGAGGTGCCGGAGCCCGCAGCGCGGGAAAAGAATGTGAATATCACCACACACACTCTCAGACTGCATGTACACATAAAACACCCGCAGTCTACAGCCTCAGCCCCTGTGATACACAGGGCGGTCAGCCAGGGTGACCCCAGCACAGGGTCACCGCCAGAACCGCGGACCCGAGGGTAACCGCGCGGTCTGAGTGTCATGACACAAAATGCCAGACACTACCCCCAGGCACAGCAGGAGACACACCAGGTGCCTCAGTGCCGGTCCGGTCTGTAAGCACCTTTAGGGAGGCCTCGGACGGGGGTACAGCACCAGTCCGGAGTGTAAGCACCATTTAGGGAGGCCTCGGACTGGGCTGGCTCCGTCCGGTCTGTAAGCACCATTTAGGGAGGCCTCGGACGGAGCGGAGCTGTGCAAGGCTCCAGGCTCCCCCTTACCAGAGCCTCCATGGAGGGATGGAAAGGAAAGGAGCGCGACAGCGTACCGGGAGAACACTGAAGTGTCCAGGCTAAAAGCCCTCCGGTACCTCCACCAGCGTGTTCCGCAGAGGGTGAGCGGGGAGGCTGTCGGGGGTCCCGAGCGGGACCATTTTACCTTGTCTTCATACGCCATCACGTAAGCTGTGAGAATGCAGTGAAGTGCAAGCAAAGCGTGATCCTCCGAGCACACTAAGTTTAAAACTGAGGATGTCTCCTACGGTGGGGGTTTATAAGCGGAGGAGGCGGTGTCTACAAACTTGTAGTACCTAGTGTGACCTCCGGAGGGCAGAGCCCTAAACCCCATTGTCTGGGTCTCCCATTATGACGACCAGAAAATAAGCATACGAATTGATAAATGACGCAGAAGACCAATTGTAGATCTGAAGCCTGTGTCACTCCAGGTCTATTGTCTGCCAAGAGCTGCCGTCCTCCTATTTGACTTAACTGCCTCTATGCTGTGTGACTTCATGCATAAGGAGCAGTCAAGCAGCAAGAAGTAGGCAGGGAAAAGAGTTTGAGTGACAGAGGCTTCAGATCTACAATAGCCATTTATATATCAATTAAAAGGCCGATTTCTCAGTAATGTAGGAACAGACTGGACATTTAAATGTATTGCTGTGCTTGTTTTTGAAGGAGCTATATGCCCACGTAAATAGTTTGGGGATATAAACCCTGCTGTTAGATTCCTTTTAAATATAAGATTATCGAGGTAATTTAATTTGGTTATATACATTATAGAGATTGTCAGTGACTTTGCCATAGATGACCTACCTACAGCCCAGCTCCGTCAACTGTATAGAGGCCACAGCTGGGTACTGCATTTTCCAATCAATGAGGGGCGGATGTGCAGTATCTGGCTATGGCCACTATACCATAGACAGCGCTGAAACTGAGTAGTTCCGGCCCGCGATGGAACTGCGAACAGCTGATTGGCGGGGTATAGATGTTGCAACCCCAACATTCAGACACTGATAACCTATCTTACGTACAAGTCATCAATTACCTTTTAAACTCCTTATAATTTGTGAATTCTCAAAACTGGCCAGTGTTCTGATGTACTGCTAAACGTGGTGGTCTTCAAATCTTCCCCCAACTACAGATGTTTGGCAAAGAGGGTTCAAGAGATCCAGTCCTTTGAGATAGTGAATACTACAGAAATGCCACTGAGATTAGGCTGCTTACTTCTCTCCCTCATTGGAGTAAACGTTCAGCCAAGTATATTTAATTATGGCGGAACTGTCTGAAATAGCTTAAGGGGAAACTTATTCACGATTATGACCAGCGCTTAAGGTTTGTTTGTTTTTACCCATAAATGGTTATGCACATAAACTGTATAGGAACATTTTTGGGTATCTACATTAACAATACGGGTGTTTTTACACTGTGCACTCAATGTGTGTGCAGTATTTTGCCAAAATGGGGCTGATTCGGGCAAAACTGCATCAAAATGTTGTGGTTTTTGAGGCAATTGTGTCTCAGTTATTAATTTTGGGATCAAACACATTTAAAAACATATTCTCCTACACCGGGGCTGGGGAACCTCAGGCCCCAGGGGCCGAATGCGTCCCTCGATGAATTTTTTGCGGCCCCCGGGCAGATTCCTGGGGACTGCAGTGCTCAGGCAGGCAGAAGCATTTTGCTAACTGTCTGCCCTTTCAATCCAGCTCTCCAGTGATCTCTATGCCCCAGCCTCAGCCTCCCCAGTGAGGTATATGCTCCCAGCCTCCTGTGATCTCCATGCCCCAGCCTTAGCCTCCCCAGTGAAGTATATGCCCCAGCCTCCTGTGATCTCCATACCCCAGCCTCAGCCTCCCCAGTGAAGTACCGGTATATGCTATATGATGTCTAAGGCTGCGTTCACACGCTGCGTATTTTGCGCATTTTTTTACGCGCGTATTTGCCCCAAAAACGCATGTGCGTCTGCGTTTCCCAGCAAAGTGAATGGACATTCACTTTGTGCCTTTCAGACGTCGCGTAATTTTATGCAGCGTTTTTGGAGCAAATAAATGCGTGCGTAAAAAGAATGAACATGTCAATTCTTTCCAGTTTTTTACGTGCGTTTTTTCCATAGGCCCCATTATAAGCACTGGTAAAAATGCGCGTAAAAAAAGCGCAATTGAAGTTGAATTGAGTTGTTCTCTCGCGCTTTTTTTACGCGCGTTTTTCCCCTTGAAAAGACGCATGTAAAAAAACGTGATAAAATACGCAGCGTGTGAACGCAGCCTAAGGGCTCTAGCAAACCTGGAAAACCAGTTGAGAAGTAACATGATAAATATCATTAACATCACAGCCATGCCAAAGAGAAGCAGCTCCAGCCACCACATTAGGGTGAGTTGATTGTTTAACCAAATATATCGGGTAATGTTCAAGGTGATTATTTTGTACGGCCCCTGAACGACTTGTAAAAGTTTCCAAATGGCCCTCGGCAGAAAAATGGTTCACTGCCCCTGTCCTACACCAATATTTCATGAGGTTCTGCAGCAGCACATGTTTAATCTGGCTGGTAGGTTTATACCAAGGCAAAACCAATGATTTGGCATGCTGAAATCCCACATCCCCATGACAGTTTCCTCAACAACCGCCATTCAGGAGGCCCTCAAACATTGGACTGTCCGCAGTTTCCACTGTACGGACATGTATATAGTGTTGAGATCATGGTTTACAGTAACTGATGAGTTTTATCTTGAAAAAAAATTAAGCAGAGTTCCATAACCTACTTGATAAACTTTTTTTTTAGATTGCAAACAGATGACAAACTGCTAGATGGAAAGACAACCAGCAAGTCTACAGGCCCCGTCACACACGTCAATGTCGTCAGCGATCTGATCCCTGGCGACATTGACGGCTGATCACTGGTGAGCTGTCACACAGGCAGACTCACCAGCGATATCGTGGAAATTATTTAAATATCGTTTCCACGATGTCTTGCTCCCGCTGCCAGGCTGCGGTAAGCGGGAGCAGGCTGGTCTCCAAGTTAAACAGTACCTTGGATACCAGCCGGTGAGCGGAGAAGGCCAGTAACCAAGGTATATGTGGCACCCCAAGGGTTAATGTGCCACAGAAACAACACAGGTTCACTCCCCACACAACACTACACTAGGAAGTGGGAGGAGCTTAGGTGGCACCTGCACTAGTGGGACTACCACAGAGCAAGAGTGACAGTTAGTCAGTCTGCAGTTGGAGTCTAGTCTGGAGCAGGAGCAGAGCCAAGAAGAAGTGGAGGTCCTGAGAGGTCTGAGGAGAGGAGACAGAGGAACAGAGGAACATACCCAGGATAAAGAGATACCCCAAAAACTTGACCCCAGGGAGGCGCTTAAGACGGATACCGGATCCGAGGCTGTGCCTGAGACAGACAGGACAGTAAACACCGGCATAGTGAAGGTCCACCATCTTCACAGCACCATAGCAAAGCAACACTGAGGGGTCAGTGACACAGAGGACTCAGGTTGCCCAGCATATTGGTACCCGTGAGCAGAGACAGGGCCAGCAGTACAGCTACAGGCAGCAGCAGGGCCACACACAGCGCTTAAGTAGGAAGCCAAGGACCCGGTCAGGGTGGGAGCAACCTGGTACAGACTCCGTTGACAATATTGTGATATACCATCTGCAAGTAAAGACTTGGAAAACAACAGAAACCGTGAGTGTGTGTGATCCTTATACTGAAGCCCCACTTGCCCTCATATACTGCGATTACCTCTACTCTCATCATCTCTACTGCTACCCCTACTCTCCTGCAGCATCAATAACTATCCTCACAGACTTTAACTACTACTACCACTGCCCCGGGGAACCCAGTTCTGCCCACAGGAACTATTCTATCCAAGCTGCTATCCCATCATCCCGGAGGTTCTGCAGCAGCGGCGGCCCCATTACTGGCCGCATATAGTGGGTGGCGTCACGAGTGACAAATCCCCTGTAAATAACCCCCCATTTTATTGTGCGGGCCCGGGACACTGTCCGGACCAGGACCGCCGTGACATCCACCAGCAGTACCCCGGTCTGGCACCGAGTACCCCGTCCCAGTGGGCTCCACATATACATCGGGTATCTAGGCAGCGTGCGCTGCCTAGATACCCGTCGTTTAGCATGGATACCAGCTCCCAGCGCTGAGAGGCGCTGGGAGCTGGCTGATCGCGCGTCTCCCGGTGTCACATGCAGCGATGCTGCATTTCCACCGGGCAAGCATCGCCAGGTTTTCGGTCCTGTCTGAAAATCTGGCGACCATCAACCAGCGATTTCTCGCTGGTTTATATACCATGTCACACGCGTCAATATCGCTGCAACGTCACATGCAGCAGCAACATTGACAGCGATATTGACGGCCCCTTAAAACATTATGTTTGTTCTACACCAGTAAGGTCTAAGGGCTGTAATTTTTCCTGACATACAGGAAAAGATCCTAACAAACATATTTATTTCCCATCACTGTTCAGTCCATGAACTATCTTTTGTAGCATTGATAAGACATTGTAGACTCCTGCATGTGCCTGTTACTGAGGCTTTAGACCACCATGCTGCTCAATTTGATACTGAGAAACATATGAATTGATGTCAAGCTAACATTTTGCACCATATAGACGAAAACGGAGTTTGTGACAAGCTGTTGAAATCTTTAAGGCACACCTGTTACAACAAAGTATTCATTTTACTCATTACACTAATAATTCAGCATGTAAAAAGCCCATCATCTAGACTAGCTGTCAAAACAGCAGCAAAATACCAACTGTACGTGTATCTAAAGAATGGAGGCTCCCAGTAACAACCCTCACAGACATGAAACTTGACTTTAGACATTAGGCTCAAACAACACATATTTAGGCACAATGTCTTATCGGCTACTGAGAACTGTATAAGCTTGGTAAATTTATATAAAAAAACAATCCTGTTCCTCCTCCCCTGTGTGACATCTGGGTTTCGTAGTATTAATATACACTACGAAACCCAAATTAAATTACAGCAAGTGTGTGAAAAATAATAAAGAATTAATACTTACCCTCTGCCGTGTGTTCGGGGAGCTGGGAGCAGCCACAGGTATCAACCTGCCAGGACCCTCCAAGAACGCTGATTGGCCGCTCGCGGTCATGTGACATGAACATCAGAGGACGTCACGTATCACATGACCGCGAGCGGGCCAATCAGCGTTCACAGGCCCTGGCAGGTCGATACCTGCGGAGGATCTCCTGGCTCCCAAACACCTGGCAGAGAGGTAAGTATTTAATCTTTATTATTTTTCACACATTTGCTGTAATTTAATTTGGGTTTCGTAGTGTATATTAATACACTATGAAACCCAAAGGGGCTGGCACAGATGTCACACAGTGGAGGAGGAATAGGAGTCTTCCTCCCCTCTGTGACATCACTGGAGAAGTAGCCTGTAAAAAAAATGTGGTGTGTGAATGCACCATGTTTTGTTAGGGTGCCTTCACATTTGCGTATGGGAAAGCAGCGTATGCTGCGTTCCCATACGCAGTCAAACGCATGCGCACTGCGGTTCCTATGTTTAACATAGGAACGCATAGTGCCCGCGTTTGCTGCGTTCGGGTGCGGATGCGGACGATATCTGCTCCTTCCGGTGTCCAGCATCCGCGCCCGGGACGCAGCATGTTGCATTTTTTGTGCGCTCAGGGAGCTTGGAAAATCGGCAAGCGTCCCCAAGCGCACAAAACCTGCATTGTCTTCAATGGGTCCGCAGTGTTCAGCGCTTGACAGCGCTGGAGAACGCTGCGGACCCATTGAAAAATCTCCCGGTGGCCGCCGGTGATGTCACAGGAGCTCACCGACGGCCACCGGGAGATCAGCTGAGCCACTGCTGTCCTCCTCCTCCCCGCCGCCGGTAAGCACCGGGACCTGTCGGCGGGGAGTACAGCTGATCTGACAGCTGTTTGAATCTTCCCGCGCCGACATCTCCTCTCGGTGTCGGCGCGGGAAGATTCAAACAGCTATCAGATCAGCTGTACTCCCCGCCGACAGGTCCCGGTGCTTACCGGCGGCCGGGAGGAGGAGATCTCCGGCGCTGAACTCCTCCTCCGGCCCGCCCCCGGACAACGCCGATTGGCTGCCGGGCTCCCTAGTGATGTGTCCGCAGGCGGACATTATCCGCTGCGGACACATCATAAAGACACTGGTTTTGACAGCGTTTGTGTCTGCATGCCATCAGCATGCAGACACAAACGCCAGTGTGAAGCCACCCTTACAGGGCTTTTTTGCATGGGTGCAATATACTGAAAAAAGCGCCCGCGCAAAAAACGCAAAAAAAGCTCTATGTGTGAGGTCTCTTTATCAGGCTAATAATGACCCTTGTATATGTATTCTCCTTTTTCACATGTAAAGTACCAATAATAATAATAATACTACACGATATTGTTCACCCATACATAACTACAACAGAATCTTATCTGCATTATGTGCAAAAAAACCTCACAAAAATAGAATTGATGAAAACAATTGCGTAAACCATACATACAGTAAATGCAATAAAGAGACCTCGCCATTCATTTTCAAGATTTCTAACCAGCTGCCTGTTATGCCATCTGTTGTTACCTAAAAGGTTTACTATGGAAAATCCTTGCAGCGAGGCAGAACTGCTCTCACTGTCAGAGACAATCAGGTCAGGTCAGCGCTCCCCCAGCATGAAACTGCTGCCTGTCATAGCCCTCCCTGTCTCCATATTTCTTACATGCCCACCAGTTCCAAACACAACATTGGACCTGTCATGCAGCCTATTTTTCACTGGATACTTAAATGGTTCATTCAGAAATCTCAACAGACAGCACTGCAAACAAGGAGTTCACTGTCAACTCCGCTTAGCAACCTAACACATGCAGAATAATTATACCACCTTTAGAGCACTCGCTTTCCCTCATGTATTGCTACCATTGATTAACCACATACAAACAAACCTATCAGACGACTAAAACAGATGATTTATACTCAGTAGAATATTAAAGGAGCATATGTTACAATACGTTGCAAACAAGATAAAAAAAAAACAACAAATGACATTTTTGAGGAAAAAAAAAAAATCTATTCACAAATTGGGTGCACTCTTTTCTTTAAACTGTTGCATACTGTTAACCCCATGTCTCTTGTCCTGACTTGTGGAAGGCTGACCACTTCATGGCTCGGAATACACCTCATTATGCTTCCAGCTCTCCTTTCATTGGCTTTCCACTTGAGGCCGCATGGGGCAAAACACAAAGGAATCCCCATCTTCACACAGGCTCCCCAGCATCATCCTGCACTGATTTATACCCAATCCTGTCCCTTTGCTGCATCTGTGCAGAGAAACACACAGCACTGGGGGCCACTTTCATGATTTTTGTTGCGATCAGGATTAGCTGGATTAGGGGTTGATTCATAAGGACCCCCTGCGGCCGTGAGGAAGTTTCATCACAAGGTCACTGTGGTGTGAAGTAGATTCTGTCAACACCACCACTGCTGGCACAAAAACCAGAGAAGAACCTGACAGGAGCAGAACAAAGAAAATGCAATGTCTCGGCCTTACAAAGTGGCTTCTGTTTCGAAAAGAAAAAGTTACGGTTTTGTGAAAATAGCCACCCAGGTACATTTTAATTTCTTAAGAATGCTGTGGTTACAGGGTCTGGAGGGGCTGGGGGAGTCAGTACACTAAACTGCACACAAAAACCACTTTTCTTGGCTCTGGTTCCAAATTCAGCCAGACGGCTACAAAAGTGCGGCACTGACAAGTAACGATTACATTTACCCTGTCACGTTTGACTGGCTGCATCTACCTCCACCTAAAAGAAAGGCTTCATACACACGTAAGCCATACATGGGCCATTACAAACCACAGTCACTCAGCCAATGTTTTTGGAATACGGGGAGAAGAAACACTTCCTCAGATGCTCACTGCCCCTCTCCTCCATCCCAGCCTTATATACACTTCCTCAGATGTCACTGCCCCTCTCCTCCATCCCAGCCTTATATACACTTCCTCAGATGTCACTGCCCCTCTCCTCCATCCCAGACTTATATACACTTCCTCAGATGTCACTGCCCCTCTCCTCCATCCCAGCCTTATATACACTTCCTCAGATGTCACTGCCCCTCTCCTCCATCCCAGACTTATATACACTTCCTCAGATGTCACTGCCCCTCTCCTCCATCCCAGCCTTATATACACTTCCTCAGATGTCACTGCCCCTCTCCTCCATCCAGCCTTATATACACTTCCTCAGATGTCACTGCCCCTCTCCTCCATCCCAGACTTATATACACTTCCTCAGATGTCACTGTCACTCTCCTCCATCCCAGCCTTATATACACTTCCTCAGATGTCACTGCCCCTCTCCTCCATCCCAGACTTATATACACTTCCTCAGATGTCACTGTCACTCTCCTCCATCCCAGCCTTATATACACTTCCTCAGATGTCACTGCCCCTCTCCTCCATCCCAGACTTATATACACTTCCTCAGATGTCACTGCCCTCTCCTCCATCCCAGACTTATATACACTTCCTCAGATGTCACTGTCACTCTCCTCCATCCCAGCCTTATATACACTTCCTCAGATGCTCACTGCCCCTCTCCTCCATCCCAGCCTTATATACACTTCCTCAGATGCTCACTGCCCCTCTCCTCCATCCCAGCCTTATATACACTTCCTCAGATGCTCACTGCCCTCTCCTCCATCCCAGCCTTATAAACACTTCCTCAGATGTCACTGCCCCTCTCCTCCATTCCAGCCTTATATACACTTCCTCAGATGCTCACTGCCCCTCTCCTCCATCCCAGCCTTATATACACTTCCTCAGATGCTCACTGCCCCTCTCCTCCATCCCAGCCTTATATACACTTCCTCAGATGCTCACTGCCCCTCTCCTCCATCCCAGCCTTATAAACACTTCCTCAGATGTCACTGCCCCTCTCCTCCATTCCAGCCTTATATACACTTCCTCAGATGTCACTGCCCCTCTCCTCCATCCCAGCCTTATAAACACTTCCTCAGATGTCACTGCCACTCTCCTCCATCCCAGCCTTATAAACACTTCCTCAGATGCTCACTGCCCCTCTCCTCCATCCCAGCCTTATAAACACTTCCTCAGATGTCACTGCCCCTCTCCTCCATCCCAGCCTTATAAACATTTCCTTAGTTGCTCACTCACTGCCCCTCTCCTCCATCCCAGCCTTATATACACTTCCTCAGATGCTCACTGCCCCTTCCTCCATCCCAGACTTATATACACTTCCTCAGATGCTCACTGCCCCTCTCCTCCATCCCAGCCTTATATACACTTCCTCAGATGCTCACTGCCCCTCTCCTCCATCCCAGCCTTATATACACTTCCTCAGATGCTCACTGCCCCTCTCCTCCATCCCAGACTTATATACACTTCCTCAGATGCTCACTGCCCCTCTCCTCCATCCCAGCCTTATATACACTTCCTCAGATGCTCACTGCCCCTCTCCTCCATCCCAGCCTTATAAACATTTCCTTAGTTGCTCACTCACTGCCCCTCTCCTCCATCCCAGCCTTATATACACTTCCTCAGATGTCACTGCCCCTCTCCTCCATCCCAGACTTATATACACTTCCTCAGATGTCACTGCCCCTCTCCTCCATTCCAGCCTTATATACACTTCCTCAGATGTCACTGCCCCTCTCCTCCATCCCAGCCTTATATACACTTCCTCAGATGCTCACTGCCCCTCTCCTCCATCCCAGCCTTATAAACACTTCCTCAAATGTCACTGCCACTCTCCTCCATCCCAGCCTTATAAACACTTCCTCAGATGCTCACTGCCCCTCTCCTCCATCCCAGCCTTATAAACACTTCCTCAGATGTCACTGCCCCTCTCCTCCATTCCAGCCTTATAAACATTTCCTTAGTTGCTCACTCACTGCCCCTCTCCTCCATCCCAGCCTTATATACACTTCCTCAGATGTCACTGCCCCTCTCCTCCCATCCCAGCCTTATATACACTTCCTCAGATGCTCACTGCCCCTCTCCTCCATCCCAGCCTTATATACACTTCCTCAGATGCTCACTGCCCCTCTCCTCCATCCCAGCCTTATAAACACTTCCTCAGATGTCACTGCCCCTCTCCTCCATCACAGCCTTATAAACACTTCCTCAGATGCTCACTGCCCCTCTCCTCCATCCCAGCCTTATATACACTTCCTCAGATGCTCACTGCCCCTCTCCTCCATCCCAGCCTTATATACACTTCCTCAGATGCTCACTGCCCCTCTCCTCCATCCCAGCCTTATATACACTTCCTCAGATGCTCACTGCCCCTCTCCTCCATCCCAGCCTTATATACACTTCCTCAGATGCTCACTGCCCCTCTCCTCCATCCCAGCCTTATATACACTTCCTCAGATGCTCACTGCCCCTCTCCTCCATCCCAGCCTTATATACACTTCCTCAGATGCTCACTGCCCCTCTCCTCCATCCCAGACTTATATACACTTCCTCAGATGCTCACTGCCCCTCTCCTCCATCCCAGACTTATATACACTTCCTCAGATGTCACTGCCCCTCTCCTCCATTCCAGCCTTATATACACTTCCTCAGATGCTCACTGCCCCTCTCCTCCATCCCAGCCTTATAAACACTTCCTCAGATGTCACTGCCCCTCTCCTCCATCCCAGCCTTATAAACATTTCCTTAGTTGCTCACTCACTGCCCCTCTCCTCCATCCCAGCCTTATATACACTTCCTCAGATGCTCACTGCCCCTCTCCTCCATCCCAGCTTATATACACTTCCTCAGATGTCACTGCCCCTCTCTCTCCATCCAGCCTTATATACACTTCCTCAGATGTCACTGCCCCTCTCCTCCATTCCAGCCTTATATACACTTCCTCAGATGTCACTGCCCCTCTCCTCCATCCAGCCTTATATACACTTCCTCAGATGTCACTGCCCCTCTCCTCCATCCAGCCTTATATACACTTCCTCAGATGCTCACTGCCCCTCTCCTCCATTCCAGCCTTATATACACTTCCTCAGATGTCACTGCCCCTCTCCTCCATCCAGCCTTATAAACATTCCTCAGATGCTCACTGCCCCTCTCCTCCATCCAGCCTTATATACACTTCCTCAGATGCTCACTGCCCCTCTCTCCATCCCAGCTTATAACACTTCCTCAGATGCTCACTGCCCCTCTCCTCCATCCCAGCCTTATATACACTTCCTCAGATGCTCACTGCCCTCTCCTCCATCCCAGCTTATATACACTTCCTCAGATGCTCACTGCCCCTCTCCTCCATCCAGCCTTATATACACTTCCTCAGATGTCACTGCCCCTCTCCTCCATCCCAGCCTTATATACACTTCCTCAGATGCTCACTGCCCCTCTCCTCCATCCAGCCTTATATACACTTCCTCAGATGTCACTGCCCTCTCCTCCATCCAGCCTTATATACACTTCCTCAGATGCTCACTGCCCCTCTCCTCATCCAGCCTTATATACACTTCCTCAGATGCTCACTGCCCCTCTCCTCCATCCCAGCTTATATACACTTCCTCAGATGCTCACTGCCCTCTCCTCCATCCCAGCTTATATACACTTCCTCAGATGCTCACTGCCCCTCTCCTCCATCCCACTTATATACACTTCCTCAGATGCTCACTGCCCTCTCCTCCATCCCAGCCTTATATACACTTCCTCAGATGTCACTGCCCCTCTCCTCCATCCAGCCTTATATACACTTCCTCAGATGCTCATGCCCTCTCCTCCATCTCCAGCCTTATATACACTTCCTCAGATGTCACTGCCCTCTCCTCCATCCAGCCTTATATACACTTCCTCAGATGTCACTGCCCCTCTCCTCCATTCCAGCCTTAATACACTTCCTCAGATGTCACTGCCCCTCTCCTCCATTCCAGCCTTATATACACTTCCTCAGATGCTCACTGCCCCTCTCCTCCATCCAGCCTTATATACACTTCCTCAGATGCTCACTGCCCTCTCTCCATCCCAGCCTTATACACTTCCTCAGATGTCACTGCCCTCTCTCCTCCAATCCAGCCTTATATACACTTCCTCAGATGCTCACTGCCCCTCTCCTCCATCCCAGCTTATATACACTTCCTCAGATGTCACTGCCCCTCTCCTCCATCCAGCTTATATACACTTCCTCAGATGTCACTGCCCCTCTCCTCCATTCCAGCCTTATATACACTTCCTCAGATGCTCACTGCCCCTCTCCTCCATTCCAGCCTATATACACTTCCTCAGATGCTCACTGCCCCTCTCTCCATCCAGCTTATAACCCTTCCTCAGATGCTCACGCCCTCTCCTCCATCCAGCCTTATATACACTTCCTCAGATGCTCACTGCCCCTCTCTCCATCCCAGCCTATATACACTTCCTCAGATGTCACTGCCCTCTCCTCCATTCCCAGCCTTATATACACTTCCTCAGATGTCACTGCCCCTCTCCTCCATCCCAGCCTTATATACACTTCCTCAGATGTCACTGCCCCTCTCCTCCATTCCCAGCCTTATATACACTTCCTCAGATGCTCACTGCCCCTCTCCTCCATCCCAGCCTTATATACACTTCCTCAGATGCTCACTGCCCCTCTCCTCCATCCAGCCTTATATACACTTCCTCAGATGTCACTGCCCCTCTCCTCCATCCAGCCTTATATACACTTCCTCAGATGTCACTGCCCTCTCCTCCATTCCAGCCTTATATACACTTCCTCAGATGCTCACTGCCCCTCTCCTCCATCCCAGCCTTATATACACTTCCTCAGATGTCACTGCCCCTCTCCTCCATCCCAGCCTTATAACATTCCTTAGATGCTCACTGCCCCTCTCCTCCATCCAGCCTTATATACACTTCCTCAGATGCTCACTGCCCCTCTCCTCCATCCAGCTTATATACACTTCCTCAGATGCTCACTGCCCCTCTCCTCCATCCAGCCTTATATACACTTCCTCAGATGTCACTGGCCCCTCTCCTCCATCCCAGCCTTAATAACTTCCTCAGATGCTCACTGCCCCTCTCCTCCATCCCAGCCTTATATACACTTCCTCAGATGCTCACTGCCCCTCTCCTCCATCCCAGCTTATATACACTTCCTCAGATGCTCACTGCCCTCTCCTCCATCCAGCTTATATACACTTCCTCAGATGTCACTGCCCCTCTCCTCCATTCCAGCCTTATAACACTTCCTCAGATGTCACTGCCCCCTCTCCTCCATTCCAGCCTTATAAACACTTCCTCAGATGTCACTGCCCTCTCCTCCATCCCAGCCTTATAACATTCCTAGTATGCTATCACTGCCCCTTCTCCTCCATCCAGCCTTATATACACTTCCTCAGATGCTCACTGCCCCTCTCCTCCATTTCCAGCCTTATATACACTTCCTCAGATGTCACTGCCCCTTTCTCCATTCCAGCCTTATATACACTTCCTCAGATGCTCACTGCCCCTCTCCTCCATCCCAGCCTTATAAACACTTCCTCAGATGTCACTGCCCTCTCCTCCATCCAGCCTTATAAACACTTCCTCAGATGCTCACTTGCCCCTCTCCTCCATCCCAGCCTTATAAACACTTCCTCAGATGTCACTGCCCCTCTCCTCCATCCAGCCTTATATAACATTCCTAATTGTCACTCTGCCCCTCTCCTCCATTTCCAGCTTATATACACTTCCTCAGATGCTCACTGCCCTCTCCTCCATCCCAGCCTTATATACACTTCCTCAGATGCTCACTGCCCCTCTCCTCCATCCCAGCCTTATATACACTTCCTCAGATGTCACTGCCCTCTCTCCATTCCAGCCTTATATACACTTCCTCAGATGTCACTGCCCCTCTCCTCCATCCAGCTTATAACACTTCCTCAGATGTCACTGCCCCTCCTCCATCACAGCCTTATATACACTTCCTCAGATGCTCACTGCCCCTCTCCTCCATCCCCAGCCTTATAACACTTCCTCAGATGCTCACTGCCCCTTCCTCAATCCAGCCTATATACACTTCCTCAGATGTCACTGCCCCTCTCCTCCATCCAGCTTATATCACTTCCTCAATGCTCACTGCCCCTCTCCTCCATCTCCAGCTTATATCACTTCCTCAGATGCTCACTGCCCCTCTCCTCCATCCAGCTTATATACACTTCCTCAGATGTCACTGCCCCTCTCCCCCATTCCAGCCTTATAAACACTTCCTCAGATGTCACTGCCCCTCTCCTCCATTCCAGCCTTATATACACTTCCTCAGATGTCACTGCCCCTCTCCTCCATTCCAGCCTTATATACACTTCCTCAGATGTCACTGCCCCTCTCCTCCATTCCAGCCTTATATACACTTCCTCAGATGCTCACTGCCCCTCTCCTCCATCCAGCCTTATATAACACTTCCTCAGATGTCACTGCCCTCTCCTCCATTCCAGCCTTATATACACTTCCTCAGATGCTCACTGCCCCTTTTCTCAATCCCAGCCTGATATACACTTCCTCAGATGCTCACTGCCCCTCTCCTCCATCCCAGTCTTATATGCACTTCCTCAGATGCTCACTGCCCCTCTCCTCCATCCAGACTTATATACACTTCCTCAGATGTCACTGCCCCTCCCTCCATTCCAGCCTTATATACACTTCCTCAGATGTCACTGCCCCTCTCCTCCATTCCACCTTATATACACTTCCTCAGATGTCACTGCCCCTCTCCTCCATTCCAGCCTTATATACACTTCCTCAGATGCTCACTGCCCCTCTCCTCCATCCAGCCTTATAAACACTTCCTCAGATGTCACTGCCACTCTCCTCCATTCCAGCCTTATATACACTTCCTCAGATGCTCACTGCCCCTTTCTCTCATCCCAGCCTGATTATACACTTCCTCAGATGCTCACTGCCCCTCTCCTCCATCCAGTCTTATATGCACTTCCTCAGATGCTCACTGCCCTCTCCTCCATCCCAGACCTTATATACACTTCCTCAGATGTCACTGCCCCTCTCCTCCATTCCAGCCTTATATACATTCCTCAGATGTCACTGCCCCTCTCCTCCATCCCAGCCTTATATACACTTCCTCAGATGTCACTGCCCCTCTCCTCCATCCCAGCCTTATATACACTTCCTCAGATGCTCACTGCCCCTCTCCTCCATCCAGCTTATATACACTTCCTCAGATGTCACTGCCCCTCTCTCCATTCCAGCCTTATACATTCCTCAGATGCTCACTGCCCTCTCCTCCATCCCAGCCTTATAAAACTTCCTCAGATGTCACTGCCCCTCTCCTCCATCACAGCCTTATAACACTTCCTCAGATGCTCACTGCCCCTCTCCTCCATCCCAGCCTTATAACACTCCTCAGATGTCACTGCCCCTTTCTCATCCCAGCCTGATATACACTTCCTCAGATGTCACTGCTCCCATCCTCATCCCGCTTATTGCACTTCTCAGATGCTCACTGCCCCTATCCTTCCATCATCTATATATACACTTCTAAGATGCTCAACGACCTTCTCCTCCATCCTAGCTATAAACATGTTACTCAGATGTCACTGCCTCTCATCCTTCACAGCGCTATAATACTCAACTCATCAGATTGTTCCACTGCCTCGGCCTTCCATTCAGCCTATAAAACTTATCAGATGTCACTGCCTCTCTCTCCAATCAAGCCTTATATTACGTAAAAATCGAGTGTTCCTGCCCTACACTCCAACATTCCGCCTTGCAACTATAACAATTGTCTCAGATTCTACAATGCCTTAACTGTCCATCCATGTTGCTGTTATATTATACACTACCCAGATGTCACTGCCCTCTACCTACAAATTCATGCTTATATACACCTCCTAGAATGCAAGCCCCTTTCCATCCTGACCTAGAAATGATGTTAGGTTTTACCTTATGATTGGTGTTTTGGTACCATGCCTATATTGAAGTGTACCTGTCCTTTTACATAAAGGTTTTTGTGCACGCATCAATTATGTCCAGGAACATGTTAATATTTTGTAAATGTGCGGTTACTCTAAATTATCATTCTGCCAGCACCTTAGGTGCCAAATGCTCCTTTTCCTCCCTTCCCAGCGTGGATGATCCTGTCCTAAACTGAAAGCCTGCCTCTGCTATTCCTGTTATCTGTGACTTCAGAGACTAATATATGCATATATGCAAATTTGCACTTCACAACTTCCTTAGTGAAGTGCAAATTTGCATATATGCATATATCTGAGAGGAGGAAGTGGCTTACAATCTCCTCACCTACTTCGCTCTGTCCATAAGGTTGAGAGCAAGTTCCCAGACCGAGACTAATATATAGCTATACAGAAGAGCGACACCTAGTGGCCAGACATCGCTAGGACGTAACATGGGTGGCATAGGTGTGCTGGTACTGTGGCATATACGAGGCTTGAACAAAAAGTTAAACCCCACCTTTGTAATGTGATTTTCGATGGGAATATTTTAATAAATCAAACACAGAAATAATCCTTGGAATATTCTCTTTAATTACTAATTCTCACTTTTCCCCATAATCACTAGACAATTGGGTCCTCTTTCCCCTCTGTACCAGTTTGTCACTGTTAGTTTGTTCATTGTATTTTTAACTTGTTTTATATGTAACCCTTTCTCATGTACAGCACCTTGGAATCAAAGGTTCTCTATAAATAAATTAATAATAATAATACACTTCTGCCAATGATAAACAAGTTTTCTGAAGCCGTCACAGAAGAAATCAACACTGTTTCTGTGGCACCCCTGCAGGGGATTGCCACAGGATCCAAAGGTGCAAGGAGGGATTTACACCTTGGTACACACAGCACATAACACCTCCCACCCCAGACCTGAAGGGGGAGCTCTACTGGCTGCCTTAAGCCATATCCCCTTTAAAAGATCCAGGCCTGAGGGGAGGAGTTAGTTGGTCCAGTGAGAAGCAGTTAGTTCCAGTCAGGCAGTGAAGAGAGTGAGGAACTGGTCGCTGGGAAAGATCCAAGCCCAGGACCAGGAAACACTGACCCAGCTGTGCTGCACCCTTGGGAGAGGGTCGGGGGCCAGTGGAGGAGTAGGAGAATTAAGGAAGGGAACAAATCAAGTTTCCCTTTAGTACACCGGACACCGGAGTCCGACACTGCCAGCATCCATTGTACCAGTAAAAGCCCGGAAGGACCAGGAGGACCAAAACCCCCTTAGGCAAATAAAAAGAGATACTCAAACTGACCAAACACAGGACCAGGGGCCAAAGGAGGAATAGGGACCCCGCAGAAGGACCTCATTGTCAGTGATAGAGTAAAGCCCTGAGAGGGAGGAGGAGCGGCGAGTTCAGTTACAGGCAGAACTTACCCAAACCACTGTACACAGAGACAGAGGAGGCCTCACAACTCTCCAAGGTGAAAGTCCCAAATTGCATCGGGGACCTGGTACTTCTCTGGACTGTACCCATTACCCTGTCACCAGTAAAAGATACCGAAACAAAGACCACTGTGTGTGCGTGTAACTGTTTAACTGCCGCTATCTACAGCATTGACTGCAGAGACGCTGTTACAACTCCCATCATCCATCCCCACTGCCCTGAGGTAAAGCTCCACCTGTCAGGAGCTGTATTACACTGAACTGCACCTCCATCACCTCAGCAGCCGGCTGCAGCGCTGGTATAGACTTTACCAGGTACCACAGGTGGCATCACGTAAACAATCCCCCTTCACCACCATCATCCCCCACCATCCCCACCATTGAGGGTCCAGGGCACAGGATCGGGGACCGACCAGTCGGGATCCACCATCCAAGTCGCCATCAGCCCCGTACCCGAGTACCACCTACCCTGTTGACCGCCTCATTTCCACACCCAGCCTCTCACAGTTCTCTCAACATCTTCATCAGACGCACAGTGATGTCCCCACAGATCATCTTCATTATCGGGAACAGATAATCTGAACTGTATGGAGGATGCCATATGGTGGTGAGCGTCAGTCTATGAGGTTCTGCTGTGCTGGTGTGTGAAGAGTGTGGTCTGGCATTGTCATGCTGCAGGAAAACATTATGCTTTTACTTTCGGACCTTTAAAAGGTCCCTTTCACATCAGCGATTTTTGAAGTTCATAGCAGATCCAGCAGCTTTGCTGCATCTGCCATGTAACGGCTCACTTATGGCAAGCCCCATTCATTCCCTATGGGAATTGCAGTCAGATGCAGCAAGTGCGGTTTTTGCCGGATCTGGCACTTACATCAAGTCAAAAAACTGCTGCTAGCAGCTTCTTTTTTCTCCTTTGCCGCAAGAGCTGGATTTGCAGAATCCAGCAAAACCGTACTTGCCGCATCTGACCACAAGTCCCATAGGGAATGAATGGGGTTTGTCGCAAGTGAGCCGTTACATGGCAGATGCAGCAAAGCTGCCAGATCTGCCACGAATGGGCAGAAACGCTGATGTGAAAGGTGCCTAAGTCATTATTTTAAAGTTCTCGGTGTTGTGATACAACTCTCTAAATTGATTGTTGTTCCACATTCATTGACCGACCATCTGTGCTTAGTTCCATTCTTTACACTGTAACAACACAAGCGTTCATTGCTAAGGCTTCCCACCAAATGGAGCTGTAGAGGAGTCTACTGAATAGTCCAGTACCTGACACATACCAGTGTTGCCATTTGCTGAGGAGTTATAAAAGTGGAGGCATTACTTTTTATTCAACCCTCGTATATGCACAAGTATAGGTGAATTTGATTTATAAGGCTGGTTTCACACCAGAGTTTTTTTTTTTTTTTAATCCAGCACAGATAAGGTTTTTACAGCCACGTCAGCTGACTCACTATGTGCTAGAGGTCGCACTGATAGGATGTGGTTTATCGTCAGAGGGTATGTTTGCGGTTAATAAATAGGAAAATGAGGGTTGTCTATATATTTTATTTGTAATACAGGATTTTTATCTCTGTGTGTGTTTTTCAACTATTTTCTTTCTGAATTGGTAATGGACAGGTATTGTAGACACCTGAACATTACCAATTTGGGTTTAATCACAAGCTGTCATTACTCTGCTATCATTAACCCCTTCTATCACCCCGATGCCACCACAGCAGGGTATCAGGAAGAGCCGGGTAAAGTGCCAGGAATTGGTGATTCTAATGAATGAACCAATTCCTGGGGTGACTGCGGGCTGCTATTCTGTAGCGTGCGGAGCCCAATAACTATGGGCCTCACAACACTGATTATACCAGCCCCCAGCTGTCTGGTTTTATCTTGGCTGGCAATCAACAATAGGGCAAAGCCCAAGCATTTGTTATTTATTTAAATAATAAAAAAATAAAATAATAATGGGCTCCCCTGTATTATTGATTGCCAGCCAAGGTAAAACTAAACAGCTGGGGGCTACAGGTCATAGCTGGCAGCTTTATCTGTGTTTAGAATGAAAAATATGTAGGACCCCCACACATTTTAATTCCATCATTTATTCATTTCACACACATATGACGGCTGGATGGTTGCCATACACTAATGTATATGGCAATAAAGCACAGACACCTGTACAGATTGTGGGGGCACAGTCTGAGTGCAAGAGCCAATCACAAGCACTGTCAGAAAGTGATCATCTCTGACTGGCCCTTGCAGTTCAGTTCAGTGAATATTCATGAAGCTTAATGAGCGGCCCCAGAAGCAAGCAGCAGGAGACTGGTGAGCTCTATCTACCTTCCTTCTAGTGTGACCTGCATGCTTAGTAGGCATACTGGATCCCTTTTTACCGGATTTGGCATGATCTGGTTAAGCCACATCCGACGCCCATTGACTTCCATTATAATTTATGTCGGATCATATTGTATTTAATCTGAAGAGTTTTTTTAACGAGTCCAAAAAAACCTTACAAAAACTATCCAGAAAATGCTATGAAATTTGACAGAGTGCACTATTTTGGATTAGAGGACATCATGCCTTTATATCCTTTCTAAGTTACACCAGACATATGCCTGCTATCAACCTACAGAGAATGGTATCCATACACTAATGCAGAAAATTACTGAGTGTTTTTAACCTCCTAAAACCTGGTACTCTTGTGGTAGGCTTTCCGTGACAATAAACCAATACTACGTGGCAATTTAATTTCCAATACTTGATCGCGTGAACTTTATCTACCGTAATTTTTTAATGTAATCAAATTACTTTTATAAAAACGTGTGGGAGATAGTTGCTTTTCCTGGCTTCACTAATGGAGACCCAATACACTATACTGATTATCCAACATATTATCTTGAGCCTTCTATATCATATTTCTTAAAGCGAACCTGTCACCCCCTCCTGGCATCTAAAGATACCATAGCCACCTTCTGCAGCACTAAGGCTGCATTCTGACAAGGTGTCTATAGCATTTATGCTCCCTTGATTCACTGAAATAAAGACTTATATAAAATCTGTTTCAAACCAGACCCAAGACCGGGAGGAGGGTTTTCATGTGTCTGTCTTCCTCCTCTGTGGTGTCAGTCATCCCTCTCTGCTCTCTGTGCACCTCCTCCAGGGCTATCTCCTTGCATTACAGAGCTGTGTCAGCTCTGCTACAACATAGAGCTGCTGTTATAGGAGAACCCACAGTAGTAAATCTAGCAGGAGGATCCTGAGCAGGCAAAGCACTGCCTGCTACATAGCAGCCCTTGAGCTGTCAGCAGTGCAGCAGAGTTGAGTTTGTGCTTTAGATCAGGGGCTGAGGACGGAGCAATGCTGCTGGGTACAAGAAACTGAAAGTGAAACCTGCTCAGCTCAAGGGCTGCTACGTAGCAGGCAGTGCTTTGTCTGCTAAGGATCCTCCTGCTAGATTTACTACTGTGGGGTCTCCTATAACAGCAGCTCTATGTTGTAGCAGAGCTGACAAAGCTCTGTAATGCAAGGAGATGGCCCTGGAGGCGATGCGCAGAGAGGGATGACTGACACCACAGAGGAGGGAGACAGACACTTGAAAACCCGCCTCCCGGTCTTGGATCAGGTTTGAAACAGATTTTATATAAGTCTTTATTTCAGTGAATCAAGGGAGCATAAATGCTATAGACACATTGTCAGAATGCAGCCTTAGTGCTGCAGACGGCGGCTATGTTATCTTTAGATGCCTGGAGGGGGTGACAGGTTCGCTTTAAGACATCCTTTCCTGCATGGGTACCTTGTCAGACCATGAAAAGAAAGAAAAGACTGAACAAAGCCTTCTGCTAACTCCTGAGATACCTCCACTCTCTCTGAAATGAAGCGGTGATGACAGGCAGTACTGACATAGCACAAATCAGTCCCGGGTACTGTATCCAACTTGCTGTCCAGATAAAGTGGCTCACCTCCCTTTTCACACTTAACACTGCAGTGTTCTTTACAAGCCCAAGTCTTGACTTGGCTTCATATCCCATAACTTCCTTTCCATCTGTTCTCCCATGTTCTTCCAGGACTTGTATCTGCTTGTAATAAATATGAGGTGTTATATTTAAACGCTTTAACGGTTATTTTTCATTTTCTCCCATGTGTGATCTGCACAATTTGTGTTTGTATATCGGGCTATGCCTATTGCCACTGAAATAGGTATTTTATAGGGGGGAAGGCAAAAAAATAAAAAAAGAAATCATAAGACTTACATAAAGGAATGATGTTGCAGAGTTTATTGATCGCGCCAAACAATTGTGTGTGGCACGGATTTCCACAGTACCCACAATACAAAATAGCAATTACTATAATATAACATACGCAAGTATACATTTCCACACATCCTTCCAGTTACACAGCATTATCGTGCCAAACCAAGCAACGATATCCAAGCAGCATTTCGAACACAGTATCTCAGCGTTTCAGATGCTAGTTCCTGCCTGTCCAAGATATTAATTCATCTGTGCTCTCATACTGCAGCTCATAAGAAAAACCCATCTGTGCAGCCAAAACACAAATAACACTACAACTACTGTGCTGTGAGCACAGGCATTTTTCCCTCCTCTCCCCCTCCTTAAAGGAAAAAAAATGGACCACCCTGCTCTTATGGCAGAGAGCACTGTTTACATTGCAATCCTTGACTGTGTAATACTTCTGGCATTTTGGTCAGGATTCCTGAGCTGGGGGCCAGAAGCCCTTAAGCAATGATTGCAGAAAGAAAAAAAAGGAAGAAAGGAAGAAAACTTGTATTAATACAGATATGTTTTCCTATTGATTTTAGCTCATAGTGTGGGGGATGACATGCGTAAATATATTACCAGTCTATAGTACTATCAATGAAGGGGCCTAATAGGTACAGGTTGACCTAAGGAAGAGTTGATGAGCAAGCATTCTGGGGAGGGGAAAGGGAGCATAAAAAAGTCACCTTGTTTAGCCTTTGGACTGAAGGAAATTATTCCAGGAAATATCACATTGCCCACATTTGTTCTCCTATTTCACTAGTAGAATTTGCTGTATGCAGCTCATTATAAGCATGGTCATTAATGTGCTTCAAAATAAATCAGTCTTGCTACAAAACTAATTTTAACGGAGCGTTTAGGGAAAACCATACACCTTTTAAACAAAATGAACTTCCTTTCAGATCAAAGTTAGAAATGGGAGAATCCAACGCTGTGGAGTCAGAGTCGTGGAGTCTGAGTCCATTTTGATGGAGATTGATTCAGGAAAATTGAGGAGTCCTAATTGAAGGTTTGGCTTACAGATTCAACAACCAGGGAGAATTAATTCACTGGGCTCCTCTCCATAGGCTGAGTCAGTAATCGGTGACCGCTGGGTGGGAGCTCTGCGAATCTCCTTACCTCCCAGCATTCTCTACTTGGACTGGTGCTACGTCATCACTGTGCATCATGTGTGCATTACGATGTCACGCAAGTCCGGCTAGGATTGCAGAGGAGTCAGGAGATTCACTTTTAGTAGATACAGAGTTAAGGCCGGGTTACATGCTGCAGTGTCCCAGCGATCCAGATCGCTGGGGCATCGCTATATGATCGCTGGTGAGCTGTCACACAGGCAGACTCACCAGTGACCAGCAAGAATGCTGGTAACCAAGGTACACATCGGGTAACAAAGCATAGCACTGCACTTAGTTACATGATGTTTACCCTGGTTACCATGTCCTAGTGTGTACTGTGTGGTGCTGGGCATCGGCCGGGAGGTCATTGATCATTCGTCTCCCGCTGTCACAACGATTGGGATCGCTGGGGCATCGCTATATGATCGCTGGCAAGCTGTCACACAGGCAGACTCACCAGCGACCAGCGTGAATGCTCGTAACCAAGGTACACATCGGGTAACTAAGCATAGCACTGCGCTTAGTTACCCAATGTTTACCCTGGTTACCATGTCCCAGCGTGTACTGTGCGGCGCTGGGCATCAACCAGGAGGTCGTTGATCGTTGGTCTCCCGCTGTCACACACGCCGATGCTGGCCGCCCAGCTGGAGACCAACGATCGAAAAATGGTCCTGGCCATTTACCAATGATCTCATCGCTGGTCGTTGGTACATGTCACACGCAGTGGCATCGCTACGAGGTCGCTGCAACATCACAAAACCGGTGACGATGCAACAAGATAGTTAGCGATATCGTTGCATGTAACGGGCCCTTTATTGACACCTTCATAAATGGGTACAATGCTTGCAAATACTGCTTATTAAAATTTTCAGTTCTTGAGATTTTAGCACTTTTCCTGACAACTCATTAATTTTCTACACAGCAAAACATGTGCAGTGCTTACAAGCTCTTTTTTTGTTGAGCTTGTAAGAAATGTTTTGAAGCTAGCAAAGATCACTGGCCAGCTTCCGCACTGTTTAGCAGCTTAGAGAATCATAGAATCGTAGAGTTGGAAGGGACTCCGCTCTGGTCATCTGTCCAGCACCTGCTCAAAGCAGATTCACTAAATCATCCCAGAGGGTACCTTACACCAGCTGCATTGTGCTTTCACAGGTAACTTACTGGTTGCAGTGAATCATGGATACAGTCTATCTTGTGCTGTGTACAAATGAACATGTATCATGATTTCACTGCAACAGTAAGTTACCTGTGACAAGCTACAATGTAGCATGTGTAAAGTACCCAGACAGATGTCTATCCAGCCTCCATATGAAGACTTTCATTAAACGAGAACTCACTACCTCTTGTGGCCACCTGTTCCACTTGTTGATCACCCTCACTGTCAAAAAGTTTTTTCTAATATCTAATCTGTGTCTCTTCTCATTCAGTTTCATCCCATTGCTTCAAGTATTTCCTTGTGCAAATAAGAATAAAGCTAATCTCTCTACAGTGTGACAGCCTTTGAGATATTTGTAGACAGCAATCTAAGTTTCCTCTCAGTCTTCTCTTTTGCAAGCTAAACATTCCCAAATCCTGTAACCGTTCCTCATAGGACATGGTTTACAGACTGGTCACCATTTTGGTGGCTCTTCCCTGAGAACTTTTTCCACTTTGTTGATGTCTTTATTATAATGTGTTACCCAGAACTGGACACAATATTCCAGATGAAGTCTGACCAAGCTAGACAGCAGCAGCAGTCAGTATCCTAAGCAACTAACTAAACAAGTGTTAACTAAGACTACGTTCACTTGCTGCGCTATTGCCGCGCTTTGATCCGTTAGTTGCAGATCCGCTATTGCAGTGGGATGCAGTGAAACGCATTGATGTTATCTGTCCCAGCCAAGTCAATGCATTTCACTGTTTTCCATTCACAAGCTGCGCTTTTTATGCATCCACTTTTGTGCTGAAAAGCAGATGCGTAAAAAGAATGAACATGTTAATTCTTGGGCGCTTTTTTCGCTGTGCTTTTATGTCTCCCACGGGGATCTCTCCTCATCCTGATGTTGTGGGACCTTTTAAGGACCCGGGACTGTACCATGTGATCAAGCGACGTCACCCAATCACATGGTGCTTCAGGGCTCTGGAGGTCACGTTCACTGCAGCCTCCAGAATGAGGAGGGATCACCAGCGGCGGTCACGGGGGAGTGAAGTGAGGTGAGTAAAGCTCAGGCGAATAGCACAGCGGTGTTCACACACAGAACACTGTGCTCTGCGAGGATCCATTCTAGGTGCAGTTTTTGCACCAAGAAACTGATCCTCACAAAACGCAGCAATACACTGTGTGTGAACGCAGCCTTAGGCTGCAAATTTTAACAAGTGGTAGTTTGCAAAAATACTAGTTTACAAAATATCTATATCTCTCCATCTATGAAGATGGGACTACCTCTTTAATATTATAAGATATGGCAAAAGTCAAATTCACCCCATAAAGCCATAGTACAGAGTGGGCCGTTTATATGGATACACCTAAATAAAATAGGAACGGTTAGTGATATCAACTTCCTGTTTGTGGCACATTAGTGTATGGGAGGGGAAAAGTATGTGCCACAAACAGGAAGTTGATATCACCAACCATTCCCATTTTATTTAGATGTATCCATATAAATGGCTCACCCTATAAATGGCCCACCCTGTATGCAAAAATCAATGTCTATATATGCACAAATGCAGGAGTGTGGGGAGATCATGAAATGTAGAAGTGCGGCGTTCCAACAATTCAGAACAGGAAATATGACAGAAAAAAATTAGTACATGTGTGAAAAAAATCTAATTGTCTTGATTAGTGCACTCCAAAAGACTGGTGCAGCACAAGAAAAGTCTTGGAAGACGGTAATGGGAGATTTGGATTAGTTTTAAGGTACGTTCACACACCGCAATATCGCCTGGAGATTATAAAGGCACCCTGGAGAAATCGTTGTGAAATTGCCTCACGGTTGCGGCATGTGATTGGGGAATTTGGCAGCGATAAATCGCCTCTCACCTGATTTCTGAATAGTGCACACACAGTAATCAGCCGCAATCGGTAAGGCGATATTTCTGTGTCGTGGCATGTGATAGGGCGATAGTGATGGAAAGAGCATTGCCTATGATTTCCCGTAGGCGTGCCTCGGCGTGCTGGTCACTTGACACTGCGCCATATTTGAAAAGCTGTCCGTTCACCACCACACAATGGCAATGGCGTCATGTATTAGCCAGCCTTCCAGAGCAGGCTGACCAATCGTAATGCTGTTGCGTTGTCCAATGAGCGCGTATGGGGCGCGGTGTAAACCACTGTGGCACGCCTATCTCCTCGCAGCGCTGAACATATACGCGCACATTGCCTTTGGAATTGCAGCGTGTGAAGTGGGGATGGAATGAGGCAGGATTGCTTCCGCTGTGGGAGAGGCGATTTCCGGAGTGACACCTCGCCTTACTTTCAAAGCGAAATTGCGGCGTGTGATGCCATCGGCGATCTGAGGCAACCATGAAAAACGTGCATGCGCACGTTTGATTGCCTCATATCACCAGGTGATATTGCGGCGTGTGAAGGTACCTTTAAAGGTTCATGTTGAATGGGTTATCTCACTGGAGAGACTACCGTCTGAGCTTTTGTGAAGATTACCTGTTAACTAGAGATAGAGGCCCTGATTCCAGCGATGTGTCACTTTCTGGGCTGCTTAGTATAGTTTTGATAAAATCACTGTATAGTCAGCAGGAGATTATCATTAGAGGAGTAGCCAAGCAGTAGCCAAGTTGTGAAGCATACATATGAGCTCTGCAGAACCCTGCCCTCACCACTGGATCTAGATTAAAAGGAGACATAAAGGTGCAAATGGGTCCTATCATTTAGATAAGATAATCCACCAGTGAGTATACGTGGTCACCTGGTTTGGTTGTCATGACCCACAACCGGTATGCTCGCATGGACAGCTGCCGCTGGATCTGCACTTCCACGTGCAAAGTGGTGTGGTATCCAGAAATCCAAAGAGGGTTTAGTGCTTGTGTGATCCGCGCTGCTGTCGAGATGAAAGACACGTGAGACCAGGCTCCTTCAAAGATATGCTCCTTTATTCCCTACGCGTTTCAGTGCCATCCATGCACCTTCCTCAGGGGTATAATCTATATATATTAGGCGGCCGTCACACGCTGAGATATCGTGCAAGATATCGCTTGAAAGCGGCAGATTAAACATCGCGTAAGCGATGTCTGCGCGTGTGACGGCCAGATACGACGAGCGATATCTGATCAAATCTCTAAATCGTGATCTGAGGTTCGGTTCTCAGATCTGACGATATCGCCCAATTAACTACGCACAATCGACACGTGTAAATTCCCGACATCAGACGAAACGTGTGATTTCAGCGATGGCAAAATCCATCACGTAGGCGTGTCAGGAGTTTCCTATTGCCTGACCCCCTCAGTGGTGATTCGTGGAACGAAATGGTTTCGGATTGGCTGCATCAGCACTAGCTCGCATTGGTGGAAGACGATGCGTTGCCATTGGCTGCCCTCACAGGGCGCCATTTTGAAAGCGCTGTCTTCAGCACCACACATAGGCGTCGGCTGCGCAATATCTCCGAACTGTACACCCAATCGCGTCGACTTCATAATCGAATCTGCGTGGTCCCCGACCCTGCTATATAGTGTCCACCTTGTCATACACCCACACAAAATTGAACAACGCATAAGCGAGCTATTTTTGCACAACGCAACACGGGAATTGCGTTCTGTACGTTTTGCCCATTGCAATTTATAGTTATGTGCTACAGCACATATATACATTACGATCAATATCACAGGACATTGTGGGGATGAGGCCGCCATGTTTCAAAGGACAACTGACCCAATGAGGACGCAGTACTGAGCACCAATGGTGTAGTGAGGGGCGCAGCTTGAAAGCCCATGTACCACGCCTATCGGCTCCGATAACGCCCACATTTGCTCCCACATCGTTTAGGAGATTTCTGTGTGACTTTAGCTGAACGATGTCCACTGCTGATAACTGCATCTCTCAGACGATCGCTGGATGGGTGGATCGGGGAATCGTCAGAGCGATGTCTGTGGGTGTAGCGTCGTGATGAGCGATTTTGCGCGTCGTTCGCACGATATGCAAATTTAACATCGTCTACGATATCTTGCACGATATCTCAGCGTGTGACGGCCGCCTTAGCAGGAAATAAAGGAGCATCTTTGAAGGAGCCTGGTCTCCCATGTGTTTCATCTCACCACTGATTGGCAGCTTTCTGTGCATACAGGACATGGATTCAGATTCACTTTAAAGCAAACCTGTCACCCCCCCAGGCCACCTAAGATAAAATAGCCACCTTCTGCAGTACTAAAGGCCAAGTCACACATAACGACGCACCAGCGATCCCGATAATGATGTGCAGAGATCAATGGTGCGTCGTTATTCACATCGCTGGTAAGATGTCAAACAGGCATCTCACCAGCGATGTGAAAAACGACGCACTAGCTATCCAGAATTATACTGATGTCGTTCGGAATTGTCACTCCATAGCGTAGCATTAAGATCGTTGGTCACTGTCCCTGTCAAACACAACGATGTAGCGCTCCCAGCGAGAGCGCAACGACGGAGAAATGACCCAGAGCAGTATGTAACGATTAACGATCTCACAGCAGGGGCCAGATCGTTGGTGCGTGTCACACATGACGACATCGCTAACAGGATCGCTGTTGTGTCCCAAAATTTGTGGCACTACAGCAATCTAGTTAGCGATCTTGTTCTGTGTGACAGTGCCTTAAGGCTGCATTCTGAGAAAGTGGCTATAGTATTTATGCTCCCTTGATTCACTGAAATAAAGACATTTATAAAATCTGTGCCAAACCTGACCCAAGACAGGGAGGCGGGCTTTTCCAGCATCTATCTCCAGCCTCTCTGGTGTCAGTCATCCCTCTCTATTCTCCGTGCACCGCCTCCTCTTCCTTATCTCCTAGAGCTATGCAGCTCTACAGTCCGGGGTAAGACCTGTCACCCCCCTGCTGTATGGCAATCTAAATGCACCACTGAATGCATCATGTCTGCTGCATTCAGGGAAGGGGTTCCCCATTGCTCTAGCCTCCCTGTACCACGAGATAAAGACTTTAGAAATCTTACATAGTGAGTCAGGAGGGCCTTCCTGTGTGATGAGCCATTGCTGGCATGGAGGTTCTCCTCACCTCCTACCCTCTCTTGTTTATCCTGCTTTATTGTGTCTCCCCTCCTCCCTGCTCATGCAGAGCATTTCATCCAAGCACTGAAGAGCTGCAGAGCATTGCACCCCAGGACTGAAGAGCTACAGGGCAATAAATCTAGGAGTGTAGAGCTGCAGAGCTCTAGGAGACAAGGAAGAGGAGGTGGAGCACGGAGAGCAGAGAGGGATGGCTGACACCAGAGAGGCTGGAGATAGACGCTGGAAAAGCCCGCCTCCCTCTCCTGGGTCTGGTTTGGCACAGATTTTATAAAAGTCTTTATTTCAGTGAATCAAGGGAGCATTTTCGCTTTAATTATGTAAAGGTAACAAATTGGCCCGCTTCTCCCAAAGCCTTTTTTAGCCGTTATGAACAGAGGGAAGTAGGGATATATAATAGTTGAGGGAAAATAATAGAATGATGGGGTTCACAGTATTCAGTATGCACTGAAAATACAAGTCCAATCTATTACCCTAAACTTTGCAAAAGTGGTAACACTGTGGCAGTTGAATAATGCTGGGGTTAGGCATATTCATCATGGCTGTAAAAAAGCTGATCAGCTATAAGCAAACTGATCTGTGCTTAAAGTATCATTGTTGTCAGCTGTAAATCACCTCTTAAGGCCACGTTACACACACAGATATCTGTGACCAACATCTGAACAGATCTCTGGTTGCAGTGAAATCATGGAGACATTGCTCCATTTGTACACAGCCACAAAATGGAGCAATGTGTCCATGATTTCACTGCAACCAGAGATCTGTTCAGAAGTTGGTCACAGAAGTTGGTGTGTGTAAAGTGGCCCTTAGGCTACCTTCACATTTGCGTTCCCATCCGCAGCGTTCTGCGGAGGGGATCCTCAATGTGACCGCAGCATAGCAAGTCCCCATTGTTTATAATGGGAGCTCACGATGCTGCGCTTGACTGCGCATGACCGTGCGCACCCATTCACTGCCATATGTGATCTGTACGCAGGCGGATGCCTGCGCACAAATCACACAGTTTTGTCCGCACCACGAACGCAACATGTTGCATTTCTGGTGCGGACGAGAGTGTGTGATTTGTGAGCAGGCATCCGCCTGCGTACAGATCACATATGGCAGTGAATGGGTGCGCACAGTCATGCGCAGCACCTTGTGCTCTCATTATAAAGATAGGGGCTTGCGGTGCTGCGGTCATATTGCGGATCCCCTCCGCAGAACGCTGCGGATGGGAACGCAAATGTGAAGGTAGCCTTACTCAAGAAGTTGTGCTGCCACAGACAATGATTTTTCAGCCAGGGTAAAATCATCATACTGGTAGGTGATCGCCTGCTTGTTAGAAGGCCTGCCTAGGTAAGCTTGTTGTATAATTCAGTCCATCTAAACTAAAGCTAGCAAAATACAGTGCTACCACGACTTAAGTGTACCAACATATAATTTTTTTTTTTTTTAGATAAAAGCCGTCGCTCTGTATCTTTTTTGCTTCATGATGTGAAGGGGGTTTACACGTTGCGATATCGGCGTCCAATTTCAATGAAAAGTCACGTGGTTCGATAGTTGGACCAGATATCGTTCCTGCATTGTATGGTGTGAACGTCCAATAAGATGCAGGAACGATGTCAATGCGATATCGGGGATTGAATGAGAGTGCTATTCAATGCTCCGATATTGAATGGAGATTGGAGCCGGATCGTGCTGTGTGACAGCCCAACTACGATGTGAAGTTCAACGTCACCCATTCACTCCCATGTTAAATGGTCGTTCCTGGGTTGGGGGGCGTAGACATTGTACGGACATTGGATTCCTAAATCGCAACGTGTAAACCTCCGATGCGAGAGAAACGTGCACTAAATGCGCGCTCCCGCGCCATTGAATTGCGATATCGCAACGATATTGAAACGTGTAAACCCACCCTGAGACATGAACAGCTGCTGCGTGATCACGTGTGCCCCGAATATTCCCTTCTCCCGCATCCATCAACCCAGACGAATAAAATATCCTTCAGCTAATCAGCGTGTGGGAACGCGGTGCTCCCACACACTGTTCAGTTATCTGCATCACACAACACAAAAACAAAAAAATGTATACTCACCCTCCCTCTGGTGCCCAGTAGCGCAGTTTCCTCATCATGCAGGCAGATGACAGTGTGTGACTGCAGGTCAGCTGTTCAGCGCGTGAGAGTGGGTCAGCTGATCAGTAAATGCAGATCAGCTGATCAGTGTGTGAATGCTGCGCTGTCAGACGCTGTCAGCTGCTGCATGATGAAAATACCATGCTACACTGCAGGGGACCGGATGAGTTTGAGATGAGTTGTTTTTTTTTCGTGTGTGGCATGATGTGTGCCATGTTCCAGGATGTGGGTGCCATGTACCGAGATGGGGGTGCCATTTACCAAGATAGATGGCCATGTTTCAGGATGGGGATCATATATACCACAATGGGGGCCATATACCAGGATGGGAGTCTATATACCAAAATGGGGGGCAATATACCAGGATGGGGATCACATATACCACGATGCGGGCCATGTACCAAGTAGGGGAGGATCATATATATAGTACCAAGATGGGAAATCATATACCAGGATGGGGAACCATAAATTGGGGCTGGAACAGATTAATAGCATATCTTTAATTTTAATAGGGAAATTTAATTTGACATAATAACAAATTTAGATTAGAGCTCAGTCACGGAACAAATTAAACTCGTAAGTCAAGATAGGCGGCACGGTGGCTCAAGTGTTTAGCACTGCACAGCACTGCACTGCACTGCCGCCCAGCCTAAATGAAAGTATGAGGAGTAAAGGCTTGAATTTTCAAGCATCTTGGGGCCATTTAGTGGACTTTTGACACCTCTGTTAGTGCCTTAGTTAAATCCTTCTCTTTGTGAGAAAAATATTGAGCAACTTTGAACTTTAGCTTGGAGATAGTGATCAGCTGACAGCATTTCCATCAATCGCCCCATAAACAAGAAAACCTGGGTGGGCCAAATGTGCATATTTGATAAAGAGAGAAAGAGAAACCACTGCCAGACTATCTCCTGCAAGATGTAAAAGATAAGACATGTTGAAATCCAGCATGCCCAATCCTTTTTTCCTACCACATCTGTTTAGGGGGCCGTTTGTCGGGCATTATACAAAGTAGATTGATGGCAGATCCCACTAATATTTTTCTGGATCTGTCAAACATGTATGGCACCTGAAACAATGCTGATGTATAGCATACAAGAACATTTGTATCAAGCGTAATATGTCATAATTCCATGAATCTATATTCATATATCTTGTGGAATCAAGAATGGTGGAGGTGGAAGGGTTTAGTTTTTTCTGGTGCCTGTTTTTATGAATAAAATATTCAGAAAATCAATTCTTGGCATTTGAATCCAATGACCATTTATAAAATCTAATGGGGAAAAAAATAAAAATGAACCAAGAGACATGTATTATTCACATATTGTTTAACCAGTTCAAGAACAAACCTTTACCCCCAGGGTTGTGGAGTTGGTAAGTCAAACATCTGACTCCGACTCTTCAATTTCCCTGAATCTGACTAACTCCAACTCCACCAAAATGGATACAGACTTCGATTCCACAACCAGGTCTGTGAAGTCAGTACGCCAAACATCCCACTCAGACTCCTCCCAAAATGGACAACAACTCCAACTCCACAACCCTGTTTGCCCCCCTTTCTTACCAGGCACATTTTCGAATTATTTGCACATTCATTTTTAAGACAGGGCTATGGAGTTAGAGTTGGAGTCGAAGAAGGTGTCTAGTTTGGTAAAGTTGGAACCAGGGGAAATGAGGGATCGGAGTTGGATGTTTGGCTTAGGCTGCCTTCACATCACGGTTTTGAGCTGTCAGGTTCTGTCCAGTGTTTTGCTGGAAGCACCGGACAGAACCTCACAGCCCCGGATAGAACAGAACCGAGGGCAAATATGCCCTCTGGTCCTGTTTTCTGCCGTAATTGGCAGATTGCAGGTTTCAGGAGCTGTCCCTGCTTAAATTTCAAAATTGCACTTGGCGGAAGCTAGCCACAGTCCTGAAATGTCAGTCGGGAGCTCTCCACGGTGCTGAAGTTCAGCAGTTTTTTTTTGTTTTTTTTAATCAATTTATTTATTTTTTCTTTGCTGATTTCCCCTTTACCTGGGGCTAAAATACAATTCTTCTGCATTTATCCTAGCACCCAGCAGCTCTTTTTTCCCCTATGCCTAGTAATCATATGATAAATAGCATATGATAAATATGCCCCAGGGCGTAATTACAATATGTGCAGGGATTGCAATCACACTTAGGGCCTCTGGAGCCTAGGGGGCCCCAAAAGTCCCTTTAGCCTTTAGAAAAATACTAATGCTATCAAATATTGCAATAATTGGGGGCCCCGTTACAGCTTTTGCATTGGAGTTCATGCGCTTCAAGCACCGAGGAGGTGTGCTTTGGAACTCAAATCAGAGATGGTTTCCTACCTGTGCAGGCCCCATCCCCTTTACCAAGCACTACCTGCACTATACGTTAGCACCAGCTCAGGCATCAGATGCTATCTTGGAATATAAGTGAATGCAGGCAGTGCTCAGCAGAGGGGGCGGCAGTACAATGAGCACATGTCATCTTTCAATCCAAGTAGAAGCACTCTGCCAGCGCTTAACACAAGGGTAGCAAGAGTACAGGGAGCAGGCTGCATTTTTAATCAAAGCGTAATCTGACAGTACTTACCAGTCGAAAGCGGCAAAAGCACCAGGAGCAACCCTTCATGGATTCTCAGCTCCAGCGCAGCTTTCTTGGCCCTACTATCCATGGACAGGACTCTAAGGTTACTTTCACATCCATATTTTTTTCAAATCCGGATTTTCCCTGAAACCGGATTTTTACCGTTTCGTTCTTGTAAAAATTACGGATGCAACTGCATGGAAACTGGTCTGCTTTTCTTCAGATCCAAGGGTTGGATCCGGAAGATAACCTGACTGGCCAAAAGCAGCTGCATTCAGTATTGCATCCGGTATTGTGCATTTTTTCCGGATCCGTTATTTTAGTGCTCACCCACATGCTATACATAGACAGCGTTGTAATGGCTCCAGCATTCTGAGCATGCTCAGTACGTGTGTCGGATTAGTTGCTACTGGATGTGGCACGACTTGCATTGCAGCATATGCCAATTATGATGGATCCGTCACAATACTTTTTTTTTGCCAGAAAAAAAAGCTGCTAGTTGCGTTTCAAAAAATGCATGAAGCAGATTTTGCCGGATACGACAGAAAAATGGTGCAACCGGAAGATAACATACATTACCGGAAGTTGATAGGAGATGCATTGGTCACTAACACAATGTTGCTGGATCCAAAAAGTATAATTTCTACCCGATTTAAAAAATGCAGATGTGAAATTGCACATAGCCCTACTACCCAGGGTTGCTCTCTTAGCTCTACTACTCAGGGACAGCGATCGTATGGCCCTACTACCAAGGTGAAGCTCTCATATAGGGACAGCTCTCTAATACCACTGCTTCCCAGGGACAGCTCTGTTATAGGTCATTTTACCAAAGGACAACTCTCATATAGCTTTACTACCCAGGACACCTCTTTTATAGCCCTACTATCCAAGGAAAGCTTTGTTAGCCCTATAGGCAGTAAAAACTCTCTTGAAGCCCTACTACTCATTGATAGCTCTCTTAGCCATACTAGCCAAGAGCAACTCTCTCTTAGCTCTACTACCAAAGGGTAGCATTCTTAACCCTGCTAGCCAAAAACAATTCTGATATACCCATTACTACCCAATGACAGATCCCTTATAGCCCTACTATTCAGGGACAGCTCTCTTACAGCCCAACTATATAAGGACAACTCTCTCTCTAAGCCTTACTACCTGAGGACAGCTTTCTTAACCGTACTACCCAAGAACAGCTGTCTTAGCCCTATTAATCAAGGACAGCTGTCTTAAGGCCCTGTCACACATAACGACCGCTCCAGCGATCCCGACAGCGATAATGACCTGCCGGGATTGCTGGAGCGTCATTACCTGGTCGCTGGGAGCTGTCAAACAGGCAGATATCCCCAGCGATCAGGGCCATGGGAGCCACCTCCCACATCGCTGAAGGCTATGTCAGCGTCCTCCTTGCTTAGCGCTGCTTGTAAGCAGGGAGGACGCTGGTAACTATGATAACCAGCAGGTATCGAGGCAGCGCGCGCTGCCTGGATACCCGCTGTTTATCATAGTTACCAGCGTCCTCCCTGCTTACAGGCAGCGCTAAGCAGGGTGGATGCTGTAACCATGATAAACACCAGGTATCTACGGGATCTAATCGCGCTGCCTTACGGAGTACCCTGCTAACCGTGTTTACCATGGTTACCAGCCAGTGAGGTCACTGATCGCTGGTTTCTCGCTGTCACATGCAGTGATGCGTGCTGACCAGCGGGAGACCAACGATCAAAAAATGACCAGCAGCACTTTGCAACGATCAGCGACCTCACAGCAGGGGCGTGATCGCTGCTAAGTGTCACACAGAACAACATCGCTGGATAGATTGTTGTAACATCACAGTTACAACGATCTCTCTAACGATATCGTTATGTGTGACTGCGCCTTAAGTCCTACTACCCAAGGACAGCTCTCTTAACCCTACTACTCAGAGGCAGCTCATAGAAATGTATGAAGCTGTCACCTTCCAGTCTGGAGAGCCTCAGCTGTGCATGCATTGCAGTCTGATCTTGTACCATGTGGTACAGACATCTGTATGTGCCCTTACAATTATAAACAGCTCTTTGAAGGCAACCAAATTGCTGATTTGGCCCGTTTTGAAAATGAGTTTCTTACCAGTTTTAGAAACATTAATGCAATGGAAAGTTCGTTCCACCTGGAAGTTTGAGGTCTACAGGCTGTGAGAAAATGTTTACAGAAGCATGTGCAAAATAAAAATTGCTGTTTTGCAAGTTTTGTCTACTATGTGACAACATGCATGTAGCATAACGGCATTTAGCACTTTACCAAGGTACAAAATGAGATTTTTAAGGTGTTGTCCAGCTTGACAATTGATGACTTATTCATATGATAAATCATCGATATGAGATCTGTGGGGGTCTGACACCCAGCACACCCACTGAGTAGCTGAAATCTCCTCCAATGGGTTTGGGAACTTGCTATCTACGTTATGGAGACAGCTAAGTAGGTGAGCCAATGGGTTTGATACTCAGCACTCCAATCTATCAGCTGATATCTGCATATGCAATGAATGTGCTGGAAAATAGCAGCTCCACATACAGCTAAGAAGCTGTTGTCGGGTCCTGCTATTTATCACTTATTTACTTGAATTGGAGCTAAATACTAATACTTGGCAGCAATGTATAGGGGCTTTACTTCCATTCAAGTGAAGTAAAAAAAAGAAAGTGCAGTACTCAATAGCAGCCACTGGGCAAAATATGGTGCTGGAGTGTTCAGCCCTGTACATTGCTCAAATCTGGTCACTGCCTAAGCAGATTTCAGCTGATAAGTGGCAGTTCCTAATAACCCCAAGTGATGTCGTATTAATGACCTATCTGTAGATTATTTCTGGACAACCGCTTTAACATAGAAAACTGAAGCTTTTCAGGGTAAATTCTTGTGCTTTTAATACAATGCAAAAATGATTATGATGACTATGTCGATGCTAATCACTCATACCGTGTTTCCCCGAAAGTAAGGCCCCCCGATTGTAAGGCCGCCTGGGGGTAAAGGGGGGGCCTGCCAATGTAAGGCCTCCCCCGATTATAAGGCCTTACAACCGGGGGGGCCAATGTAAGGCCGCTAGCGGAGGGGGGGGAGCGGGAGCGGGTCGCACGTCACGTGCGCCCGCTCATTACATATGCACTGCATCCCCCTGTCAATCAGCGACAGGGGGAGCAGTGCATTATACAGTATATATGGGCCCCCTATTGCTGGCACACTCCCCCCTGTTATGAGGCCCCCACCGCTGCTGCTGCTGAAGACATCTTACCCTCCACGGTCTTCTTGCAGCAGCCAGCGGCACGTCCGTCGGTCCTCTGTACTCGGCGGTCTTCCGGATCATGTGACCGGCCCGTCGCAATCGCGATGACGTCATGCGCTGCGACGGGTCACATGATCCGGAAGACCGCCGAGTACAGACGGACGCGCCGCTGGCTGCTGCAAGAAGACCGTGGAGGGTAAGATGTCTTCAGCAGCAGCAGCGGTGGGGGCCTCATAACAGGGGGGAGTGTGCCAGCAATAGGGGGCCCATATATACTGTATAATGCACTGCTCCCCCTGTCGCTGATTGACAGGGGGATGCAGTGCATATGTAATGAGCGGGCGCACGTGACGTGCGACCCGCTCCCGCAGTGTCCCAGCAGGAGGGGGCCTGTAGGCCACACTGCTGGGGCACACAATGTAAGGCCCCCCCCGAAAGTAAGGCCGGGGGCCACTTTTGGCCCCCAAAAGAATGTAAGACAGGGCCTTACTTTCGGGGAAACACGGTAGTAGGAAGAACTTGGGGTCTCTAGCTCATATATCTTTAAAGGTATCTTTACACGCCGCAACCACAGGAGACAATTTTGGCGGCGATATTTCTCTCTGGAATGATTGCTGCCAAATTGCCTCCTTATTGTGGCATGTAATTGAGGAATTTGGCGGCGATAAAAAAGGTTGCGCCTGGTTCCGATTTCACAACACTGCTCCAAAATCAGAGGCAATCATGAAGGCGAAATTCCCTGCTTTTGGCGTGTGAAGGGGCGATAGGGATGCAACCTGTGTAGCCTATTGATTTCCCGTAGGCGTTCCACAGCGTGCTGGAGTCCGCGCCCTGTCAGCGATGATTGGTGGGGGCTACTGTGTTTCCATTGGCTGTCACTTCACAGGGTGCCATATTTGAACAGCTGTCCATTCACCACCACACAATGGCAATGGCGTCATGTATTTGCCAGCCTTCCAGAGCAGGCTGGCCAATCAGGGCGCTATTGCGTTGTCCAATGAGCATGTTTCGGGCGCGGTGTAAAACAATTTGGCACACCTATGTTTTCGCCGCGCTGAACAGGTACGCCCACATTCCTTTGGGAAGTCGACCAAATTGGTTCCGCTGTGGGTGAGGCGATTTCCGGGGCGACACATCGCCTTAGGTTGAGAGCGAAATTGCGGCGTGTAATGGCGCCTTTGGCGATCTGAGGCGACCATGAAAAATGTGCACGCGCACAATAGATCGCCTCCTATCGCTGCCAAAAGTTGCGGCGTGTAAAGGTACCCTAACACAGTTTCAAGTGACTGTCCTAAAGACACCTAAGGCTGCTTTCACATCACGTATTTCTTGTATCTGTGGCTGTCTGTTGTAAAACTGACAACCACGGATCCGATTTGGCCCCCATGTTATCCTATGGGCCACTGATCACATCGGATTTGCCCTTAATGTAGGATCCGATTCTGTCCAATTTTTAGCTGTACCCAAAATCGGAGATTGCTCCTTTTTTGGGCACGGCGGATCAAATCGGACACAATCATATCTGACATGATTCGCGCCAAAATAACATGGGGCCTGAGCATGCTCAGTACACTAAGATTGCTCCTAACCGTCTAATTTACTTCTGCAATGTATATACATACATTGCAAAAGTGACATTAAGTAAAAGCAAGGGTGAAAAATAAAAAATCTCTCTATTCTTACCTGTCCGGCAATCCAATGATGCTTCTATCTCGCTCCCAGTACAGGACCTGCCGTGATGTCACAACCGATCAGCTGATCGGGTCACATGACCGATTACCGCGGTCATGTGACCTGATAACGCTGCCGGGTTGAGACATCACGGCAGGTCCTACCGGCATCAGGAGGTGCTGGAGGATCGCCGGACAGGTACACTAGATTTTTGTTTTTAACCATTTCTTTTACTACATTTCACTTCCCAATGTATGTATATACATTGCGGAAGTGAAAGGGCCCCGCACAGCTCTTTCTGTGTCCAGACCCGTGAAAATCACGGACCCGGACACAGAACGGTCACCTCATGTGATGTCCGTTCCTGTCCGTGGGGTCCTACAAAAAGTAGGATCCCACAGCAGGAAAAAATATGTGATGTGAAACCAGCCTAAAGTGTTTCAATTCCTTTATAAATGTGTATAAGTAGATGTTGCTGTACTACCATTATCTATGACAGAGTTTCCCAAGTAGTGGCTCAGAAGAAACATGGCACCTGTTACCAGCTACTCAAAACACCTTTGTGCTTAGTGACACCAGCACTGTCAATTCTCAACCAAAGAAACTCAAAGTAAATTGTTTGTTTGTGTTCACAAGCCCCACCATTACCACCATCTATTTAGCACTAAGAAATTGTGTAATCACAGCTGGACGTGCGCAGCATGGGAGGGAATCAGCTTGCTTTCCTTGTGTGGAATCTGCACCTGGGGATAACTAAAACAAGAGGATCTACCAAATGTTCCACATTTTCCTTAAAATTACTTTAAAAACAGAAAATCCATCTACTGATTTATTTGTAGAATGTCTGAAAGACACAATGTAACTTACATTTCTCAGACTTGCGAGAAGTAGAGCTGATTTTGTTTATGCTATGGTATGGTAGGGTTTTTAATTTGTGGGCCAACACAAACTGACTAGTAATTCTCATCATAATCTTCTGGGGATCAAAAGGTTGACACCTTACAACTAAGGCCCAATGTGTAAGTATGTTTAAAGCAAGTCTTTTCCCATTACATTCATCATAACTAACCACTGCAAAACCCTTTCTCCGAAGGTTTCGCAAACTTTTCAATCTTTCTTCAATTTATTTATCATCTTACTATTTCACTTCCATCGCTCCTAGCGGTACCTCAACCAGGTGCCAGTATCTGATTGAATATAAGTCCAATCTTTAAAGAAGCCCTTCCAAGAAGATTTTTCTTTTTATAAATCTGTGCATACATGTATGTAATGTAGTGTGTGTGACTCAATATACTCACCTACTGTCTCCTTCTCCAGTATCCAGCGGCGTTCCACTCTTCTTCTCAGTAACGTCATCGTTTTTCAGACTATGTGACTCAATCCACACACTAGGCGTGAGCCAAAAATCTCATACAGTGTAAGCCTATGGAACATCATTCTGATGCTCTATAGACATTCATTGTAAAAAAGAAAGCTACTTCCAGGTCATGCAAGAGCGCAAGTAGCCCAGAGAGTTTGAAGACTGATGACGTCACTGAGAAGAACAGCAGAATGTCGCTGGGCCCCGGAGAAGATGACTATAGGTGAGTGTATTGATAAAAACACTACTCTTCATTTATATATCTTTTAAAAAAAAACTTCATATAAGGGCTTCTTTAACCTAAAGAACAAAACTACATTAGTCATACATATATATTTTTTTTTTACTAATCTCCAAACACCAATATAAATACGACCTCCACTCTGCACTTGACCTTTTTCTCTCCTCTACTCTCAGCTCCTCCTAGACTCTTGCCTCCAGCAATAATTAGCCTTGCCCCTTCTATGGTATTCACTATTATAGGATAGACATAGCCCAACTCTTCAAAAAAAAAAAAAAAATCTAACAGTTCAATTCACTAGGCAAGTCAACCATTCCCCTCTCTTCATTACTACAATGATTCCCCAGCTCCAGTCTCCATCTCCGATTGCTTTAGATAGTACACCCATACGGAAATGGCTATCAATGATGAGATGGCTTTCCTTGATTTGATGTATCTTCATAATCTTCACTATGTAGCATCACATAAGGTAATAGCACTAGGTAAGGGAATAAGGAGGCTATTAAAAGATCAAGTTGCATGACAGTACACACTTTTGTTCTTCAAATGGCCAATATCCTTCACATCTTAACAACCTTTTCTTCTTCCTAGTGGAAAAAATACCTGCTGGTGACAAGATGGCTGACAATCCTCTGAAATTTTAATAAAAACTTTAGTGGGGTTTACACCTAAATCAGCTATATAGCTCATATATGCTATTGTTACTGAGCTGTTGTAGTCTGACCTTTGAAGCCTCCACTGTGCTTACCTATACGCTTTTTATTTCAATGGGCTCCAATAGTGGACAGATGCCATGGCACACATCCAAACTATGACCACTGCCAGACTTAAGCCTAAATAATCTATAAGGCTATGTCATGGTTTTGTATAACCCCAAAACATGAAGCAGACACATGGGCTGATTTTGTAAATACACTTTTAGGCTATATGCCCATTGTGTGTTTCTGCTATGGTTTATTTTTGCTGCATTTCTGCAACAAAAACGCATCACCTACAGCTTTATCATTACTGTCAAGGTGATTTACAAAAATCTGTGCCCACATGTGCGTTTTTAGGTGTTGCGTTTTTGCTGCAGAAAACACTTGTGTTCAAAAATGTCCATCAATTATCTTGTGCGTTTTTAGGCTTCATTTTCCAATTGCCAGCCATGTCACAGGGAAAACACAGCACTAAAAAAAGCAGGAAAAACACACCAGAAACACATTGATGCATTTTTTGAAACAGCTGCATTTGTACTGCTGAAAAACGCAGAATAAAGACAGCAGAAAATAAATATCAGCCCCAACATCCTGTGGACACATAACCTAAGGGCCCTTTCACATCAGCGTTTTTCGTAATTCGCGGCAGATGCGGTGAAAAAAACGCATCTGCCACGTTTGCCGCATAACCGTTCCACTTGCGGCGCGGTTGCGGTTTTTCCCATAGGAAGTATAGGGGGACTTGCGGCAGATGCAGCAAGTGCGGTTTTGCACTTGCGGCAGGTGCGGCAGCGAAAAAAAACGCGGCTGACCGCGGTTTTTTTCGCTGCCGCACCTGCCGCAAGTGCTAAACCGCACTTGCCGCATCTGCCGCAAGTCCCCCTATACTTCCTATGGGAAAAACCGCAACCGCGCCGCAAGTGGAACGGTTATGCGGCAAACGCGGCAGATGCGGTTTTTTCACCGCATCTGCCGCGAATTACGAAAAACGCTGATGTGAAAGGGCCCTAAGACTATGTGCCCACTGTGCATTTGTGCTGCGTTTTTTTGCTGCGTTTCTGCAACAAACATGCAGCATCCACAGCTTTAACATTAAAGTCAATCTAATTTACAAAAAGCTGTGCCCACATGTTTGTTTGTGGGTGCTGCATTTTTGATGCAGAAATCATCTGCGTTTATAAAAGTTCCTGTCAATTAACATGCCCGTTTTTGGGCTGCGTTAAACGTTTTCCCCATAGACTCCATTCTAACCCCCCAAAAAGACAATCACAAATGGATTGGTATTCCCATAGTCCATTTGTGGTGCTTTTTTCCTGCAATTTCCACAGCAAAAACACTGCAATACTCACCCTCCCTGGCAATTCCACTGATCCCTGATGATTCTCTCTCTGTACACTGGCAGAAGATGTGTGTATTGAGCTTCCAGGAACTGCACCATGTGACTGGTCATGTGACTCAGCCTGTCACATAGGGAGGCTCTAGTGGACGATACCCACAGGTCCTACTGATGCCCAGGAGGCAGACATCACCGGGGATTGCCGTGGGCTTGCCGGGGTGAGTGAGAAAGTGTCTGTGTCTATGTATGTCTGTCTGTCTCTGAGTGTCTGTCTCCGAGTGTCTGCCTCCGAGTGTCTGCCTCCGAGTGTCTGCCTCCGAGTGTCTGCCTCCGAGTGTCTGCCTCCGAGTGTCTGCCTCCGAGTGTCTGCCTCCGAGTGTCTGCCTCCGAGTGTCTGCCTCCGAGTGTTCCCTTGTGCTGAATTTTTATATTGCATTTGTAAGTGCACAAACACAGCACAATTGCAATAGGTTTGCGCTGCTTTGTTTTTACACAGCTGCGTTTGAGTAGCTAACATATGCAGCACAAAAACATACGTCCAGTGGGCACATAGCCTTAGGCTGCTCAACATAATAAATTAAAAGTTTCCAGTTTTGGAAAATAAAAATTTTCAAGAAACAGTTGAGCTTTACTCAACCTCCCCGGGTCTCCGACGCTGCTCCAGTGTCTTTTTTGTCTGTAGTGCTGATATCACGTTGATAGCGCTGGAACCAACAAGTGAGCTTGGAGGCTTTACCTTAGCACAAGCCGTTATCCTCAATGATTAGCTATAGTGCTGTCGACGTGACATTAATGCTGCAGACAATGAAAGACACCGGTAGCAGAGATGGGAGACTCAGCGCTGAATCGGAGGAGGATGAATATATAACAGCTTGTTTTTTTAAAACAGATTGCAGCACGAGGAAGTGGTTTTCTGAAAGTGGAAAACGTCTTTATTTATCTTTAGGATGCACTGACAATGTACCGTATATACTCTCGTATAAGCCGACTTTTTCAGCCCAAAATTTGGGCTGAAAAGTCCCCCCTCGGCTTATACGCGAGTATACAGCAGCAGCCCCAGAGGTATACAGGCCCCCCATCAAGATCCAGGGCCCCCCCCCCTCGCGCGGCAAACCTGTAAAGTAAAATCATACTTATCACTGTCCTCCTGTCGCGTTGTCCCGCCGCTGCCGACATGACGATCCCGGCTTCATTCAGCGTCTTCCCGCAGCTTCCTGTAGTCGCGGGCAATGACGTCATTGCCCGCGACCACAGGAAGCCGCTGAATGAAGCCCGGGATCGTCATGACGGCAGCGGCGGGACAGCGCGACAGTGATAAGTATGATTTTACTTTACAGGTTTGCCGCGCGAGGGGGGGGGGGCCCTGGATCTTGATGGGGGGCCTGTATACCTCTGGAGCTGCTGCTGTATACACCCCTGGGGCTGCTGCTGTATACACCCCTGGGGCTGCTGCTGTATACACCCCTGGGGCTGCTGCTGTATACTACCTAAGGGCTGCTGTATATACCTCTGGGGCTGCTGTATACTACCTCTGGGGCTGCTGTATACACCACTAGGGCTGCTGTATATACCTCTGGGGCTGCTGTATACTAACATGGGCTGCTGTATACACCACTGGGGCTGCTGTATACTACCTAAGGGCTGCTGTATATATCTGGGGCTGATATACTTGGGCTGTATAACCTCTGGGCTGCTGTATACACATTGGTGCGTATACTACTAAGGGTGCTGTATTACCTAGCTGTATATACCTCTGGGCTGCTGTATACACCACTGGGGCTGCTGTATACTACTAAGGCTGCTGTATATACCTCTGGGGCTGTATATACCTCTGGGCTGCTGTATACTACCTCTGGGCATGCTGTATACTACTCTGGGCTGCTGTATACTAACCACTGGGGCTGCTGCTGTATATACCCATGGAGTGCTGCTGTATACACACACTGGGGCTGCTGTATATACCTGGATGCTGTAACTGTGCTGGGGTCCACCCTCGGCTTATACACGAGTCAATAGGTTTTCCCAGGTTTTGGGGGCAAAAGTAGGGGGTCGGCTATACAGCGGCTTATACACGAGTATATACGGTAATACATATGACAGGTTCCCAACAGTCCAATGTTGCAATAGTCCTATGCATTTTTATTGTCAGATCGGCAAGGATAGCTATCAACTATTAACAGTCCAAGTGACAGGAATCCTGGGTGCCAAGCCAACTTTAAGCATGAAAGATAAACAGTGTAAATTAAAATTCAGAATAGCCATTTATGTGATTATTACTGAAAATCCTAATTTTCAGTTCAAAATAGAACTGTGAGCTGTGTTCTCCATGAAACGTCACACATAGCTTCCAAATACATGGACATAAATCTCTTTGGATGTTGCTAATACCATTTCAGTACACCATCCACTAAAGAAGGAATTTGCCCAATATTGTACATTTCAAAGACTATTCGCACAGCTGTGACACCACTAGGTTAAACCTTGCAGTAAAATATCCACATAGTATTGGCATGCCTCCACTGCTATATACAGAGTAGCACATTCAGCTTTTGTTTGACCAATGAATTTAAAAACCTTATATGGAAGAAATCCATGAATAAGAGAAATAGCCAAACATGTACACCATCACCTGGCTGTTATGAATGAGAAAAACATTACAAAATCGCAATTTTTCACAAACATCTGCGCTAAATCTCCATTGATATTTATCCTTATTGGTTACCAAATGACTATACCATTGGAATTGATAGCCACAAATTACTTGGGAGGGGAAATCCCAAACAACACTTTGCATTGCCATGGAATACTAATTAAATAGTGGTGGCCAACTAATTCAAGAGCCTATGAAGCAATGCAATTGTGATTTCATGCCAACAATTACACATCAGGATGATAAGACTTCTGGTAGCCAAATACCGTAAGTAACACAGTTTTCTTACAGCTTAACTTTTTGAGACAGTTTTTTATGTCTTCATAGCATGCCATCTGAACCAAAGGAGGTCAGGAATGACATTGGTAGTCAAAACAATAGAAAATCCAGGTTCCACTGTCTTCAACTATCCTTCATGTCCTATATTGTTTCATTAAAAGAGCATCAAATATTTTTAAACACAGTACAATACATACTGCTCATACAACATATAAAGCTGTATTCAGCAATGCAAAAACAAGAGTAATAGTCATTGACACAGGCAATGGGGACACCATGTATTTGAAGGATTACACTCCTATTTTACCTTGAGACATATGTTGCACAACTCCACCCTCTTGAAGAAAACTTGAAAGCTTTCCAACATAGGACCACACACAAGACTCTACAGGTTATATTGTGCATGATCTCTTGCTAGAGGCCTTCCCAGCAAAACAACTACTTAATATCATATTAAATACCCACTTTGATATGGATGGCAACACGTTAAAACAAATACTAACTAGGAGGTTTATGAAAGCTGAAAAATACGTGAGACCAACGACCATTAGCTGCAACAGTATAGGAACCTATAATACACAGAGCTAAATATGTAGGGCCGAACATACAACCGCACATGGAAACTAGTGACATGTAAGAAAGGTTCTCTTACCTTCAACCCAAAGCTCCTCCACATTAGTCTCTAGATTAGCTGCTCGTAATCCTACCGCAAAGGCTCCAAATATCAAGAGGCCCACAACCAAAAATTTTCCGCAGTTTTTTTGTATGTAGCAACCAAGTTTAAATAACAGTCTTTGAAACATCGCTCTGAGCCATAAAGGCGCTTTCCTGCCCGTGGCTTTCCCCTAAAGGAAAGAAAGAACATGAGATGTAATTGAATGTCAGACAGAGATCTAAGGTGACATTTGTCACATCAGTCATGAAATAAGTATACACACATAATTCTGTGGTTTCCTTAGTCAATTCAAGTATATAGGACCTACACTGCAGAAGAGTATACCTACTACAGAATCATGTGCTTCAAAAGTCATTGGCCATGAAGCATGTATTGCCATTGTCCCCTACATAAAAAGGGATTTTCTAACTGTAAATATGTCATCAGATAGCACTATGACAGCATAGCCTTAGTAAAGGTAGTCATGTGTAACCAAACTTTTATACCACGTTAGAACAAGTCACTTCAACTGATGGAGTCCCAAAAAGGTCAACTAGTTGTTCTGAAAATGAAGGAAGGCCTTCGTTGATTCTTGTATTTTTTACTATAGAAGCATCATCTAACGGTTGACTCATATGGCCACCCAGCTTGCGACTGGCACTATTTCAGTTTGTTTATGCCACCTTGGTTATTGCCAAATAGACATAACATTTAGTAAACCAATTGATAATTTCTACTTATTTCTGGCAGCAATATCATACCCTGACCAATGGAAAGTATCAATATCCTTATCGTTCCAGGGGTACAGCTGCCTTCTGTAAACAGATTTTAAAACTGGGGAGCCCAGTCAATATCACTGGCTGTTTGTGGAACTAGCAATCTATGGATTTGGTTGGAAAAGCTCCTATATTGCTATTGTATTTGATTAAAACGGATTTACTCACGAAATTTCAGCTACATATATCACTCTTGGACCCAATAAGGGTTAAAGTTCACGTCAGAATGGCTGTATAATTCTGACAATAAAATGAGCACTTTATAAAAATCCACATCACCCAGATGATCTTTCAAAAAGGATACAGCCAGTTCGACATTAATTTTCAAGGTAAGACTAGTAGGCAAGCACAAAGTAAGTACACCAGGTTCATCAGTCAAATGTAATCTATCTAATGATATACGCAACAGATATCTGGGGACAAATTCAGCAGAGCACTGATTTTAGCTAGAACAGATTCTACAAGAACACAGAGGAAGTCCTGGAAAGCATGTTTCCACATTAGCAGCAGCACTATCTGTTGACTATACACGTGGTTACAATGTACAGACACATGGGCTAGTAGTAATGTCCACAGAGACGTTGTGAATGAAGAAGCAGATCAGCCCTATGGAGCTCACAACTTTAGTGAACGGAAGAGAGCAGCCACATGGTCTATCCTTGTTAGGAGTAAAAGGAAGGGGGGGGGGGGGACTGTTCCCTGTGGCAGGCACACTGGGAAAATAAACAGGATGCCTGCAGGCGGGTATATACAGCCTGTGTGCAGAGAGGTGGGATCCTTTCTCACCTTTTATATCCAGCATTACTACAGGAGGAGATCCAGAAATGAGAATACACTGCAGTGGTCAATCCTACACTCCAGTGCAGGATTTATGAATGGCGTAAGAGCGCCACTACATTATATTCTGGGCACTGCTTACTGCTTACCTTTGCAGCTTTAGTACCCAGTGCCCAATCCCTACAGTTCTCGCTCTTAGTCCACTATCCCTACAGCTCTAGTACATAGTGCACTTTCCCTACAGCTCTAGTACATAGTGCACTTTCCCTACAGCTCTGAGAACCTAGCGCACAATCCCTACAGCTCTAGTACATAGTACACGATCCCTACAGCTCTAAAACCCAGTGCGCAATCCCTACAGCTCTAGCATATAGTCCATGATCCCTACAGCTCTAGTACTTAGTGCACAATCCCTACAGCTTTAGTACATAGTGCCAAATCCTTAGTTTTAGTACCAAGTGCACGATCCCTGCTGCTCTAGTACGTAGTTCCCAATCCCTACAACTCTAGTGCATAGTGCACCATCCCTCCAGCTCTAGTACGTAGTTCACAATCCCTACAGCTCTTGTACTCAGCATAGGATTCCTATAACTCTAGTACATAATGCACCATCCATATAGTTCCAGTACATAGTGCACAATCACTACAGCTAATACATAGTGCACCATCCCTACAGCTCTAGTACGTAGGTCACGATCCTTACAGCTCTAGTACATAGAGCACATCCCTAAAGCTATTACCCAGTGCACAATCCCTACAGCTCTAATACCCAATCCCTACAGCTCTAGTACATAGGGCACCATCCCTATAACTCTAAAGCTAAGTTCAGACTGCATTTTTGATCCGTTTTTTTTTGTGTGCTGTTTTTGATGATTTTCTGTATTAAAAAAAATTACATCCTAGTTTTTGCTGGTTTTGATGCAAAGTCTAGGATCACTACAACTCTAGTACATCGTGCACAATCCCTACAGCTCTAATATCCAGTGTACGATCCCTACAGCTCTAGCACATAGTGCACCATCCCTACAGCTACAGTACCCAGCCAGTGTAGGATCCCGACAGCTCTAGTACCTAGTGTAGGATCCCAACAGCTCTGATACCCAGTGTAGGATCCCGACAGCTCTAATACCCATTGTAAGATCCCTACAGGTCTAGTAAATAGTTCACAATCCTTACAGCTATAATATTCCATGCCTGATCCCTACAGCTCTAATACCCAGTGTAGGATGCCTACAGCTACAGTACCCAGCCAGGGTAGGATCCCGACAGCTCTAGTACCTAGTGTAGGATCCCAACAGCTCTGATACCCAGTGTAGGATCCCGACAGCTCTAATACCCATTGTAAGATCCTACAGGTCTAGTAAATAGTTCACAATCCTTACAGCTATAATATTCCATGCCTGATCCCTACAGCTCTAATACCCAGTGTAGGATCCCTACAGCTACAGTACCCAGCCAGTGTAGGATCCCGACAGCTCTAGTACCTAGTATAGGATCCAACAGCTCTGATACCAGTGTAGGATCCCGACAGCTCTAATACCCATTGTAAGATCCTACAGGTCTAGTAAATAGTTCACAATCCTTACAGCTATAATATTCCATGCCTGATACCTACAGCTCTAATACCCAGTGTAGGATCCCTACAGCTCTAGTACATAGTTCACAATCCTACAGCTCTAATACTCCATGTTTGATCCCTACAGTTCTAATACTAGTGTAGGATCCTACAAGTGTAGTAAATAGTTCACAATCGCTACAGCTCTAATACTCCATGCCTGATCTGTGCAGATCTAATACCTAGTGTAGGATCCCTACAGCTCTAGTACATAGTTGGCAATCCCTAAAGCTCTTATACTCCATGCCTGATCCCTACAGATCTAATACCTGGTGTAGGGACTCCTACAACTCTAGTACATAGTTCACTATCCCTGCAATACTATAACCCTGTAGGATACCTACAGCTCTAGTACATAGTGCACAATGCCTACAGCTCTATTCCCAGTGTAGGATCACAACAGCTCTAAAACCTTGTGTAGGATCCCTACAGGTCTAGTAAATAGTTCACAATCCCTACAGCTCTAGTTCCCAGTGTAGGATCACAACAGCTCTAAAACCTTGTGTAGGATCCCTACAGGTCTAGTAAATTGCTCACAATCCCAACAGCTCTAGTACTCAATGCTTGATCCCTATTCCCTACAATTCTGATACCCAGTGTAGGATCCTTACAGCTCCAGTACTCAATGCTTGATCCCTACAATTCTGATACCCAGTGCACCCTCCTGCTACATCCTGACCTTCGGTAACACTACTATTTACTGTCACACTTATTAAGCCTTCACTCTCCCTTCTTAACCCCTAGGAACCAAAAGACACTTCACCTCTGAGATCTGCTGGAGGGCGAACGTCGCATCACAGTAGCTCGGCCGCTGCAGATAGTCCAGGTCAGGCGGCCCTGTAGTCCTGTGATGCGGGTCTCTGTTGCGCCCCCTCCTCCTGGCTACCCTCGGCCGGGCAGCTGGCTCCCCACTGCCCTGTGGCTCAGTAGCATAGCCGGCAGCCAGGGCCATATTGTGGCCGGGTTGTGGCCGTAGCTCTTGCGACTCTTGCACTCCGCTTTGCCCTAGGATTTAGCTGGCTGGTGATGGGGGAGGAAAGGCTTGTTGTTCCTTGGCTGGCACAGCTCGTGTCTTCATGCTTCTCCAGGCGAGGTGGTGGAGGGCGGCGAGTCACACTTTGCGCCTTCCATCCCCACATTTCGCGATCCGGAGGTCTGAGCCGCTTCCCACATTCAGAGAGTGTTTGTTTATGTGTGGAAGGTGGAGAGGGGGAGCAGAGCAGCTCCTGGACTCGCTCACAGCACACTAGTACACACAGATCCCTGGAACATGGAAGCAGCTAATCCCACATTGCACTGTGTGCACCGCTCTCCCAGCGCGCAGCCTGGATCCCACTTGTGCTCGGTGCACGATGGAGACTAGCCGGGGACACGAGTCGGCTCTGCTCACTGATGAGTCCTCCTCCCTGTGCAGCAGGCTCTGATCATGGCTCTCCACAATGCACCCGGTGCAGCAAAACAGCAACCCGATCCGTCCGTCACTGGGGCCCTGGGAGACTTGCTCAGCTGCCTGTGCGCTCCGCTCTTTCTCCCTTGCTCTTTCCTTGCTTCAATAGATGAGATGTAGAAGAAGGGGGGAGGGAGAGACGAACTCGTTCTCTCCATTTGGAGAAAGAGAAAAGGAGGGGAGAACCTAGAGAGAGCCGCCCCCGGGGCTGTCAGATGGCTGGGAATCCGCTCATTCCATTGGCTGAAGGGCAGCAAAAAAATACTCAACAAACATGACTATTATTAGCTGCTTAGCAACAGCTCACCAAAGTAGAGGGACCACCCAGGCAGGCAGCCGGGGCTGTGTGTGTGTGTGTGTATCTCCAGCTTCAGGGGGAGTCTTAAAGAGAACCAAGCCGACACTAGCAAGCCTTTCCCCTCTGTCTCCAGGCTCTGCACTTCCCTCTGCTGTCCTCCTTCACTCTGGAATCTCCTGGCTTCCTTCTCCACTTTCCTTCTTCTGGGTCCTGTTTCCATCTTCTCTTTTCTCTACTCTTTTTCTGTCTGCTTCCTTTTTTCTTGTGCAGTCCCTACATTTTCCTTTCTTTGTAGTCAGTGTGCATAATGTATAGCTAGCAGTTCCTTAGTCTTAGGTTGATACTTTTCTTAGTTACCTCTATTTTCCGTTCCTGTGCTTATCATTGCCCATTTTTCCATCCTTTGACCTTTTTCCCCTGTCTCTAGACTAGTCACGTTTATCTTTCTTCTAGGTCTAGTCTGTACCCTTGTCCCTAATGTCTCTCTTATTGTCTCCAATATTTACACTAATGCATTCGTTTTTGTCAGTCACTTTATTGTGCTCTGCTTCCCATCTCCTCTCTGCATTAAAGGGAACCTGTCAGGTGGTTTATGCCCCTCCAGCTATCACTCTCTGTAGCTGCAGCTATATAATAGCAGTCTAATCATCCCTGTCTGAGCTCATAATGTAATGTGAAAGGTGAAAAAAAGCATTTATACACTTACTTTTCAGTCCCCACCTTGGAGGAGGGGGACTGTCTGGCAGGACAATAGTTAACTCACTTGTAACTTGGATAGCTAAAGGACCTGTGTGATGTAACGATCATGTGACCATAGCCAGCAAATGTATTATGTTCTATGAGAACTTAGCTCGGCCTATTGTAATCACATGGTTGTGACATCACATCAGGTCTCCCAACATGTTCTAGCACAAGGCTGAAATGTTAACTATTAACCTGCCAAACAGTCCCCGTCCTCCAAGCTGGGGACTGACTGCCTCATTACATAAGAAAATGTAAGTGTATAAATGCTTTTCTTTCACCTTTCACATTACACCATGAGCTCAGACAGGGATGATTAGAATAGTACTATGAAGCTACAGGTACACAGTGATAACTGGAGAGGCATAAACTAGCTGACAGGTTCCCTTTAAGCTTTGATATCCCAATCTCGGGTCTCTTCACCATTCTCTGCTCTTCCCTCACTCTACACTTTCTCTTCTTATCCTCTCTTTGCTTTACTTCTCTGTTTTCTTCATTTGTCCTCTGTCTCCAGTGTCTTCTCTTTCCCTCTCCTCTAGTCTCTGAAAGTCTCTGCTTTCCTTCTTCTCTGTTCTCCTCACTTTACTGCCTTCCCTCTTCTCTAGTCCATCCAATAGTCTCTGCTTTCCTTCTCCTCTGTTCTCACTCTTACTTCTTTCCCTCTCCTCTAGTCCATCCATTAGTCTCTGCTTTCCTTCTTCTCTGTTCTCACTTTACTTCTTTCCCTCTCCACTGGTCCATCCAATAGTCTCTGCTTTCCTTCTTCTCTGTTCTCCTCACTTTTACTTCTTTCCCTCTCCACTAGTCCATCCATTAGTCTCGGCTTTCCTTCTTCTCTGTTCTCCTCACTTTTACTTCTTTCCCTCTCCACTAGTCCATCCATTAGTCTCGGCTTTCCTTCTTCTCTGTTCTCCTCACTTTTACTTCTTTCCCTCTCCACTAGTCCATCCATTAGTCTCTGCTTTCCTTCTTCTCTGTTCTCCTCACTTTTACTTCTTTCCCTCTCCACTAGTCCATCCATTAGTCTCGGCTTTCCTTCTTCTCTGTTCTCCTCACTTTTACTTCTTTCCCTCTCCACTAGTCCATCCATTAGTCTCTGCTTTCCTTCTTCTCTGTTCTCCTCACTTTTACTTCTTTCCCTCTCCACTAGTCCATCCATTAGTCTCTGCTTTCCTTCTTCTCTGTTCTCCTCACTTTTACTTCTTTCCCTCTCCACTAGTCCATCCATTAGTCTCGGCTTTCCTTCTTCTCTGTTCTCCTCACTTTTACTTCTTTCCCTCTCCACTAGTCCATCCATTAGTCTCGGCTTTCCTTCTTCTCTGTTCTCCTCACTTTTACTTCTTTCCCTCTCCACTAGTCCATCCATTAGTCTCTGCTTTCCTTCTTCTCTGTTCTCCTCACTTTTACTTCTTTCCTCTCCACTAGTCCATCCATTAGTCTCTGCTTTCCTTCTTCTCTGTTCTCCTCACTTTTACTTCTTTCTCTCTCCACTAGTCCATCCATTAGTCTCTGCTTTCCTTCTTCTCTGTTCTCCTCACTTTTACTTCTTTCCCTCTCCACTAGTCCATCCAATAGTCTCTGCTCTCCTTCTCCTCTGTTCTCACTTTACTTCTTTCCCTCTCCTCTAGTCCATCCAATAGTCTCTGCTTTCCTTCTTCTCTGTTCTCACTTTACTTCTTTCCCTCTCCACTAGTCCATCAATTAGTGTCTGCTTTCCTTCTTCTCTGTTGTCCTCACTTTTACTTCTTTCCCTCTCCACTAGTCCATCCAATAGTCTTTGCTTTCCTTCTTCTCTGTTCTCCTCACTTTTACTTCTTTCCCTCTCCACTGGTCCATCCAATAGTCTCTGCTTTGTTTCCACTCTCTTCTTTCTTTGATTTTGACCTTTTCTACTCTATATAGTTGTCTCTATGTTCACTCTTCTCTGTTCTCTTCTGCTCTATCCAACTTCTTGTCTACACAGTAGTCTCTACTCTTCTGTCTCTTCACGTTGCTTTTCTCTTTTTCTAGTTCCTGTGGTCCCTTTTTTCTTCATTCACCAGTATATACGCCTTTAGATGCCCTCTTTTGCTATCCCTACACATCTTTCACTCTTCTCTGTCTCTGCAGTTTTTTCTGCTGTCCCCTCTTCTTAAATCTTTAGATTTTCTTTCCTTTCTTTCTTTCTTTTCTCTGTCTGTCTTGTCTGTCTGTCTTCTTTTTCTGTCTTTCTTTCCCCTCTTTGTCTCCAGTATCAGCTTTTTTGTCTCAACTCAGAGCAGCCTTATAGGTCATAGCTATATTAAAAAAGAACAGGGCCTCGCCAAAGAAACACTTTTGTGTCAAAGTTACTTTACATATTCTGTGCCCATCTAGTGGGAACTCTTCAGAGATTCTTTAAAGAGGCGCCTTGGCCCCAAGCTGAAACAAATACTGGGAGGTCCAGCTTGAATTCCCAGGCTTGCACAAATAATGACACAGTGCTTGTGGGAGAAGTACTGGGAAGTGCCAGATTTTTTCTTTCTTTTCTTCCAACATTCCATTTGAAGGGAAATAAAAAGGCACCCGTTCCAAACTAGCCTACAATGATAGCTATCATCACACCAGCTTCACATCTTTTTCTATAAGCAAATATGTAGTAAATGTAACCCCTGATTACCCCCACATAATTCATGGTTGTGACTTTCGTCCCGCAGCATGCTATGGGTTAACGACCCACCACACGCTATGCTCCAGAATTCCAATAGAACACATGATAGAGATTTGTGGCAAGGGATGTATGCTACGCACTATATTCCCCTGTAATATGTATGTATTTTGGTACCGATTCATTGTGCATGTAGGAATGAAGTTTTAACTATTGCAAATCCAAATTATTCTGATTTTTTTTTATGATTAGTATTCCTTGATAGAATTCTCATACTTCACATCATAAAGTAAATAGAAGTTTTTTTTCCTCTAGCCTATCATCTATAATTTTATGTTAACCTACATAAGGTTTTAACTATGCATCAAAAGTTACCCGCACAAGTTCACTTGGGCCTCTTGTAGACACAGCTGGCTGCCTCAGAGAAGAATTATTACCTGTCTTTAGTGACACTTTGCAGCAAAATGATGTCACATGAAATTTGAGTAAATGGGAATAAACTACACTAAATATATTACATGCTGACATTTTGAACTGAAGTGAACAATGCCTTAGCCTCCCCTTTAAAGATCTAGTAAAGAAAGCTTTCTCTCATGCAATCTTTATAGTCCTAATACAGATCCATGCTACATGTATGCAGAATTATGGCACCCACAGATGCTGTGGGAGTCATAAAGTGCCTCCAACTTTATACAGAGACACATGGAGGGTTTTCTTTTTGCTGGAATCTAGGAGAAAAACAATTTTGGCATGCTCCAACACATGCCATGCCAAAGATATTCTCCTCTCAAAACATTGCTTCTTGAGTAAAATGCACCCTTGGAGTCCACAGGTTTATGATCAGGACCAGATGGGATGTATGCGCCAATATACAGGTTCTGTGCTCATGGCGATTCCGTGTCCTTGGACAATTGTAGTAAATGTTTGCCTTTTGCAACATCTCCCAAGATTAAAAGGGGAAATCAATAGGATGTTTATGAGAAGAGGATGCTTTTCTTGAAAAATATAATATTACTGATTATATACTAGATTCCTTGATGGGGGAGGAACTAGTCTGATTGGCGTATGTGGAGTCGAGAAGGAATTTTTTTCCCCAATGTGGAGTTCAGTATTTGCCACATGGGTTTTTTTCACCTTCCTCTGGATCAACATGTTAGGCCGGTTTCACACCACGGTGTGATCAGGTCAGGGGCTGTCCGGTGTGAACCTGACAACCCATGCCTGACTTTGCACTAATGCATGCCTATGGTGCCGGACAGGACCGGATGGCAGCTATTTGCCATCCGGTTTTGTCCCTGTCCAGCAGCATCAGGCTGCATTCAGTTTTTGTCCCAGACACAAAAACGCAGCTTGCAGCGTTTTTGTGTCCGAGGCAAAAAGTTTAGCAAAACCGGATCCTCCCGGATCTGACGCCCCCTAACATGGGAGTCTATGAGGCGCCGGATCGCGCTGGACCCAATATAGAATCTGTGAGGTTCCCGGACGTTGGGTGCTGAAGGTCAGCACCGGCCGCGCTGAACTTCAGCACCTGGAGCTGTCCCCTGCTGAGATTTCAGGACTGTGGCTAGCTCCCCGATTCTGTAATTTCAGCAGGGACAGTTCCTGAACCCTGCGATCTGCCAATTCTGGCAGAATACAGGACCGGAGGGCATATTTGCCCTCCGATTCTGTTCTATCTGGGCTTATCAGGTTCTGCCCTGTGTTTCCTGCAAAACACTGGACAGAACCTGATACACCACAACCTTAGCCTATGGGCTGAACTAGATGGACTTAAAGTACCTCCAACATTAAAAACTATGAAACTATAAGCTGGAAACACACTAGTGTGTAAAAAAACGGTCAGATTGACGTATCCGAGAGTCGTACGAGTGTCATCCGATTTTTGGTCAGTGTAGCTTCTATGTGCTGTCCATGTGCAATCTGTTTTTTTTGTCAGCAGCTATTTACTGTATAATCATTTACAGGAACATTTTTTACAGTTGTCTGAACTACAAAATGATAACATATCAGTGAAAAATCGCACCCGACTCATTGTGCCGTCTGGGATTTTTGTAGGACCCATAGACTTGCATTGGCGAAGTCTCACGCTTGAATCGCATACTGTCGCAGCATGTCGCGACTGATTTCTCGTCCTCTCTCGGACGAGAAAAAAACGCCCGACACTCGCAAATGTGCTCTCGGACATTGAGTAACATAGCTCGATTGCAATGAGAGAAAAATTCGCATTGCAGTCGTCTGAGTTTTACGCCAGTGTGTCCGTACTCTAAAGGCCCAGTTACACACACAGATAATTGTGCAGAGATTGTTCGCAGATCTCTGGTTGCAGTGAAATCATGGACACATTGTTACATTTGTACACGGCCACAAAATGTAACAATGTGTCCATGATTTCACTGCAAACCAGATAATCTGCGAACAATCTCTGCACAATTATCTGTGTGTGTAACTGTGCCTTAAGAGTGTTTAGTTTTATGTGGATATTAAAGCCAAATCCATTTAAAGGGGCCGTCACACGATACGATTTTGTGAATGGTCTCACCTACGATCTCAGGGGTGCACGCACATGGACAACATCGTTAGTGAGATGTCACATGTGTAGATATCGTTCTGTACGCACCAACGATGTTGCGTGCAGGTATCGTTCCACAACCAGCGAACGATGCTTGTCAATGTTCTGAAAAGGCAAAATCATAAAGGAGATCGTTATCGAGGTGTCACACAGAACGATGCAAGCAGATTGAATGATCGACATCATCTGATTTGGGGTCCAGTTCTCAAATCTGCGATGAACAATAAGGCCACTTATCGCTTGTAAGATCGACGTGTCACACGCAACGACATCGTTAACACGTCGTTAGAGTGACTGAACACCCGTGACGTTTAACGATATCTTTAATGATATCGTAGTGTGTGACGGCCCCTTAAGGAAGATCTATGAACAAACCCAAAGTGATTTTTTTATATGGATTTTGGAGTGGAATCTGCCTCACAATCCATGTAAAAAAATATTTTGTGTGAACATACTCTAAAGGCCCCGTTACATGGCACGACATTGTCAGCGACATCGCTGATATGTCACGGGTTTGGAGGCATACCAGCGATGTCGTTGCGACCTCGTTGCATGTGACACGCCAAGTTGCAGCGATAAATAGCTGGATCGGAGTTGACAGATTTACCAACATGTTGAAAACCTGGCAATGTCGTTCAAGCGATCTGGTAGCATCACAGGCCGCGCGCCCCCGAGATCGCTGCTGACATCGTTTCAACATCGTGCCGTGTAACTGGGCCTTTAGGGTGGGAATAATCCGCAGGCCATACTAAGTATGTATGCACTGTTGGCCATATACACTCAGTGAACACGGTCAAGATGGATACTGGGGACATTCGTTCACAATAAGGACCAATTTTAAAGTAGTGTATACCACATGGCACACATTTCTTTGCAGTAGCCTTCTGTATTGAAAAGCCCAGTCTGCTCAATCCAAGCACCAAACACTGGATGTGAAGCTACAGAGATAGCCAAGAATGGCTGAGCCACACTTTATTTTACTATAACTGCCATAGAAATGAATGGGACTTAAAGAAACTGTAGCACAGTGATAGCTGATCTGGATATTTCCATGGTCCCATCGACACAGGTTGGCTTGGCAAGTAGATGAGTTGTTTCCGTTTCAGCCATGTATGGAACTTAGACTGCTTTCACACTGGCTATTTTCAGATTTGTATGGATCCTTGAATTTCATGAAACCACATGGACAGGTATAGATCTGTACAAATGGATGCCAACAGATGCCCACAGACAGTTTTTTTAACGAATCTGTCATCACTTACCAGAGATAAGAGTGGGAGGAGCTGTACCTTGCTTCTGAGCATGCTCAGTACAGCAAAACAGATGTTTTACGGATCCATTTTTTTCAAGATCCGCACAGATCTGTCCTTCATAGAACTCCATTATAATTTCATAAGGACACCAACGGATCCGTGTCTGTCCATTTCATTTTTGTCTGCTTTTTCAAGGAAGCCCAGAAACAGAACAGTTTTCGAATCTATGTGCATGAAAACAGCGGACAAAAACGAATCCGTGAAAAAATGGACAAACACGGATGGCTACTTTAGGACCAATCCGTGCCCATAGGCTTGCATTGGAAGCAATAACAGATCTGTGTCTATCCGTTTTAAAACGGATAGAAAACGGATTTAAAATTTGTCAGTGTGAAAGTAACCTAACTCCGAAGAGATGGACGTTCATAAAGGACAAAAATGTTCCCTTTTGGGAAATATCATCCACATGCTACAGAAATTCACGATTTGAAAACTCTGAAATCGGCAGCATGTCAGTTTCTATGGTGGATTTTTCTCCGTTCCATGTAGCAAGGTTAAATTCTAAGGTAAATCGGACTTAAAATAAACGTTATGTCTCAGTCATACCTTTGATTCTCTACCCGTGACAAAAACAGACCGATTTTTTGGAGTGAGACTAATGGCCACTTTACACGTCCCGATATCGGCGTCCAACTCCGACTAAAAGTCACGTGGTTCGTGCGTTGGCCCCGATATTGCTCGTGCGTTGTATGGTATAAATGTCCAATACGATGCACGACGATGCGAAACCGATATCGGGGATCAAATGAGCCTGCTCTCCAACGGCCGATATTGGATGGGCGTTGTGGCAGGATCGTGCTGTGTAAAAGCCCAACTACGATGTGGAGTACAACTTCGCTATCCTGTCCCATGTTGAATGGTCGTTCCTGGGTCGGCCGTACAAGGGGGCGTACACATCGTAGTGGCGTTGCCTGCCGATATCGTGCTTTTGTAACATCTCCTATGCGATCTTGGATTTCTGCCCAGAAAAAGCGCGCTCCCGCGGCGTTGGATCCAATATCGGACCGACGTTGGGACGTGTAAAGTGGCCATCAGAGTGTGGTCCAATCGACATGTTTTTCTGATACATGGAAAAAAAGGGTCCAATCTATAGACTTGCATTGTCAATTTTGATGTTTTTCTGATACGTGGAAAGTCATTGCCAATTTTGATCCGCCTGAGAAAAAGCATGAAAATGTGAATGGTCCCATGGACTATCACAGGTAAAAGTGCAATCCATATAAACTACAGATAGCACTCGTATGCAAAAATCAGACATCTGAATGAGGCCTAACACATGCAGATTTTGGTGCTGATTTCTATCCATGCATGGAGGTACCCTACCCAAATACTACAATGGCCAAGAGAGGCCCAGGCAACATGGTGCCTACAGGTATGGGAAAATATTACAAAATTCTCAAACATTGGATCAAAATTGATGCACTCTGCTAAGAAGTCTTGGAAAATCCTAATGCACCCGTATATTCCCACATGTGGAGCTGAAAACAGCAATATTTACTAACCATAAGTCACATTAGGACAAATATAACTTGTTCCTAGCAGCCTGACACGATTTCTTATAAGCTGTACAACTTTTTACCTCACAAAGCCCTCTGCATGGAGTTGGAGTAAAACTTGTTCCAGCAGTGAGGGAGTTAACAGCAGCACTGTGTGTGTCCATTGAAAAAAAAAAACTGAAGCGTTGCTGGCGGGGAGGAGGGAGCTGAGGGGACAGGCCTGTGGGAGAGAGAAAAGCCGCCCGACTGGGGCGGGAATTCCGCCTGCATCACGTGATGGACGGGCCCCCCGAGCAAGGCGCGCTCCTGTGCACTCACTATGGCGGAGCGCAGACACAAATACAGTACACTGCAGCGGCCGTCAGCACTGTCCACGTTAGAGGGCACTGTGTATGCGGGCACACTGCAGTACGGCGTGCCTCTATACACTGAGTCCTGAGGGACACATGCTTGTAAATAAATACCTCACAAGTCATACTACATTCCTGAGGAGACACCGTTTCTCCTTGACGTTCACCGTTCACGCCTGACAGGAGCCCTCCTGTACTGTGTATATAACACCGTGTGAAGAAGGGCTGGCCTCTGACCAGAGGATCAATCTTATGTATCAAGCACCTCACACACTTGATACCACTATGTTTATTATATAGACTAGAAAGTCTCGCAAGAGAAGCTGAGTCTCCTCAAGACATTTTTATTAACTTAAAGGGGTCATCCAGTCCAAAACGACAAGTCTGCAGGACCTTTCTGTGACTGCAAACTTATGATTCCTCATCGCACACCTTCACTGTGAGGATTCTCCAGTGTCAGAGCAGGGAATGGCGGTCACGTGACCACACGTATGTAATATGCATACTACCTGGCAAAATATGACTAAACTATATCTAGCCTCACACAATACACTTGAATTGAGCAATAACACATCCATCTAGTTGGAGTATGTATATCACCTGCTAACGGCCACATGACCGCCGTTCTTGGCTCTGACACCAGTGAATCCTCACAGTATGTGCGATGTGAGGATTCACAAGTCTGCAGTCATTTAGAATGACTACAGACTTGTAATTTTAGATCAGAAAATGCCTTAAGGCTGAAGTCATATTGGGTAGAGACATGCGAGAGGCTTGTACGATTCTACATGCATCAATGGTACATCTGACGGCTCTGCAGACAGTAGAGTGTAAGCTGCATGTATTTCTATGGAGCTGCACGCTCCTGTCTAGAGAGCTCAAGGCCGTACCAGGTGATGCATGTGAGATTGGCACAAGTCTTTCAACCAGTGTGACTCCAGCTTTAAATGAACCAGAGGTGTAACTACCAGCCGACTCCAGCGCCTACTTCACATGGATGTGCATCACCGATGACACCATCCATCCATGTCACTGCACGGCAGTCTGCCCGGCATGTCTCCAGGCGGCTGTTCACGGCCGCGAGGACTGGCACTGTACCTTTAAACTCCCATGCCCTAGCATGCAGCACTGTGTTGAGGTCATCACTCTGTGACCTCATCACAGGATGCAGCGGCTGGTGGGAATGGTAAGTGTGTGCTGTATGCAGGATCTGAAGAGCCTATATGCTGACATTTCCTGGGGAGACGGTATGGGGCAGTGTGTGTGTGTGTGTACAGGGGGCAGTATGTCTGTGTGTGTGTGTGGGTGGTTTACAGGGGCAGTGTGTATGTGAATTATACAGGGGGCATTATGTGTATGTGGGGGTTATACAGGGGGAATTATCTGTGTGTGGGGTTATTCAGGAGGCAGTGTGTTTGTGAGGAGGTTATACGGGGGTAGTGTGTTTGTGGGGGGTTTTATGCTATATGGAGGGTTATGAGGCTGTATTATGCTATAGGGAGGACTATGAAGGATGCATTATATTATATGAAGGTCTATGAGGCTGGGACTATACTATATGGAGGAATATGAGGCTGCATTATATTATATGGAGGGATATGAGGCTGCATTATGCTATATGGAGGGCTATGAGGCGCATTCTATTATATTAAGGGCTATGAGGCTGCATTATATTATATGGTTGGCTGTGAGGCTGCATTATACTATATGGAGGGCTATGATGCTGCATTATATTATATAGATGGCTGTGAGGCTGCATTATATTACATGGATGGCTGTGAGGCTGCATTGTACTATATGGAGGGCTATGAGGCTGCATTACATTATATGGAGGGCTATGAGACTGCATTATACTATATGGAGGGATATGAGGCTGCATTATACTATATGGAGGGCTATGAGGCTGCATTATATTATATGGAGGGATATGATGCTGCATTATATTTTATGGATGGCTGTGAGGCTGCATTATATTACATGGATGGCTGTGAGGCTGAATTGTACTATATGGAGACCTATGAGGCTGCATTATACTATACGGAGGATTATGAGGCTGCATTATACTATATGTAGGGCTATGAGGCTGCATTATACTATATGGAGGGCTATGAGGCTGCAATATACTATATGGAGGGCCATGAGGCTGCATTATATTATATGGAGGAATATGAGGCTGCATTACACAATATGGAAAGCTATGAGGCTGCATTATGCTATATGGAGGGCTATGAGGCTGAATTATTATATAGAGGGCTATGAGGCTGCAATATAGTATATGGAGGGCTATGAGGCTGTATTATACTATATGGAGGAATATGAGGCTGTATTATACTATATGGAGGGATATGAGGCTGCATTATATTATATGGTTGTCTATGAGGCTGCATTATATTATATGGAGGGCTATGAGGCTGCATTATACTATATGGAGGGTTATGAGGCTGCATTATACTATAATGCAGGACCAGATATACCAGGATAAGGGACATTAATACGTAATGAAGGGGAGAGGGGTCAACTCGTGAGTCTTGATAGGATTTAGAATGTTACATGGGACCCATACATCTGACCAAAGTAGGCGCGGGGGGATGGGGCCCAGATGTAAATTTTGCACCAGGGCCTATCATACTCCAGTTATGCTACTGAAAGGAACAATCGACTTTTGGGGACAATTTTTTATTCACTGAAAGTTATGTATTTGTTGGGGCTTAAACTAATTTTCTTGCTATTGGGTTTCATAAAATTGTAACCTTGTTTGGCTTCTATAGCCTCTGTCTTGCAGTATCCATTATTGGCTGCAGAATAAGTTAACTGAGAATTTATTGATTGATGAGAGAGTTTGTAAACCATATCTTTTTCTTAGTCCTCTCAGATGATTTATGACCACAGACCACATTAAAGTTAAATGTGGCAGGAAATTAAAAACCTGTAACAGCCACCTGGTGTAATATTTGTAATGAAACCCAATTTCTAAAATAATTTTTAGCCCCAAATACATATATTTAAAAAAAAGTCCACAAAGGTGGGTAACTTCTTTAACCCCTTGACAAAGAAGGACGTATAGGTAAGTCCTTGGTTGAGTCCTTCCCTTTGATGCGAGCTCACGCACTGAGCTAGCATCATTCCCTGCACGTCAGCTGATCTGATCAGTCCGAATGTACCTAACAGGTGCGGGTGGATTGGAGATCCACCCGCATCTGTTAACTAGTTAGGCCCCTTTCACATTAGTGTTTCTGTCCGGATCTGGCAGATCTGTTGCTTGCAGTTTTTTTTTCGCAGCTGAAAATGCCGGATCCGGCCGATCCGGCGTAACCGCACTTGCCGCACCGCAAGTCCCATAGAAAATGCATGGGGCTTGTCGGATCTGCGCCGCAAGTGTGGCCGTTGGGTGGCAGATCCAGCAGATGCGGTAAAACAAAAACAAAATAAAACTATTTTAACTCCCCCACACACACACACACATATTTGGTATCATTGTGTTCACAAATGCATGCTCTATTAAAATATACTATCAATTAATCTGATCGGTAAAATGCATGACATAAAAAAGTATAAACACCCAAATTACTCTTTTGGTCATCGCAACATTGCAATAAAATCCAATAACAGGCGATCAAGACATCACATCTATCCAAACTTGGTATCATTTGAAATGTCAGCTCAAGCTGCAAAAAATAAGCCATCACACAGCCCCAGATCCTGAAAGATGGGAATGGCACAAATCTCAGAAAATGGCGACAAAAGCGCAATTTCTTTTTACAAACTTTTGAATTTTTTTTCACCAGTAAGGCTGGCTTCACTTGTACAAACAGGTCCGAGGCTGAAGCCATATCGCTGAATGTGACGGTACCTTTAGACAGTGGGCAGAGGATTTAAAGCGCCACTACAGTGGTGCAATAAAAAAATTGCTGAAGTGGTGCTTTAACCTATAGTGTGCCATATGACACACATAAAACCACATCTCGAGAGCTATGTACTTTAAAATATATAGTAAATGTAAAGTATACATTATTCCTAAAACAGTGTGTTATCCCATCTTATGGATACTGATTGCTTTGGCTCCAATGGCTGGGACTAAAAGATTATGATTAAAGAGAACCTGTTAGGTCCCTCCTGCACAAAGAAGCACAAGCAATTCTGGGTGCACATCTCAAATCCCTGCCTGATAGGACTAGCAAATACTAGCCTACATAAACTGATCTTTCGAAAAAGTATTTCTAAAGACCATTTATGAGATGCTAATTAAAGCTTGGACTAGTCGAGGGAGTGTTAGTTCCAACTAGTCGGCCTACATCGCATGTTATCTCGCTTCTGTGGGAATGATAACATGCTTTGCATAGCATCATCTCAATCGCGTGGCTGTATATCCCTCACCATTGAGCATTTCTGACTATGGCTGTATGTATCCCGGCTTCAGAGAGGCATGATTGAAAGATGCAGCGTTTCCGGTCATGCACATTATGCTTCTCTGAAACTAGGATACATATGACTCACCCAGGTCAGGGGACTCAGATCTCAGGCGTATGCTGGAGATCACGGGTGGCGGTGCCCGAGTCTGTGGCCCTGGTGACAATGAAAGATGTGGAAAAGAAAATAATACAAATGATGATTTTTGATTTGTTCGTGATGCCACCTGTAGGTCCCGGTGAAGACACCGGCACTACGGGAACCTCCGGGGTGATGGACAGCAGCCAGATGTAGTAGCCCTCTACAGGTAGGGAGATGTCCCCAGGGTATTAGAAGTAGGAATGGTGGAGTACGGCAGCACAGTCACTGTGGAGCAAGGCAGGTAAATCACAGTTCAAAGAAAGAAATCACCGACACGCTGCTCACTCTGAACGGGTTCTTTACTCCGGTATTCTGCAGGGTTACAGGGTAATGCAGTTCTCTTTGCAGAGTAGTGGACCGGGTGGTTCTGGCAATGAGCAGTGCCTTCTGAAGCTCCACTGGTGTTTCTTCTCTATCAAGCTCTCTGTCCCTTGATCTGCTGCCCTGCATGGATCCCGCTTTTTAGACCAGGCCCGTCGAGATATATGGGATCCCCTTATCTCTCCAAGGAGGACTCAACTCAGTCTAGTGCTTCTGGTGAGAACCATGCTTGGTGTAGGGCGGTTGGATTGTGCTCCTAAGAAGTCATCGACCACTCCGGGTTTGTGGTTCAGGGATTTAGCCGGCTGGACCACCTCGGAGCCGGTACTACGGTTTGGCCTGGGCTACGGTATTTGGTTACCATTCTCTTTTTAGGCTCCTTTCTCTTGAGGGTCACCAGGTTGAGGTGCCCTCCTTGTTAGCTTCACTTCTGCTGTTCTGTAGCTCTCCAGCTCTGCTTCATCTGCTGCTTCTCATTCCTCTCACTAGCTTCTGACCAACTCCTTGCTGCATTCCCCACTTGCTTTATCACCTAGCCTCTCCTCCCACCAGGACCGGTTACCCTAGTAACGGGCATCTAATTTGTCCTCTTTCACTAGATGTTTGCATGTGGTACTGGAGCTTCAGGCTTGTCCTACTCATTACCAAAGCATACTGCACCTTCAGTCAGGGGTGCAGTAACCTTTTGTAGCGCGCTCTTAGCAGCCGCATGATTGGGATGTCCATGCTATGTTATCACACCCACAGGGGCAGAATAACATGCTATGTGGGCTGATTACACGGGGGAACTAACGCCCCCTTGACTAGTCAAAACCTTAATTAGCATATCATAAACAAATTGTCACTTCAGTGAGGAAGTGAGAAACTCTAGTGCCATCTATTTAAAGGGAAACTGTCAGGTGGTTTATGCCCCCACAGCTATCACTGTCTGTACCTGTAGCTTTATAATACTATTCTAACCATCCCTGTCTGAGCTCATAATGTAATGTAAAAGGTGAAAAAAGCATTTATACACTTACATTTCCGTCTACACCTTGGAGGAGGGGGACTGTCTGGCAGGATAAAAGTTAACTCACTATTAACTTGCATTACTAAAGGACCTGTGTGATGTAGTGATCATGTGACTATAGTGGGTGGAGCTAAGTGAGCAAACTCATGTTATAGGGACTTAGCTCCACCTATTGTAGTCACATGGTTATCACATCAGGTCTCCCAACATGTTCTAACATCAGTCTGAAATCTTAACTATTAGCCTACCAAACAACTGCCTCATTACATAAGGAAATGTAAGTGTATAAATGCTTTTCTTTCACCTTTCACATTACACTATGAGCTCAGACAGGGATGATTAGACTGGTATTATAAAGCTGCAGCTACAAACAGTGATAGCTGGGGGGTGGGGGGTGAGGCAAAAAGTAGCTGACAGGTTCCCTTTAAAGTAGCAATCCTATAAGCCATAACTGACTTTTTAACAAGCCTTTTAATATGATTTAGGATTTATGCCAGATCAGAGAGTACCTGCCCACAAACGGTATATATTTGAGGAAAAAAATGTAAAACTTAAGTTTTTTTCAAAAAACTCAAAAATCTTATTTTGTTATTTTCTTGCGGTTCTTGGTACGCACATTGGCCAATGTCCGTTTGCTCATCAGCCGCGACAAGGCGACCCCAGGTCTGATGAGTCAACATAATGAGAAGACTTACAGCCGCAATGCTCCTCTGGCAAATAAACAAATTGTCCCTTCAGGGTGGAAGTGAGGAATTTTAGTGCCACCTATTTAAGGTAGAAATTCTATAAGTCATAATTGACTTTTTAAGAAGCCTTTTAATATGACTTAGAATTTATGCCAGATCAGAGCCCCAACTGCAAACGCTGCATTTCGGGGTAACTGCCCCTCATCATCAACAGATGTTTCAAAATACTTTTTCTAAAGATCAGTTTATGTAGGCTAGTACATGCTGGGAGAGGTTTAAGATACGAACCCAGAACTGCTTGTGGTTCTGGGTGCACAGGGGACCTGACAGGTCTCCTATAACAATAGGGAAGCACAGCAGACTGCACTTTCCTATACAGAGAGCCACTAGACAGAAACATATATTATGTGATATTTTTTTTTTACAGTGGGTCCTTACGGTGGACAGATTCTTCGGCATCCATCCTGACTGTGGCCACTGTCTGGCAAATACCTCTAGAGCATATGCATCTGACAGTGGGCAGAAATGCAGTATGTTTCTAGCTTAACACCTCTTAATGTAGCCAAATACAAGAGCGCAAACATGTTAACCATCTAGAATGGATGGGATTGCCTCAACTACCCCTATAGCTAATTGGGGGATCAGCCATGTTTGGCTATAGGTTGAACTCAATGGAGTTAAGTCTACCTTCAATCTTAAAAACTATAAATTTCATCATATCTAATCCTGTGTTCTCAAAGTAGGTGAACTGCTTCCATTCACATCTGGCACAGCCTATTTTCCTCATCCCATTGATAGCATATATAACTCAACTGAGCTGAGTTTACATGTGTGTGGAGTGGCTCAAGAAGAATAGCTGTCAACAAACAAGCAATCAACTGACATCTGCATTCTGCAATGTTCAGACCTGACCAAAATCCTTCCAAAAATTGGCAGAACAAGGACTTAAATGTTTAAAAATATTTTTGGCCTCAACTATTTGCTCCAAGGCTGAATACAATTTTTTCCATCTCTGACACTGTTTACTGTGGAGCTCTTTTGTCAGATAACACTCTTCACGTCTTCGTCATGGTTCTGTTTAGATGGAAAGCATAACTTAATGCCAGTTCGCAAAGTCAATGGTGTGAAGGATGGCAACAGCACCCAACTAAACTCATTGACCTAGAATGGGGTCAACTGGATTCCATTGTGGTGTCGGTGCCATACTCTTCCTATAAAATATGATAGACTAAAGAGGAAGATTTCCTCCAACGCAGATGTGAATAGACCTAAAACAGAACACCCAAGTTTCCAACCAGAGTTCTGCAAAATCTTCCAACCTAGACAGTTTCCAATAACAAGAGATGCCATTTTAATTGTAAAGAGGATTCTAGTTTCAATAAATTATTTTACCCATGTATAATAATTTAGGTAAAAATAATGGATAAAAATAAAATGTGCTTTACCTACCCTCTTCGGGTCCAGCATTGTGTCTCCATTGCTGCTCTTGTCCCTGTTATTTTCTACAGGACTGATGTCACAACTACAGTGCTGCAGCCAATCATCAAGCTCAGTGGTGCTCAGGGGCGTAACTACAATAGGTGCAGGGGTTGCGATCGCACCCGGGCCCTGCAACCTAGGGGGGCCCCAAAAGTCCCTTTGGCCTATAGTAAAAGACTAATACTATTAAAGATTTGCAATAATTGTCGGCCCCATTGGAGTTTTCGCATCGGGGCCCCTGGGCCTGAAGTTACGCCACTGGTGGTGCTGCTGATTGAAATGGCATAAGTTGCTGAGCTCAGGGCTCTGCTGTAGGGGTGTCAACATGATGAGAGAGCTGCAGACAAACTACAGATTGGGGCTGCACTGGAGACATATTGTTGGATGCACGGAGGGTCAGTGTTTTTTTACATTGAACTGCACCTAGGGACATTAGATTACTGAAACCAGAAAACCCATTAAAGTAGAGTATGCGCACTGTGAGGATCCACTATTCTGCAGTCACATGTAGTGACTGCAAACGTGTACCCTATGGACACACAACCCGTTTAAGCATGAAATAGTTCTAGGGTTCCTTGGGAAGGCAATTTTTTTATAAGTTCCTCAGGGTAAAAAGGATGGAAAGTACTGTTCTTGAAGTCCAACCAACCTCAGGAATAAAAGATCGCAAGTTCCTCTACAGACTGTGGTACAGGAAAATAAAAATGGCACCAAAAATACTAGAAACTAGAGATGTTCCCAGGCATATGTGAAATGATGACAGAGGGCAAGAACATCTTTATTGGCTTCCATTTGGGCAGGTATACTTGGTACTCCCTGTGTCAAGAACCCTGTGCCTCTTATTCAGGAGACCACCTACAGGGAAGATTATAACTTTTTGTTGAGCATTTCAGCCAATGTGAGATACATGTCACAGTAGCATAGATTGGAGGTATTATGTCAGGACATTTTCTCTAGTAAAAGTTCAATCCAGTCTCCAAATTTGTTTTCTTTTTGTCAATGAAAGAGGTACCTTAAGAGCAAGTTTACAAAGTTTTCCATAACTTCACTCCAAAAAAGAGCTGATTAACCAAAAATGCATCCTGGTTTTGCTCATATTGCACTAATGTAGTGTAGCGTTTGGGGCACATGCACTCTTGAAGCAGATTTGTCCCCGATTTTACAAAGAAAACTGATACAAACTCATTGATCACGAAAATGGATGTGTTAGACTTGATGAGACTATTGTTGTTACTTTGAAAATCCATGTCAAAATGGCTGTATAATCCTCAAATTAAAATGAGCATTTTATGAGATCAGCTATAACTGGATCCACAAAATATTCATCTCAGGGTGCTTTCACATCTGCGCTTCTGCAAATCCGGCTGAGTTCTGTTATTTTTGCAAAAAACGCATCTGTCACACTTACGGCAAGATTGCGTTTTTTCTAATGCATTTGTATAGGACTTCTGGACATGTGCGGACACTTGCATTTTCAACTGGCACTTGCGGCGAGTCTTAAAACCACAAGAAGGCTGTTTTCAGATCAGCATTTTTTCATAATCGATGGCAGGATCTGGCAGACTTCGCCGCATCTGCCGTTTAACGGCCGATTGCGGGCGAATCCGGCAAACCCCATTCATTCAGTAGTCATGTGCAGCAAGTATGGTTTTGCCAGATCCAGCACTTGCGGCCGCGTGAAAAAACTGCTGCTAGCAGCGTTTCTTTTTGCATGGCCACAAGTGCCAGATTTGCCAGATCCGGCAAAGCCGCACTTGCCGCACCTGACCACAAGCCCCATAAAGACTGAATGGGGCTTGCCTGATTCGTGCCGCATGTCGGCCATTACACGGCAGATGTGGAAGATGCTGCAAAATCTGCCGCGATTATGAAACAACGCTGATGTGAAAGGTCCCTAAGGCTACTTTCACATCAGTATTTCTCAGCATTCATGGCAGATCCGGCAGTTTTGCCTGATCTGCCGGATGCCGGATCACTTGCGGCAAAACTGCGTTCAACCTAATGCATTTCCTATGGGATTTGCGGACATGTGTGGTACTTGTAGTTTTGCCGCAGTCCGGCCAATCCGGTTAGCAGTGTTTTTTTTTTACTCACCACAAGTGCCGCACATGTCCGCAAGTCCAATAGGGAATGCATTAGGTCAAATGCAGTCTTGCCGCAAGTGTTCGGGCTACCGGCAGATGCGGCAAATTGCTGTCTCTGCCGGAAATACTGTGAAATGCAGATGTGAAAGCAGCCTTAACGGCAGATTGTCCGGTGCCGCAGGTGCCAAGTTTGCTGGATTACGGCAAAAACGCAAGTGGCGCACATGTCTGGGACTCCAATATTAAATGCATTAGGCAAACCGCAATCCTGCCGCAAGTGTGACGGATCTGTTTTTTCTTGTTTTTTTTTTTTAAAAAAGGCGGGTTTCCACCAGACTTGAAAAACGGCAGATCAGGCAAACCTGAAGTTCAAAAGTTCAGGTTTTCCTGATCAGCCATTACTGAAAACAACCAAAGATGTAAAAGTAGCCTAAATAGTTGTCAGGAAATCTTTCACAAAGGGGTATGTCAACTGCATATACCCTAAACAGATTTTATTACATGAATTTCAAAGTAAGCACCCCAACCTCATATGGTCTGGTCTCTGCAGAAATCTTATGACCCTCATTAGGAAAAGAGGCTGGTTAGGTCCCTAGTGGTGGCCGCAAGAAAGTTGTGTTTAAAATCTATATACAGCATATAGTGGATTTGGAGTCTGGTGTCCCACAGTATTAAGTGAATAGAAAGAGATTTAACTGATTATTCATCCTATATGACACCATGGTGATAAATTACAACTATTTGTGATCGTGGAGTCTCAAGCCTGATTAAATGCCCCATTACATAAATGATGAAGTTCTGGCTCTAAAGAAACTACATTTGGCTGGTAAGAGAACCTACAATCGGTCAGTTTCTGAGCTGCTTTACAAAGCTATTGGAAGGGTATATCCAGTGCACTATAATCTTGCTATGAATGAAGCAATGACTGGATTCTAATTGATTTGCAGCCATGAGTATGAGGTGAGCTAACGTTGAACACTCATTGCTCTCATGGTCTTGGCCAACCCATGTTGGATGCTGTACAGCCCACTGGAAACACAGTCTGGGCACAAGATAAATTATAACCACTGCCATTCGTCATCACTCACACACAGGAAAGCAGACTGGTAAAAACATGTTCCACTGCTGACGATACTAGGTTTTGGGAGCGGTGATTAGTGGAAGGCACCCTGCACCTCTGTGTGGTTAACTTTCCCAAACTGACCTAAAATAGTGCTGCCAGCAAATTCTTTGAGCTTTATGAGTAGCCTAGCACTAAACAAGTACTATCTTAATGATTCTCTCCCTGTGGTCTGGTCTCCTTCATATACAACTGATGAATTACTGTTGGGATATAATTGGCCTTGTTTGAGTAATGTTCTAAAAAGAGGAAGAGGTGTCATTGTAATAGTCTGCCTCAACTTGGGTGGTCATAGGCATTTCTGTCCCCAATTTGTTTTACGGAGTGCTACATCCCTGGCCATAATGCTATTCCTAATCAATCTGCCCCTATTTACATGTGTAAGCTCTGCTGGCTTTTCATATGCGTGCCCTGGACATGTACGCCAGGTTTTGTTAACTTCTGCTAACTCTTAGGGTACCTTTACACACGGCTACATTTGTAGTTTGTCACCAGGTAACTTACTGGTTGCAGTGAAATCATGGATACATGATTCCATTTGTACACAGCAACAAGATAGAACCATGTCTCCATGATTTCACTGCAACCAGTAAGTTACCTAGTGACAAGCTACAAATGTAGCCGTGTGTAAAGGTACCCTTAGGGTAGAACAGATGTGTAGCATGGGAAGACATGACCATCATGTCTTCTTCATTTCTGGGGTGGGATGTGGAAAGTAGATAAAGGATAACTTGATGCAGGTGATCAGGCACCACTTCTCATATCTAGAGGTTACAAAGTATCAAGACATATATAGCCTATTGATTAAATGTCAGCATGGGTCACCATTGTAATAACAGCTACAACACTGAATCTTCTATATGTAGCAATGCAGTAATCTATATTAAACCCAAAACTTTAGTTGATTCATCTCTGCTAGTTCCACTGGGTTTGCCTACATTCTGCACCTGCTTCCTTACAAGCTAAACCACTAATAGGCCAAAAACATTTCATTAGTGATCAAATACAATACCTACAATACATTTGCTGTTCATATACATTACCAGATAATAGACATCTCCACCAATTTATGACGGGTTCCCTATGGGAATCCTGTAAGATAATGGCAGCCACTAATCGCACTGATATCTGTTGTATATTAGTAGTAGACACCAGTCATTAGTTAACCAATAGAAACCTTGGTGCAACAGTTAGTCAGAGGTGATGATAACTCATAAATTACTAAGCATTAGTATAAGTCCTCCATAATGCAAGGATCTGATGAAGTGTAGACTGTAAGCTCACAAGGGCAGGGCCATTCTGGAGCAGTCTGTCATTGTAAGTTTGTATATTGTCATTTATATCTGTATTTAGCATGGAACACTATCTCATGTACAGCACCATGGAATCAATGGTACTCTAAAAAGTAATAATAGTAATACTATCATTCAGAGCATATGCATTTCTACACCTCCAGTACATTTTATGGAGTTGTGTGAACTATAAGCTATGATTTCCCAGCTGGTGAATAACTTCTAGACAATACATATGCTACCATAGAAATGTCTATAGGCTCTTGATAGAAATAAACTACATATTTCAATGTGATGACAGCCATGTAGGTGCATTACACGTTCAGCTCTTCATTGGGTTTATCTGACAGTGGCCATTACTGAAGATTGTGAAAGAAATATGCATGTATATAGCCTGTGAGCATGTAGTGGCCAAAATGTCCACAAAATGTCCATGGCCCAATGCCGAAGAAGACTTTTCATTCGATCCCTAAGAATGCAATCCTGGGAGACACCATCCCTTTGACTCACACATTTATTAGAGATATATAAGCGTGAGAAGTGAATGGCAAGTAAAACAATTCCTCTTCATTGTATGCCTCTTTCATACCGCTAATCCGGTTTACACATCACGCCTACATAATTCAATAGGACTTTCTACAATGAGAGTATAAAAGGTATAATGTGTGTGTGGGTGAAATAAAGATGAAAACTAGGAGCAGGACATTTCCAGCTCCCAGTCATCTGCCTGTCAATTTTGCTATCTGGGGGGGGGTTCAGGAGGATTTGATTTCAAGCCTGTGTCCTACAATACCTTTGCTGTCCAAATATATTACCAGATAATAGACATCTCCAGCACAATTAGATACACCTTTTATAAAACAATGTCACACACAGGACACACAAGAGGTTAACCTAAAACTACCAAAAATCCATGTTTAGGAAGTAGGTGTAATGCTAAAATACAGCAGTAAAATGAGAGTGACCATATTCTGGAGAATGATCCACACCTCAGTATGTAATAAGGTAGACATGGAGAGTTTATGATCTTTCCAGATTCTCCTTAATCCCCATTCCCAGACCCTGTATCCACAAACACACACCCTGCCAACCCTTCCCTGCCCTCCCTTTGCTCCCCAGCAGTAGCAAGATCACAACTCCAGCCTGTGCCATTTGCCAACATCCCACTCCAGAGAGTCATTTGTGCTGTTATCCCTCATCTTTATCATTCTACTTACCATCAAGTCCCTTCTCTCATGTGCTAAGCCCCAGTGAAATGGAAGATGATATATTTCCCTGTATCCTTAGGGGGGGGGGGATCTTGAGATCACATCAGTTCTCTGCCATCAGGAACTGAGAGTGTAATAATCCTTCTGGTGTGCAGGCATTCTGCAGAGTGCTGGAAGCTCTCACAATTACATGACTGTTTCTATTAAGCAGCTCCATCGTCTTCCATGTGGGTGGTCTGCCTCTCAATAGGCAGGACCTGTCAGCGTCACGTGACTCCCAGAAACAAGAAAGAAGGAGAAGAAACACGGTGACCTTTTTAATACAATAAACTTCTACAAGAGAAGGCAAAGCAAAGCCCTGTAAACATGTTATGTGCACCAGGCAAACATACTGCACCCCCTCCTTTCATCTGCCTGCACTGATAAGGCCAATGAAATGCAACCTGTGTCATTTTACCAGCAGCATGCAATACATCCTCTGAACACTTTGATATGGTTTGTTTTTCATTTAGGCTATTTGCTTTGATTTTCTTTTCTACAAGAAGACTTTGCAGTGTAATCAATGTAGACTGTAAGTACATTGAAACCCCTACCCAGCTGCCTGAGCTGAAAACAGCCTATGGTCCTGACACTTCATTAAAAGTCTATGGATCCATTGATAGGAGTCTCATTCATCTAATCACACATTGGTAGTTTATCAAAACTGGAATATGGCTAATGGCCACTTTACACGTCGCAACATTGATAAAAAGTCACGTGGTGTGGCCGCTGCAATTGATATCGTTCATGCTTTGTGTCATGTAAATGGGCAATGCGACGCAAAAAACAACCTAATAATGATATTGTATGAAGATTGTGCAAGCCCTTCAACCGTACGATATTGTATAGGCGATGTGTGACAGCACAACTACGATTTGGAACTTCCCCTATTCACTCCAATCTGAAATGGTCGTTCCCTGAGTTGCTCATACAGAGTGTGGAAAAGGGGCGTACACCATCGTAGTTGCGTTGCCTGCCGATGTCTCCCTGTGTGACATCCACTATGCGATCTTGGACAAGTGCCAAAAACGCGCGCGCTCCCGTGAGATTGTATGCAATATCGGAACGATATTGCGATGTGTAAAGTGGCCATTAAGTCTACACACATTGCTTTTTCTTTTGGAAAAGAGCAGCAAATACTATGGCAGTGATGGTGAAACCTTTCTGAGACCAAGTGCCCAAACTGCCACCCAAAACCTAATCTTTTATAGCAAAGTGCCAACATGGGAATATAAGCTAAATTACAGCAGTGGCCATCACAAGCACTGCACAGGGAGAGGGACAGCAGATGCTGTGGCGCCCCTATAAGGTGCCACAGGGAGGTACTGCACCCCAAACAGAAGGTGTAGTGCCTCCGTAGTCAGGGATATGGGGTTTCTCACAGAGTCTGTCAGAAGCATTCATACAATAGGCCACCTTAGGACAGGGTACCGTATATTCAGTAGGTCCCAGGGGGTTGAGCCTAAAGTAGAGCAGGAGACTTAGAGTGACAGTAGTCAGAAGGAGGACGGTGCTGAGGAAGCAGCAAGGACGGACATCAGGAGACTGTGTCTGTGATAGTAGGGCACCTCTTTGGAGACAGGGGACCCAGACACTGGAGGGGAAAAACCAAGACCGGTTGATGCCAGCTGGGGAGTCCGAGTCATCACCGGCATACAAGAGCCTAGGTAGTCAGTTGGTCTATCCTTGGCTGCAAACCGACAAGCTGTGGGACCGACATAAGGGAGCCATAGCGCCACGAACTGAATCCCTACCTCTGTCCCAAATTGGGTCCAGGACACTTTAGGGAAAGGACCGAATTCTGGTGGTGGGAGAATTATCTTGCTGTCGCTCCCATCTGTACCGGTATGGAACTGACTGTATGTGGCGCCCCTGCGTCCAGGAGGCCACAAAGGGAACTGCAGCCAGGCAGGTAGGACGACTGTTGACACAACACCCTCACAGCCCACACAACCCACGTGCAGCAGATGGTAGCATCCAGCCCTAAGATTGGAAGACTCTAGGCAATTGAGGGGTGGTGGATTTGGAGGAGTGGGTTGGGCACACACGAGGTCAGGTGACTTGACAGTAGAAATAGTGAGGGGGAGGAGGAAGGAGTTCAGTAGGCGCAGGGTGCCGAGCTGCAAAGACCAGAAGCTGAGGAGCACAAGCCAGAGAACAGCAGAAGGCTGAATGAAGCTGAGCAGACAGAAAGACTCACATGTCCTGAGAGTGTACGGTGTAGAAGCGCAGAATCTGTACCGAGCCAGTGTGAGCCAGAGGAGAGAGAAAGCACGTCCGAGGCCAGATCCCCAGGAGTGTGAGGAGAAAGAGAGGGACGGTGATACCCGGGCCCTAGATTTACAGCTGAGACGACTGACTGCAGGCGGAGTAGCCCTTCTACAATACTGAAAGATGCAGAGAGAAAGAGCCTGGTAGAGCCTCACATCTTGAGGACTGCTGGAGGCTAGGCTGAGTAGAGTGTCGGCTCTAGAGGGGACCGTAGTTTTACCCGGAACCCCAAACAACACAACGTGGGACCACAGCTACACGTTAGGGTCCCTACCCCAAAGGACAGGCAGCTCAGTGACAAACAGGAGGACCCACAGGGGCCCGAGTCACCGCTATACTGTCCGGTGTCACACACAACGAAGTAACCCAGAGAACATAAACAGCCCGGAAAGGACACAGAGACAGTGTGAAGGGTCAAAGAGAGAGAGACCTGGCTGCAGAGATAAAGGGAACCCCGGAGGGGAGAGTGTGCCCGTGTATTAAGAACTGAGACTTGTAAAGAACTGTAACCAACTGTGAGCTGTATTGCAAAGCTTTGAGAGTAAACACGGAAAGCCCTGAATCTGCTTCCCTTGTGTCTCTGCATGAAAGCTGTTCCCTCCATACAGGATTACAGAAAACCCTCCACCTGCAGAGCCACAGCACAGTCTGTCAGCACTAGCATTGAGGAGAGATTCCTGCAGCGTCTGCACAGTAAGTGTACTGAACATTCCACAATAGACTTAACCCTTACTGCCCCGGGGAATACAGTTCTACCCACTGGAACTATACCATCTAAGCTGCTATTCCATCATCCCCGGATGTTCTGCAGCAGCGGCGGCCCCATTACTGGCCGCATGTAGTGGGTGGCGTCACGACTGACAATCCCCTGTAAATATCCCCCTTTTATTGCCGAGCCCGGGACACGGTCCGGACCAGGACCACCCGTGACTTCCCCAGCAGCCGACCCGGTGCGGTACCGAGTACCCCCGTCCCAGTGGACCCGACATGTACCTGACAGTAACAGACCAGAGGACCGGCGAAAGGGCTCTTTAGTGTGGTTAATGAGAGGTGAAGAGGAACCCAGACCCAGAAAGCTATTGCAAAGACACCACCGACAGACTCTGCAGAGACTCCTCAAAATCTGTGGCTACAACCCCGTAAAACCCGAATGTACCGTGTACCTGTTTTCATCTGGTGACAGTAAAAAAACTTCTTGAGCTGATCTGGTGTCTGTCCTCCTTTTCTCTGCCGCCCGGAGGGCCCCCACAGCATCAAATAGGTGAGGACTACTACTCCCCTCTTCCACCCCGCTGACCTGAGGTAAAGCTCCATCTGTGAGGAGCTGTACTACTCTGAGCTGCACCTCCATTGTGGCACCTCAGGGGTTAATGTGCCACAGTAACAACACCAAGGGTTAACTCCCCACACAACCCACAACACTACACTAGCGCCTCCAGGCCAGAAGGGGGAGCTAAAGGGCTTTCTATATATTCTGGTGTGGAGAGGAAGTGGGGAAGAGCAGAGTGGTGGGAGGAGCTAATGTTGTTTATCTCAGAGTAGCAGTGACAGTCAGTTGGAGTTAGTTCAGTTCCTGGGAGGGCTGAGGAAGAAAGACTGGTGGTGTAGAGGGGCTGCTTTAGGCCTCTCCACAGTCTGCTACCCACTTCCAGTCCTAGCCAGGGTCTGAGGGAAGGAGTAAGAGATACAGGAGAACACATCTGTGAGACTGAGTTACCTCATAACTCGCCTCGGAGGAGTGCACAGACTGGATACCGGATCCGAAACTGTGACTGACACACGCAGCACAGTAAACACCAGACTAGTGGAGGTTATATATCTACACTGTACCTCAGCGAAGCAACACGGCGGGGTCAGAAATACAGAGGAAAGACTCAAGTTGCCTAGCAAAGGGGGTACCTGTGAGTAGAGACAGGCCAGCAGCCTAGCTGAAGCGGCAGCAGGGCCACACACACAGCGCAGGAGAGGGAAGCTGAGGACCCGGACAGGGTGGGAGCAACCCGGCCCCGGTACAGACTCCGTGGACAGTACTCTGCTAACAACATCATCTGCTGTAAAGACTTGGAAAACTTCAAAACCGTGAGTTTGTGTGATCCTTGTGCTCAAATCCTGCGTTCCCTCACAAGCAGCTATCATCTCTACTACTACCCCTATCCTGCAATATCCATAGCACCATCTATAGACTGTTACTATCTCTGCCCCGGGGAAGCAAGCTCTACCTGCGGAGAGCCATTACATCCTCAGCTGCCAAACATCATCCCCAGAGGTTCTGCAGCAGCGGTGGTCACCCTGACCACAACCCGTGGGTGGCGTCACGACAAACTCCCCTGTAAATATTCCCCCATTTACTTGTGGAACCCGAGACACGGTCTGGACCAAGACCGCCGTGATATCCCCAGCAGTACCCCGGTCTGGTACTGAGTACCCCGTCCCAGTGGGCTCTACAACTTCACCTCAGCGGCTGGCTGCAGCGCTGGTATCCACGTTACCAGGTACCACAGGTGGCGTCACATTACTATTTCCCCATCCATCATCATCACCCCACCATCCCTGTCATTGAGGGTCCAGGGCACGGAACCGGAAACCGACCAGCCATGATCCCCCACCGAAGTAACCACCTGTCCCGGTATCAGAGTACCCCCTACCCTGTCAACCGACTCAATGCCATTTCCTCCGTGTACAGGCTTGCAGTCCTGACACCCTGATGATCAATTATAGTATTTTAACAATTAATTGATTTTAAACTTACCTTTGCAGTCTCGTCAGCTCATGTGCCCTTACTGCACATTGAACCTGAGCCGCTCCCACTGCTCTTTCCAGACACAGCAGTTGGATTGACCTGTATGGAAAAAAATTGCAGGATGTTAGATAGATAGGAGATAGATTTTAACATGGAATGCAAGCAGATTCTACACTAAATCCTGGTCCCTATCTTGTAGTGATGTCTCCATCCTGATCCTCTCCTTGCAGTTATGTCCCCATCTTAGCCTCCTTCTTGTAGTAATGTCCCATCCTGACCCCTTCTTCTAGTAATGTCCCCATCCTTGTCCCCCTTGTAGTAATGTCCCCATTCTTGTTCCTTTACAGTAATGCCCCATCCTGCCCCCATCTTGCAGTAATGTCCCCTCCTTGTCCCCTTGTAGTAATGTCCCCATCCTTATCCCCTTGCAGTAATGCCCCATCCTGGCCCCATCTTGCAGTAATGTCCAATCCTTGTCCCTTTCTTGTCATAATGTCCCCATTCTGGTCCCCTTAATGTATAATGTCACCATCCTTGTTGTCTTGTAGTAATGTCCCCATCCTCTACCCTTGTAGTACTGTCCCTATCCTTGACCCTTGCAGTAATGCCCTATCCTGCAAACCATCTTGTAGTAATGTGCCCCATCCTTGTCCCCTTCTAGTAATGTCCCCATCCTTGTCCCCATGCAGTAATGTCCCATCCTGGCCCTATCTTGTAGTAATGTCCACATCCTTCTCACCTTCTTGTTGTAATGTCCCCCCTTCTTGTAGTAATGTCACCATCCTGCCCCCATCATGTAGTAATGTGTCATTTTGCCCCTATCTGGTAATAATGCCCCATCCTCCCCCATCTAGTAGTAATCCCCCATCTGGTGGTAATGCTTCATCCTGCTCCCTTCATGTAGTAATGCCCCCATCCTGTAGTAATGTGCCAACCTGCCCCCATTCTGTAGTAATGTCCTGTCCTGTCCCCATCTGGTAGTAGTGCCCCATCCTGCCCACAATGTGTAGTAATGCTCCATCCTGCCCCCATCATGTAGTAATGCTCATCCTGCCCCCATCATGTAGTAATGCTCCATCGTGCCCTCATCATGTAGTAATGCTCCTACCTGTCCCATTATGTAGAATGCTCCATACTACCCCTTCATGTAGTAATGCTCCATCCTTCCCCCATCATGTAGTAATGCCCCATCCTGCCTCCATCATGCAGTAATGCTCCATCCTGTTCCATCATGTAGTAATGCCCCATCCTGCCCCCATCATGTAGTAATGCCCCATCATGCCCCTATCATGTAGTAATACCCGATCCTGCCTCCATCATGTAGTAGTGCTCCATCCTGCCCCCATCATGTAGTAATGCCCAATCCTGCCCCCATCATGTAGTAATGCTCCATCCTGCACCCATCATGTATAATTCCTCATCCTACCTCCATCCTGTAGTAATGGTCATCTGCCCCCATCATGTAGTAATGCTTCATCCTGCCTCATCATGTAGTAATGCCCCATCCTGCCTCCATCCTGTAGTAATGGTCATCCTGCCCCCATCATGTAGTAATGATCCATCCTGCCCCATCATGAAGTAATGTCCCATCCTGCCTCCATCATGCAGTAATGCTCCATCCTTCCTCCATCATGTAGTAATGCCCCATCCTTCCCATAACATGTAGTAATGCCCTATCCTGCCCCCATTATGTAGTAAAGCTCCATCCTGCCCCATCATGTAGTAATGCTCCATCCTTCTCCCATCATGAAGTAATGTCCCAACCTGCCTCCATCATGCAGTAATACTCCATCCTGGCTTCATCATGTAGTAATGCCCACTCCTACCCCATCATGTAGTAATGCCCCATCATGCCCCATCATGTAGTAATACCCCATTCTGCCTACATCATGTAGTAGTGCTCCATCCTGCCCCATCATGTAGTAATGCCCAATCCTGCCCCCATCATGTAGTAATTCTCCATCTGCCCCATCATGTACTAATGCTCCATCCTGCCCCATCATTAGTAATACCCCATCCTGCCCTCATCCTGTAGTAATGCCCCATCTTGCACCCATCATGTAGTAATGCCCCATCATGCCTCCATCCTGTAGTAATGTGCCATCCTGCCCCCAACATGTACTAATGCGCCATCTGCCCCATCATGTAGCAATGCTCCATCCTGCCCCCATCATGTAGTAATGCCCCATCCTTCCCAAATCATGTGGTAATGCCCCATCCTGCCCCATCATGCTATAATGCCCCTCCATGCCCCTATCAAGTGTAGCGCCCCATCCTGCCCTATCATGCTTTAATACCCATCCTGCCTCCATCATGTAGTAGTGCTCCATCCTGCCCCCATCATGTAGTAATGCCCGATCCTGTAGTAATGCACCATCCTACCCCTATCAAGTAGTAATGCCCCATCCTGCACCCATAATATAGTAATGCCCCATCCTGCACCCATCACATAGTAATGTGCCATCCTGCCCCCATCCTGTAGTATTGCCCCACTTGCCCCATCTTGTAATAATGTGCTATACTGCTTCATCTGGTAGTAAGGTCCCAACCTGCCCCCATTCCGTAGTCATGTGCCATCCTGCCCACATCATGTAATAATGCCCCCATCCTGTAGCAATGTGCCAACCATGCCCTCATCCTGTAGTAATGTCCTGTCCACATCTGGTAGTAATGCCCCATCCTGCCCCCATTGTGTAGTAATGCTCCATCCTGCCCTCATCATGTAGTAATGCTCCATCCTGCCCCCATCATGTAGTAATGCCTCATCCTGCCCCTATCATGCATTAATGCGCCATCCTGTCCTCATCATGTAGTACTGCCCCATGATGCCCCTATCATGTAGTAATACCCCATCCTGCCTCCATCATGTAGTAATACTCCATCCTGCCCCCATCATTTAGTAATGCTCCATCCTGCCCCTCATGATAATGCCTCTGCCCCCATCATGTAGTAATGCCCCATCCTGCCTATATCATGTAATAATACAGCATCCTGCTCCATCATGCAGTAATGCCCCATCTTGCCCCTATCAAGTAATAATGCCCCATCCGGTCCCCATCATGCATTAATGCCCCATCCTGTAGTAATACCCCATTCTGCCCCCATCATCTAGTAATGCCCCATCCTGCTTTCATCCTGTAGTAATATGCCATCCTGCCCCCATCATGTAGTAATGCTCCATCCTGCCCCTTTCATGTAGTAATGCTCTATCCTGCCCCCATCATGTAATAATGCTCCATCCTGCCCCCATCATGTAGTAATGCTCCATCCTTCCCCCATCATGTAGTAATGCTCCATCCTGCCCCCTCATGTAGTAATGTTCCATCCTGCCCCATCATGAAGTAATGCTCAATCCTGCCCCCATCATGTGGCAATACCCCATCCTGCCTCCATCCTGTAGTAATGCTCCATACTGCCCAACACGTAGTAATGCCCCACCTAGTAAGGTGTCATCTTGTCCCTATGATGTAGTAATGCCCCCACACTACCCCCATCATGCAGTAATGCTCCATCCTTCCCCCATATGTTGTAATGCCCAATCCTGCCCTCATCATGTAGTAAAGCCCCATCATGCCCCTATCATGTAGTAATAGCCCATCCTGCCTACATCATGTAGTAGTGCTCCATCTTGCCCCCATCATGTAGTAATGCCCCATCCTTCCCCCATCCTGTAGTAATGTGCCATCTTGTCCCCATCATGTAGTAATGTGCCATCCTGCCCCCATCCCGTAGTAATGCCCCATCTTGCCCCTATTCTGTAATAATGTACTATCCTGCCCAGCGGCGTAACCGGAGTCTGGCAGGCCCTGGTGCGATATTTAGACTGGGCCCCCCAGCATAGGCCTCAAGCCGCGGGTGAGGAGCCGGGGCAGACGCTGTGAGCCACGGGTGAGGAGCGGGGGGGTGTGCTACTGGCCGCGGGTGAAGAGCGGGGGGGGTTTGATGCTGCTGTCACAGGATCCCCGGTGGAGTGCACAGTGCAGGGCAGGGAGCCGGCAGCAGATCAGAGGGAGGAGGGGCGGATCAGCAGCAGGATGCAAGAAGCTTCTCTCCCTTACACCTCCTCTCCTCTGACACACGGAGTGTCGGAGATACGATCGCGGTCGCGGTTGGCGGCTGGACGCACGGGTCCCCCTACAGATCCGGGGCCGGTATCAGCCACGACTGCTGCAACCACGATCGTTACGCCACTGATCCTGCCACCTTCTAGTAGTAATGCTCCATCCTGCCCCCACCCTGTAATGCTAATTTGCCACATTGTGTAATGCTCATCCTGCCCCATCTGGTAGTAATGCTCCATCCTGCCCCCATTCTGTAGTCATGTGCCATCCTGCCTCCATCATGTAATAATGTACCAACATTTCTACAAAGTATTTAAAATGAACATTTTATTTTTGGTAAAGTACATTTGTCCAATTACGTTTGACCACTTGAAATAAGGAGGCTTTGTAGAACAATAATTGCTATTTCTGCATGAATTCCACAGGGATAGTGGCGGGGTGTGCAGGGAGTTAACTAAGATCACTCCAGGACATCTGGCTGCCATTCTTTAGTGTGTGTGTGTGTGTGTGTGGGTGGGGGGAATTCCCTAAAACAATGGGCCCCCACCCCGCTGAGATATCAGCCCTCGGCTGACTAGTTTTACTTTGGCTGGCAATTAAAAATACGGTAGGTCAGAGCCCATGCATTTTTTTTTCCCAGCCAAGGTAAAATTACACAGCTGAGAATGGCGGCTCTCAGATGCCCACTTTCACTGAGCTAGACTTAAAAATACTGTGAAGCCCCACACATTTTTTGAAATTATTTATTTAACACCCAATGGCAGCAAGTTGGTTGCCGTACACTAATGTGTACGGCAACCTAGCACAATCACTGCCCGCATTAAGGAAATGCAGTCTCACTGTAACAGCCAATCACAGAGGCTCTCACAGAGTGTGAGCGTCTGTGATTGGCTGATTCCCGGTCAATGCAAGTAAATATGTATGAAGCTTAATGGGTGGCCCTGGAAAGCAGGGGATACTGGTAAGCCCGATCTTCAGAGAGAGTGAGAGAGAGAATTTTTGAGTCCTGTCAGAAATGTTCTGAGCATGCGCCCAGAATCTTGTTCTTGAGCATTGGATGGATCAGGACAAAAAGTGGATGCAAATGCATGCCAACGCAGCATTTTTTATCCTGGTCGGGGCTGGCATGCGTTTGCACCCTGTTTTGACATGTGTCTGCTTTGTTTCTCAATCCTGATCCGTATCAAACGTGTGAAACCAGACTAAAATATAACTAAATATATTAACTGATTTTCTCTTTGCCCCAAGGTGTTTTTTTTCTAGATGTTATACCCCTTTCATTCTTGCAGATTTGTGAGGGCTTGTGCAGCATGAATCAGGTCAAAGGGGAATTGCCAAAGTTAGAGTGGTTTCATGATAATCTAATATATAAAGCTAAGTGTGTGTGTGTATCCATTAAAGGAATCCGAATCGTCGCATTTAAATCACGAAATTTTGCACACATACCTCATTTGACTTAGGGAACGTCATAGGCTATGTTTTGAGGGGAAATTTTAACCCCCACTTTACAGTCAGTTTTCCAGAAAAAGGCCAATTTACTGTTTATATTTGTGAGATAATAGATACTGCCTTGCCTGTTTTGACTAGCCTGGATAATTTATCAGTTGGCCTTCTATAGCAACCAATCACAGCTCAGCTTCTGATTGGTTGCTATAGGCAACAAAGGACATTCAAAGTATAACACAGCTATGCATGTTGTGAAACATTCAGGGAAACTTGCCAAAGACAAGGACATCTGCAAAATGGTGCACACTGGTGCATGGCTCTCAGTGAAGGAGCAGTCACAAAAACCCCAAATCAACTAAGACACCTCTTTGCCATTCTTCTAGCAACCTCCTGCACACAGCCTCCAATATACAACAGGAGCCTGCACACTGCCCCCAGTATACAGCAGGAGGCCGTACACAGCCTTCAGTATATAACAGAGGCCACACAGCCCCCAGTATACAGCAGAGGCCCACACAGAGCCCTCAGTATGCAGCAGGAGACCACATACAAACCCAGTAAACACCAAGAGGTTGCACACAGTTTTCAGTATACAGTAGCAAGCCGCAAACAGCCCTCAATATACAGCAGGAGGAAGCACACAGCCCCAGTATACAGCAGGAGGGCTTCACACAGCCCCAGTATATACAGGTATACAGCAGGAGGCTGTACATAGACCCAAGTATAAAGCAGAAGGTTGCACACAGCCCCTAGTATACAGCAGGAGGCTGCACACAGCCCCCAGTATACCGCAGGAGGCTGCAAACAGCCCCCAGTATACAGCAGAAGTCCGCACACAGTATACAGCAGAAGGCCACATACAAACCCAGTATACAGCAAAAGGTCACAGACAGCCACCAGTATACAGCTGGAGGCCGCACACAGCCCCCAGTATACAGCAGGAGGCCTGGCACAGCCCTCAATATTACAGTAAGAAGCCACACACAGCTTCCAGTATACAGTTGGAGGCCTCACATTGCTCTGTATTACACGAGGAGCTCACACATATCCCCCTGTATTAGAGCAGGAACTCACACATAGCCCCCTTTATTACAGCCTGTGCCCACACATAGCCCCTGTATTACTCTTGAACACTGTGTCCACACATAGCCACCGTGTTACACCAGGAGCCCATACATAGCCCCTTCATTACACTTGCAGCCTGTGTATCTCAGCACAGAGAAGCAAGACTTTGTTAACCTAATATACTTATTATACTATACTATACAATATACTAATTTCTTACAGCTAAGAATAGTTAGTTACTGTCCCAGGCAACACCGGGACTACAGTTATGTACATATATATTTGTTAATTTATGCCAATATAGCGTATTTTTCACTTTATAAGAGCACCTGATTTTAAGACGCACCCCCAAATTTGGTGAATGAAAAGAGAAAAAAAATATATTAATGTTAAATAGGGTCCCTTTTATAATGCTAGTGTCTGTCTTACAAATCATGTATATGTCCCGCATCCTGGTACATGAACCCTCTATCATGGTATATATATCCCCCATGCTGGTACACATAGAGCCCATGCTGGCACAGTCCTCCCATGCTGGCACACTGTCCCCCCATGTTGGCACAGTCCCCCATGCTGGCACTCTGCTCCCACTATGCTGGCACACTGTCCCCCCCCCATGCTGGTATACATTACCCCCATGCTGACACAGTCCCCATGCTGGTACACATGAGCCCCCATGCTGTCACAGTCCCCCATGCTGGCATAGCCCCCCATACTGGCACACTGCTCCCATGCTGGCACAGACCCCCCCCCATGCTGGCACAGTCCACCCCCATGCTGGCACAGACCACCTCATGCTGACCGAACCCCAACTGGCAACCCCCATGCTGGCACAGCCCCTGCATACAGTCCACCCCATGCTGGCACAGTCCATCCCATTCTGGCACAGTCCACCCCATGCTGGCACAGACCCCCATTCTGGCACATCTCCCTATGCTGGCACAGCGCCCATGCTGGCACAGACCCCACCCATGCTGGCTCAGTTCACCCCATGCTGGCACAGTCCCCCCATGCTGGCACAGTCCACCCCATGCTGGCACAGACCCCCCATGCTGGCACAGTCTCCCCATGCTGGCACAGCCCCTCCATGCTGGCACAAACCCCACCCATGCTGACACAGACCACCCCATGCTGGCACAGACCCCCCATGCTGACACAGTCTCCCCATGCTGGACCCCCCAGTCTGCCACCCATGCTGGCACAGACCACCTCCCATTCTGCACAGGTCCCCATGATGGCACAGCCCCCCCCATGCTGGCACAGATCCCCCATGATTGGCACAGACCCCCCATGCTGGCACAGACCCCCCATGTTTGGCCAGATCCCCCATGTTGGCACAGATGCCCCCATGTTGGCACTCAGAGCCCCCACAGAGCGCACACTTAAAAAAATAAACTAGCATTCTCACTTCTCTTAACGCTCCCTGCTGCCGGTGCTATCGACTCTGTCTGCTTATACCGCCATCTGGTCCTGTGAGCAGTGCGTGGTGATGACGTCCTCTGCAGTGACGTTCATATGACCGGAGGACAGCAGAGCACAGAGACACCGGAGATGGTGCGAGCTGCAGGGAGCGGTGGAGTGAGGTGAGTATCACATAACTGGTATAGTCAGTGCTTTCCACGCTATGAAAGCGTCACAGCATTCTGTGTGTCAACAGCCTGCGCTTTATACTTACCTCGCCTCACTTCCACATGGTGCTATTTAAGGTCCTGTACAAGGTCCTACGGCGACGGGAAGAGGACCAATCACTGTGGGAGCGTGGCTAGGTAAGTAAAATGTGTGCTGAAAAAAGCGCAAAGAATTACCATGTTCATTCTTTTTACGGATTCGCTTTGCAGCACAAAGCGCATCCGCAAAAAGACGGAACATGTGAACAGAGTTTGTGTTTACGGCATTTAAGCAGCGCTAAAAAGTGCTGCGCTTAATAGCGCTGCGTAAATGCAAAAAATACGCTGTGTGTGAACGCAGCCTTAATGTGATAGCTGCCAAACCTAAATAAAAACTATTTAATACTGATATTGCTGTAATGATACTGACCTGAGGAATACAGCTGCCTTATCACTAATACTACAAGATGATTGGCATAAAAGATAAAGAAAAACTAATTTTGAACTGCTGTTGATTTGTTTCCTCTGCCTCCCAAAAATCACATAAAGCTCAGTTCAAATATACATTTAAAATCTGAGTTTACATGTAAATATCTGAAAAACATGATTCAGATGAAATTCCAAAAAAATGTATGGTAAGGAGGCAGCGCTAGACACTTTGAAGTCTCATCTGACCTGTTGTCCTGTGGTATCCATCTTTTATGTGTAATTTTAGGTGTGCAAAAAGGTGTGGTCAACAACAAATTTTGTGCATCTTTGAAAAGAAGGACACTGCTAACAGAGGCCAAACGGAGTCCGAAGTAACTATGCTGCCTCATTAGTCAATGGATATGTTGAAGGTTTCACCTGAATCACATATTTCAGAGATGTAGATGGAAACCCTAATGTAAGTGCTCAGCATAGAGTACAGAATAAATGTGAACTGATCCAAAATGTTCTGTACCCCAAATTGCTACCAATAGCATTCACCTCAACCCACAAAAAACAAGTCCCCACTCTGGACCAACATCAGTTAAAGGAAAAGTAAGGGGTTTCCACGTTATTGGTAGCACAAAGGCTCTGGAAAAGTGCTATGTCTCCCCTTACCTCTGCCAAAAAAAGAAATCCAGCAAAATCTGCCCTCTCAAATCCAATTTTCCATCTTCTTTCTGAGCACCACAGTTAACTTACACATGTTTAGCATTGTTTTAGTGAGGAAAGATTGCTTAATTTACATAGTGTGTGTCTTCCGAATAATGAGCTGGGCACAATGAATGGGCACTACAATGTACTGGGCACTACAAGTGACTTATTTTTAATTTTATTAGTGCAACATTCACTGTGTTTGACCCCATGAGTGTATTCCAAAGACAAAATCATCACTGCACCTGTAGATGAATTCACAGAGGGGTTTAATTCCAAAATGTGGTAATTTGATGGGCTTTCTGATGTTCTGGCACTCAGCTAGCTCTGCAAATGGAGTTCGCAAACTACTCTAGGAAATTCTGTCAAATGGGTCCCCTCCCGAGACCTGCAGTTTGGCCAAACAGCACTATACAATCACATATAGGGTATTGCCATGTTCATCAGAAAAGGTAAACACATTATGGGGCTATATGTATGAGCCGTGCCTTCATCACCAGTGATATGTTCCTCAATTCGAAGATATTGTCCAGTGCTTCATTGTTGATTTGCCCATAGCTATTCTCCCATTGACGTCTGGTGTCATTGCTGCATTTTGAGTGATCATTTATCAAGATCATTTATTAAGTTGAAGTCCTTTACAACTTTCATTCATCATCACCATCCATCTCAAAGCAGTCCTGGTTGTACCTAGCAGAAGAAGGCCCATGTTCGAGCGTTCCACCTTGACACTCCATAATAAGTCTTTCATTCCATCTATGCTTGTTGGTATCAATGTTGTGTCTTCTGTATATTTAAAATTGTTGATGGCACATCCAACAATTTAGATTTCTTCTTCTTTTTTGGCAAGTCCAACCTTCCTACAAAAAAGCTACTGCATGTAAATTGAAGAGAAATGGTGACAGGATGCTGCCTTCTCCGACACCTCACCTTACTTTGAACCATGTCGTGTCACCATGTTCCATTCGGACTGTTGTTTCTTGATCAATGTAAAGGTTCCTAATGAAACTAATCAGATAGTTTGGAAAACTCATATCCTTCATGGAAATGCAAAGTTTATGGTGATCAACACAGGCAAATATTTTGCAATAGTCGATTAAGTAAAAGTAGAGCTTCTTGTTATATTCTTTGGTCTTGTCTATTATCCATCTCATATTAGCAATTACATCGCTGCCTTTTCTGAATTCTGCTTTTTCGTCTGGCAGCTCTTTTTAGAATCTTCAATAGTATTTTGTTGGCATGAGTTTGAGAGCTATAGTCCGATAGTTTCCACAGTCAGTATCATCTCTCTTCAATGGAATAGAAATAAACATTGACCTTGTCTAGTCCTTTGCCTATTTACCAATTGTCCATATCAGTTAACACAGGTGTGTGATTACATCAACTGCTGCTTCAGAAGACTTTATTAGCTCTATTGGAATATTGTCACATCTATGTGCTTTGTTTTTTGACAGAAGCTTTATTGCAGTATTAAATTTGTATTTCAAGATGTTCGTATCACCATAATTTCCCTTCTCATTTTTTCCCGTATTACCGAATCATTCCCGTAAAGGTACTCCATATATTCTTTCCATCTTTCCTTTATCTCTTCTGACTCAGTTAATTTGTTCCCATTGGCGACTTTCAACATTCCCACTCTTAGTTGAAACTTTCGTCATATCTCTTTGATCTTTTGGTATGCTCTCCAGGTCTAGCTCTTCAGATGTTTATTTCCTATTTTCTGGTCATCATAATGGGAGACCCAGACAATGGGGTTTAGGGCTCCGCCCTCCGGAGGTCACACTAGGTACTACAAGTTTGTAGACACCGCCTCCTCCGCTTATAAACCCCCACCGTAGGGAACATCCTCAGTTTTAAACTTAGTGTGCTCGGAGGATCACGCTTTGCTTGCACTTCACTGCATTCTCACAGCTTACGTGATGGCGTATGAAGACAAGGTAAATGGTCCCGGTCGGGACCCTCGACAGTCTCCCCGCTCACCCTTTGTGGAACACGCTGGTGGAGGTACCGGAGGGCTTTTTAGCCTGGACACTTGCTGTTCTCCCGGTACGCTGTCGAGCTCCTTCCTTTCCATCCCTCCATGGAGGCTCTGGAGAGGGGGAGCCTGGAGCCTTGCACAGCTCCGCTCCGTCCGAGGCCTCCCTAAATGGTGCTTACAGACCGGACGGAGCCAGCCCAGTCCGAGGCCTCCCTAAATGGTGCTTACACTCCGGACTGGTGCTGTACCCCCGTCCGAGGCCTCCCTAAAGGTGCTTACAGACCGGACCGGCACTGAGGCACCTGGTGTGTCTCCTGTGTGCCTGGGGGTAGTGTCTGTCACTTGGTGTCATGACACTCAGACCGCGCGGTTACCCTCGGGTCCGCGGTTCTGTCGGTGTACCCTGTGCTGGGGTCACTCTGGCTGACCGCCCTGTGTGTCTCAGGGGCTGAGGCTGTAGACTGCTGATGTTTGTTTTGTGCATGCAGTCTGTGTGTGTATGTGTATTGTTACACACTCCTTTCCCGCGCTGCGGGCTCTGGCACCTCCATTACTGAGGCTGCCTGGAGGAGGAGGAAGCAGCTCTTGCGGTGACATCACCGATGGGCGTGTTTTGTGTTCTCCCGCGTGTTCCTGGCCACGCCTATGACTTTACTGTCGGCGGCCATCTTCTCCCTCTCTTCCCGGCTGGGATCTGGCTGCAGCGTGTGTCTGCACTTTCCAGGGGAGACCGGAACTCGCGGAGGTCACACACGAACACCGCTTCCTCCTACCGCTTACTGCGGTCGGTAAGCCACCGGGATATCCGGTTTGTTTGTTACAACTTGGCTTATTTCCCCCTACTGTGGCGATGTCCTCAGTAAGGAAGCATGCTGCTAAGGCGGCAGATGGCACCATTACCTGCGCTACATGCAACGGTTCACTGGTGGAGGGGTCCTGCAATAATTGCGGACGCCCAGAGACCCGGACAGTTACTGTTGAATCAGAATCTGCGGGTCTGTACCCTGAGGTTCGGGTGATCCCAGGGACATGGGAAGCGCAGAATAAGATAAATGAATCTCTGCTGTCCCAGATGTCCTCCATGTCGCAATCCCTGGAGGCACTTCATAGGAGGCTGGAAAACCCAGCTACTCCTCCCAGTTACCCCGGGTGCTTCTTACTTCTTCTGTGAGACCCCCTAAGCGAGCTCGTGAGGCCTCTCCAGAGCTCCAAGCTCCCTCTGAGGAGGAGCGTTCCTCTGATGGTGAGGAAGATGATGGGGGCTCTACTCTCGGGTCTGTCTCTGAACCTCCAGATGGGGTGGAGGATCTGGTGTCCTCCATCAATGAGACATTACGTCTGGTCACTCCTCCTGAGGAGGTGACTGTTCACCCCAAGGAGGTATATCAATGGCTGCGGCCGGAGGCGAGACCAAGTGGGTCCTTTATGGACCACACTAATTTTGGAAGGGTGATTAGAGCACCCAGGTTACATCCTGGGCGGCGTTATGTCCGTAAACCTAAGGACCTTCGCTTTCCCTTTCCTCAGGAGGTGCTTCTGGAATGGTCACAGTCACCTAAGGTGGACGCTTCCATGACTAGGATTGCTGCACGCTCCTTGTTTTCTGCCTCTGATAGCTCCTCATTGAAGGATGCTACTGATAGACAGGTCGAGCAACTCGCCAAGTCTTCCTATGAGGCTGTGGGGTCTTCATTTGCCCCTAATTTTGCCGCGGTCTGGACCCTACAAGCGATTACCTCCTGCTTGGATGGTATCACTGAACTAGCTAGGGCCAGCCCAGAGGTCCTGGCGCTCACCGACAGAGCAAGGGCTTATGCGGATTACGCCAGGACGGCAACTTTGGAAACTGCCACTCGCTCGGCTGTGGCTTCGGCCAATGCTATAGCGATCCGCAGGTTGTTGTGGCTGCGTCTTTGGGACTCAGATGCCACGTCTAAGAAGATTTTGCAAAATCTTCCGTTTGCTGGTGACAGGCTCTTCGGCACCGAGCTGGACAAGCTGATAAAGGATTCTGCTGAGTCTAAGATACCGCAGAATAAGCCTAAGCCACGGTATACCGTGAAAAGGAACCCAAAACAGTGGTCCTTTCGTCCCAGCTCGCAGTCATCAGCGGCGTCCGCTCGCGCGGACCGTGGGGGCAAGCCCTCCACTCAGTGGCGCAACAAAAGTCGCCAAAAGAAGCCGGCAGGGGCTGCAGCTGCCACCCCTAAACCCGCTTCGGCATGACTCGCTCCTTCATCCTGTCTCCCCACAGGTGGGGGGCCGCCTGTCTCTTTTCCAGGACAGATGGCTTCTCCACGTTCAAGACCAGTGGGTCCGAGACGTAGTCTCAAAAGGCTACTGGATAGAGCTGACGTCACAGCCGGCACACCGATTCCATCGGTCTGTTCCATCCCTAGACAAAGCTCAGGCTTTTCATCTGGTGTTGGAGGGACTCCGCAGAGACGGAGTGGTGGTCCCAGTACCCACGGGAGAGAGGTTCAGGGGTTTTTACTCCAACCTCTTTATTGTCCCAAAGAAGGACGGCTCTTTTCGTCCGGTTCTGGACCTCAAGTTGTTCAACCGCCACGTGTTGGTTCGGAAGTTTCGTATGGAATCCCTGCGCTCCGTGATCGCGGCTGTGTCACAGGGAGACTTCCTGGCGTCCATAGATATCCGAGACGCCTACCTTCACGTGCCCATTGCACCGGCTCATCAGCGCTGGTTGAGATTCGCAGTGGGGGAAGAACACTTCCAATTTGTGGCACTGCCATTCGGGCTAGCCTCGGCACCGCGAGTGTTCACAAAGGTGATGGCCTCAATGATGGCTCTCCTGCATGTGCAGGGACACGCCGTCATTCCCTATTTGGACGACCTGCTGGTCAGGGCGCCATCGGAAGACCTTTGTCGGGTGAGCCTGGAGGTGACCATGAAGTCTCTGGAACAGTTCGGGTGGCTTCTCAACATTCCAAAGTCGACCCTGACTCCGACCCAGTCTTTGACATATCTGGGCATGGACTTCCACACGGACTCAGCCCTGGTGTCCCTACCTCAAGCCAAACAGCTTGCGATCCAATCAGGAGTGCAGAATGTTCTCCTGTCACCACAATCTTCCCTACGGGGGTTGATGAAGCTGGTGGGACGCATGGTAGCGGCGATAGAGGCGGTGCCTTTCGCACAGTTTCGCCTCCGTCCTCTCCAGTTGGAGATTCTTCGCCGATGGGACAAAAGGACGATTTCTCTGAATCGGCTGGTGACGCTGTCACAATCGACCAGGGACTCCCTACAGTGGTGGCTCCAGCCACATCATCTGTCACGGGGCCGGTCCTTTCTAAAACCGTCATGGTTAGTGGTGACCACCGACGCCAGTCTGAAGGGCTGGGGTGCGGTGTTCTTGCACCACAGGGCTCAAGGCCTCTGGACTCAGTCGGAGTCGGCATTACAGATCAATGTGCTGGAGATCAAGGCGGTCTATCTGGCGCTCCTGGCGTTTCAGAAATTCCTGTCAGGACAACCCATTCGGGTTCAGTCCGACAATGCGACGGCCGTCGCCTACATAAATCATCAGGGAGGGACCAGAAGTGCTCAGGCCCTCGCCGAAGTCCACCGCATTCTAGCCTGGGTGGAGGAAAACGGCTGCCTGATCTCCGCAGTTCACATCCCAGGGGTCGAGAACTGGGAGGCCGACTACCTGAGCCGACAGGGGATGGACGCCGGAGAGTGGTCCCTGCATCCAGACGTCTTCCGGGACATCTGCAGCAAATGGGGCACTCCGGACGTGGATCTGATGGCCTCACGGCTGAATCATCAGGTACCCCAATACATGGCACGATCGTGGGATCCTCAGTCTCTGGGGGCGGATGCCCTGATCCTGAGTTGGTCCAGCTTCCAGCTGCCATACGTGTTCCCGCCTCTGGCTCTGATTCCCAGGGTTCTGTGGAAAATCAGGACAGAATGCAGAGTAGCCATTCTAGTGGCTCCAGATTGGCCCCGGAGGTCCTGGTACCCGGACCTCTGGCAACTGTCAGGCGGACACCGGTGGGCTCTTCCAGAACGCGCAGATCTACTCGCGCAAGGCCCATTCTTCCACCTCAATTCCAGGGCCCTCAGATTGACTGCATGGCTCTTGAGGCCTGGCTGCTGACATCCAGGGGCTTCTCTCCTACGGTGGTTGCCACGATGAATCGGGCAAGGAAACCTGTCTCCAGGAAGATATACCACAGAACGTGGAAAATCTTTTTCTCCTGGTGTGCCTCTGGTGGACGTTCACCGTGGCCCTTGTCCATCCCGACATTGTTGGCCTTCCTACAGTCGGGTTTGGAGTTGGGATTATCCCTTGGCTCTCTGAAAGGTCAAGTATCAGCACTTTCAGTGCTGTTTGACAGGCGCTTGGCGCTCCTCCCGAAGGTTCGTCAATTTCTGCAGGGGGTGTCTCGGGTGGTTCCGCCTTACAGACGACCTCTGGACCCTTGGGACCTCAACATGGTCCTGGCGGCACTGCAGAAACCGCCGTTTGAGCCACTGAGAGACATCTCTCTCTCTCGTCTGTCCCAGAAGGTGGTTTTTCTGGTGGCAATTACGTCTCTGAGAAGGGTCTCAGAATTGGCGGCACTTTCGTGCAAGTCACCCTTTCTGGTGGTTCACCAAGACAAGGTGGTGTTGCGCCCGCGGCCTGAATTCTTGCCGAAGGTGGTTTCAACTTTCCACCTAAACCAGGAGATTGTTCTCCCATCATTTTGCCCCGCTCCCGTTCATCAGGTTGAGCGCGACCTCCATACTCTGGATCTCGTGAGAGCTGTACGCATTTATGTGTCCAGGACCGCCTCCTTTAGGAGTTCGGATTCCTTATTTGTCCTCACGATGGGTCGCTGTAAGGGGTCCGCGGCTTCAAAGTCGACCTTGGCCAGATGGATCAAGGCTCCCATTCAGGAGGCATACCGGTCTTCTGGTTTGCCTCTCCCGGTGGGTTTGAAGGCACACTCTACTAGAGCTGTAGGTGCCTCATGGGCCTTGCGACATCGAGCTTCTGCTCTACAGGTGTGTCAGGCGGCCACCTGGTCCAGCCTGCACACTTTCTCAAAGCACTATATGGTGCATGCCCATGCCTCTGCGGACGCAAGTTTGGGCAGGCGGGTCCTCCAGGCGGCGGTTGCCCACCTTTAAGGGGGACCGTGTATTATCCGTCTTGTTGAGGAACTCTTCCCGCCCTGGGGTATTGCTTTAGGACATCCCCATTGTCTGGGTCTCCCATTATGATGACCAGAAAAAAGAGAATTTTGTTTACGTACCGTAAATTCTTTTTTCTTTAATCATCAATGGGAGACCCAGCACCCCACCCAGTTGTTCCGTTGCATGTTTGCATTTGATCTGTTCTCTGTTGAGACAGTGTTTTCCGGGTTGTTCAAACCGTCTGTGCACGGTATTCTTCCCGATGTTTCGGGTGTGGTTCATTTTTCTCCTCGCAGCTTATGGACTAAACTGAGGATGTTCCCTACGGTGGGGGTTTATAAGCGGAGGAGGCGGTGTCTACAAACTTGTAGTACCTAGTGTGACCTCCGGAGGGCGGAGCCCTAAACCCCATTGTCTGGGTCTCCCATTGATGATTAAAGAAAAAAGAATTTACGGTACGTAAACAAAATTCTCTTTTTCTGTACATATCTTTTGGTAAGAAAGTTCTTTGTCTGCTTGAATATCTCTCCTTAGCCCTTTACTGATGTTGTATGTGTCCTGCTTGATACCTTTTGCTTTTGCCATTTGTCTTTCTTTAATGATTTTTAGGGTTTCCTCTGTTAACCATGGCTGCTGGTGTCTCTTCTGCCCATTGTTTATTGTCTTTCTGGCTTCTTCAATAATAGTATCCTTTATATGTGTCCATAATTCCTCAGGCTTCCTTTCATCTGTGTCTAGTGATATAACTCAGTTGTGCAGATTATTTCAAAAGACTTCAGGTATGTTGGTCAAATCGAAGTTGGAAACGACCTGTTGTCTAGTCCGTTTGCGCAACTTGACTCCTATCTGTGCTGTCAAAAGTTCATGAACAATTCCACAGTCAGCCCCTGCCTTGTTTTTGCGGTAGTGATCAATGATCTCCATTTTTGTTGAACACATATGTAGTCAATCAGTTTATTATAGGTCCTAGTCAGTGATGTCCACGTGTAGAATCTACATTTGCGAGTTTGAAAGGTGTTCATGATGGATAATTGATTTGTTTTACAAAAGTCAATGAATCTTCCTCCAGCCTCATTTCGTTCACCAAGTCCAAAGTTTCTAACAACGATTCCATGCTGCCATGGCCCACTTTGGCATTCAAGTCTCCCATGATAATAAGTAAGTCTTGTTTTGGCGTCTTGTTGATTTATTCTTGAATTTGATAGCAGAATAGTTCAACGTCCTCATCATTGGTATCTGCTGTTGGTGAGTAGACTTGTATAACTGTGACATCAATTGGTGATTCTGATGGTCAATATTCAGTTAAGGATAAAAGAAACACTATTTCTCCTTTATTTATCATTGTCAGAATATTAGACCCAATGTTTGTTTGAATGAAAATGTCTGGACTGAGGCCATCTTAGTTCGCTAATTGTGAGAAAATCAAGTCCTATTCTATCCATTTTGGCTTTGACTATGTTGAGTTTGCCTTGGTTTATCATTCATACATTCCAAGTTATGAAATGTATGATATCTCTACAGCTTTTGGTCATCCCTAATGACCAAGCGATATCAGTACCAAGACACCCTTGCGGCTTTGATCCTGGTTTGTCATGAGAGTTGATCATACTCAGTTCGACCATCTACTCTTTCCCATTTGCTTGTTGAGTGCCTTCCAACCTAGGCATGTATCTTCTAGCACTATATCAAAATCCTTTAGTTATACTCTCCATCATGTTTTCTTGGCATACTATGTAAATAGATTGCCAGGCCTTTTTTCTGAGTAGTAATGCAGCTTCTGTAAAGGGGGCACACTGAATCAGAGTTGTATGTTGTCAATACAAACCACCTCATCATGCAACATCCTAGTGCTGATGCTGGCACTGGGTAGTATGCTTAGTTTGGGACATCAGTTGAAACCTGTCCTCCTGGGGTGTCCCCAATGGCAAACTACATTGCCAACGGCATGGTTTTCAACATCACTGATCATCACAAATACATACAACAAATACACAATACAGACTTCAAAAAACACAAGCCATACATGAAATACACAGTGCAGACAAATACACAACACATCAAATACAGACATCAAATATACAACACATACATCAAATGCATACATCAAATACATAATTCAGATAAATCCAGACATCAAATACATAATTTAGACATCAAATACACAATACAGACAACTACTGATGGGCAAACCTGAACTGTAAAGTTCGAGGACCATACCAGACACCTAGTGTCTGTGCACAGACCCTGAACATGGACTTCTGAGGCAATGTGGCCATCCGAATAAAGCTTGTTGAAATGCTTAAGTGCAGCCAAGCAACAAACTTTGGGGATTAAATCTGGACAATTATACAGGTTGGGCCAATTATATGGATGCACCTAAATAAAATGGGAATGGTTGTTGATATCAACTTCCTGTTTGTGGCACATTAGTATATGGGTGGGGAAAACATTTCCAGATGGGTGGTGACAATGGTGATCATTTTGAAGTCGGCCATTTTTAATCCTACTTTATTTTTTTGGATGGGAAGAGGGTCATGTGACACATCAAACTTATTGAGAATCCCATAAGAAAAACAATGGTGTGCTTGGTTTTAATGTAACTTTATTCTTTCATGAGTTAGGCTACTTTCACATTAGCGTTCCCCTCCGCAGCGTTCTGCGGAGGGGAGCCGCAATGTAAGCGCAGCACCGCAGGTCCCTATCTTTAGAATGGGAGCGCACGGTGCTGCGCTTGACTGCGCATGACCGTGCGCACCCATTCACTCCAATATGTGATCTGTGCGCAGGCGGATGCCGCGCACAAATAACCAGTCTCGTCCGCACAAGAAATGCAACATGTTGCATTTTTGTGCGAACGAGACTGGGTGATTTGTGTGCGGGCATCCGCCTGCGCACAATCACATATTGGAGTGAATGGTGCGCACGGTCATGCGCAGTCAAGCGCAGCACCGTGCGCTCCATTCTAAAGATAGGGACCTGCGGTGCAGCGCTTACATTGCGGCTCCCTCCGCAGAACGCTGCGGAGGGGAACGCTAATGTGAAAGCACCCTAACTTACAGGTTTATGACCACTTCATTGTTTCAGATGCTGCACATCTCATATCTTCACAGCATAGACAATTGCCTTCAGATGAGAGATGAGGCAAACTTTTTGTGAATTCTGAAGTTAACAAACAAAACCACTGCTATTGGTCTGACACTAACCCACAGTGGATAGATCCTCCAAGACTTTTAGAATACAAAATTGATGGTATAGTGTGGTGTACGGGTATAAAGATAGTGGAGCCACTCTTCATCAATGGAAACATTCAATGCCACTGGATATCTGAATCATGTATCAATTTCAGATATCCAGTGGAATTGAGATTTCCATTGATGAAGAATGGCCCACTATTTTTGTACCCCATATACCATACCATTCCATCAATTTTGTGTTCCAATAGTCTTGGAGGGATCTATCTACTGTGGGTTAGTGTCAACCAATAGCGGTGGTTTTGTTTGTTAACTTCAGAATTCACAAAAAAGTTTGCCTCATCACTCATCTGAAGGCAATTGTCTATGCTGTGAAGATATGAGATGTGCAGGATCTGAAACAACGAAGTGGTCATAAACCTGTAAGTAACTCATGAAAGAATAAAGTTACATTAAAACCAAGCACACCATTGTTTTTCTTATGGGATTCTCAATAAGTTTGATGTGTCACATGACCCTCTTCCCATTGAAAAAAATAAAGTTGGATCCAAAATGGCAGACTTCAAAATGGCCGCCATGGCCACCACCCATCTGGAAAAGTTTTTCCCCTCCCATATACTAATGTGCCACAAATAGGAAGTTGATATCATCAACCATTCACATTTTATTTAGGTGCATAATTGGCCCACCCTGTACTTACCACGTTTCCGCCCCGCTGTCTAGTTTGTAGGGCAACCAATCACAGAGCTCAGCACAGGCTGACTGCAACCAATCCCAAATGCTGTCACAGAGGATGGGCGGGGAAGCAGGGGAATATTCATAAGGTTTACAGAGCGGACCCGGAAGCAGTGTGACATGACATTTATGCGTAAACTCAGTAAGTATGATTGTTCTGCTGTTATCTTAATTTTGCTTCCTTTTGGAGCCCTTAGGCCTTATTACTACCATTATAATAAAGTTTGGGTCCCAATGGACCTATATGGGGTTCTGGTTCTATTTCGGGTCAAATCTGTGTCTGGTGCCAAGGGCTTGGGGTACACGGATCTCGGGCGTACTGGTACAGGGATGTCATGGCTGGTCGGTGCCCGAGTCCATACCCTTAGACAGACAATTAAAAGGGAAAAATAATTTCAGTCGTGACATCACCTGTAGGTCCGGTGATGGCACCGGTGCTGCTGGGACCTCCGGGGAATGGGCAGCAGCAAGGTGTTGTAGCTCTCTACAGGAAGAGCGGGTTCCCCCGCTGTAAGTTGATAATTGTGGAATAGGGCAGCACTGTTGGAATGGGGCTGCGCAGCTTCTGCGGTGTGGTGCAAGGCAGGTAAATCACAGTTCATCCGTAAGGAACACAGACACGTTGCTCACTCTGAACAGGTACTCCAGTAATCTGCAGTCTTACAAGGTAAACAGTTGGTTTCAGTCAGGGTAGTGGACCAGGTGGTCCTGGCAGTGGGCAATGTCCCTCTGAAGCTTCGCTGGTGTTCCTTCTCTATTGCTTTCTCTGTCCTTTCTCTGTGGTGCCCTGCACAATCCCTCTTCTTGAACCAGGCTCGTCGGGTGATATGGGAACCCTTTATCTCTCCAAAGGGGACCCAACCCTGTTTAGTGCTTCTGGTGGAGACCGTGCTTGGTTTAGGGCGGTTGGATCGTGTTCCTAAGAAGACATCGACCACGCTGGTGATTCTCTGTTCAGGATGGACCTCTGATCCACGATGGAGTTGGTACCCCCTTCGGCCAGGGTGATTCAGTTACCCTCTATCTGTCCCTTTCTCTTCTGGGTCACCATGTTGAGGTGACCTCCCAGTTACTTCTGTTCTGTTTCTACTTCGCTTTTCAACTCTTCTCTCCAACTACTGTTCTGTTCTGGTCTCTTTTCAGCAACTGTTATAGCTTTCCCCACTCACTTTATAACCTAGCTTCTCCTCCCACCGGGACTGGTTACCCTAGTACCGGGTATCTGATTGGTCCCCTATCACTATGTGTGTGTTCTGGAGCTTCAGGCTTCTCCTACCCCCTACCAAGACAAAGCATTCTGCACCTTCTGTTAGGGGTGCAGTACCCTTTTGTAGCGCACTGACTAACGGGGCGCTACATCTGGTCCCGAACTGGACTTTTTTTTTAAAGTCTGGACAGATCCAGTGAACCCAAACATCTGCAGGTTCGCCCCGTCTCTACAGGCAGCACAAACAAAAAATGGTCCAATATACAATGTTCAAATAATGCAGAACAAAATTACTATACAATGCTAAAATAGCACAAAAAATCAGAATACAAATAGTTGCAAGATGTAGTGCTCAAATAATATGTACATAAAAAAAACAATGAATAAAAAAAGCCTACTACTGCCATATACCATGCTGAAATTATATGGTTGTTTAGTGCTCAAATATTACCTTTTAAATTTATAACAAAAACTGCCAAAATGTGTCTACAATACCAACGAATGTCACATGTCATGCCCAAATAATATGAGTATTTAGTGCCCGAATATTGCCAGCCAAATTTATAACAAAAACCTGCAGAAATTTGTCTATAATACTCTGTCCTTACTTATGGATTATTGCAAAAATATAATAATAATGACCATTATTGTGCAAAAATAATGCTTACAAAATAAAGTTTAATTGACTTTAATTGTCCATATGATACAAACCAAATACTGATTAATTGTGCTGAACACCAACCTAATACCAACAAACAGTGTCCAAATAGTTGCAAAACATAGCAATATTCAATTGATATAATGCCAACCAAATAATACCCACATGCCGTACCCAAATATTGCAAAACAAATACTAGTGATGCACAGTGTCCAGTGGATACCAACCATACAAATACCAACATAGAATGCCCAAGTAATACTAACATACGGTCCCAAATACCATTTTACAGTACCCAAGTATCAATAGAGTAGCTACCGAGAGGCAGAGGGGGCAATTGCTCTGAGCCATGTGCGACGCCCACCAGGGCCGGGGGGTACTCCATAGTTGGGCCGGTCGTCTTTCTTGGGGAGGTCATGGTGGCTGTGACCCGGGTCCGTGGCCCTGGCCATGCAGTTAAGGGGTATGAACGTGACACCACCTGTAGTGTTTGGCTAGGAATGGCCGACGCTACAGATTAGGACCACTGGGCAGTGCAGCCGGGATGGTATCGCTCCCCACAAGTGGAGCGGATCCTCAGGGCACATGGAACAGTCAATTGCAGGGATGGGGCTCTAGCAGTGTAGATTGTAATATGACACAGAAGGAGCAGACTGATGAAGTTCATGAAGTTCTTTACCTTTTTACTTGCTGATCGGACAAGGTTACCCAGCCGGGTGCTGTGCTTCTCCAGAGTGCGGCTAGGTCAGCTCTCAGGAGATCATGATCACTCTGCCAAGACACCTTTCGTGGGCTTTCCCAGGTTGCTCTCTCCCTGCGCGTGATCACTCCCTCGCCTGCCCTGCGCCTTCGTGAACAGGGTGCCAAGCTAATGGTTGCGGGACCTTGTCAGGCAATGGGCAATACATCCCCTGACCCTAGTTCTAGCCACCGTCCTGCGGATTGTCCACAGATTGTTGCCACTGCTCCTGCAGATGCAGTGGCCTTTCGTTTTCCTGGTGGAACCTTGAAGTGTCCACAGCAGATCAGGGCCTGTGCTCATGGCAACCAGTCCTCTGCACAACTTGGGTCAGGACCAGATTCAGGGTACACGGGTGGATCCTCCACTCCCGTGTCCCCTGGGACTCCTTCTTTCTGCGTCCTCTCCGGACGCCCTCTCATCCTTCACTCTCCTGCAATGTTCTTCTCTCTTTCTACACTCTCCCTACCCCTCTACTTAACCCCTCCTCCAGCCTGAAGATGGAACCCTCCTGCTTCGGTTCCGCCCAAGATCTCCTAGTCTGGAGTTGGAGTGGTGTTGGATGCAGGTTTCTGTGTCTCCAGTTTGTGACCCCTCTCACCTGAGAGCAGTGACACCAGACCTGTGGAGTAGGTGCAGCATCACTGTGGCGAACAGTCTGCAGGTGCACCCCACTTGTGCTTTGAAGGGCCCAGCCAGAGCTGTCGCTACCTCTTACATCTCAGCTGTGCACCTGACACAGACTCTGCAGCAGAGCAGGGAGACTCGGTGTCCCTTCTCTGTCATTCTCTGTTTTATAGGCTGCAAGTCACTTTAGAACCACAGTGTACAGAACTGCAGGTCCAGAGAGGATGAAAGCCATTATGTCACACAGGTCGTGAGTCCCGGAGCGATGACATCCCTGCAATCGTGTGCCAGGTACCTATCACTGTTTGCTGCTGGACTTGCTGAGGTAAGGAATGTTTATTTTTTCTTTTAACAGTGTTATATTGCCACAATGTGTGTGCATGTGCGTGTGTGTGTTGGGGGGGGTACTCAAAAATATAGGGAGCTACTAAGGAGAGGTCATCATACATAGGTTACTATAGGGGAGGCCATTATACATGCTGGAGGCTACTGGGCGGAGGTCATCATTCATAGAAGGGTCTACTATATGGGAGGCCATCATATGTATGGAGGCTGCTGAATGGAGGCAGTCATATATAGTGGGGGCTAATATAGGGCAGGCCATCATACATGGTGGAGGCTACTGAGGGGAAGCCATCATATAATATAGTGAAGGCCAACAAAGGGAAGCCATCATACATGGAGGGGGCTACTAAGGGGAGGACATCATACATAGTGAAGGCTACTAAGGGTATGCCATCATACAAAGTGGGGGCTACTAAGGGGGCAAGCATAGAGTATGGAGGTCATTAAAGGGGACATGAAAGTGTGGTGGATACTAATGGGGCCATGTACATTGTGGAAGCTACTAATTGGGCCATAATACACTGTGGGGCTAATGAATAGGACCATGATACAGTGTGGGATTACTAAGAGGGCCATGACACAGTGTGGGGGCCCTAAGAGGGCCATAACACAGTGTGGGGGGACTAATTGGGCCATGAAAAAGTGGAGGGCTGCTAATTGGACCATGATACCGTGTGGGGTTACTAAGAGGGCCATGACATCGTATGGAGGCTACTAAGAGGACCGTGGCACAGTGTCTGGTCTACTAAGAGAGCCATGACACAGTGTGGGGGCTACTGAGAGGGTCACTATACAGTTTGGGGGCATCATACTAGGAGAACTGTACAGATTTAGACATTATTAAATGTTAAGTGGGCTCACAGATGGGTAAAAATCAGTGGGTACTGTTTTCTGAACAGAGCATTAATATAGTCTAGAGATTTCTTTTACCATCTAGAGGTCACACAGTATCACACATCATGTACAGTAATAGGTACACATATGGCAGCAGCGGCTCAGTATCACGTATCAGCAGAATGAGGAGTTTGTGTAGGTTGGGAATAGATGAGGATGGTGCTGTAAATGTGAGAAGTCAGATGTTTCTTTGATGTAATCTCTGCAGACGAGTAGAAGTTATCATGTCAGTCTGGGACAGATGGAAAAGATGGATAAAGTGAACAACTCTATAAGAAAGAATGTCAGACGTAAGTTACCATCTATAACTGTAGTGTAATCTCTTATACAACCCCTGGCAAAAATTATGGAATCACCTGGCTCGGAGGATGTCCATTCAGTTGTTTAATATTGTAGAAAAAAAGCAGATCACAGACATGGCACAAAACTAAAGTACGGTGATTTCAAATGGCAACTCTCTGTCTTGAAGAAACACTAAAAGAAATCTTGAAAAAAAAGTGCTAGCCAGTAACGGTTACTTTTGTATACCAAGCAGGGGGAAAAATTATGGAATCACTCAATTTCGAGGAAAAAATTATGGAAACACCCGTAAATTTTCATTCCCAAAACTAACACCTGCATCAAATAAGATGTGCTTATTAGTCTGCATCTAAAAAGGAGTGATCACACCTTGGAAAGCTGTTGCACCAAGTGGACTGACATAAATCATGGCTCCAACACGAGAGATGTCAATTGAAACAAAGGAGAGGATTATCAAACTCTTAAAAGAGGGTAAATCAACACGCAATGTTGCAAAAGATGTTGGTTGTTCACAGTCAGCTGTGTCTAAAATCTGGTCCAAATATAAACAACATGGGAAGGTTGTTAAAGGAAAACATACTGGTAGGCCAAGGAAGACATCAAACGTTCAAGACCGGAAACCTAAAGCAATATGTCTCCAAAACAGGAAATGCACAACAAAACAAATTAGGAACGAATGGGAGGAAACTGGAGTCAATTTGAGTGACCGAACTGTAAGAAACCACCTAAAGGAAATTGGATTTACATACAAAAAAGCTTAACAAAAGCCATCATTAACACCTAAACAGAAAAAAACAAGGTTACAGTGGGCTAAGGAAAAGCAATCGTGGACTGTGGATCACTGGATGAAAATCATATTCATTGATGAATTGCAAATCTTCATTGGGCAAGGTGATGATGCTGGAACTTTTGTTTGGTGTTGCTCCAATGAGATTTATAAAGATGACTGCCTGAAGAGAACATGCAAATTTCTACAATCATTGATGATATGGGTCTGCATGTCAGGTAAAGGCACTGGGAGATGGCTGTCATTACATCTTTAATAAATGCTGAAGTTTACATTGATATTTGGACACTTTTCTTATCCCATCAATTGAAAGGATGTTTGGGGATGATGAAATCATTTATCAAGATAATAATGCATCCTGCCATAAAGCAAAACTGTGAACACATTCCTTGAATATACATATTCAGTAGTTCCCAGGAGGCAATGCACCTAGATTTCACTGTGTTTGAGCATTTTGCCGCTGCCCACAGTGTTTTCTTTGACAGGTCTCCCTGAGATCAGTGATTGTTTCGTAACATTCCTTGAAAGAAGACACATAAGGTCATGGCCTGCAAATAGTCCGGGTTCTCAATCCAATTTAAAATCTTTGGTGAAGTTGAAGAAAATGGTCCATGACAAGGCTCCAACCTGCAAAGCTGATCTGGCAACAGCAATCAGAGAAAGTTGAGCCAGATGATGATGAGTACTGTTTGTCACTCATTAAGTCCATGCCTCAGAGACTGCAAGCTGTTATAAAAGCCAGAGGTAGTGCAACAAATATTAGTAATGTATTTGAGTGTTGTTTTGTTTGTTTGTTTGTCATGATTCCATAATTTTTTCCTCAGAATTGAGTGATTCCATAATTTCTTCCCTGCTTGGTCTACAAAAGTAACCGTACTGGATAGCATATTTCTTTTCCAAGATTCTTTTAGTGTTTCTTCAAGGCAGAGAGTTGACATTTCAAATGACTTTAGTTTTGTGCCATGTCTGTGATCTGCTTTTTTTCTACAAACTTAAACAACTGAATGGACATCCTCTGAGCCAGGTGATTCCATAGTTTTTTGCCAGGGGTTGTATATTCTGCAGGACTGGTACATACCACTCTATGGTAACCATGTGGTGGTAATATTAGTGTTAATCTTTAAGTAGAGACTAGATGGTGGCCGATTCTAATGCATTGGGTATTCTAGAATATGTATGTAGTTTATTTATGAAGATTTAAGAATAATGCACAGCAAAGCTGGGTTTAAATCCTGCGCCAATATCGCTGATTGCTGGCAACTGGCCAGGCCAACCAATCAGTCGAAGCATGCTTGAAATCCCGTGCCAATTTGCAGGCGGACTGTCCCTGTTGCTGATTGGTCATGGCGGCTGGCCTGACCAATAAGCGACGCAGGATTTGCGCTACAGACAAACAGACAGAAGTAGACAATTATATAGTAGATACATACAGCAGTACCGGTGTGCATCGGTGCTGGAGTCCAGGAGGGGACAGTGGGCGGGTGCGGTCAGGAGGGGGCCGGGGGACAGCGGCCGGGTGCAGGCAGGAGGGGGCTGGGGATCAGCGGGCAGGAGGGGTCGGGTAAGAGCGGCCAGGTGCAGGCAGGAGGGCGCCGGGGAAGAGCGGCCGGTGCGAGCAGGAGGGCGACGGGGAAGAGCGGGCAGGTGCGGGCAGGACGGGGCCAGGGGACAGTGGCTGGGTGCGGGCAGGAGGGGGCCAGGGGGACAGTGACCGGGTGCGGGCAGGAGGGGGCCAGGGGGACAGAGACTGGGTGCGGGCAGGAGGGGGCCAGGGAACAGCAGCCAGGTGCGGGCAGGAGGGGGCCGGGGAACAGTGGTCTAGTGTGGGCAGGAGGGGGCGGGGGACCCATCCTGCCCGTACCCAGCCGCTGTTCCCTGGCCCCCTCCTTCCCGCAGCAGAGTGCTTAGCAGAGTATATGGCAGCTCAGTGGTTAGCAGAGTTTACGGCGGCTCAGTGGTTAGCAGAGTACATGCGGGATCAGTGGTTAGCAGACTTTACGGTGGCTCAGTGGTTAGCAGAGTATACGGCGGCTCAGTGGTTAGCAGAGTATACGGGGGGTCAGTGGTTAGCACAGTATACACTGGCTCAGTAGTTAGCACTGTATACTGAGCCTCAGTGGTTAGCACTCTATGGTGGCTCAGTGGTTGGCACTGTATATGGTTGCTCAATAATTAGAACAGTAATGTGGCTCAGTGGTTAGCACTGTATACGGTGACTCAGTGGTTAGCACTGTATACAGTGACTCAGTGGTAAGCACTGTATACGGTGACTCAGTGGTTAGCACTCTATGGTGGCTCAGTGGTTAGCACTGTATATGGTGGCTCAGTGGTTAGCACAGTATAGTGGCTCAGTGGTTGGCACTGTATATGGTGGCTCAGTGATTAGCACAGTATGGTGGCTCAGTGGTTAGCACTGTATATGGTGGCTCAGTGGTTAGCACAGTATGGTGGCTCAGTGGTTAGCACTGTATGGTGGCTCAGTGGTTAGCATTGTATGGTGGCTCAGTGGTTAGCACTGCATGGTGGCTCAGTGGTTAGCACTGTATGGTGGCTCAGTGGTTAGCACTGTATGGTGGCTCAGTGGTTAGCATTGTTTGGTGGCTCAGTGGTTAGCACTGCGCGGTGGGTCAGTATTTAGCAAGTATGGTGGCTCAGTGGTTAGCACAGTATGTGGTCGCTCAGTGGTTTGCACATTACGGTGGCTCAGTGGTTTGCACAGTGCGGTGGCTCAGTGGTTTGCACAGTGCAGTGTCTCAGTGGTTAGCACTGCGCGGTGGCTCAGTGGTCAGCGCAGGATGGAGGGCCAGTGGTCAGCGCAGGATAGAGGGCCAGTTGTCAGCGCAGGATTGAGGCTCAGTGGTAAGCGCAGGATGGAGGCAGAGTGGTCAGCAGAGGATGGAGGCACAGTGGTCAGCAGGGGATGGAGACTCAGTGGTCAGCGCAGGATGGAGGGCCAGTGGTCAGCACAGGATGGAGGCAGAGTGGTCAGCACAGGATGGAGGCAGAGTGGTCAGCGCAGGATGGAGGCAGAGTGGTCAGCGCAGGATGGAGGCAGAGTGGTCAGCGCAGGATGGATGCAGAGTGGTCAGCACACGTCCATCCCCCCTCCCATCTGCTCCGGTCTCACCCGCACCACAGTACAACCTAGCAGCAATCCCAGGACCCCCATGTCACATCAGAACAAGTAAGACCACACCAAAACATCCCTGGCACACCAATATTGTGCAGAAACATACAGACACTGTGACTCAATGTAACACTGATTCACTTTACAGTGAAGACAGAGGCAGGAACCTATTGTAACCTGAAAGAGCACACAGTGAAAACCAAAGAGAGCGGAGGGACCAGAGTTAGATTCACCAGGTAAATACAAAACATAGAGAAAAGGAAACACTGGGAGGATATAAAGAGCAGCAATGTACTAAAACCACATGATCCCACAGATATAGAATTAGAAGACCACATAGCAAGTGATAAGACAATTCCCAGGACTGAATAGAAAAGGTAATCACAACAAACAATTAAAACACACAGGAATGAATATCAAAGAGAGAATAAACAATATGAACCTTGCAATTTACACGAATCAATAAAGGACATACATAGGCAAATCAAAAATCAGGACAATGAACCAGATTTAACTAGAAGGTAAGGTACAGGTGGTGTCAAAAGGAAAAAGGAAAGGATAAAATAAAATGATGAGATAATTAACATCATTCATTATCCCATATAGAAAATCCCAGGAGCACAAGTAAAGACTGCACAAGAAAGAGAGAAACTTCATTAACACTAAAGGTATTGTGTAAACAAATATACCAGCCTTAAAAATAGGGCAGTGAACTAATGTATAATTAAAGTATTATTATTTCTGTGTCCTAGATGTGAAAAGCAACCCCCATATAAAGGAGGAATACACTAAAATCGTCAAGCTACAATCAAATAACAGGAGAATACAATAGGATAAAATTTGAAATCATGCATTATTATTAGATTCTATGTAAACCGATATAAGAAATTTTAAACATTTTTAACATTAATTATTGATGACATTTTAAAAGTGTGAAATTAATAAAATGTTTGCAGTGAGTAAAGTGACCTATTAGTACATTCATTTCACTAATTGTACTGGTACATACAGTAGCGCTGAGTTCCCATCGATAGAAATATTAAACTAAGAGGGAAAATGTGGGTTGCCTGTGTGTTTTATTTCAAATAAAGAATTTTTCTCTGTGTTGTGATTTTTTTTTATTGACAGGATTGATGATGGATGGGTCTCATAAAAGATGGAACATTATCAGTCTAGGGCTTAATGACAAGCTGTCATTAACCTCTTCTATCATCTTGATGCCACTGCACCAGGGCATCAGTAAGAGCCAGGCAAAGCGCTAGGAATTGGAGACTCTAATGAATGTGACAAAGAAGTCTATGGGCCTCACAATGCTGAGAATACCAGTTCCCCACTACCTGGGGGACTGTCCACTTTATCTGTGCTGCAAATCAAAAACACTGTGAGGCCCTACTCAAATTTTTAAAAATGATTTATTTATTTATTTTTACATCTCTATTAGAGCAAGTTTGTTGACAATGGCAATCTATCGCAGACACAGCCTCAATGGGTGGGGGCCCAAAAGCCAATGACAGAGAGTGAGTGTCTGTGATTAGCTGCTGAAAGTGGTATGCCTGCAGCCGCTGGAGACTTGGTAAGTATAATGCTGCTGTTTTAATCACTAGTTGTAGACAGAGGTTTCATTGGACCCCTCTGTTTATCTTCTTAATATCTCTCTTTATAGCATGGGTAAAAACTCCTCTAAGCTGCTTATACATCATATTAAAGGCAGCTAGATGCCCGATAGCCTTTTGTTGGAAACAGGTCTCTCCTCTTTCACGTCAAAATTTTCTTGATCAAACTTTTGATATTTGTCGTATGGAATATTTGACAGACACATTGAATGCAACAATTGACTAATTTGAGACAATTTGGGCTGTTTGGGATTATTTTTGAGCCCAATAGAATTCTTAATTTCTCCTTCAATATATCTACCTTTTCCTTTCCCTCTTGTCTAAGGCCCTTGTCTTCAGGTTTGACTGTTGTTCTTGTTTGCAATATGTTTTAATACTTTTATCATATTCTTGGTTCAGAATAATAATGCAGGTCTCAAAATCATTCTACAAAATCCCTTGTGATCTGCTTTATATTAAGGTGATGAAATATTGTGTAAGATCCATATGATATTTATTTTATCTTTACAGCTTATTACTTAATTGGGAATTTACATGGTGAATGTTAATATAAATAGTTTTAAAATATACCGTATTTTTCGCTTTTTAAGACGCACTTTTGTTCCCCCCAAACTTTGGGGGGGAACGGGGGTGCGTCTTAAAAAGCGCATGTAAAAAAAAAAAAAATTAAACATTAAATATTACCATTATAAGGGGGTTTGTGGGGTGCAGCTGCCCAGTGGGGATGCCGGAGGCAGGTTCCGGTGGGTGGGGGGCACCGCTGCAGGACCGGAGCAGCGGAGATGTACCGGCGGCAGCAAGCGGTGGGCGCCGCCATGTTTGTTGTGGTAGCCGGCCGGTAGAGGTAGAGGCTTTAAAATGGCCGCGGGTCTCCATTATGGCCGCGGCCATTTTGTTGAAGCCTCTACCGCTGGCTGCAATGTTAATGAATGCAGCCAGCCACAAAAACATGGCGGCGCCCACCGCTTACTGCTGCCGGTACATCTCTGCTTGCTCTGGTCCTGCAGCTGTGTCCCCCACGAGAACCTCCCTCCGGCACCCCGCTGAGCAGCTGTACCCCCCTCGGTGAGCCATGGGGGTCTGGGGGGGGAAGATGGCCATATAGGGTTGGGGATGGGGGGCACATACACAGGATAGGGGGCACATACAAAGGATGGGGGGTCACATACACAGGATGGGGGGTCACATACACAGGATAGGGGGCACATACAAAGGATGGGGGGTCACATACACAGGATGGGGGGGCACATACACAGGATAGGGGGCACATACAAAGGATGGGGGGTCACATACACAGGATGGGGGGTCACATACACAGGATGGGGGCATATACACAGGATGGGGGGCATATACACAGGATGGGGGGCATATACACAGGATGGGGGGCATTACACAGGATGGGGGGGCACATACACAGGATGGGGGCATATACACAGGATGGGGGGCATATACACAGGATGGGGGGGCATATACACAGGATGGGGGGGCACATACACAGGATGGGGGGCACATACACAGGATGGGGGGGCACATACACAGGATGGGGGGGCACATACACAGGATGGGGGGCATATACACAGGATGGGGGGCATATACACAGGATGGGGGGGCACATACACAGGATGGGGGCATATACACAGGATGAGGGGCATATACTGATTGTAAGACGGACACTGGCATTATAAGACGGACCCCATTTAACATTAAACATTAAAAACTTTTTTTTCTCATTTCCTTCACCAAATTTGGGGGTGCGTCTTATAATCCGGTGCGTCTTATAAAGCGAAAAATACGGTACATTTCCAATGTAGTTACCCTTCTTTTCAATAACATTCAAAATCCTTCTATCCACAGAGTCCATTTCTTAATCTGCTGACTATCAACGTTTTGAACAGCACCAAACACAGCCTCCCAGACACTCTTCAGAGAGGTGTACTCTTTGCCCTGACCACAAATCTCCCAATTAGAATGGCCCACAAGTTCTCAATAGGGTTAGGGCAGGTGAGGAAAGAACCATGTCTTGATTATTTCATCTTTAAGGGCTTCACTACCTAGCTAGCCAAGCAGTTGAGTTCTTTGATACATGTGATGGACCATGAACCTGCATAAAAATCATGGTTTCCTTGAAAGGAGAAAACTTTTTCCTGTGCAAATATTTGAAGAAAGTGTCTTCTAAAAATTGGCAATAGGTTTTTGAGTTGATTTTGAGTCAATGTTTTACCCAAAAACATCAACTAGTTCATATTTAACCCTTTCACGGCCTATGATGTATATTTACATCATAGGTCGTGTCCCTGATTTTAATGCTCATTCATATGCCGAGCCCAAATCTTTCCCTGCACATGTTGACTGAGCTGACCAGCTGACATGTGCCTCTATTTTGAAAGTGGGATTTAACATGCGCCAGCGGGAAGTGCGTAATTCCCCATTTTCATCAGCTGCCCCGTGATGTGATTTCTGGGCGCCGATGGGTTGTCATGACAGCTGGGGCCCCTGATGACCCCTGTGTCTGTCATGACAAGCTTCCAGTGCATGCCGGCTGCGATCCGGCTTTCATTGGAAGTCATCATTTCTGCTGTATAGAGCAGGGCAGTGCTGATGCACTGCTCTGTACAGCACAAGTGATGAATCATTGCTGCTTCAAGTCCTCTAAGGGGATTTGTAAAAACAGTAAAAAGTGAAAAAAAAATAAAAATGCCAGAATTATGTTTTTTTTGGCCGCCATAACATTGCAATGAAAAAAATAAACTATCACAAAGCCATAGATCACAAAACATGAGAACATTACAGTTCTCGGAAAATGTTGACAGGAGTGCCATTTTTTTTCTCAAAATTTCTGAATTTTTTTTTCCCATCAATTAAATAAGGTAAAAGACAACATATATTTGGTATCTATAAACTCATACTGACCTGAGAAATCATGCTGCCAGGTCAGTTTTACCAACATAGTAAATAAAAAAAAAACAACAAAAAAAGAGCTGTGTGCATTTTTCTTTTAATGTCATGTTCAGATTTTCAGTACACTATACGGTAAAATTAATTATTTAATTCAAAAGTACAACTTGTCCCACGAAAAACAAGCCCTCATACAGTTATATTGAATAAAAAATAAAAAAGTTATGGCTCTTGAAAGAAGGGGAGGAAAAAACAAGAAGGAAAAAATGAAAATCACTGGGTGGTGATGGGGTTACCCAAACTCTGTTTTGCTGGAGTCTGCGTCAGATTAGCACTGATCCAACAACGGGACGATCTATCTGGTTCATCAAGACTCACTCTCATTTCTAAGGCTGGCTTCACACCACGTTTTTTTTGATCCGGGGCTGTCCGGTGTAAACCAGACAGCCTTGGACCGGTTTTTGGCCCCATAGCAGCCTATGGGGCCGGATGGAGCCGAATGGCAGCTCTCAGCCATCCGGTTTCATCACTCCAGGACAATCCGGGAGAATACGGATTATTCTCACCGGACACAAAAATGATGCTTGCATTATTTTTTTGTCCGGGGAGAAAAATCTCCCCAATTTGCCGGATTCTCCCGGAGCAAGGACAATCCAGCGCTCCCTAACATGGGAGCCTATGGGGCCGGATTGCCCCGGACCAGGAGGATTTGGGAACCGGATACCGGCGGCTGCACGACGCTGTTGTTTCAGGACCGCGGCTAGCTCCATGCTAGCCGCGATCTTGAAAAACCAGCAGCTGCGGCTGCAATTACAGCCTTCCGGCTGCACACAGGACCGGAGGGCACATTTGGCCCTCCGGTTCTGTGTGTTGATCCAGTCCGCACCGGACCGGATCACACCGTGGTTTGAAGCCAGCCTAATAATTCCTTATAAAATGTTTAAGAAATTAGGTCCAGCTAAAGTTATTCCTTTGCAAATGCTAGTTTTGGCCAATGAACAAGATGTCATAACTTAACATTTTTATTGTGGGGGGAATCAAACAGGTAAGCATCATGTGTGCAATGTATGACACCAGAAATAAGACAGGAATTGGAAAAAAGATGTTGGGGTCAAATGATGACAAACAGAGTTCTTAGCAGGGGTGTAACTACAACAGGTGCAGGGGTTGCAATTGCACCCAGGCCCTGGAGCCTGGGGGGCCCCAAAAGTCCCTTTGTCCTATCAAAAAAGGCTACTGCTAATAAAGCTTTGCAATAATTGGGGGCCCCATTGGATCTTTCACATTGGGGCCCATAAATGTCAAATTATGCCACTGGTTTTTATAGTTGTATGGAAACAGGTTTTCGCAATAAAAACATGGAAAATCCCTTTAAGTGGCATTATCAGTTATCAATCTATTGCCAGTTATATTCTAGGATGAAAAGTACCCAATTCGTTTCAAAGCCAGATAAAACCGACTGTGAAGGTTGTTTAAATCTTCAGTAATTTGAAGACTTCTTTCATTATGACAGGCGTCTGATGATTAAAAGACATCGAAATTCAGCCTTACATACAGTAATAAACATTTACCATGTATGAGCTGTGTATAATGTTCACTCAGAAATATGTATATACTGTATATGGAAAAATAGACCTGTTCTGTTTATTCCATTGTAATTGTATTTTTACATTCACATTCATGGCATTTTAATCTTCTTAAAATATGCCCTGTGATTCCACTTTGCTTACAAATCCTGATTTTTATTATGCTTCAAAAACATTTGATGAGGAAATGGAGAAAATGGAGAGGACACACAGATTCCTTAAGCTCCTTGAATCTATTTCTTAGAAAAGGAGTGAATTACATAAAGTGAATTTCTTATTTTGTAATCCTTAATGGTACCTTTACACGTCGCTACGGAAGGTTAGAAACAACCGGGTGTCTCACGTGCACGAGCACGTTCCAACGGTACCCGATACCGCCTTTACACGCCGCTACAAAGTGCTCTACAGAAGGTTTAATCTATCTCTGGAGGCACCGCCGGGTGCCGCAGGTTACCTTCTGTAGAGCACCTTCCCTCATTTACACGCCGCTACAGAAGGTAATATGGGAGGACCTGGGGCAGCTGGGACAACACATAGGCGTGCCAGAGTTGTGGATTACAAGTCGCTCGTACGGTGATTGGACAATGCAATAGCATCATGATTGGCCAGCCAGCGCAGGAAGGCTGGCTAATATATGATGCTATTGCAATTGTATAGTGTGACTGGTCAGCTCCTTAAATATGCCGCCCTATGCAGAGACAACCTATCATAACGCAGGAGCTTCCACCAATGATCGCTGAAGGGGGGCGGTATCCCAGAGACTGTGTCACGCCCCAGGGAGTTAACTAGGTGTCGGAAAAACCTTCCTGTACCTCATTTAGACGCCGCTACCATCGGGTTGAAACCAACCTGTTTTTGAGCAGTGCTCAAAAACAGGTGTCGACAGTGACGGGTGGCAACAACCTGATTTACATGCCGCTACCTCGGGTTGTTTTGACGGTGCAAGATACATTTGTCTCCGACACCCGGTTGTTTCTAACCTTCTGTAGCGGCGTGTAAAGGTACCATAATAGGTTGATAAATAAATGATGAATTATTTCTTTATAAAGTGATACCTCAGTTTTCGTCGATAATTTGTCCGAAAACTATTGACGAAAACCGAAACCGACGATAACCGAGGTAACAATTTCCATAGAAAACAATGTAAAATCAATTAATTGGTTTGAGACACTGAAAAAGACCTACTAAAAAACATTTTATATTGAATAAAGATAGTGGTTAAAGCTAGAATCACTCAGAAATGACTATAAAAGGAATATGAAACACTAATTTACAGAAAAAAAACCATTTAATATGACATTTTTATTTTTATTAAAGCTCATTGTGGTGTATGGAAGATGCCGAGGTGTAATGGATGCCCTCCACACCTTTCAGGTGGGCTGTCATCTTAATTGTCTGCCGCCAAATTGGATGCTTTATCTAAGAGTGTGCACGCCACCGCAAGAACCACGCTGACACACAAGTCAATGTAGAGCTTAATGACAAAGACCTTTATTTTAGGAGCCGTTAGCAGTTTTATTACTTATCATTAAAGGGGGATTCCTTAGAGGTGTTTCTAGGTAATTGCATTATATTATGCTGAATATACATTTTATTCTGAAAAAGACATTCAATTATATTCTGTGTGTTAGTTTGTTTAACCTGTTAACGACAGCCGTACGTCTCTAGACGTCGGCTGTCATTACCCCCGTGTTTGAAGTGAGCTCCGGCGTGGAGCTCACTTCAAACCTCCGACATCTCAGCTGATCTCACTAGCTGAGATGTCGGTCTAACAGCACCGATCGGTCCCGCCATCCGATCGGTGCTGTTAACCCCTTAGATCCCGCCATCAATCTCTGAAAGCGGGATCTAAGGGAGCCGGAGTCGGCAGCGCGCGCTTACCGGGCTCCAGGGGAGATCTCGCGATAGTATCGCGGGATCTCCTGTGCTGATGTGACAGGCCAGGGTCCTGGCTTGACCCTGGAACCTGTCATGGAGCATTTCCTGCTTGTGGTTGGCAGGGGCTGCCAACCACAACAGGTCTGCGATTCTGACACATACATAGGAGCTGCAGCTCCTCTGTATGTGTCAGAAGTGATCGGACTGTGCATCTGCATGCCTCTCTATGGGGCAGTGTAAAATTAAGAATCAATAAACAAATAAAGTTTTTACAAAGTTGAAAAAAAAAAAAAAACATAAAAGTTCAAATCACCCCCCTTTTCTCCCATCCACAATAAAAGTATTAAAAAATTAAATAAAATACACATATTTGGTATCAGAATCGCCCGATCTATCAATATAATCAATCAAATAATGAGAGCCGTAAACTGCGTAGCGCAAAAAATGGTTCAAACTCCAAAATTATGTTTTTTTGGTCGCTGCAACAATGCTAAAAAATGCAATAACGGGCGATCAAAACAGCGCATGTACCCAAGTATGGTATAATTAAAAACATCAGCTCAAGACGCAAAAAATAAGCCATCACCCAGCCCCAGATCCCGAAAAATGAGGACGCTACGGGTCGCAGAACATGGCGCAAAAAGTGCAATGTTTTTTTTTTTCATGCTTTTGAATTTTTTTCCACCACCTAGATACCAATAAAGGTATACATGTTTGGTATCTACAAACTCGTACTGACCCGAGGCATCGCACCGTCACATCGGTTTTACCATATAGTGAACACGGCGACTAAAAAATCCAAAAAGCAAACGTGTAATTGCACTTTTTTTGCAATTTCACTGCACTTGGAATTTTTTTGCAATTTCCCTGTACATTATATGGTAAAACAAATTATTGCATCTGAAAGTACAACTCGTCCCGCAAAAAACAAGCCATCATATGTCTATATTGACGGAAAAATAAAAAAGTTATGGCTCTTGGAAGCCGAGGAGCGAAAAAACAAAAAAGAAAAATGACAAATTTCTTCGTCACTAAGGGGTTAATCTAGCCTTGATTCGCACAGTACATTCAGAACAAACTGATAAGAGCTTCAGTGCAGCTACCTCTAAGTCAAAACATTATATAAAATCTGAGACAGAGAAAACCCGAAGGTGGGAGGGAAGAAGGAGAGAGGGCTAGCTAGAGAAAAGAGCATGGCCAAGGCCTTTTTCCTACAAACAGGCCTCTAGTCTGAAAGATTTCTGAATGACTATAAACTAATATAAACTATTAACTATTTATTGCCATAACAGAGGAGGGGAGAGAGGGGTGCACAATTCATCTTTTAGAAGGGGAACCACATTTTTTTAAGGCAAAATTAGCAGCGGTGTACGGACAAAAATCGACGAAAACCGAGGCATCGACGAAAATCGAGACACAATTTTCATTGAAAAAGTCAACGAAAACTGAAAACCGATGATATCCAAAGTCGACGAAAACCGAGGTATCACTGTATATCTTTTTAACTGTTAGGGACTCTGTTTTGTTATGCAGAGCTCCAAATACTTTGAAAAGAGATAGTGTTACATTCTAAAATTCAAGCTTCTCGCAAGCACTAAGGCTAAGTTCAGACAGTGCGTTGGTGCTCCACTTTTTGTTGATCCAATTTTTGTGCAGTTTCTGCACCCAAAGCAGATCTTCTTTTTGCAAAAAAGCATTGCAAATGCATCATCCTTTTGTGCTGCTTTTTTGCTCCATTTTTGGGGGACACAGACAGACACACAGACAGAGACACACACAGACACACAGACAGAGACACACACACACTTTTTTAGCCTCCCTACGATCCCATGGTGAGCCTTTGTGATGTCTACTTTCCAGGCACCGACAGGACCTGTCTGTGAGTAGTACGAGTACTTACAGGACCTAGCACTATGTGTCTGTCAGCCTGAATCGCCAGGTGGCAGGTCCCGGAAGTACCGTACCTGACTACCCACAGGTCCTGCAATACCCGGAAGGAAGACATCACTTGCTTACAGAGCAAAAGGAACAAAGCTATTACATTATATATGCTTAATCCAAAAAGTAGGGGGTATTTATAAAAATATACAAAGGCTATTACAGAGGGGACAAAACAATACAGTATATACAACCAGATAAAATAAAAGGATTAACAAAAGGAAAGTAATAAATCTGTGTCACAGAAATGGCGCTAAATGAAGTAGAGGGAAGTGCTGTGGTTGAAATTTGGGACAATCCAACACAGAAGTGCATCTTTCAGCATTGAACAAAGGCGCCAACTTAAAATCTGTATTTATTTAAGAATAGTCATTCCCTCCTCTTGGTGACCTCAGGTGGGACTGGTTGTGGTATGTGGCTCCGGTCTCCATCTTGCAGGATATCTTTGCCCCTGGAAGTTAGAGGTGGAAGATTCTAATGCCAGATTTCCTAGATGATTTTACCTTTTCATAGATAGGAAATATGATGTATATATATTGTTATCTATCTGTCCGGTTTTAATTTGGAGCTCATAGGCAGGCCTCACAGTGATGTGAGAAAGGTGTATTACCTTCACTAATTCATCATGAAACTGAAACTATATCTCCCATAATTATGTCTGCCAAAAGAACCCCAATATTCATAACTGAACATCAGCTCCAAAGCGTCAGGCAGAGCTATCTATTGAGGTGCAGAAGTGTCGCTTCTCAGCCTCTGGCATATACAGATTCTACAGGGTGGGCCATTTATATGGATGCACCTAAATAAAATGGGAATGGTTGGTGATATCAACTTCTTGTTTGTGGCACATTAGTATATGGGAGGGGGAAAACTTTTCCAGATGGGTGGTGACTATGGCGGCCATTAGGAAGTCAGCCATTTTGGATCCAACTTTATTTTTTTCTATAGGAAGAGAGTCATGTGACACATCAAACTTATTGAGAATTTCATAAGAAAAACCCCCTTCTCCCACTCTTGACACACTGATAGCAATATCGCAGAAGAAAGTTTAGCACAGGCATCCAGTATCCATTGTGAATGGTGAAGTTAACAAACAAAACCACTGCTATTGGTCTAAAATTGCTACATGATTCAGATATCTGGTGGTATTGCGGTTTCCATTGATGAAGAATGGCCCCACTATCTATGTACCCATACACCATACCATCCATTTTTGTGTTACAACAGTCTTGGAGGCATCTGTCCACTGTGGGTTAGTGTCAGACCAATAGCGGTGGTTTTGTTTGTTAACTTCACCATTCACAAAAAAGTTTGCCTCATCACTCATCTAAAGGCAATTGTCTATGCTGTGAAGATACGAGATGTGCAGCATCTGAAACAACGGATACTCGATGCCTGTGCTAGCATTTCTTCTGCGGTGTTGCTATCAGGGTGTCAAGAATGGGAGAAGAGGGTTGCATCAACAATCCAACACAATGGGCAGCACTTTAAACACATTTTATAAGTGCTCATAAACTTGTAAATAACTCATGAAAGAATAAAGTTATGTTAAGACCAAGCATACCATTGCTTTTCTTATGAAATTTTCAATAAGTTTGATGAGTCACATGACCATCTTCCCATTGAAAAAAATAAAGTTGGATCCAAAATGGCCAACTTCAAAATGGCCGCCATGGTCACCACCTATCTAGAAAAGTTTTCCTCCTTCCATATACTAATGTGCCATAAACAGGAAATTGATATCATCAACCATTCCCATTTTATTTAGGTGCATCCATATAAATGGCCCACCCTGTAGACTTCATGTCTTCTATTCAGCAGATGTATCAGTTCACTTACCCGTTCACACAAGGGGATCCTAGATGAACAGTGGTCAAATGGTGTTTAGAGTGCTAGTTCTTGTTTCTTTGCCAAGTTATGATAAAGCTATATTTTAATAGATTGGTCCTCTTTGGACATTATAATATGACATAGAGATTGCACAACATCTGCAAACAGATAATATAATGAGCCAAAAGAAGTCCTTCATATACAGCAGCAATGGTGTTGAAATCACCATAACTTTGGAATCTATAACCTGAATATTCTTTTATGGACTCAACTAGTAAATTAGATTCTCTAGGCCATAGGTCAGGGTGAGCAATACAGATCAAAGGATATGGCACTGCAGGCAGAACTTGCCAGATGGTACATAGTTTATAGAGCACCAGTACTAGAGAATATGAGGGACCAAGGTAGACAAGCAGGGCAGTAAACACCAGAAAATACAAAACCAGGAGTTTAGATATAGACCAGAAATGTAGATGTGTAGTCAGGCAAGGACTAGCAGCAATTGAATGGTTAATGACAAAGTTGTTGCAATTAGCAGACAAATGGTTAACTACAGGTAGTAGTGATGAACTGGTAAACTGGATACCAAGGATTAAACACTTTTACAGCAGCATAGTAGTGTGTTCAGCAGTAGTATTAGAGAAGAGTTTATTTTGCTTACTGCAGAAAAATGGTAAATCTGCAGGCATGACCCATCTGTCAGTAAATGCAGATGATTGGTAAGGCTGATTTCACACTGCAGTTTTTTCCGTGATCAGGTTCCATCCGGTTTATGTGCCAAAACCAGGAGAGGCACCAGGAAAGGAACTTGCAGAGAAAAACTATAATTGAAAAATTGACACCTGTTCTGAGTTTTGGAGACACTCCTGGTTTTGACACACAAACCTGATCGAACCTGATCAGGGAAAAAAATGCAGTGTGAAACCAGCCTAAGGTCAGCTTCACACCACGGCCAGATCCGATCCGGGGCTGTCAGGGGTGAACCTGACAGCCCCGACAGATCTGGACACAGAACCTGAGGGCAAATAGCCGATGTGCAGCCGGATGCCACTAATTGCAGCTGCAGTTGCTGATTATTCAAGATCGCGGCTAGCAGGGAGCTAGCCGCGGTCCTGAAATTACAGCAGCGTGCAGCCGCCGGTGTCCGGTTGCCGGATCCTCCCAGATCGGGGCAATCCGGCCCCATAGACAGGCCCCGGGAGAATCCAATTTGGGGTGAATTTTTTCTCCGGACACAAAAATGCTGCATGTTCCGAGAGCTGCCATCCGGCTCCATCCGGCCCCATAGGATACTATGGGGCCAAAATCCGGTCTGGGGCTGTCCGGTTTACACCGGGCAGCCCCAGATCGAAGTGTGCCGTGGTGTGAAGCCGGCCTAAGCAAGCAGGCGTTTGCTAATTAGATGATTAATGAGCAGAGAGAAATGGATGATGAGGAAAACTCCAGAAATACATGTGGTAACTGATTGCAAAACCTTCTAAATACTCAGACAGACCAGAGCTGTCCAAGTCCACAATAAAAGCCTTTGGTGATTATATCAAAGGAGTTTGCCAGTTTAGGCTATGTTTACATGCTGCATTTTTGCAGTGTTCTTTTGAGGATCTGTAAATCCAGTGAAATGCAGTGCCGTTTAGATTCCCAGCCAAAGCAATGCATTTTCCGATTTAGCGTTCAGATGCTTCATCTTTTCACTCGAAAGTGGTCCTCAAAAAGAATGAACAAATTCTTTGGCGCATTTGAGGATGCGTTTTTCCTTTGCCTGCATTGTAGAATGTGCTCCAAAAAAAGCCCATCCTGAAAAGCGCACCGTGTGAATGATGATGTGCTTTCTTGCAAAAGCACATCCGTTTTACGAATCCTCAAAAAAAGCTGCAAAAATGCAACTAAATGCAGCGTATGAACCCAGCGTTACTGGCAAAATTTAGCATGGACTACAATAAAGGAGGTGGCCATAGAAAAAGAGAGCATGGAAAAATCTACAGTATATTTGTGGCTATAGGCCAATGAAGCATCGGAAACACCTACAGTAAATTTTGACATGATGGACCAGATGTGTTATCTGACATAGTGGCAACCTGATGAATTTCAACAGAGATACACAGTGACTGAACAGCCAGGTCCACCCATACCTATTTTGTGTCTTTCTTAGTACATTTCTCCTATGAACTTCGAGGTCAACAAATTGAACCAGTAGCAAGAACAGGTCCAGTTTGCTATGAGCATACTGTCATGTCCACCCTCCAGTTTAACATCACAAAAAGGTGTTCAGTGCTTCCGGTGTCTCTGTCACACTCAAGCAGATCAGGTTTTTTGCCACAAGAGTAAAAAACCTAACATTTATCTAAACAAATCAGGCATGAGTCAATGCAAACTTCACTCACCTTCAACTGATGCCAACGATTTAAATTGGCCATACCATCACATTTTTGGTGACATGCCATAGCTTCTTTAATTAGAAAATAGAACACCTGTTTTTCGCCTGTAAAAATAGAATACATTTTTGAATGCTTAATAACAAACCTTTGCAATTGCTTAATCATTTTGTGATTAGCAAACTTCTTTCAGATCCCCAAAAAGTGATCATTTTAAAGGGAACCTGTCATCCCCTGCGCCAGGCCCGAGTGCAGCTGTCACTCAAGCACCGACCAGAGGAGGGGCGTGAAATTTAAAAAGTGCAGGGCAGGTTTTCCAGCCCAGAGGGGCAGTGAGGACATCATCCATCAGGACTAAATAGCAGCCTCCCGGTGTAAATAGGAGGCCAGTGCTGGACACAATATAAGTTATTTTCTGAGGTATGAGGGGCATGTCTGAGCACATAGTTTAAAATGCCCAAAGGGGGTGACAGGTTCCCTTTAACACTCCTAGATGGGACGCCATTACTGCTTCACATTAAAAACACTACACCTATTTTGTCTCCTTAATTAAATAGGTAATGCTTGGATGTCTTGTAAGGCCGGTTTCACACCATGGTTTAATCCGATCCGGGGTTGTCCGTTGTGAACTGGACAGCCCCGGATCAGATTTCGGTCCCATAGTATGCTATGGGGCCGGATGGAGCCGGATGGCAGATAGCTGCCATCTGGTTTCCATCTGTCCGGGAGGATCCGGGTGTATTCAGATTTTCTCCCGGACACAAAAATGCTGTTTCTGAAAGCTACCCAACCGCTCCGCTGCCTGAGCATTGGGCCGCACAGTACGATGCTTCTGCACCACTAGATGAATGGCGCCCCTATGGGCCCAACTGCACCCTGGATGGATAAAAAAGTGCAAAAGTTTTTTATATGATAAATAAAAAACCTTTATAGATGGGATTTTGGTTCATGTGTTGGCCCAAGACATTTAAGCTGGTGACCCACGACAAGGGATCCCATGCTCACCAGTCCTAACAAAATTGTACAAAAACTACTAGAAAAAAGCAGCATCAGAAAACTTATTTATCATATAAAAAACTTTTGCACTTTTTAATCCATCCAGGGTGCAGTTGGGCCCATAGGGGCGCCATTCATCTAGTGGTGCAGAAGCATCGTACTGTGCGGCCCAATGCTCAGGCAGCGGAGCGGTTGGGTAGCTTTCAGACACTCTGCATCATATGTATCAGTGTGAATGGTGCTCTATGCAGGCCTAGTGTATGCATGGCAGGTCGCCTCCCACATCTTGCTGGTAGAAGTGATTTTATCAGCCTGCAGCTGGGCTTGCTTCACATTTGGGCTCTGACTGCGTCCTGTAAGTGCATTTGGTTTCTGTTTTTGGCATGGATGGTAAGTATAAAAAAAAAAGACTCAACTGTGTTGTGGTTTTTGTGCTTTTTTGAGCCAGGAGATGCTTATAAACAAAACGCATGCAGTTGTAGGCCAAAACTGCGCAAAAAAAAGCATGAAATCCGCAGCAAAAAACATGCAAAAACATCACAGTTTTGGTGCTTTTTTGGGCCAGGAGATGCATATCACCACAATGCATACAGTTTTGGGCCAAAATTGCACCAAAAAAGGGTGACATCTGCGGCAAAAGCTGTAACTGTAACAGAGAGAGCAGGCACAGAATGACAGCCGAGTGCTGTGTGAAAGGTTATCTGAGTTCACAGATGAATGTGTACTCAGATAACCCCAGGATCACCTGGCACCCAGAGCCCACTTCTCTCGCTCACTTACTGCTGGGCTCTGGGTCTCTTCATGCTGAGGTCATCTGAGTTCATGTTCATGTGTTTTTCTGCTGGCAAAGATGTAGCAGACCTGAAGCTAAGAAGACCTGGATTATGTTGGAGGAAGGTTTTTTTTCTTATAAAGATGGAGTCCCTAAATGTGTTTTGTGTTTTATTTCTAATAAAAAAAATGTCTCTGTGTTGTTTTTTTTTTTCATTTTTACTAGAAATTCATGGTGACTCAGTCTAATTTGGCTTGACATCATGAATTTTGGGCTTAGTGTCACACCCATCAGGGCCGCTGGAAGAGCTGAGTAAAGTGCCTGGAAATGGTGCTATGATGAATGCGCTGTTTCCAGGGGTGGCTGCGGGCTGTAGTTTTCAGCGTGGGGGGCCCAGAATGCATGGGCCTTACCACACTGAGAATCCCAACTCCCAGCTGCCTGGTTTTACCTTGGCTGGTGATCAAAATATGGTGGGAGCCCACACTTTTTTTTTGTTATTTATTTACATAATTACAAAAGAAATAATGGGCTTACTTGTACTTTGATTGCCAGCCAAGGTAAAGCCAGGCAGCTGGTTGTGTCAGCCTGTAGCTGTCCACGTTATCTGCAGAGAGCAGTTTTTAAAAATTATTTATTTATTTTACACTACAATATGTGTGACGGACCCAACAGTTAATCACAGATGCTGTCACAGAGATTGGGCGTCTGATTGGCTGCTGGAGTAGGCTGAAATTAGCCCATACACTCTACTATACTAGAATGTATGGGCTGATTGCAGATTCCTTGAGCAGACAATCACAGATGCCCATTCTGTGTGACAGTGTCTGTGATTGGCTGTTGGAGCCAGTGCAGTGAGTTTCCACAGAAGTTAATGAGCAGCCCTGGCAGAAGATGCGGTGGGATTGAAGGATGGCGGGATTGAAGGATGGCAGGACCAGGTAATGATAATGTTTATTAATTATGTGGTTTCTTTAACAGCCCTACTGCCCCATCCCATAACTGTAAAGTCCGAGTGCGGGGTTCGGACTCAAGTACGAGTCACGTTCGGCCCCAAACTTGGACATTAAGAAAAGTACGGGTGAGTCCGCTGATCCCGAACATCGGCGTGTTCACCCATTACTATTTAAGATGGAACCTGGGAAAGTTCAGGCCTTAATAGATTGGGTTCAACTCAGCAACCGCAGAACTCTGCAGCACTTTTTGGGGTTTACAGACTATTACAGAAAGTGTATTAAAGTATTTTCTCGGATCATCTAACCTCTTACTGACTTCACTCGTAAGGGGATAGATCTGATGTTTTGGTCGCCAGAAGTGGTTGGGGCTTTTGAAAATTTGAAAAGATGTTTAATTTCTGCTCCTGTTCTCTTTCAACCAGACCTCCGGAAGCCGTACATTGTGGCGGTAGATGCTTCTGAGGTTGGGGTGGGAGCTGTATTGTCTCAAGTTCCTAAGACTTTAACTAACCTGAGACCATGTGCCTTTTTCTCTAAAAAAATTATCTTGCTGGAGTTGCTTGCTCTCAAGTTAGCTTTTGAAGAATGGAGGCATTTTTTGGAAGAAGCCATTAGTCAAGTCACCGTGGTGACTGATCGCAAAAATCTAGCTTATATTAAATCAGCCAAACAGGCCAGATGATCTTTATTTTTTTTCATGATATAATTTTGCAATAAACGTGAGGGCTGATGCCTTGTTTTGTAGCCTAGATTCCATGTCTCTTCCAGAACCAACATCCTCTGTTTTTCCTCACAATATTATTGTGGCCATGGTATCCTCTGAGCTGTGAAGCTGAAATACATGATGCTCAGTTATTGGCTCCTTCCAACATCCCTGACGACAAGTTGTTTGTCCCTGTGTACCTAAGATTACGTCTTTTGCAAGAATTCCAATACTTTGTGTTGAGTGGCCACCATGGGGTCACTGCTACCCAGAAGGCAGTTGCTACACACTTTTAGTGGTCTGCCATGCATAATGATATTAAAGATTTTGTATCATCTTCTGAAATGTGCGCACGCTCCAAAATATGTCATTGTTGCACAGCCGAGGAGTTGGCTCCATTGCCAATTCCAGAAAGACCTAGGACTCATTTATCCATGGATTTCATCTCTGATTTGCCTCTGTCTGGGGAGAAAACCGGATCATCAAATAAGCTCACTTCGTTCCGTTATGTGGGTTACCCCATGCGGAAACTCTCTCCAAATTGTTAATTGTTCAAGTGGTGCGGTTACATGGGATTCCTCTACATATCGTGCTTGATAGGAGGGTAAAATTCAACTCTAAATTTTGGAAAGCTTTCTGTAAAGAGTTTGGGATTGATTTGTCTTTTTCCTCTGCTTATCACCCTGAAACTAACGGTCAGATAAATAATAATATAGTAATATAATATTTATTCATTTATATAGCGCTATTATATCCATAGCACTTTACATACATGAGTAATGCTGTCTCTCTTGGAGCTCACAATCTAAACATCCTATCAGTATGTCTTTACAATGTGGGAGGTAACCGAAGTGCCCGGAGGAAACCCACGCAAACACGGGGAGAACATACAAACTCCTTGCAGATGTTGTCCTTAGTGTCCTTGGTGGGAATTGAACCCAGGACCTCAGTGCCCCAGCGCTGCAAGGGCTACAGTGCTAACCACTTGAGAGGACAAATCAGTCTTTGGGACAAATTTTAAGGTGTTTTGTTGTTGATCAGCAGCAGCATTGGTCATCATTTCTTCTTCTGGCTGAGTTTACCTTTAACAGTACGATTAAGCAGTCCACTGGGACCTCCCCATTCTTTTATAACTATGGGTTTCATCTCCATTCTCGTGAGTTCTCAAGGATAAGTTCTAGGTATCCTATGGTAGAGATAAAAACACAAAAGCTTAGGGATGTTTGGAGGGAGGTTCAAAAGAATTAAAAATAATATTGAAGTGGCTCAGCATCGGCAGAAACAGAAAACCAATAGGAGAAAATCATCTGGAGCAGCCTTCAAGGTGGGAGATAAAGTTTGGCTATCCCTAGGAATATTAAACTGAAGGTGCCCTCAACAAAGTTAGGTCATAGATTCATTGGCCCGTATGAGATTCTGGAGGGGGTCTATCCAGATGTCTTCAAATTAAAACTCCCTCAGGCTTTTCATATTCCTAATGTGTTCCACAGGGCATTGTTGAAGGAGTTTATTCCCTCTGCTTTGTCTCCCTCACCCCCACCTCCTCCAATGTCTATTGAGGGAGGCTTACAATATGAGGTGCAAAGGATCATTGATTCTCAAAAGGTCTGGAATTCTCTTCAATACCTGGCTCATTGGAAGGGATATGGACCCGAAGAGAGATCCTAGGTTCCAGCTCATTCTGTAAAGGCTGATTGGTTAGTCAGGACCTTTTATTGGAGGCTTCCTGGGAGACCTGGGGTTCCAGGGGCTCCCCTTGAAGAGGGGGTAGTGTCAAGATCTCCACACTATTCCTTGTCTTTGTTATATATTGCTATGGGTATAGTTGAGCTGTCAGTCTGTTTTGCTTGTGTTATTCTCCATGCTTGGTCTGGGATGTTGGAGTCATGAGTGTTTTCACCACGGTGTGATTAGTTTACTATTTAAGTATGCTGGTTCCTCTATCTGGTGTCAATAGTATGCTTGCATTTGCTGTGTAGCTACTGTGGTTCATCCAAGCTCTGTAGCCTGACCTAGTCTGACCATGTTATGTTTGCCTGATTTTCTGACCCCTTGCCTGTGACCTGATTAGGCTTTTTGCTTCTCCCTGAATAATGCTTTGTCTTCCTGATTTACCTGTTGTGGTTACCATAGTAACTTAGCTGTGACCGCAGATGAACTGTCTGATGTCACTGCTCACATCTGGCTGTCAGTGAGAGCGAGTTGCTGCGGTGTGCAGATGCTGTAATGATCTCCGCTCAGTGGCATAACAATCCGGGTCACAGCTGTGATGTGGCCCGGACATACAGGGGCCCGCGCTGCCTGCCGTCACCAGTACCCACCAATTCCAACTCCTGTTTCACATGCTGGCACATGCACCTTTAGGGCCCATGTGTGTAAGGGAGGAGAGGGTAGCCTCCTACGTCCTACTGCTGCTGCTCTGACCCTGCCCCTCGCTTCCTTTTACCAACTGTCTCTCCATGTGTATTCCACTATGGAACGCATATAAGCAGGCTGGTGCAGCCTCCTCCACACTAGGAATAGGCGGCACTTCCTGCTTTATGCATTTCACAGTGGAACACACACCGGAACCGCCGCCTCCTCCTGAGTCTTCAGTATTTGCAAGGAGACCAGAGCTGCAGGGGAACAGGGAGAGGTAAGAACAGATTTATTTATTTTTAATAATTGAGTGCACGGTGGCCAGAGGATTATGGGGGAGGTGGGGTGGTGCATTCTACAGTATGGAGAGCTATGAGGCTGCACTATATGAGGCTGCACTATATGGAGAGCTATGAGGCTGCATATATATGTAGGGACCAGACCGGTGGCTGGGACTTCACGGGGCAGGCAAAGCTTCTTCCTCCTGTCACGGAACCGCGCCTGCCGAAGTGGGGCCCGGTGGTCCAGATTCAAAGGAATATTGGCTGAACAGATTTAGAAGGTTGTTTCAAGTCGTGACGCCACCTGTGAGTGTTCCGGTGATGTCCACTGGCGCTGCTTGGGCCTCCGGGGGATGGGATGCAGCAAGATGGAAGGCTCCCCACAGGATGAGCGGGAGTCCCCGGAGCCAGGAGCTGCACAAGATGTTGTGAGGCAGCTGCAGTTACCTTCTAGTATGCGGAGATGGACAGTTCTGAAAAAGGCACGGACACTGATAGTCTCTGTAACGGGTACTTTACTGTAACCAGCAGGTAATACATGGCATACAGTTAACGGGTAACGGACTGGATGGACTCAGCAATGACCAGTGTTTCTCAGAGCTCCGCAGTGTTCCTCCATTTTAAGCTAGTTTGTGTTGCCGTTGTTGCTTGGGGTGCCAGATCGGGTACAAGGAGGCTGCTTCAATTTCCCTACCGGGGAATTCTGGCCGGATTTGTGGGGAGCCTTGGGTCCTTTTGGTGGGTACTCCGCTGGCAAGACGACTCTGTGTGCGGCGGCGGTGGGGTGCTCCTGGAGAGCGGTCCCTCCACTCCTGGTTTGCATTTCAGTGCTGAACAACTGCTAGCTTTGGAACCAGTAATCCAGTTGTAGATGGGCATGGGGATGTTGTGACCCGTATGCATTCGCCCAGAGTCTGGTTGTTGAGGCACCGGGATGATGGCGCCCAACCGGTGGTGATGGCCAGGGGGCTGCACGGAACTGTGCAGGCCCCCTCTCCTACGTTGCAGACCTTGACCTGCTTCCTCTCTCTCCGTTGTTCTCTTCTACACTACTCACTACACACTACCTCTACACTCCCCCACCAGGACCTTATTGGCCCTCTATGCTGATGTGCATGTAGGGTATGAAGCTCTGAGTTTTAACCATGTCATTGCTTAGTCAGAGAATATTGCTGCTGCTGTCTGGGCTGTAATACACTCCTGTGACGCACTTGTTGCGAGGCGCCACACTCCCCCTTGGTGAATTACACTTGTCCCCAAGTGTCACGCTACCCAACATTACAGAGAGATTTATTTTTTTTATAAACAGGTAATAAAAGAAACACTTTTATTAATAACAGGTATGCATATAAACTGGTATGGAACGGGTTAACCTTCTTGCAGACCCGGCAGGCGATCGACTGTCCTTAACACAAGTCCAGGGCTTCAGCCGCCAAGCCGCGCTATTAGCGGTTAAACAGGGAAGGAAGTCATTGACAAAGTTCAAGCAAGTCTCTTATGAAGGGAACTGTTGCGCACCCGTATGGCGAACCAACCATCGTAACAAGCATGTCGCTCATAAGTGATTGTGTCCCCTCTATACAAGTCGCGATCTGGATGTCCCCTCGGTAAGTGTGACTCTACATTGCATCTCCCCACGAAGATCTCCTCGTACACTCCCTCCTCCCTGGCGAAACCCCACCCGTTAGATAGATTGAATGAGGTCACTCTACCTTCCTTGCGAAGTTCATCAGGTAACGGGGGTTGGCGACGAGCTTCGGCACGAGCTTCCATGTTTGCTCGTTCACGGGCTCACCACTCCACCCTGCGAAGCTGATGTACGTTGTCGTTGGTACGAACTGGGGTGTGGGCGTAGTCCTTACGATGCAGGGTCTGCTGGTAAGCTTGAGCTTGGCGGGAAGTCTGGATGGGCACCCGGGTAAACGGCACCGGAGAAGGCATCACGGCTGCACCCGACCAACATACCCGAGCTGGTTGCTCGGCCGGAAGTTCCTCGATATCTCCCCAGGCAAAACCGGTGCAATAGAGGTCCTCAGCGGTGCTGTGGGTCTCGTTGTCATCATCCTCCTCGCCCTCGACGATCACATCGGGCTGCACTTCGGATGGAGATGTTGGGCTGGATCCCTCTGGGCAGATGAATGCTGGTGCTGCGGAGTCCTTCTCTGCGTCATCCTGCAGGGCTTCCAGGCTGCCTGCTTCTTCGTCTGTGACTTCGGGCAGTGGTGTCTCTATCCCGGTGACCAGGTAGACCTCTGTAGCTTCAGAGGAGGCCTCCGGTTCTGGGGAGAAACAGGTATCAGTCTCTGGGTTAGTGGTGAGACCGATGGTGGGTTCCTCTGTGGGAACCAGGCAGGTGTCGGCTTCAGTAGTGGAGCAATTTTCAAGCTCCAGCTCTGGAACGGGTTCGGCTGCGGTGTCAGACTCTGAAACGGGATAAGTAGCGGTTTCCAGCGGGACAACACAGTCTATGGGCTCTGGTGATGAAGCAGGACAGGTGGTTGGCGCTGGCGAGGTGGCGAAACAGGAGCTGTCGTCCGGCTCTGGAGTGGGAGTACTCGTACGTCCTTGCTGGATAGCTCGGTGAAGTCGGCTGCCCAGACCCGCGCTCCAACTGGGGATTGTCCATTCCACTGTCTCCATAAGCCTCACCCGGGGGTCTTGCAATGCCTCTTGCCAGAAGTCGGGGTTGCCGTCAATGGTGAGGACGGGACCCGGACCCGGATGGCCTATGGCTGCTCTGGCCTCCACCTCGACCTCCTGGTGGAAAAGCTATTGACACTCCCACTTTCTGGGGGTTTTTGTAGTCCATAGGTGGGATAAAGTCTTTGGCCCGCCCCCATGGTTGTTTCCAGCAATTGGAGCGGACAATGATTTTGGCACCTTTGCCATGGCCCTCCCATGGAGAGGGGAGGTGGCTCACCCCTGGGCCTGCACGTGGTGTTTCACATGGCGGGGTCCGCCATCTTGGTCGCCATCTTGGCCCAATGGTGAAAAGGCGGGAAAAGTTCAGTTTAGGATGAACAAAGTCCTTTTTGATGAAATAAAGTCTTTTAAAGCACACTATACCCGTTAAGGAACGGGCCTGCTCGTATCCTGTTCATGACACCATTCTGTCGGGACCAGACTGGTGGCCGGGACTTCATGGGGCAGGCAAAGCTTCTTCCTCCTGTCACGGAACCGCGCCTGCCGAAGTGGGGCCCGGTGGTCCAGATTCAAAGGAATATTGGCTGAACAGATTTAAAAGGTTGTTTCAAGTCGTGATGCCACCTGTGAGTGTTCTGGTGATGTCCACCGGTGCTGCTTGGGCCTCCGGGGGATGGGATGCAGCAAGATGGAACGCTTCCCACAGGATGAGCGGGAGTCTCTGGAGCCAGGAGCTGCACAAGAAGTTGTGAGGCAGCTGCAGTTACCTTCTAGTATGCGGAGATGGACAGTTCTGAAAAAGGCACGGACACTGATAGTCTCTGTAGCAGGTACTTTACTGTAACCAGCAGGTAATACATGGCATACAGTTAACGGGTAACGGACCGGGTGGACTCAGCAATGACCAGTGTTTCTCAGAGCTCCGCAGTGTTCCTCCATTCTAAGCTAGTTTGTGTTGCTGTTGTCGCCTTGGAGTGCCAGATCGGGTACAAGGAGGCTGCTTCAATTTCCCTACCGGGGAATTCTGGCCGGATTTGTGGGGAGCCTTGGGTCCTTTTGGTGGGTACTCCACTGGCAAGACAACTCTGTGTGCGGCGGCGGTGGGGTGTCTCTGGAGAGCGGTCCCTCCACTCCTGGTTTGCATAGCAGTGCTGAACAACTGCTAGCTTCGGAACCAGTAATCCGGTTGTAGATGGGCACGGGGATGTTTTGACCCGTATGCATTCGCTCAGAGTCTGGTTGTTGAGGCACCGGGATGATGTCGCCCAACCGGTGGTGATGGCCAGAGGGCTGCACGGAACTGTGCAGGCCCCCTCTCCTACGTTGCAGACCTTGACCTGCTTCCTCTGTCTCCTTTGTTTTCTTCTACACTACTCACTACACACTACCTCTACACTCCGCCCACCAGGACCTTATTGGCCCTCTATGCTGATGTGCATGTAGGGTATGGAGCTCTGAGTTTTAACCATGTCATTGCTTAGTCAGAGAATATTGCTGCTGCTGTCTGGGCTGCAATACACTCCTGTGACGCACTCGTTGCCGGGCGCCTCATATATGGAGAGCTATGAGGCTGTATTATACTATATTGAGGGATGTGAGGCTGCATTATACTATATGGAGGGATAAGAGGCTGAATTATACTATATTGAGGACTATGAGACTGCATTATTCTATATGGAGGATAATGCGGGTGCATTATAATAATTGGATGACTATAGGGGCTACCTTATGAATGGGGGACTATGGGATGCCTTATAATACATAGAGGACTATGGGGTACATTGTAATATATGGACGAATAATGGAATGCATTATAATAATTGGAGGACTATGGTGGTGGGAGGAAGAAGACCAGATATACCAGGATGGGGGACATATATACCACAATAAGGGCCATATTCCAGGAGGAGGACCATATATAGCAGGATGAGAAACATTAATACAAAATGAAGGGGTAGTGGGGTCAATTTGTGAGTCTTTAAAGGGTTTAGAATGTTAAACTGGGCTCATACCCACAGGGGTTAGCGTTAGGGCTAGGTTTAGGGGTTAGGGCTAGGTGTTGGGGTCAGGGTTAAGGGTTATGGTTACCTGTTGGCATTTTTCTTTGTTGGCATTTTTCAGGGAACCTCCCCAACCCTGTGGGCATTTTCCTTTTGAGCATTTTTCTGGTCACCGTTTGAATCATCTGTGCAGGTGAATAAATTATCAACTGTGCAATGCTATGGAAATCCTGAAAATACACTGTATGCCGCTCTTGAGGACTGGAGTTGCCCAGCCCTGTTCTACAGGAGTGTGTGTAGTGTCTTGAATTTACATACCTGACACCTTCAGGCAAGAGACCTACGGTTTGTTGTCCAGCATCTGTAGGGGACTATAAAAGCACCTCTTACTAGTTTAACTAGTTGTCAGGTTGTCAGGTCCCCTCATATCTTGCCCCTGTGTTCGTGCATTCACCTGTATTTGCTCCTATCTCATCAGTGCCTGCCATTGGTGTCCAGAACCTGCTATTCTCACTGTGCCTACCAAAGCTTGATCCATGGTCTTCAGTGCCTGCCAGTGTTGTCCAGCACCTGCTAAACTCTCTGTGACTACAGAAGCTTGGTCTGTGCCCACCAGTACCTGCCTGGGTCTGCCTGCCTGCCTTCCATTGGGGTCATGCTCCGCACACCTGTGCCTATCTCCATTCGCCATCTCGTGGCACCAGTTGCCGATGTATCAAGATCCCCTGGCACTTCCTTTTGTCAGCTACCTGCCAGCATAGCCTAACTCCACCTCCTGTGACTACAGTGAAGTCTTAGTGGCCATTCAGGCGTGCTCCTCCAGGTCAGAGATTGGTACTTTTGGTCCAGTGGATTCATTATTCCTTGCACTGACCTCAATGAGTGTGACAATAGAGAAGTTTTGACTCTGTGTAAAGACCCTGGCAACGGCAGGGATATGGACCCATTTCAATACAGTGGTGCCACTGACAGGAAAGATAAGCTTCCAAACTGGTGGCATAATAATAACAAGGTTTATTATGAAAAACTCACCGCTGTTTTTTATGGGGAGGAAAAGTAAATTTAATTTCGGAAGTATAAAGTAAATGGACTAAAAAGTAAACTTCACCCCAGCAACTCTTATACAAAAAGAAATCCATCTTTTTCTTTTTCCCTACCAGGAGAACGCTCACATATCCCTAGTACCAGTGAGAGGGTGTCTTCTCTTGTGCCAGCAATGCCTCTCCCTCCCCTAAGTGTGACGAGACATAAACAGGGTTAGTTCCTATGAAGAAGCTGTGATATCTGGCCTTTTTCCTGCTTCACAATCTTAATACTATCCCAATCAATTAACTCTCTGGGATCTCAGTGTAACTAATTAAAAATCAAGTTCAACTAACAACTATAACATGTAAAACGACCGAATTTCATTCCCAATCACAGGAATCTGTCTGTTAGCAATTTTATTTAATCAGCTGTCACTGCAGTAGACTGCAGATGACTGTCTTGAGAGCTTCACCACGGGTTATAGTCTCTTGGAGCTTTGCACCACGTTATCTGCGGTTGTCGATAGTGTAAACACAGTTCTTGTTTTACTGACACAGTCCCGTTAAATATACGTCATTCAGATAATACCAATTACCTGGTTGACCCTAACTAGCTCATTGGACAGGCCAAATAGCATTCAATATAGGTGGATGAATTCCTTATCCTTGGTTGTAATACAGTGTACTTTTCCTTGTACAGGTGTCGCATCAATGCTCATAAGATGGCCGCCTTCTTTCGTTGTTAACCCGCTGATGTACTCCTCATTCTCTCCACCAAACAGGCGGAGGGGTTGACTTCCAGGGTGTCACCGTTAACAGGGGCACAAAATTGCTGCACTCCTCAGGGGATTAGGTTTGCTTGCTTGGGTCCTTTCCCTTTTATTCTTTTGTTGACAGGAACTGAAACAATGCACATCTGGTCCCTGCTCCATCTCTGTGGCGACTAGCAGCTCTCACCACCGAAGTTCATTTCCCACCTCAGCGTAAGTGGCAGAGCGATAATGCACTAAAATTATTTTATTCGTCAAGCAACAAAGCTGCATATTCACTGCACAGTTCTTTTGTTAAATGCATAACATATATAAAATTATTCAAGCTTTGTTTTTCAATACTTAATAAAGTCAGGGCAATGGCTAGTTTTACTGGCATCTAATGGCCAGATGTTATCATTACAGATGTGGCCAGCATCCATAATTACAACTGAAATGTATAGCTCTCTATAAGCTCTTACATCTATAGGGAGTGGAAAGGGGTCACCTGGTCATACATTCGGCCAATAACAAAAGCTTTAGGAAAAACTGATTTTCTGTCCTGTTCCAAAAATTTCTCAATAATTTTGAAAGAAAAAGATAAGTGTGGTTAAGAACATTGTAGTAATGGAATTAGAAGAATTTCGGTTTACTAATTTTAAACAATTTTTCTCTTACCAACCTGCCTTGTACAGAGGCAGAGCTGGAAAATTATTGAGCCTACGCCAGGCGGAGAGGTCTTACCTGGTCATATATGCAGTTGGCAACTGTTCACTATGAAGAAGATTCAGCAATTAGAGAATGCAGATTTGGTAAATTTCTTGTCAAATTTGGAAAAAATATATAATTTTTTAAAAGAAAATTTCTCTTTAATTCATAAAATTTTGGTTTGCTAATGTTCAACAATTTTTCTTACAATCCTAATAAGGGTGAAATTGGAAAAATTTACCCGAGATGCAAATGCATGTAAAGCGCTGTGGAATTAATAGTGCCTTATAAATGACTAAATATTATATTATTATTATTATTATAAAGTCCCAATAAATATAATTTTCATCCAAAGCAAGAAAAATGTTCATAGTTCATGGTATTGAAAAAATCATAAACGTAGCACGATAAATTTTGTGGTTGAAAAACTGTAGCACTTTGTACAATTTCACTGCAATTAAACAACTGAATGCATGATTTTTGAGCAGAAAAACAAGAACTGACAAAGCAATGGAGATGGAGGAGGATGTGTATAGATATCACTAGCTGAGTATGATGATGTGGCTGATGAAAATTATCATCATCATTATAATTATTTATATGGCACCTTTAATTCCATGGTGCTGTACATGGGTTATATACAAAATTATAGATACAGTTTACAATCAACAAATTAACCATGACAGACTGGTACAGAGGGGAGAGGACCCTGCCCTTGTGGGCTTACATTTTACGGGTCAATGTGGGGGAGACAGAAGGTTGGGGTGCAGTAGCTCCGGTGGTGGTTAGTTGGCAGCTCTGGTAATAGTGAGGCAGCAGCTATGGGGCTGGCGAGGCGGCAACATAGTCATTGCAAGCTTTAGGCTTTTCTGAAGAGATGGGTTTTTAGGTTCCGTTTGAAGGATCCCAGTGTGGTGGATAATCGTACTTGTTGGGCGCAGAATTCCAGAGGATGGGAGATATTCAGAAGAAATCTTTGAGGCGGTTGGGTGAGGAATGAAAACACTAAGCGAGATCGCTGGCAAGCTCGCTGCTGAGTCACACGTTTTGTGCGCAACAGTGACCTCAATAGCGATCTCACTTTGTGTGACATGCAGCAGCGATCAGGCCCCCGCTGTGAGATCGCTGATCGTTACAAACCGTTCTGGACCATTTTTTGGTCATCGCGCTCCCGCTGGGCAGCGTACATCGCTGTGTTTGACATGGACAAGGACCAACAATCTCAATACTATGCCCGAGAGTGACATGTTCCCAATGACCGCTGTATTGTTGCTGCGTCACTGGTGAGGTCTGACTGTTTGACATCTCACCAGCGATCACATAGTGACGCACCAACGATCCCTACCAGGTCGAATCGTTGTCGGGATCGCTGGGGTGTCGCCAAGTGTGACGGGCCCTAAGTGTGGAGGAGAGGAGGTTTTGGAAGGATCGAAGATTACGTGAGGAGAGATATTGGGAGATTAGTTCAGAGATATAAGGAGGGGACAGCTTATGGACGGCTTTGTAAGCCAGTGTTAGTAGTTTGAACTGGATTTCATGGTGAAAATGACAAGGCACTTCTTGCACGTACAAACTGGATATCATTAAGAAGGAGAGGAAGGAGGACAGCTCGAGCCTTGCTAATTTTGCTGGTCAGTTTGCTTTCCCCACATGAGCATGTGTTGCCATTTCACATGCTGATGGAATGATGGAATGTGGAAAAGAATTTACGGCAACGCGTAAAAGAATTCCCACACATGAGATGACCAAACGTAGGATTCGCTGCCACCACCACCACATTCAGACACTGTTGAGGAACCTACAACAATAGTTGTGACATCTCCTCTCCTGCAGCAGAGCTGACCACAAAACAAGCAGATTTGACCTCATATATGACTTACAAAATCTAAGATAGAAACAAAATAAGCATATACCCTACTGTAAAAAAGTAAAAAGCAATTGTGCATAAAAGAATATAGGGAATAGGGAATCAAAGACATGAGCCAGATTATTAATAAGTTGGAATACATGCATTGTATAGAGGCTTTTTCCCTGATGAAGACATCGGGTGACTTTGAAGCGTGTTAATAATAAATTGCATTGCTACCAATCCTGTCTCCTTTCATCTTCCTTTGGATCTTCACAAACAGAACAGAATACTCCTTTATTCCTACTTGGCACTTTACCGTTTTATAACCCGTGAGGCTGCAGCAGATGACATTTTCTGGGTTCAGGTGAGCAATACCTTACACAATACTGTGATTGGTCATTGGATAAGACCCTATTGCGCTATTTTATTCCTTAGTTAATTTTTCTTCAGGCTTTAGGGTTGATATTCTCACTTTGCATCCATATTTACACTATGTTTTTATCTGTGCATCTGTCTCCAATAATAGTTACCTTACATTTTGCAATTGCATCATGTACTTTATTTGATTACAATTTTGGGGCTTAAAATTGTTAGTTTATTGCAGTTTGCATTTATATTATGACAAATAGTATGACATTGTATTCATTTATTGCCACTATGTCCCTTGCATTCTTGCATTAATACTACATATGTGATTCAGGGTAGTGTAGGGAAGAATTATAATTGATGTATCATATTGCTTCCATTTTTGTTAGTTATATACCCGTATATACTCGTGTATAAGCCGACCCGTGTATAAGCCAACCCCCCTACTTTTGCCCCCAAAACCTGGGAAAACCTATTGACTCGTGTATAAGCCGAGGGTGGACCCCAGCACAGGTATACAGCCCCCAGCAGTGTGGTATACAGCAGCCTCCCCAGTGGTATATACAGGCCCCAGCAGTGTTACAGCAGCCGCCCCAGTGGTATATACAGCAGCAGCCCCAGTGGTATATACAGCAGCAGCCCCAGTGGTATATGCAGCAGCAGCCCCAGTGGTAGTATTCAGCAGCAGCCCCAGTGGTAGTATACAGCAGCAGCCCCAGTGGTATATACAGCAGCAGCCCCAGTGGTAGTATACAGCAGCAGCCCCAGTAGTAGTATACAGCAGCAGCCCCAGTGGTAGTATACTGCAGCAGCCCCAGTGGTATATACAGGCCCCCCCCATCGGTATACAGGGTCCCCCTCCCCTTGCTGCCGCAAACCTGTAAAGTAATACTTCATTATACTTATCCCTGTCGTCGCCGCCGCCATCGCGCTCCTCCGGCTTCATCCGGCTTCTTCCGGCTTCCTCCTCTGGCACACAGACAATGACGTCATTGCCTGCGCCCACCGGAGGAGGAAGCAGGAAGAAGCCGGATGAAGCCGGAGGAGTACGATGGCGGCGGCAGCGACGACAGGGATAAGTATAAGTGTGGCGCCCCTGTGTCCAGGGTGGCCACAGGTAGGACTGCAGCCAGGTAGGAGGGTAGACAGTTTGTTTAACAAACACCTCACACACATATCCACTGCATGGGGACCTAACCCTGAGTCTGGGACTCTAGGCAGACAAGGGGCAATAGGCTAGATATGAGTGGATGGAGCGTAGTCATGGTAACGGATGGGTATATAAAGGAGTGACAGGAAGCGGTTAGCCAGTAGGCAGGTGCCGAGCAGTCAAGACAAGACCAGTACCATCAGGTCCAGAGAAGTAGTGAAGGCCAGCAACTGACTGATAAGAAAGTTTCCCTGATTATACCAAGAAGTTACACAGGAAGAAAGGACCCGGTAATCTCTTGAGAAATAGGGATACCTGTGGTTTGGCTGAAAGCAGAGTGTCAGCTCTGAAGGGGATTGACGATTTACCCGGTGCCCCAGACAACCTGACGGGGAATACAGATTCCAGATCTATATTCCCACCCTAAGATTGGGGAGCACAGCAGCATAGATAGGACCCGGCTTACCGCCTAAAGAATAAAAGGGGGAAGCTGCCAAAAGGGACCGAGCTGCCGCTCCTCAATCCACTTTGAGGAGAAAACACTGAGAAATAGCCTGAAAGGACACGTAGAAAGACAGAGGAGTCTAGGAAAGATAACCTGGCTGCAGTGGGTTCAGTATACCGGATTCAATATGGCAAAGCTGTAAAGAATTGTATTGTACCGTGCCTGTTTGACTGAAGGACAAGAAGAGTAAACCCGGGTGAACCCTGCTACGTTGTCTGTGTCTGATTTCAGGTATGAGAAGCTGTCAGTTCTCCATCTAGCCCCGTCAGGAGCCATCTCCACATCACCCCTTTCTCCTGCACAGCCTACAATTACCATCACTGACTTTCACTACCACTGCCCCGGGGATACCCAGTTCTGCCCACAAGAACTACACCATCCTAGCTGCTGTCTCATCATCCCCGGAGGTTCTGCAGCAGCAGTGGTCCCCATTATTGACCACACAATGTGGGTGGCGTCACGAGTGACAAATCCCCTGTAAATAACCCCCATTTTATTGTGCGGGCCCGGGACACGGACCGGACCAGGACCGCCGTGACATCCCCCAGCAGTACACCGGTCCGGCACCGAGTACCTCGTCCCAGTGGGCTCCACAACTTGGCGTCACGAACAGGATCTACCGTGCCCGATACCGGGCATTGTGTGCCATGATTAGTGACTGTTTTAAATCTGCCGCCATTGCTGGGCGCGCGCAAGCTGAATTTTAACTGCGCCACAGAGACTGAAAATTTCAAAATCCGCCATTACAGAGCGCGCGACGCGCAGGAAGAAAAACCGCTGACCGCTCTGACGTCACCCGGAAGGGAAGAGAATCCCTGGTGCGCAGTGGAACCTTTGTTAGACATCCGGACGGAAGCGGAAGATGGAGGGCGGACCTTAACTAAGGGGGCCCAAGATGTCGCAGCCCGGTGCACAAGGCGGCGACAGAGAAGCCGGTGGAGCTGCAGCGCCGGACCCAGCGATAGTACCCGGCGGTGCAGTGGCGCAAGGAACAGCATCCATAATGCCATTCCTGATGCCGTATACTCCAGGGGCAATGTGGCTGCCCCAGTACTCCGGTGAGCCTAATACACTAACTGACTTTATGCAAAAGATAAAGGAATACTATGTGATGTACCCCCTCACTGAAGCTCAGCGTGTAGGAATAATAATGGGGCAGTTAACGGGCAATGCGAGGCGTGAGGTTGTGTCCTGGCTGGACACAGATAAGGACACTGTAGAGCATCTAGCAGCTAGACTGAAAGCAACGTTTGAATCTGCTGTTGATACCCGGGCTAAGATGAGGTTCTTTGCATGCCACCAGAAACCTAAACAGAATGCCAGAGACTTTGCCTTGGACCTGCAGGAAGCACTCAGAGCCCTTAAACTGGCAGAACCTGTTTTAGCCCCGGGAGCTGATAAAATGCTATTTCACCAATTCATAGAGGGCCTCCATTCCCCTTCCCATCGAGGACAGTTAAGCATGATACTGCTGCAGAACCTTGACATGACATTTACTGAGCTGAAAGATAGAGCTATCCGTTTGCAGCAGCTGGAAGAGCCACGGGAGCTACCAACTATTCCAGACACTGTAGCAGCACCTCAGCAGCCGGCAGCGCCAATGACATCTGCCATGTCGGCGACTACTGCGGAGCCTGGAGAACTAATTTCTAATGCCGTAATTAATCAAAAGTTAGATGCCCTGACAGACACCGTAATCTTCATGGCCAAGGTCATTAAGGAACTGCGAGAGTCCAAGCCTGCATCACAAGCTCTGCCCTGGAAGAAGCAGGAGTAAGACCCGGATTACTACAATCAGAGACTGTAAGTGTGAATGTGACGTGATCCTTGTTGGCCCCATCCCATTCCTGAGTGAGTGTTAGCCTTTTCCCCTGTTTGTTTTATGTGTTATTTAGACATTGATGCCATGGACGATGATTTGGCATAAACTTTCTTTGTATATAGTTGAGCACTTAGTGTGCTCCCCTTTAGTTTTAAGACCAAAAGATTGCACTTTTAAGACAGTGCATAGAACTTGGACTGAACTGCTGAGTATCTTTGAGAAAGTTTTGCACTCTTGACTTTTTGAAGTTTTGCACTTTTAAAGTACTTGTGCCATGTTTTGCACTTTTCCTTCAAGATTTTTGGCACCTTTTTCAAGACTTTTTAACTTTTTAGAAGAGTAATATATATGTTATTTATTTTAAATGCAACGTTTAAGATCCGTACCTCCGTAATAGGATGACAAATATGCTTGATGTTTAATGTTATGCAAGATAAAAATGTTTTTCAGGGGAATCCATGTCGGACGGCGTGAGGACACGCCGGTTTAACTTCGGGGGAGTGTGGTGCCCCTGTGTCCAGGGTGGCCACAGGTAGGACTGCAGCCAGGTAGGAGGGTAGACAGTTTGTTTAACAAACACCTCACACACATATCCACTGCATGGGGACCTAACCCTGAGTCTGGGACTCTAGGCAGACAAGGTGTAATAGGCTAGATATGAGTGGATGGAGCGTAGTCATGGTAACGGATGGGTATATAAGGGAGTGACAGGAATCGGTTAGCCAGTAGACAGGTGCCGAGCAGTCAAGACAAGACCAGTACCATCAGGTCCAGAGAAGTAGTGAAGGCCAGCAACTGACTGATAAGAAAGTTTCCCTGATTATACCAAGAAGTTACACAGGAAGAAAGGACCCGGTAATCTCTTGAGAAATAGGGATACCTGTGGTTTGGCTGAAAGTAGAGTGTCAGCTCTGAAGGGGACTAATAATTTACCCGGTGCCCCAGACAACCTGACAGGGAATACAGACTCCAGATCTATATTTCCACCCTAAGATTGGGGAGCACAGCAGCATAGATAGGACCCGGCTTACCGCCTAAAGAATAAAAGGGGGAAGCTGCCAAAAGGGACCGAGCTGCCGCTCCTCAATCCACTTTGAGGAGAAAACACTGAGAAATAGCCTGAAAGGACACGTAGAAAGACAGAGGAGTCTAGGAAAGATAACCTGGCTGCAGTGGGTTCAGTATACCGGATTCAATATGGCAAAGCTGTAAAGAATTGTATTGTACCGTGCCTGTTTGACTGAAGGACAAGAACAGTAAACCCGGGTGAACCCTGCTACGTTGTCTGTGTCTGATTTCAGGTATGAGAAGCTGTCAGTTCTCCATCTAGCCCCGTCAGGAGCCATCTCCACATCACCCCTTTCTCCTGCACAGCCTACAATTACCATCACTGACTTTCACTACCACTGCCCCGGGGATACCCAGTTCTGCCCACAAGAACTACACCATCCTAGCTGCTGTCTCATCATCCCCGGAGGTTCTGCAGCAGCGGTGGTCCCCATTATTGACCACACAATGTGGGTGGCATCATGAGTGACAAATCCCCTGTAAATAACCCCCATTTTATTGTGCGGGCCCGGGACACGGACCGGACCAGGACCGCCGTGACATCCCCCAGCAGTACACCGATCCGGCACCGAGTACCCCGTCCCAGTGGGCTCCACATAATGATGTATTACTTTACAGGTTTGCGGCAGCAAGGGGGGGCCCTGTATACCGATGGGGGGCCTGTATACCGATGGGGGGGGGGGCGCAATATATATGACTCGCGTATAAGCCGAGGGGGGGACTTTTCAGCCCAATTTTTGGGCTGAAAAATTCGGCTTATACGCGAGTATATACGGTATATCACATCCAGAGCCATTTTTATTAACTATTTATTGGAAGTAGTATATGCATAAACCTTTGATATTGGCATGCTTATACCTATGACCAACCCACCTGATAACATCTCATACACTTTGGATAAAAATGACTACTTTTTCTCAAGTTTTTATATTTATTGTTACCTATTATGTTATTAAATAATTATTTATGGATGACAGTCTCAATTTGTCATCATTATGATAGGTTTTCTTATTAGTAGTCACAGACAGTCCATATCCCTATCATTTTCAATCTGATACCTCAGCACTGAAGTAGTACACCTAAATTGTTTCAGGCCTTTTTCAATCCCATACCTGTGTGCCTTGAACTCTTATCCCTATACAGTAAAGTTATAAAATAGTGTTTCTTTGCTTGCCCCTATTATTTTTACTGGCTGTGATAGGTCCCCTGATTATCTGGGCTAGACCATGTGATCTGATTGCTGTAGGAGATTATTGGGAAGCCCAGGAGGCCACCCCAGTTACCATTAGCATGCTCACTGGGTCTTCAGCAGTGTGTGAAATGGCGCAGGATATATATATCTACTATATAATTGCCTAAGACGTTTTCGTGTCGGACCCCGACAACGTGCCGTGGATATGTCACACTCTGTGACGTCATCACGGCGAAGCATTGGCCGCGTAGCGGCCATTGCGAGCCGCTGACGTCACCACGCACGAGCAATGGCCGCGAAGCGGCCATTGCGAGTCGGTGGCCGAAAATAGAACCAGAGGCTCGGCCACAAATTTAGCCATGTACCGCTGAGGTAGCGCGAGCAATGGCCGCGAGGCCATTGCGAGTCGCTACCTCAGCCGCCCTGTGCCCCTGTGCCCCTGTGCCTCAGTGCCTCAGTGTGCCCCTCTGCCTCCCGCTCCGAACCTGTGCCCCTGTGCCCCAATGCCCCTGTGCCCAAGTGCCCCTGTGCCCCTGTCACCCCCGCCATCCCCTGTGCCTCAGTGCCCCTGTGCCTCCCGCTCCGAAGCAGCTGCTGTCAGCACATGCTGATACAGTGCTCCGGAGCCTGTGCCCCTGTGCCCCAATGCCCCTGTGCCCAAGTGCCCCTGTGCCCCTGTCACCCCCGCCATCCCCTGTGCCCCTGTGCCTGTGCCCCAGTGCCCCTGTGCCCCTGTGCCTCTGTGCCCCTGTGCCTCTGTGCCCCTGTGCCCCTGTGCCCCTGTGCCCCTGTGCCTCTGTGCCCCTGTGCCCCAGTGCCCCTGTGCCCCTGTGCCCCTGTGCCTCTGTGCCCCTGTGCCCCTGTGCCCCTGTGCCCCAGTGCCCCTGTGCCCCTGTGCCTCTGTGCCCCTGTGCCTCTGTGCCCCTGTGCCCCTGTGCCCCTGTGCCCCAGTGCCCCTGTGCCCCTGTGCCTCTGTGCCCCTGTGCCCCTGTGCCCCTGTGCCCCAGTGCCCCTGTGCCCCTGTGCCTCTGTGCCCCTGTGCCCCATTGCCCTGTGGATTACCGCAACCGCGCCGCATATTAACTCGCTGGCTCAGTGCGAGCACTTGCGGCGCGGTTGCGGTAAAACCCATAAGGATTACCGCAACCGCGCCGCATTGCGAGTCGCTGGCTGAGTGCGAGCACTTGCGGCGCGGTTGCGGTCAAACCCATAAGGATTACCGCAATTGCGCCGCAAGTGCCAGTTGCGGCGCGGTTGCGGTAATCCCCATAGAAAGTATAGGGGGACTTGCGGCAGGTGCGGCAAGTGCGGTTTTGCCGCACCTGCCGCAAGTCCCCCTATACTTTCTATGGGGATAACCGCACCGCAGATGCGGTTTTTTAATAAAATAACATAATTTTAATACAAAAAAAGTCACTTAAAATACAAAATAATAAATAAATTTAATAATAATAATCGTAAAAAAAATAATAAAAATAAATAATAAAATAAAAAATAATAATAAAAAAAAAAAAAAATTACATTAAGATATTAATTACATTAATTTATTAAAATATAAGTATTGGACCCCCCCAAAAGTATTGGACCCCCCCAAAAAAATTATGTGACCCCCCCAAAAATCCCCATAGAAAGTATAGGGGGACTTGCGGCAGGTGCGGCAAGTGCGGTTTTGCCGCACCTGCCGCAAGTCCCCCTATACTTTGTATGGGGATTACCGCAACCGCACCGCAGATGCGGTTTTTTAATAAAATAACAATTTGAATACAAAAAAAGTCACTTAAAATACAAAATAATAAATAAATTTAATAATAATAATCGTAAAAAAAATAATAAAAATAAATAATAAAATAAAAAATAATAATAAAAAAAAAAAAAAAAAAAAAAAAAATTACATTAAGATATTAATTACATTAATTTATTAAAATATAAGTATTGGACCCCCCCAAAAGTATTGGACCCCCCCAAAAAAATTATGTAACCCCCCCAAAAATCCCCATAGAAAGTATAGGGGGACTTGCGGCAGGTGCGGCAAGTGCGGTTTTGCCGCACCTGCCGCAAGTCCCCCTATACTTTGTATGGGGATTACCGCAAACGCACCGCAGATGCGGTTTTTTAATAAAATAACATAATTTTAATACAAAAAAAATCACTTAAAATACAAAATAATAAATAAATTTAATAATAATAATCGTAAAAAAAATTATAAAAATAAATAATAAAATAAAAAATAAAAAATAAAAAAAAAAAAAAAAAAAAAATTACATTAAGATATTAATTACATTAATTTATTAAAATATAAGTATTGGACCCCCCCAAAAGTATTGGACCCCCCCAAAAAAAGTATGTGACCCCCCAAAAAAAGTATCTGACACCCCCAAAAAAGTATGTGACCCCCCCCAAAAAAATATGTCACCCCCCAAAAAAATGATGTGACCCCCCAAAAAAAGTATGTCACCCCCCAAAAAAAGTATTGGACCCCCCCAAAAAAGTATGTCACCCCCCCAAAAAAGTATGTGACCCACCCAAAAAAGTATGTGACCCCCCAAAAACTATTCACACCCCCCCGAAAAGTCCTCACACCAGCTATAACTACTATAATCAAATTAATGCACATTCTAGACACCCGATGCATTTGCATCGGGCTCACAGCTAGTATATACAATATATATATATATATATATAGAAAAAGACTAAGAGCAGCACTTTATCCCTTATAAGGGTGGTGCAAATCAGTCCAGGGCTATGTTCCTTCACCCCCCTATACAGACCAGTAAACGACTGCAGCACTCCAATAAAGATGTAATATGCCTTTAATGGCCTTCAGGCATCCTGTGGTGGACGTTTCGGTCCTCAAACCTTCTTCCAGCTGGAAGAAGGTCTGAGGACCGAAAGGTCCACCACAGGATTCCTGAAGGCCATTAAAGGCATATTACATCTTTATTGGAGTGCTGCAGTCGTTTACTGGTCTATATATATAATATATATATATATATATATATAATATGAAAAAGATCATTGCAGCACACAGCTACTACCAATGATGTACATAAGCTACTAGCTATATATATTTGAGGAAAAAGTTTAAAAACTTACGTTTTTTTCAAAAAACTCAAAAATCTCCAATTTTTTTATTTAATTCTGAAGTTCTTGGTACATACATTGGCCAATGTCTGTTTGCTCATCAACTGCGACAAAGTGACTTCAGGGTCTGATGAGTCCTACGCTGATATTCCTATCCTCCTTGTCCGCTTCCCCACTACTAAGTGGGCAGACACCATCTAGACCCTCCATCACCTGTAGGTAATGAGGGTGCACATTGCAGCATGGATCCTGCAACTCCATATGATAAATAACAAGAAAAAAACTGCACAGCACTCAAAGACAAATGTGAACTGGTGCTAGCAAAGCTGCAGGGTTATATAATATGAAAAAGATCCTTGCAGCACACAGCTACTACCAATGATGTACATAAGCTACTAGCTATATATATTTGAGGAAAAAGTTTAAAAACTTACGTTTTTTTCAAAAAACTCAAAAATCTCCAATTTTTTTATTTAATTCTGAAGTTCTTGGTACATACATTGGCCAATGTCTGTTTGCTCATCAACTGCGACAAAGTGACTTCAGGTCCGATGAGTCCTACGCTCATATCCCTATCCTCCTTGTCCGCTTCCCCACTACTAAGTGGGCAGACACCATCTAGACCCTCCATCACCTGTAGGTAATGAGGGTGCACATTGCAGCATGGATCCTGCAACTCCATATGATAAATAACAAGAAAAGAAACTGCACAGCACTCAAAGACAAATGTGAACTGGTGCTAGCAAAGCTGCAGGGTTATATAATACGAAAAAGATCATTGCAGCACACAGCTACTACCAATGATGTACATAAGCTACTAGCTATGTATATTTGAGGAAAAAGTTTAAAAACTTACGTTTTTTTCAAAAAACTCAAAAATCTCCAATTTTTTTATTTAATTCTGAAGTTCTTGGTACATACATTGGCCAATGTCTGTTTGCTCATCAACTGCGACAAAGTGACTTCAGGGTCTGATGAGTCCTACGCTGATATCCCTATCCTCCTTGTCCGCTTCCCCACTACTAAGTGGGCAGACACCATCTAGACCCTCCATCACCTGTAGGTAATGAGGGTGCACATTGCAGCATGGATCCTGCAACTCCATATGATAAATAACAAGAAAAGAAACTGCACAGCACTCAAAGACAAATGTGAACTGGTGCATGGAGTTGCAGGATCCATGCTGCAATGTGCACCCTCATTACCTACAGGTGATGGAGGGTCTAGATGGTGTCTGCCCACTTAGTAGTGGGGAAGCGGACAAGGAGGATAGGGATATCAGCGTAGGACTCATCAGACCCTGAAGTCACTTTGTCGCAGTTGATGAGCAAACAGACATTGGCCAATGTATGTACCAAGAACTTCAGAATTAAATAAAAAAATTGGAGATTTTTGAGTTTTTTGAAAAAAACGTAAGTTTTTAAACTTTTTCCTCAAATATATATAGCTAGTAGCTTATGTACATCATTGGTAGTAGCTGTGTGCTGCAATGATCTTTTTCATATTATATAACCCTGCAGCTTTGCTAGCACCAGTTCACATTTGTCTTTGAGTGCTGTGCAGTTTCTTTTCTTGTTATTTATCATATGGAGTTGCAGGATCCATGCTGCAATGTGCACCCTCATTACCTACAGGTGATGGAGGGTCTAGATGGTGTCTGCCCACTTAGTAGTGGGGAAGCGGACAAGGAGGATAGGGATATCAGCGTAGGACTCATCAGACCCTGAAGTCACTTTGTCGCAGTTGATGAGCAAACAGACATTGGCCAATGTATGTACCAAGAACTTCAGAATTAAATAAAAAAATTGGAGATTTTTGAGTTTTTTGAAAAAAACGTAAGTTTTTAAACTTTTTCCTCAAATATATATAGCTAGTAGCTTATGTACATCATTGGTAGTAGCTGTGTGCTGCAATGATCTTTTTCATATTATATAACCCTGCAGCTTTGCTAGCACTAGTTCACATTTGTCTTTGAGTGCTGTGCAGTTTCTTTTCTTGTTATTTATCATATGGAGTTGCAGGATCCATGCTACAATGTGCACCCTCATTACCTACAGGTGATGGAGGGTCTAGATGGTGTCTGCCCACTTAGTAGTGGGGAAGCGGACAAGGAGGATAGGGATATCAGCGTAGGACTCATCAGACCCTGAAGTCACTTTGTCGCAGTTGATGAGCAAACAGACATTGGCCAATGTATGTACCAAGAACTTCAGAATTAAATAAAAAAATTGGAGATTTTTGAGTTTTTTGAAAAAAACGTAAGTTTTTAAACTTTTTCCTCAAATATATATAGCTAGTAGCTTATGTACATCATTGGTAGTAGCTGTGTGCTGCAAGGATCTTTTTCATATTATATAACCCTGCAGCTTTGCTAGCACCAGTTAACATTTGTCTTTGAGTGCTGTGCAGTTTCTTTTCTTGTTATATATATATATATATATATATATATATATATGTGTATATATATATATATATATATATATATATATATATATATATATGTATATATATATATATAATTTTATTGAACTTCGCAAATCAAAATGCTAAATGTTTGAATTCACTTGTAAAGGGAACCTGTCAGCCCGTTTTTACCCCCTACCCTATCACTACCAGTCCCTGCACCTTGCTAGCTCATCCCTAACCATCCCTCTCTGAGCTAAAACTTCAATATAAAGCTTTAGAAAATCGATTTAATAACTTACATATTCCTATGAAAATGAGGGCTCCAGTCTACATCCGTAGACTGAGATGGGCGGCCTCCAGGTCTCCATTCTCCCCTCCTCGCAGGCTCTTAGCACGTCCTGCTGGGTATCATCATTCCTTCTCTTCTCGCCCCCCCTTCAATATGTGCACTGCGCATGCGCCGGAGCAAAACAGCCCATACACCCGCTCACTGCTCAAGACCGGAACTGACGTCCAGCTCTGCATCATACTATAGGAGGAGGCGTGAATTTTAAAACAGGGAGCGAGAAGAGAAGGAATGATGACGCCAAGCAGGGCGTGCTAAGAGCCTGCAAGGGGGGGAGAATAGAGACCTGGAAACTGCCCATCTCAGTCTACACCTTAGCCTGGAGCCCTCATTATCATAGGAATATGTAAGTTATTAAATCAGCATGATTACTCACTGGGTCATCGCACTTGTACTTCCCGGGCCGCTCATTAACTTCCTAATTAATTACTACACGATAGATGCTAGAATATATGGTCTGTTTCCATTTTACTGCACTGGCTCCAACGGGCAATCACAAACACTCACTCTCTATGACAGTGTCTGTGGATGGCTGTTGCACCCCTCACCCATTGTATTATTGTAGCCCGCCTAGCCACCATTTCATAACTTTAAAGTCCAGGTTCTGGGTTTGGACTCAAGTTTGGGTCAAGTATGGTCCAGAACCCGGACTTTAAAAAAAGTCTGGCCGTATCCGCCGAACCCGAACATTGGCAGGTTCAACCATCACTAATAGTAGCACTTAAATATCCACACTGCATATTTAACCTCTGCAGCGAGCAATTGTTTAAATAGTATAATATAGTATTAAATAGTATGGTATTGTTTGGTCACAGTGTGAAACTTGTTTTAAAGTACATTAATCAAAGTAAATCATCAAGTATACATACAGTATGTTTTTTCATCTTGTGTCATGTTTGCTGATTTGCAAATTTGTACATTAAATTCTATTTTATAAAAAAATTATTAACATATTGCAGAGATATGACGAGTGCCAGAGTCCTTTTGTCTTCCTGATGGAAAATTCACTGCATTTTATAGTAGCATTATGCACACTGTACAATCCACACAATTTGGTTCTTATTTTTTGCTGCAGAAAATCCTCAACAGATAACTCTCATGGGAAGATACCTTTAAAAAATAATTTTTAGAGTGATAACAAAGTAAAAGTACCCAAATAATCGATCATTATATATAAAAAAAATTAGGCAATATGCTTAAAGGGAAACTGTCACCTGTTTAGGGGGTTCTAAACCCTGCCCACCACTTTAAACATGATGAAATTGGGGTTCCTGAAATCCCGTTATATCACCAGACGTGCCCCTACATACCTCAGAAAATGGCTTTTAATTTGTCTCGTGCAATATGAAAATTACTCTGTACCTCCTTCTATGATTGAGGGTGCAGTAGTGTCAGAAACACGTCAGTTGTGAATGACGTTGCTGTGATTCACTTATGTACACAAGAGGGGCAGGGTTTTTTATGCAGCGAGATGGTTTTGGCCTGGACCGGGGAGGGTTTTCCTTGTAACAGGGCAGGTCTAACCGTAGTGTGCCACACCCCATATGACCCCTAAATAGTAATTTAGATGCAGTGCGGGACAGATTAAATGTCGTTTTATGTGGTATGCAGGGGGACATCTGGGGATATAAGGGGTTACAGGAACCCCAATTTCATCATGTTTAAGGTTGTGGTCACAGTTTATAATGCCCAATACAGGTGACAGGTGCATTTTAAGGAAAAGTGTTGCACACATGCTAAATTTGGGCATATTCAGATTTGATGTCAAAGGCCTTAAAAGCCGTAAATACAGCAAGTTCCAGTAAGTACAGATCATTATTAACACACCTGGTGGTTTTCATGCATATGTATTCTGCTACCAATATTTGCTTTTATGAAACATTTGAACATTAGTAGTATCATACTGGATTTGACCTTAGTTCAGTCATAGTTTGAATGGCAGGTTGTTAAAGCTACCTTAAGTATGCACATATAAAGAGAAAATTCTTTAACATTTTGGTCATAGTTTTGCCATAATATGGTCCTCCGTACGTGATATTTATACAAAAAATAATAATTTTAATCTATTGAAAGATTACCTGTGAAAAACTATACCCAGTTATTATAGCAGGATTATGCCGTTCATAAACTGGATATTAAAAGCAAAATCATTTCAAATTAAAAGAAAAATAAAAAAAATATTTTTATTAAAGGAGAGAAAATCTCCAAAGCTTACTGTCAATACAGCAAAGTAAATCATTTGAGTAAAAATGTGTGATTACAAGCAGAAAACATGATCAAAGAAATTCATTTGGGTTTGTGATGATAGACTTCAATGACATCTTAATCAGACCCCATAATAATCAAACTGCTGGCGGTCTGACAAACAGATTCCCTAACAATCTAAAGTAAAGGTGCTTCCAGCTCACAGCGGCCAATCAGCGATGACAGGTCCTAGAAGGACAGTACCTGTGTACCTCTCTCGGCTCACGGTAATGGAACACCCGGCAGAGAGGTAAGTATTCAACCATTATTATTTTTAACAGATTTGCCTTAGTTTAATTTGGGTTTTGCAGTGTATATTAATACACTGCGAAACCCAAATGGGCTGTGACAGATGTCACACAGGGGAGGAGGAACAGGATTGTTCCTCCCCTGTGTGAGAGCAGCGCCAGCGTATTCCCGCTGGAATTGTGCATCGTCTGAACGGCGATGCATAATTCCAGCGGGAATAATGGGCTTCTATGGGAGAAAGCACAGGCGCTGCTGCATAAAGAATTGACATGTCAATTCTTTTTACGATTGCCCTTTCTCCCATAAAAGAGCTGCGTATAATTATGCAGTGTCTCTACGGCAAAGTGAACTTCACATTCACTTTGCCGACAGACGCAGAGGCACATTGCGCATTTTTGAAAAGTGCGCGCAAAAAAGCGCTCAAAAATGCACAATGTGTGAACGTAGCCTTAAACTACAGCTCTGACGGAGCAGCGCTGAGGGAAGCATCTAGACCCGGCAAAGGTAAAAGACTGTGCTTGATATGGACATTAATGTTATTATCTTGCTAAGGGATGTATCTGAAGGCAAGCGAGCATAGCTGCCATTGAACGGTTCTAGACTATTACGTGTGTAACATTCCTGCCGAGGCACTGAGATGGACTACGTTATAAGCAGTTTATGATGTGTAATAAACTGCTGGACTTTAGTTTACTGGAAAACATTGCATGTGTGCTTTCATTGACCTGGTAAAGTGAGTGCCCCTCAACACGCTCAGTAAGCGCTACCTCATACTGGTGATTTGTGAACTGCCGGAAGCATCAGTGCTTCATGGAGCGTGCTGGAGGTCACATCTCAATGCAACTTTATGACAGCCTCATTCTGGCTCTCATAGACTTGCACTGATCACTTGTGACCTAACGTCTGACTTCCGGGCTTTGGGCACAAGATTGCGCCGCAAAACCATTACAGCGCCAAAAAAGGATGAAAATGCCAGACGGTTAGTATAAGACTGGAGGTAGGGGACATAGATTTGAAGTACGACTCCAGCGCTGAAAAATAATGACTCTGAAATGGTTCTTCAATTGAGGTGGATGGAGTTGCATAAACCTTCCAGAGACACAAAGATGCTTCCAAACTACTACTTATACTTATCTCACAAGAGAATGACATGCAGCTGAAATAGTATCGGTTAAGCTAGAGAGTGTTGCCTCAGCAAGCAATTTTGTGCATTTTTAACTTCATCTATAAGACAAGAGGTAGGAACTTAGATTTTTAAATACCACTCCAGCACTGAAAAATGGATGGAGTTACATAAACATTCCAGAGACACAAAAAGTTTCCAAACTCCTACTTATACTTATTTCACACAAGAGAGTGACCTCCAGCAGAATTGGTATTGGTTACGCTAAAGAGAGGTGTCTCAGCAAGCTGTTTTGTGCATTTTTAACTCCACCTATAAGATGTTGGCTTTATACAATCAGTCTGTAACATCAAGAGTAAAGGCTGGTTACACGTAGCAATGTTCCAGCGACCCAACCAACGATCAGGATCGCTGGAACATTGCTATGTGATCGCTGGTGAGATGTCAGACAGGCAGATCTCACCAGCGATCACCAACCTGTGTAACGACCTCGACATCATGGAAAAGAATATAAAATATTCTGTTCCATGATGTTGAGGTCCCGCTACTGAAAAGTTGCCGCGTGTAAAGGTACCTTAAAGAAACTGAGAATAAGTGAGCTGAACCAAACATGTATCCAGACATAAACTCTATTTAGCATCTGTGGGACACCCTCAAACAGAAGGTGGAGTTCAAAGTCTCTAAAATCCACCATGGATCAGTAGAAGAGGTTTCCAGTGGCTCCTGTGAAGCACTAGTGCACTGTATGCCCAAACGAGTTAAGGCTGTGCTTGAAAATATTGGTGGCCACAGTACTATTGACATTTTGGGCACTTTGCCAATTTCACTTGTGTACTCGCTTTTGTTGCGAGTGGTTTAGACAGTAATGATTGTTTGTTGCTTTATTTAGAGGTCACAACAAATTTACACTGTTATACAAGATGGACACTGACTACTTTATATCTTATTAAAGTGTCATATCTTCCATGTTGTCCTATTACAAAATATAATAAAATATTTCGAAATATGTGAGGAGTGTACTCAGGTTTGTGATATACTATATCACATAAAATCCCAATACCACATACATTTAAGTTTGTGGGTATAGTGTGAAAAAATGTGGAAAAATTCAAGGGTATGAATACTTATCCATCGCACTGTATATTAGGAGATTAGTAACAGAATTGATTAAAAACAAAATCACAGGGCTGCCACTTTAAAGTAAACATCATCTGCCCTATGCACTATCATTATACCAGTACCTGTTTTGCGTTCTTGTCGTTACAAATTTAGTAGAAAACATCTACTTGCCGTATTTGGTAGAAAGCAAATTCAAGGTTTTTAATACAGAGCAAGAAAATTGACCACAGAAGAGCTGTAAGGCTGTACACTTTCACTGTGAACCATTAATTTTACCTCCTATCAATTTAACATAAATATGTCATAGCTATGGCACAACTACTACTGGTAAGTGTTGTATATGAGGTGCCAGAAATACCAAATTCTGAAATGTATATCAATCTAATTATATTGTTTTTCAATATTTCTGACTAACATTAGCACATAACAATAATATATTCTTATAAGTGAGTGAGCAGATGTCTAACTCAGTGGGAAATGTATTAGGGGATTTAAGGGTGAGTGCAAAAGTAAATAAAGTCCAACCTGTTGCTGGTGGGAACCATTCCACTTGGGCTTTACACACAGATGGTGTGGTCACAGACATTGCAAACCAGTTGAACAGACAACAAACTTGGTGTTCAATGGAAAATGCCATGATGCATAAAGTATAATGTTTCATTTAGTCATCCCAGATGCTGCCAATAACCTCATCTTGTCTACCCTATTTTACAACATTGATCCCATAAGAGATGGTTCTAAAATCAAGATTTTTAATTTGCAAGGCATAGTTCATCATGACATGTTCATTCCACACTGTATACAATCTTCTTTTTATCAACCAGTTTGTGACATCTGCTGTATATCAGCCCACTCCATACTGCACTATATAGTACATATGTGTAACAGCAGCGATAAGAGCTAGCTCTGACGGCAGCATTTAAGTGGCTTACCACTGCACACCACCTGGCTGCATTTAGCAGTGCTTGGCTTTTGTGAATTATTCAGAATTTTCCATATTTTTGCATCAACTAGATCTATAACTACATCAGATTTTCACACAAGTTCTAAAATTAGATAAAGAGACCAACGGATCGACGCTGGAAAAAGATGAAGATGCCAGAAGGTAAGTATATTACAGAGTGCAGGGGACTTACATTTAAAGGAAATCTGTCAGCTGATTTATGCCCCTCCAGCTATCACTGTCTGTATCTACAGCTTCATAATACTTTCCTAATCATCCCTGTCTGAGCTAATATTGTAATGTTAAAGGTGAAGTAAAGCATTTATACACTTACATTTTCTTATGTAAATGAGGCAGTGTGTAGTCACCTTGGAGGAGGTAGTCACTCTGGTAGGTTAATAGTTAACATTTCTGCCAAATGTCAGAAGATGCTGCAGGACCTGCGTGATGTCATGATCATGTGATTATAATAGGCAAAGCTAAGTGTCCATTTTACATGCTTAGCTCCGCCCACTATAATCACATGATCAGGACATCACACAGGTCCTTTATACAGAGACGTTTTCAGTGAGTTAACTATTAATCTGCCAGAGTGACAACGTCTACACACTGCCCCAATTACATAAGAAAATGTAAGTGTATAAATGCTTTTTTTTCACCTTTCACATTACACTATGAGCTCAGACAGGGATGATTAGAATAGTACTATGAAGGGTTGTCCTTGAGGAAGGAGCTGGGTTTAGCTCCGAAACGCGTCGGATTGAAGGAATAAAGCTACATTTCCAGATACTCCAGTGTTCTGGTGTTCCTTTGGCAGCAGCGCGGATCGTGCAACACATCGTCCTACAGAACATTTCTTGCACCGCGGTGACATGTGGATGTGTGGATCCTGCAGCAGCTGACCCCTTGCGCTCATACTTGGTTGTGGGTATACACAACCGGACTAGGTGAGTAGATTCTGATGTATCATCAACACTATCCTTTTCATATAAAGATAAGACCTTATTGCGCATTATCTCACATTTCTAGATGACTATGACTTGGCCATTCTAAAACATTAACATTATTCTTCTTTAAACATTATTAAACATTCTTTTATTGAACAAACTGTGTGCATTAGATTGCTGTCTTGCTGCATGACCACCTTTCTCTCATAGATTCCTCATTTATTCATTTAGCATTTTATGTCTTAATTAAAAAATCATTGTTTTAGCAATGATGACAAGGTATCCTGGCCCAAATGCAGCAAAAGAGTTCCAAACCAGAATACTACCACCATCATGTTTCACATGATATGAGTTTTTTTATACTGTAATTCAGTACTTATGTTTCTTGAACAAACAGCTTCTTATTGAAACTGAAAAGCTCAGTTTTGGTTGCATACATCCACAAAACATTGTTTCAGTTGCCTTCTAGCTTGACCATGAGATCTTTGGTAAACTGCAGGTGGGCAGTAGGGTTCTATTTGGAGAGAAATGTCTTTCTCCTTGCAATCCTGTCATGCATACCATTGTTATTCAGTGCCTTCCTGTTGATGAACATACATTATCTAATGAGAAATGGCCCTTTAGTTACTTAGAGGGTAACTTGGGTTCCTTTGTAACTGCGTGGACTGTTACACACTTTGCTTTTGGAATGATCTTTGTCAGTCCATTACTTCCGAGGAAGGTAATAATGGTCTTAAATTTCCTCTTTTTGTACATAATCTGACTGTGGATTTGGTGGAGTCCAAACTAGTGATGGTTTTGTAACCGTTCCAGTCTGATGATCTTAAACATCTGTTCTGAGGTCCTCACAAATCTTTGTTGTTTGTGCCATGAAGCAGCAAATCTGTGTTATATGATTTGTTTCTTTCTCCTTTGAGCCACTGTGGGCTTGCTTTCATTCTGGGTACTTATTATCTTTTGTCCTTGTTTCATTCCTCTATGGATGACAGGTGTTTTTAATTGTTAATTTAGACTGTTCTTTCACTTTTTTGGTGTGGCTATTTAAACTTTCCTGTGGATGATCTTTCCTGCTAGTCATATTCTTTGTGAATACTACTTGGAGTTACAGTCATACTGCCTTTGAATTTCTGCCATTCAGATAGAGATCAGTTAGGTAATTTGATCTCTACATCAGGGTTTCGGACGGATCGTGTTAAGATTCGAGCTGTCCCTGAATGGGTCCAACTGAGACTTTAGCTACGTGGTTCATCTCGCACATTGTTAAACTAAGTGGTGTTCCAAAGAACATTATTTCCGATAGAGGGGTTCAGTTTTTAGCTAGCTATTGGCATAATTTTTGCTCAAGATTTGGTACTAAACTTTCATTCTCTTCAGATGATCATCCTGAGATGGATAGAAAGAGAGAATGATTGATTGATTCGGACCAGGTGGGCTTTGTCAGAGGCCGGGAGGCTAGGGATAACACTATTAGGATCCTTCTCCTTATAGCCAAGGCCAAACGCTCTTCAGCTTCACTTCGTCTGATTTCTGTGGATGCTGAAAAGGCCTTCGACAGAGTCCACTGGGGTTTATGAAGGAGGCGCTGATTCAACTTGGCCTGGGACCTCGATTTTTGCATGGAATCATGGCCCTATACTCCTCCCCGTCTGCTAAGGTGAGGATAGGGGGGATCCTGTCTTCCTCGTTTAGTATCTCAAACGGGACCAGGCAGGGATGTCCATTATCACCCCTACTATACATTATTGTTATGGAAAGAGAGAATGATTAAAGAGGTAGAACAGTATTTAAGATGTTTTGTTTCATTTAATCAGTAGGACTGGGTGGAATTTCTGCGTCTTGCTGAGTTTGCTCTCAATAACTGTACCTTTACGGCTACGTGACCTTCCCTTTTCGTTTTTGCCATAGGTGCTTTTTATCTATTTTTTGATTAAGGTCTGGACGAAGGTTAAAAACAGTCTTTTGGTAACTTGTAACCAGGGCAAGAGGACTACAAACCACATAAGTGGAAGAGTCCTGCCTTTGTTGTAGGAGAATTTGTGTGGTTATGCTCAAAAAATGTGCCAGTGCCATCTAAGAAATATACTAGTGAATCTCAATGAATTAGAATATTATCAAAAATTAATATTATATTGCCATGTTTCAGAGCGTTTCTTGGAGCTCTGTAACACGTTGACTAATAAATCAATAATATATTCACCCTTTGATGTCTCATGGAATACGGCAGCACAGTTTGTAACCCTGTATCCTTCCTACTTTAATTTTCTGAGATAATGACCTTTGGGTTTTCATTTGCTGTAAGCCATAATCATCAATATTAACAGAAATAAACACTTAAAACAGATCACTCTGTTTGTAATGACACTATATAATATATGCTATTCTAATTCATTGAGATGCACTACTACTCCCAAATTTGTTATTCCAAGGTAATTAAATTCCTTAATCCCGTAATGGTCAAACTCCAACTCCTGGTGGCATGGAGGATCAATAAACTTATCTCCTTTTTCAGTGTGTGTTTTAAAGTCAAAGGTTTACACAATAATGAATGTATCTTATAGCAATCACTATGCAGTTAATGCAGTTACAGTGCCTACAAGTAGTATTCAACCCCCTGCAGATTTAGCTGGTTGACACATGCGGAATTAACTTGGCGTTGTAACATTTGGACTGTAGATCAGCCTGGAAGTGGGAAATGCACTGCAGCCAAGAAGATTTTTTTTTTTTTTTTTTTTTTTTTAAAGCGTTAAAAGTTAATTCAGAGGGTCATTTATTATTCAACCCCTCAAACCACCAGCATTCTGTTTGGTCCCCCTAAAGTATTAAGAAGTAGTTCAGGCACAAAGAACAATGTGCTTCATATGTGTGGATTAATTATCTCTTTTGCCAGCCTTTTCTGACTATTTAAGACCTTCCCCAAACTTGTGAACAGCACTCATACATGGTCAACATGGGAAAGACAAAGGCGCATTCCAAGGCCATCAGAGACAAGATCGTATAGGGTCACAAGGTTGGCAAGGGGTACAAAACCCTTTCCAAGGAGTTGGGCCTACCTGTCTCTACTGTTGGGAGCATCATCCGGAAGTGGAAGGCTTATGGAACTACTGTTAGCGTTCCACGGCCTGGACAGCCTTTGAAAGTTTCCTCCCGTGCCGAGGCCAGGCTTGTCCGAAGAGTCAAGGCTAACCCAAGAACAACAAGGAAGGAGCTCCGGGAAGATCTCATGGCAGTGGGGACATTGGTTTCAGTCAATACCATAAGTAACGTACTCCACCGCAATGGTCTCCGTTCCAGACGAGCCCGTAAGGTACCTTTACTTTCAAAGCGTCATGTCAAGGCTCGTCTACAGTTTGCTCATGATCACTTGGAGGACTCTGAGACAGACTGGTTCAAGGTTCTATGGTCTGATGAAACCAAGATCGAGATCTTTGGTGCCAACCACACACGTGACGTTTGGAGACTGGATGGCACTGCATACGACCCCAAGAATACCATCCCTATAGTCAAGCATGGTGGTGGCAGCATCATGCTGTGGGGCTGTTTCTCAGCCAAGGGGCCTGGCCATCTGGTCCGCATCCATGGGAAGATGGATAGCACGGCCTACCTGGAGATTTTGGCCAAGAACCTCCGCTCCTCCATCAAGGATCTTAAGATGGGTCGTAATTTCATCTTCCAACAAGACAACGACCCAAAGCACACAGCCAAGAAAACCAAGGCCTGGTTCAAGAGGGAAAAAATCAAGGTGATGGAGTGGCCTAGTCAGTCTCCTGACCTTAACCCAATTGAAAACTTGTGGAAGGAGCTCAAGATTAAAGTCCACATGAGACACCCAAAGAACCTAGATAACTTGGAGAAGATCTGCATGGAGGAGTGGGCCAAGATAACTCCAGAGACCTGTGCCAGCCTGATCAGGTCTTATAAAAGACGATTATTAGCTGTAATTGCAAACAAGGGTTATTCCACAAAATATTAAACCTAGGGGTTGAATAATAATTGACCCACACTTTTATGTTTAAAATTTATTAAAATTCAACTGAGCAACATAACTTTTTGGTTTGTAAGATTTATGCTTCTGTTAATAAATCCTACTCTCGTTTGCAGTTTGAAGGCTCTAACTTATTTGCATCTTATCAAACCAGCTAAATCTGCAGGGGGTTGAAGACTACTTGTAGGCACTGTATATAAAATTCAATGTCACAATAGGTGCCAATCAACATGGTAAACAACCTTCAGAGGTACAAGTTTCTCTGTTACTCTTTTACAGCTGTAAAATGCGTTAAAAAATTAGCCAGAACAGTTTGAACCAAGTCATGAATATGTAACAATTTAATGGATACTTTTAGGAACCTGGTGGCGTGGGACTGGACAGAAGACTAAGACAAGGTTTAGAATTCAAGTCTGTATTTATACACTTGCAGTAAAGAACAAATCCAGGTAAGGGTGTAGCTAAAGGTGATGCAGGGCAAACAAGTCTATATAGTAGAAACAAACTTAACTTAGTCCAAATAATTAATACACAGTGCCGCCACCAAAGTAAACGTAACTGCAGGAAATAGTTCATATTAGTTATAGTTCCAGTATTCCTTTAAAGGAAACCTGTCACCAGGTTTTTGCAACCTAATCTGAGAATAGCATAATATAGATCCTGATTCCAGTGATGTGTCTCTTACTGGGCTACTCAGTGTAGTTTTGATAAAATCACTGTTTAATCATCTGGAGATTATCATTAGCAGTCTACTTGGCCTGCTGCCAAGTAGTCTGGCATATTCACAGACTGCTAAATCTGCAACAGAGAAAACACTAATTTTATCAAAATGACAGCAAGCAGCTCAGGCAATGACACATCGTTGGAATTAGGGTCTCTATTTCTACATTATGCTGCTCTCAGATGGGATGGCAAAAACCTGGTGACAGGTTCCCTTTAAATCTTGTTTTCAGTATTTGGATGTTTGAAACCAAGATATAATACATGAAGGATTAGTTGAAATACCTTCCAGGTAGACAATATGGAGTTGCTAGATCAGGTAAAATTGTGGCATAGAGTATATAGGATTTTGCCACCTGTTGGATTATACAGAGATTCCAGATCCAATTGGCATAACAACCACAACAATAAATTCCGTCAAAATATTTTTTTTCTATTTGACAGGTTTGGGGATTACATTTGACCCAAACAGGGTGTGGGTTCCACAAACACAATCAAAATTTGTGGCAGTATTAATAAATAGGAATGTTCTCATCCATTTATTGATGGTCCCTGGGATAGCGGGATTTTAGCTTTTTCCTCAATCAGGTTTCAGGGGTACGGCTAAATACTGACCCTTTAAGTCTCTGTGCTTTGCTATAGTCTTACTAATATCCCATTTACTCCCATTCTTATAATGGTGGGTTTACACACACCAATCATTGTATCCAATATCTGAACCAATCTCTCGTTGCAGTGAAATCATGGACAGATTGCTCCATGTTGTACACAGCCACAAAATGGAACTATGTGTCCATGATTTCACTGCAACCAGAGATTGGTTCAGATATTGGATACAATGATTGGTGTGTGTAAACCCACCATAAGAGTAGTCCAAAGCTATTCATATGTAAGAGGCCCTGTTCTCTTCCCCAGTCAGGCCCAGTGATTCATTATCTAATGATCGGCACATTGCAGCACTTATTAGATGAAAGTAAACCAGGGTAATGGAGAGTGAATTCTGATCTCAGGCAAGCATGCCCTTACTGCTGTCACAGATATGTAGTCCAGCCTACGCCAGTGACGTGCCCTGCTCAGTTTGTCCAATTCCAGTCCCCAGATAGGAAGTAGACCATCCAGAAACACAACAGAAGGATATAGGAGCCTAAGAGAGTTTAGATTATTGTTAGTTAGAAAGAGAAATTGTTAGTTGGAAGAGATAGGGCAAATGAAAGGGGGAGACTTTAGTAGTGGAAAACCTCTTAAAGATCAAAACTGGCTCTGTCACTAAGTGGTTAAAGATACAGGAATACCACATACAGTATGTTTATTTCATTCTCCCTATGAACACTTTTTGGGGAGCCGATGTGATCCAGTACATGTACCAGCGATTGCGTTATTTAAATATGCTGTCAGAGATTGATATCTGCATATAAATAGTTACACAGTAGTGATCAGAACACTTTCCAACTTCTGATGCTCCGGAAAGATGTCAGCTATGACCTATGTGTCACATGTTGGAAAGGTATAAATATGACAATGTAACTGACACTGTATAGCAGGGGTGGGCAACTCCAGTCCTCAAGGGCTGCAAACAGTTCATGTTTTCAGGATTTCCTTAGCATTTGACAGTTGAAATCATCTCCTGTGCAGAAGATTAAATTACCAACTGTCAAATACTAAGGCAATCTTGAAAACCTGCAGAAACCTTGGAGCCTGGAGTTGCCCACCCCTGCTGTATAGAAAAAAAGGATTTATTTGACTAAGGGCCCTTTCACATAGGCGTGTTTTTTAAAATGCGGCAGATGCGGCAGATTTACCACATCTGCCGCATATTCCGCCTAACGGCTGCACTTGCTGCACACTTGCGGCAATCCCCATGAATTGTCGATGGGGCTTGTGGCAAGTGCAGTTATGCCAGTTGCGGCAGATGCGGCAGTTGTGGCCGTGGAAAAAAAAACTCTGCTGACCCTGGTTGTTTTCGCGGCCGCATCTGCCGCAACCGTCAAAACCGCCCTTGCCGCCCCCGACCACAAGCCCCATTAACAATGCATGGGGCTTGCCAGATCTGTGCCACAAGTGCGGCCATTAGGCAGAAGGTGCAGCAGATGTGATAAATCTACCGGATCTGCCGTATTTTGAAAAAAAAACGCCTATGTGAAAGCCGCCCTACATGATTTGGCTGGAGTGCTTAGAAATCTACTAAACCCCCAATTTCAATTCAAATGAATTTTATTGAATTTTACAATTAACAAATTTTACAAATCTTACACATCCAGACATTGTATAATTTAAAGTTGTGTAATTACATGAATACTTATGTCATATACTTATACTTATCCTAATTTACAGTTGTTTAAGTATGTGTTAACAACTCTTGGTAGTTTAGTAATCATAGGCAGGCCCGGACTGGCAGGCGGGAGGACCGGGACTTCTCCCTATGGGCCGGCCGGTGGCGGGGTGCGGGGGCCGCCCGCTCCTCCCGCCGCAGCTGGTCTGCCTGTTTATAATTGATTTTGCGGCCGCCACCGCCCGCCGGTATAGCGGGGTCCGGCAGTACCGCGGCCCCGCCGGTATTATGCGTCTTGAGGAGAGACTCAGAGTCAGGAGAGTGAGTCAGTGACTCACTCGCCGCCAGCCGCAGTGTCGCACACTGAAGCGCTGTCACGCTGTGGCACACACGCACACCAATTAGCGGCTGAGGGGCGGACGCGGACCACGCAATATACGGCAGTGCTGTGCTGTGTGACGACATCAAGACAGCGACAGCACAGCACGTTCTTTGTGGGTGGTGGTGGAGAAATGTGCCGGCGGCCGGCCACAACAACGCTGGCCAGGCCATTAGAAGCTGGAATCTGGATCACCGGAACTGACCTGCACCTGAACATGGCAGTGGTGGCCGGGCCGGCAGCGGACAGTCTCCTCCTAGCTCCTCCGACCTCTAGGCTCCTGTGACCTGTCAGCTGCCTCCTGTGTGGGACAGCAAGCCGAGGGAGGCACAAGGTAAGGCATTTCACTGGCACTTTCACTAATGTCATCTAATCCTCAGATGATAGTGCAAGTGCTTCAGGTGATAGTGAATGTGAATGTGCCTCAGATTCTAAGGCACTTTCTCTATCATCTCAGGCACTTTCTCTATCATCTCACCGGCTGCCGGAGGAGGAGGCATCCATCATCACCTCTGACATCAGGTGACAGGAGCTCACCCGGCCCGAGCTCACATTCCTCACATGTTCAGCTCTGCTATGTGGTGTAATGTAGTGTTCAGCTCTGCTATATAGTGTAGTGTAGTGTTCAGCTCTGCTATATAGTGTAGTGTAGTGTTCAGCTCTGCTATGTGGTGTAGTGTTATGTTCAACTCTGCTATGTGGTGTAGTGTAGTGTTCAGCTCTGCTATGTGGTGTAGTGTTATGTTCAACTCTGCTATGTGGTGTAGTGTTCAGCTCTGCTATGTGGTGTAGTGTAGTGTTCAGCTCTGCTATATAGTGTAGTGTAGTGTTCAGCTCTGCTATGTGGTGTAGTGTAGTGTTCAGCTCTGCTATGTGGTGTAGTGTAGTGTTCAGCTATGTGGTGTAGTGTAGTGTTCAGCTCTGCTATGTGGTGTAGTGTAGTGCGATGTTCAGCTCTGCTATGTGGTGTAGTGTAGTGCGATGTTCAGCTCTTCTATGTGGTGTAGTGTAGTGTAGTGTAGTGTTCAGCTCTGCTATGTGGTGTAGTGTAGTGTTTAGCTCTGCTATGTGGTGTAGTGTAGTGTTCAGCTCTGCTATATAGTGTAGTGTTCAGCTCTGCTATGTGGTGTAGTGTAGTGTTCAGCTCTGCTATGTGGTGTAGTGTAGTGTTCAGCTCTGCTATGTGGTGTAGTGTTATGTTCAGCTCTGCTATGTGGGGTAGTGCGATGTTCAGCTCTGCTATGTGGTGTAGTGCGATGCTCTGCTATGTGGTGTAATATAGTGTTCAGCTCTGCTATGTGGTGTAGTGCGATGTTCAGCTCTGCTATGTGGTGTAGTGTAGTGTTCAGCTCTGCTATGTGGTGTAGTGCGATGTTCAGCTCTGCTATGTGGTGTAGTGTAGTGTTCAGCTCTGCTATGTGGTGTAGTGTAGTGTTCAGCTCTGCTATGTGGTGTAGTGTAGTGTAGTGTTCAGCTCTGCTATGTGGTGTAGTGTTATGTTCAGCTCTGCTATGTGGTGTAGTGTAGTGTTCAGCTCTGCTATGTGGTGTAGTGCGATGCTCTGCTATGTGGTGTAATAGTGTTCAGCTCTGCTATGTGGTGTAGTGCGATGTTCAGCTCTGCTATGTGGTGTAGTGTAGTGTAGTGTTCAGCTCTGCTATGTGGTGTAGTGCGATGTTCAGCTCTGCTATCTGGTGTAGTGCAGTGTTCAGCTCTGCTATCTGGTGTAGTATAGTGTTCAGCTCTGCTATCTGGTGTAGTGACTGTGTGTCTGTGTGTGGCTGGGGCTGTGGCTGGGGCTGCATGGCTGTGGCTGACTGACTGTATGTCTGTGTGTGGCTGGGGCTGCGTGGCTGTGTGTGGCTGACTATATGTCTGTGTGTGGCTGAGGCTGCGTGGCTGGGGCTTGGTGGCTGTTTATGTGGCTGGTTGTTGCTGTTTATGTATCTGGCTGTGGCTCTGTGTGTGTGGCTGGTTGGCTGTGTCTGTGTGGCTGGCTGGCTGTGTGGCTGGCTGGCTGTGGCTGTATGTGTGTGGCTGGCTGTGTGGTTTGCAGTGTGTTTGTGTGTGGCTGGCTATGGCTGTCTATGTTGCTTTCTCTGTGGTTGTGTGTGGCTGTCTATGTGGATGGCTGTTTGTGTGTGGCTGTCTGTGTCTGTGGCTGGTGTTTGCTGTGTGTGTGGCTGTTTATGGCTGTGGCTGTATGTGTGTGGCTGACTGTGTGTTTGTGTCTGTGTGGCTGGCTGTGGCTATGTGTGGCTGGCTGGATGTATGGTTGGCTGTGTGTCTGTGTGTGGCTGGCTATGGCTGTCTATGTTGCTGGCTCTGTGGCTGTGTGTGGCTGTCTTTGGCTGTGTGTGTGGCTGGCTGTGGCTGTATGTGTGTGGCAGGCTGCGTGTGTGTGGCTGTGTGTCTGTGTAGCTGGCTGTTTGTGTGTGGCTGGCTGTTGCTCTGTGTGTGGCTGGCGGTGGCTGTCTATGTGGCTAGCTGTTTGTGGCTGGCTGTGTGCGTCTGACTGGCTGTGTGTGTGTGTGGCTGGCAGTGGCTGTGTGGCTATGTGGCTGGCTGTTTGTGTGTGGCTGGCTGTGTCTGTCTATGTGGCTGGCTGTTTGTGCAGCTGGCTGTGGCTGTGTGGCTGTCTGTGGCTAGCTGTTTGTGGCTGGCTGTATCAGTGTGTGGCTGCATGTGGCTGGCTGTATGTATGTGGCTGGCTGTGGCTGTATGTGTGACTGGCTGTGTGTGTGGATGGCTGTGGCTATGTGGCTGGTGGCTGTCTAAATATGGCTAGCTGTTTGTGGCTGGCTGTGTGTGGCTGTCTATGTGGCTGGCTGTGTGTGGCTGTCTATGTGGTTGGCTGTGTGTCTGTGTGTGGCTGGCTGTAGCTGTGTGTGTGTGGCTGGCTGTGATTGTGTATGGCTGGCTGTGTGGCTAGTGGCTGTTTGTGTGACTGGCTTTGACTGTGTGTGGATGGCTGGCTGTGTGTGTGTGTGGCTGGCTTTGTGTGTGTGGCTGGCTGTGTGGTTGGCTGTGTGTGGCTGGCTATGTTGCTGGCTGTGTGTCTGTGTATGGCAGGCTTTGGCTGTCTATATGTGGCTGGCTGCGTCTGTGGCTGGTTGTGTGGCTGACTTTGGCTGTGTGTGGCTGTCTATGTGGCTGGCTGCGTCTATGTGGCTGGCTGTGGCTGTGTGGCTGGCTGTGTCTGTGGCTGGTTGTGTGGCTGGCTTTGGCTGTCTATGTGGTTGGCTGTATGTGTGTGGCTGTATGTGTGTGGCTGGCTGTGTGTATGTGGCTGTGTGTGTGTGGCTGGCTGTATGTCTTTGTGTGGTTGGCTGAGGCTGTGTGGCTGTCTGAGGCTGTGTGTGGCTGACCACTGCATCCCCACAATCCCGAGAAATAGAGCTTTGAAGAACACCATGTAAATGGAGCTGTGGTTGATTATTCCTTTTGCTGCACCATTCACATGTGGCTCTTCACATAACTCTTTTAAGAAAGTGGTAAGGTCCATGACAACGTAAAAGCAACATTTACGGATAGGGGCTGATGGGTGATATAGTGTGTGGGCTGGTGTGGCTTGTTTTCCAGCGCTGCTTTTTGGTCCCAGTCCGGCCCTGATCATAGGGCTGGTAAAATTGAAGATTTTAAAAAAATTGCTGGTATGCTTATATCAATTACTTTTAAATTAACCCTATGTAACAGGGTAACTGTAAAACAGCAAACTGACAACTTATTGGCACTAGTTGATTGTTTCAACAAGAATGAGAGACCAAAGAGAAAGTATGCTTGTTTAGGCTTAAATAAGAGCTGTTTTACCATTTAGATCTATGAGATTCGAGTGTCATGTGGGCTCGTATTTTTGAGATTATGGTGATGTATCTTTCATGTCAATGGGGATGAGCGGGTTGCCTAGAGATATATTCTAGCCATGGGTCCCATTTGGTGTGAAATCTGTCTTGGGTATTGTTTTTTGTCGCAAAGTAATATTCTAGGGTTTTTTGCTCAGCTAGTTTTTCTACACAACGACGCACCAGCGATCCCGACAACAATAACATAACTGTAGGGATCGTTGGTGCGTCGTTACCTGGTCGCTGGGGAGCTGTCAAACAGGCAGATCTCCCCAGCGACCAGGGACCAGGGAGCCACCTCCACAACGCTGGTAACTATGATAAACACTGGGTATCTAGGCAGCGCGCGCTGCCTAGATACCTGCTGTTTATCTTAGTTACCAGCGTTACTGCTTAGTCCTGGTAATCATGATAAACACCGGGTATCTAGGCAGTGCGCGCTGCCTGGATACCTGGTGTTTATCATAGTTACCAGCGTCCTCCCTGGTTAGCGCTGGTAACCATGACACACACCGGGTATCTAAGCAGCGCGCGCTGCCTAGATACCCAGTGTTTACCATGGTTACCAGCCTGTGAGATCGCTGATCGTTGGTCTCTCGCTGTCACACGCAGCGATGCGTGCTGACCAGCGGGAGACCAACGACGTAAAAATGACCCGGAGCAGTTTGTAACGATCAGCGACCTCACAGCAGGGGCCTGATCGCTGCTAAGTGTCACAATTCGCAGGATCGTTAGTGAGATCGCTGTTACATCATAAAACCTGTGATGTTACAATGATCTCTATAACTATCCCGTTATGTGTGATGGGGGCTTTACTATGGGTCTTAGAAGTTTTGGTATTTTGTCAATGTCTATTAGAAGAATAGCTAATTCAAAAGATAAATTTAGATCTAGGTGTGTAGCAGAGTTTATTAACAAATGGATTTCTTTCCAAAATGTTTTAATTTTTGGGCAAGACCAAAACATATGACACTTATTGGCTACCATTCCACAATTCCTCCAACATTTATTTGAGGCCTCTGGGTCGATTAGATGTAGTCTTAGATGTATTTTTTTTTGTACCCCCAATTTATCCAAAAATTCTCATTTCAAAAAATGGCAGAAATGTTTAGTTTCATGTCTCAGACCTGCTTTTTTTTAGGTTTACATATTAAAAACAGTTAGACTTGAAACTGAAGAGGAGAAGGATTTAACAAACTTTTGCAATAGGAGTCAACCTAGAGAAAGATTGGGAAGATGTGGGATCAGGGGTGAACCTAGCCTCTGTGCTGCCTGAGGCGAACTGCAAAACGGCACCCCCACCTCCCCCCACACAACCTCTAGTACATTTTTTTTTTTTAAATGATAGAATCAAATCTGGTGCATACAGATCTATATCTATCCTGTAAAAAGGAGTACAATAATGGACATTTTAATTTAAAGAAATAGAAAAAAAGATGTCCAGGCACAAGGATGTCAGCACCATCACACGCACATACAAGAACCACACAGAAGAATCCAGAACAAGGATCATTAATGGCAATGTTAGGCTTGGCACAAGCTACAGACACACAATGATGGCGGCAGAGTGGTGGTCTTGTAGGAAGACACAGTCCTGCATCCTTATAGCACAAGAGGCAGCACTGATTGTCAACCTGTTATCTCTGGCACTTGCCTACAATACTCTGGGCAGCTCCAAAGTGGCCGCTACTTGGCACTGATTAGTCAGGACATGTCTACACACCACATGCAACGACCTGCAGTTTGAGCATCAACAAGCCGCCACTGCACTAAGCCGGTAAAATGGCGCGTCTTCCCTAACACACCACGCCTCCTCCTGAAACACTTAGCCAATCACAAGAGCAGCACATGGGGCTGTCCGGAGATAATAGCAGGGGCTGTCCAATTGGTTGAGCAAAGGATGAAGGAACAAGAAGGGGGACGAGCGCTACCACCGACCAACCGCCGCTCAGGAGAAACATGGCTGGATGCATGTCTGTACCAAGGGGCGACACTGGATGTGGTGTGTAAGTTATGGCCAATCTGTCCTGCAGCAGAGATGCATGTGAAAGTGACAATGCATCCTGCACTAGGAGATAACATAGAATTCAATGAGCTCCCCCCCAAAGAAAAATAATATTTGGCTGGGTCACATAGGTACACATCTCACAACTTTGCAGCCCTTACAAAGTAATTCTCCCATTGAAGCCCCTAGATTCCCCTTACATTACCCCCATAACATATGCTGCCAACAAAAATTCCCCACAAACACTGTATGATTTTCCCCCCCCAGTCAGTTAATTTCTCCACATGCACAGTATGATGGCCCTACTGTACCTCCCTCAACTACTCCGGCACAGTACGATCCCCAATTTTGACCCACACATAGCCATCCATACAGTATAATGGACATCACCTCACAGTCCTATATTATAATACACTGCACCCCACAGTCCTATATTATAATGCACAGCACCCCACAGGGCCCCTGCGCAAGGAATCTTTCTGGGCTCCATATATATATATGTATCCTGTATATATACACGTTATAAGCCCTCAAATAGCTACCTATACACAGCATAAACCCCCACATGGCTCCCTATATTCAGTTTGAGCCCTCAGAAATATAAAAAAAAAAACAACAACACATACTCACCTCCCTCCCAACTGCTCTGGTCCCCGAAGATCCACTTTTTGTAAGCTGGTGCGTACATGACTGATAACGTCACATTGCAGGAGAGGTTATGGGAGCTCTCCTAGAGCTGCGCTGCTATTCTAAATTGCATTGTAGTTCCAGGAAAGCTCCCTGCCTGGAGATGCCATTGGCAGCGCCATCATGGCGACACATCATGGCGGCCACATCATGGCGGTGCACATCATGGCGGTGCACATCATGGCGGAGCACATATCCAGGCAGGGAGGTTTCCTGAAACTACAATGCAATACAGAATAGCAGCGCAGCTCTAGGAGAGCTCCCAGATTATAATAAGAACAATCTGGCTATGGGCCCCCAGGAGCCTCGAGCGTCAGCACAGACTACTCTCATAATTCTTTTATGTAAGGTGAAGCCACCAGTCATATATGTAGTGATCCAACGAAAAAACATCATTCAACCTCATAATGGCTGATAACAGAGAGCAGAAGACAACTCCCTGTAAGTCAGGGTACAGATAAGCTGCCAGGAGCAGTGTGTGTCAGCAGGACAGGAGCCTAGAACTGCTGGTCCATGAGTGCACCCTTTTTACAGCACTGGGTGCTGGCGAGCACTGTGACTTCAGCTGTTGGCAGTAAAGATTCCTGCAGGTTCTCCACCTCATCGCTGCAGTTCCAAGTAAGCCATAATGGAGCCAGTGCTGCGGGCAACAATTGGCTTCGCCTCGGTGTGTAGATTCATCAATTACACTTTGGCAGCACTCCCAACTTCAAAGGTGCACGCCTGATAGTAGTATGAAGGCTGACGTATGCAGCCATCGTCCATTAAATGTCACTGCTATGTGCTGCGTGCTGATGTCAGCACAAGGCCATAGCTATGACATTCAATGGCCTAAAAGCCGGTGGCCATTTTTAATGCCACATATATGCCAGCCTCTAACAGGCCCCTGGTCAATGTAATGACTGCTCTGCACACTATCTGTGGACATATGACACTTTCCTTAGGTCACAATATGGCGCCCCTGCGGTCTGGTCGCCATAGAAGTGTACTGCACCCGCTCTACGGGTGCAGTATTCCCATCTGCAGTAACCATGGTTGGTAAGTCCAGTAAGCCACAAACACACCCAACACACCCGGTCCCAGAGGTAGCAGGTGAACCCAGGTAGTGGGACAGCTCAGGCAGCCCATGGATGGCGGGGGGGAAAGGTAGTGGGTGGGAAGTGAGCAGGAAGGGTCAGGGAAAGGAAAGGGACAAAACACTGGGAAGTGGGTAGTTAGTTGTGGAGGTCAGCGAGTGAGAGAGGACAGAGAGAAAGGACCCGGAGGACTTGAGCAAAGATGAGGCTTGTCCCAGGACAAGACTGTGGAGAGACGGAAAGAGCCTGTGCGCCCGAGTCTGCAGTGAAGTGGAGGATCAGGGCGAGCACCAGGGACCCGACCCTGAAAGGTAGGAAGTAGACTCCAAGCTCCAACCACAGATCCGGTGGCCATGAGGTCCAGAGGAGCTGTGGCCAACTCCCAGCACATCCGCCGAGTAGGCAGCTGTATTAGGGTCAGGGGAAACAGCCGGTAGCCCGACAAGGCCCGTGACTGCTGGATTGGGGCTCTGTGCGCGGAGGCGTGTGCAGGAAGGAGGAGAGCAGACTACCTGCACCGCCAATGTACTTGAACTGTGACCTGTAGTATGTGCAGAGAAAACTGAAGTAAACCGGGTTGGGAACTCAGAATTGTGTGAGGCTGTTCTTTTCCTACTTGAGGAGCGGTAGGCTGAAACACCACGCAGGCAGCAGGAGCCTGCCTGGGAGATGTCCCGATCAGTGGCCATAGCAACTGTTTGTGGCGCCCGGGGCGGTCGAAAAATTTGCGCCCCTTGGGTTGTTGATAATCCGGAAGTATACATAGTATACACTGTCTGCCCCTATATACAAGAATATAACTACTATACTAAAACACAAAGCGAAGGGGTGCAATTGGGGGGTGAGTATTGGGCCAAATGGCCACTCACCTATTGGGGTTGTCACTGTGCACCTGCCACCTCTGCACAACCCCAGTGTATGGCAACAAGCAGGACTCAAGGAGGGCCCGGGGCCGGAACAATTTTCACCACTGTACTGTGGAGTTCATAGTGAAATATAAATGCAAAAAAACTTTATTCTTAATATTATGTCACAATACCGGGATCTGAGGATCTTCTATTTGGAGGTCAGGGGCTCTCTGATGCCATGTTGCTGCCTGTCTCGCTGTCGTCCTCTTTTGACACTGCAGTGCGGTGGACAAGAGAGCATTAACTGGTTAATAACAAGAAGTATGGAGTGTACTAACTGAGCCATAAACCCTCCCCATACCAGTGAGATTACTATATGGATTTTAGTATTAGGGTACGGACACACTGGTGTGAAACTCTGATGAGTGCAATGTGTGATTTTCTCGCATTGCAGTCAATCTCTGAGAGCACAATGACTGAGTGTCGGATGCTTTTTTCTCATCCAGATTCAGGATGAGAAAAAAGTTGCAACATGCTGTGACAGTCTGCGATTCACACCGAGACTCGCCAATGCAAGTCTACAGGTCCGACAAAATCACGGACCGCACACAGGACCATCCGAGAGGCATCCGTTTTTTTCACGGATACAGTATCATTCTGTAGCTGAGAGCACTGTAAAATGTTCCTGTAAATGATTGTACAGTAATAGCTGCTGAGAAAAAAGAAACAGATTGCACACGGATGAAAAATGTTGGCCACTCGCACAGCAGTTGCCAAAGGACCAAAAAACAGATGTAACTCATCCGACTCTCCTGGATGGGAAACAGACCGATTTTAAGGCGACGGGAGACAGTGTACCACCATGTCCCCAGCTCCGTGCTATGCACAGACAATACGCGGTACACTGTCTGTGCACAGCACGGAACGGAGGACATGGTGGTACACTGTCTGTGCACAGCACGGAGCTGGGGACATGGTGGTACACTGTCTGTGCACAGCACAGGGCTGAGGACATGGTGGTACACTGTGCGCAGCACGGAGCTGAGGAAATGGTGGTACACTGACTGTGCAGCACGGAGCTGAGGAAATGGTGATACACTGTCTGTGCACAGCACGGAGCTGGGGACATCGTGGTACACTGTCTGTGCACAGCACGGAGCTGAGGACATGGTGGTACACTGTGCACAGCACAGATCTGAGGACATGGTGGTACACTGTCTGTGCACAGCATGGAGCTGGGGACATCGTGGTACACTGTCTGTGCACAGCACGGAGCTGAGGACATGGTGGTACACTGTGCACAGCACGGAGCTGAGGACATGGTGGTATACTGTCTATGCACAGCACGGAGCTGAGGACATCCAGAGAGGCACAATAACACAGACAGGAGGCGGTGAGAACATGAGCCCGCCTAGGAGAACTACAACTCCCAGCACCACACACTGCCAGAAACCATACGTAATGCCAGAACAGGCAGGAGAACTACAATTGCCAGCATACCACACCTGCCAACACAGGAAGGTGGAGGCTGCCGCATGGAGGCAGAGACACCTGGTAAGGTCCTCCTCTCCTTGTTCCATCTGTGCTCCTCTGTCCTCCTGCATCCCCGTCCTCCTCTTCTCTGTCCTCCTGCACACCAGTCCTCCTCTCCTCTGTTCTCCTGCACCGCCGCCTCCTCTCCTCTGTCCTCCTGCACCCCTGGCCTCCTCTCCTCTGTCCCTCCTGCTGCTCCTCTGTCCTCCTGCATCCCCGTCCTCCTCTCCTCTGTTCTTCCTCTCCTCTGTCCTCTGCACCCCATCCTCCTCTCCTCTGTCCTCTGCTGCCCTCTGTCCTCTGCACCCCCATCCTCCTCTCCTCTGTCCTCCTGCACCCGTCTTCCTCTCCTCTGTCCTCCTGCACCCCGTCATTCTCTCCTCTGTCCCTCCTGCTGCTCTCTGTCCTCCTGCACCACTGTCCTCCTCTCCTCTGTCCCTCCAGCTGCTCGTCTTCCTCTGTCTCCCTGTTCCTGTCCTTCTGCCCCTGTCCTCTTCTCTGTCCCCCTGTTCCTGTCCTCTTCTCCTCTGTCCCCTGTTCCTGTCCTTCTGCCCCCTGTCCTCTTCTCCTCTGTCCCCTGTTCCTGTCCTTCTGCCCCCCTGTCCTCTTCTCTGTCCCCCTGTTCCTGTCCTTCTGCCCCCCTGTCCTCTTCTTCTCTGTCCCCCTGTCCCCTTCTCCTTTGTCCCCTGTTCCGTCCTTCTCTGTCCCCCTGTCCTCTTCTCCTCTTCCCTGTTCTGTCCTTCTGCCCCCCTGTCCTCTTCTCTGTCCCTGTTCCTGTCCTTCTGCCCCCTGTCCTCTTCTCTGTCCCCTGTTCCTGTCCTTTTGCCCCCTGTCCTCTTCTCCTCTGTTCCCCTGTTCCTGTCCTTCTGCCCCCCTGTCCTCTTCTCCTCTGCCCCCCTGTCCCCTATCCCCTGCACAGTTTCCCTCACCTCTCCGGGCCCATGGGGGGCCGGCTGGGTGAGAGCCGCCAGCACCACAGCCGCCTCCACCGCACCAGCACTTGGAGCCATCACGGGACAGGAAGCAGCAGAGCTCCCAGCAGCTTCCTGTCAGCGTGATCGCTCTCAGCGCTGGGGGGCCAGAAGGGGGCACTGGGGGGCCTCCCCCATGCTACGCCACTGGTCCCGATCCTTCCCTGCAGCCCGATCAGCCCCGCTGGCTTCCCAGCACTCCATTACTCTGGATGCCCTGGGCATCTGCTCCACCTGTGGGGAGCAACACCATCCCTGCTGCCATTCCATCATCTCCAGAGGTCCCGGCCTGCAGCAGCGGCCCCTACAGCCGCATACCGCAGGTGGCGTCATGACAAAATACTCCCTAATCCTTTAACCTCCTTTTTATTGACTGCCCATTCGGGTGCCCACGGATCGGGTCACGCCACCGTGACATCCCCCCAGACACTTGAAGACATCGAGGTGCCCGGCTCCGAGTACCCCACAGCCCCCACAGGGCAAGTCAACTACTGCCAACATGCTCATACAAAAATTAAGTTTTAGAGAAATTATAAAAAAAAATGATTCTTACACAGTTTTCCCCAGAGGCTGTGAGTCTTTCTATGGTGTCAGAGGGGCCACAGATGTCTCCTGCTCCAGCTCCTGCAATCTGGAGCTCCAAGGCACAGGGGACACTATCATCTGCTGTCATCCAATCACAGATGTGCTTATAAAGTGAAATCTGTGATTGGCTGATAGGAGATGAGGCACAGATGTCCCTGTGTGCAGTGATATGGCTGGAGCAGGAGATGCACTGCCCCTTTCCACTTGTAGTGGGTATGACAGGGTTAATGCCCTGCTCCCTCTCTCTCCATGGATTGGCAGCAGCACAAAGAGCAGTGGGGGCCACACTGAGTGCCTCTCCCTCCCCCCTCAGCACAGTGACTATACATACAACCAGCAGCAGCATTAACAGATGGTAAAAGAGGGCCCCTGTCAGCATACTCATCTGCAGCACATTGTCCCTGCACCTCCTCCAGTCAGCACTCACTGACTTTGCCGCTCTTCACTTTCACTAGCTCCGGGGCCCCTTGCCGCTCTGGTCTCTGATGCACTGCACTCCATAGTTTCCCATCAGTGTAATAAAAAAAAAAAAAACAGGAAATACTCACCTCTCTCTCCTCAGTCCTCAATGAGCTGCTCCAGTCTCCTCTCAGCGTGTATCTGGCTCCCGGCCGCTCTGTAGGGCTCAGTGACAGTGATGTTGCTACCGCCCCCCGCCAAGCTGTGCTGCAGAGCGGTTGGGACTTAAGAGAAAGTGGCCGGCAGCGGCGGCCGGGACTTCAGAAGCGGGAGCGGCATCCACGGGGATCCGCGCTGCCACCGGGCACCCCCAGGGATGCCGCCCCTCTGTTTGCTAGAAGGTTGTGCCGCCTGAGGCAAGTAGCTCAGGTCGGCTCATGGATGATGCGGCCCTGTGTGGGATGATAGATATCTAAGACATTGTCAAACTTTGTAATAGTGTCAGGACTACTTACACATTTGCTATTGACACTTAGGGGAAAAAAAACAAGAACAGTGGTCATATAATTTACAGGCTACTCGTCATTTGATTTTATGGGGGTATTTCATCCTAAATATGTCACAGATTTCAGAGGGGGTCCTAAGACTAGCGGCGGATATACCCCATGTGCAGCTGGCTCAGCCGCACAGGCCCAGTTGCTCAGATGTTGCTGTGATTGTTCCACTTTTTCCTGATGCAGATTTTCATTATCCCACTCAGGTCGCTTGGGAAAGAGTCATCCTGCATCTCATTATGCTTTCATTTATTGTTAGGTATTTTCTTTTGTTTTTTCAAAGTAGTGTATTCTGGGAATCAGGTTGAAAACATGCTTAATAGGGGAAAAACATACATGATTAAAACATGTCATTATTGTTAAAGGACACATAGGGTAGGGTCACATTCCCGTTTTTTTTACAAAATCCTGATCCGGTTTTGAGCTTTCAAAAAGCTCAAAACCGGACCAGGAAACGCTCCTCATAGGAGCCAATGCAAAACACCGGATGGCTTCACAAGCCATCCGGTGGCCGTATCCGGCACTGCTGCCTGCGTTAAAAATCATGCAGGCAGCAGTTTTCGCAGCGGTTCCCTGTACCGCTGTGCAGTAACCGGATGGCTCAGGATGTGTAATCCTGAGCCATCCGGTAACTGCATAGGTTGCGGATCCCGGCTATTGCCGGGATCAGCAAACTGTCCTATGAGTATTAAATAGTTAAAATAACTAACCAAAGTAATGTTTCAGGTCTATAGGGGGTCTTAGCCCCCCTATAGACCGGCCGCCCACTCCGGTGGGCTGCTACTACAATATCCCGATGGCACGGGCTCCTTGGAGCTCCGTGCAAGTTCCCACAACTCCCGCCCCCCGTATCTGTACAGAGGGGTGCCTGCACCCCTCTGTTAGAATTATCCCTAAATGTGGCATACACAGATTAGGTATAGTAATAAAGGTCGATAGTTACGTCATTCTTCATAGTTCTTCAGCATCCATCTATGGGCGGGGCTTTGTTCTTCTGCCGCCGCCCATGGAATGATGATGGCCGCCTCCTGTGGCCTTCTCCCTGTCTTTTCAGGGCGGCCGCGTCATGAAAGGGCGGGGCTGCGGTCGCGTCATACCGTAGCCCCGCCCCTTTCATGACGCGGCCGCCCTGAAAAGACAGGAGAAGGCCACAGGAGGCGGCCATCATCATTCCATGGGCGGCGGCAGAAGAACAAAGCCCCGCCCATAGATGGATGCTGAAGAACTATGAAGAATGACGTAACTATCGACCTTTATTTCTGTAACTAATCTGTGTATGCCACATTTAGGGATAATTCTAACAGAGGGGTGCAGGCACCCCTCTGTACAGATACGGGGGGCGGGAGGTAGGGGAATTTGCACGGAGCTCCAAGGAGCCCGTGCCATCGGGGATATTGTAGTAGCAGCCCACCGGAGTGGGCGGCCGGTCTATAGGGGGGTCTAAGACCCCCTATAGACCTGAAGCATTACTTTGGTTAGTTATTTTAACTATTTAATAGTCATAGTACAGTTTGCTTATCCCGGCAATAGCCGGGATCAGCAACCTATGCAGTTACCGGATGGCTCAGGATTACACATCCTGAGCCATCCGGTTACTGCACAGCGGTATTCAGCACACATTTTGGTCACAAAATGTGTGTGATCGGCATTGCGTTAACCGCATCCGGATCCGGATGCGTGAATGCAATTCATGTCTGTAATGTGACCCTACCCTTAGTAAGTCGTAATGAAGGAGGGAGATGTGCAATGTGTATCTGTTGTAGAAAAGGATGCTGCTGTTACACTTGGCCACTTATTGCATAATGCTTATAGGAATAAGACGGCAGTGGTCAGTCACCTGCTGATTCCTATTTTGTTAGCCACAGAGGCTCACAGTTGGAGAGTTTCTTGTGCCAGTACTTACAGGTGTGCATGAATACCAGCTCACTTCTGTCTCCTGGTAAAAACTCCACTATGCTTTGGTTTGCATGCTTCATTAAAAACCCAGACAGTAATAAGTCAAAACATAGAAGGTTTTGATAAATTGCTGTAGATTATCATATTACTCTTTCTCTATACTGTTGTGGATTTATCGGAAACTATTTTTGTTTAGATAGCTCAGCAAACAGATGAGAGACATTTTACGTTTTGGTTTATAATCCTATGGAAAAACTAAACAACCAGAAAGTCACAGAATTCAAAGCTACCAGGGAATTTTATTTCCCGTGGTGCATTGCACATCGTCAAGTCCCCCTATGGTAGCATGACAGTCTCCCCAACGGGAAATGCCTTTATCTGTATAAATTTATGCACCATTTCTGCATCTCTTGGCAGGGAAAACACAGCATAAAATATGCACAGTTGCCCTTTTTATGATGCTTCTTTTCCATGCTTTTTTTGTGCAGATTTTTTTTTCCACATTCATTAGTATAAAGGCCCTGTTACACGCTGCGATGTGGCAGCAATCCGACCCACGATGTGGATCGCTGCCACATTATTAACTGATCGCTGGTGAGCTGTCACACAGGCAGTCTCACCAGCGACCAATAGACCAGCGACATCGTAGAAAAGAATAAAATATTCTTTCCACGATGTCTAGCTCTCGCTGCCAGGCTGCGGTAAGCGGAAGCAGGCTGGTAACCATGGTAAAGAGCGGGTATCTAGGCAGCTCGCAGTGCCTAGTTACCCATTGTATACCCTGGTTACCAGCCTTCTCCGCTTACAGGCTGGTATCCAAGGTACACTGTGGGTGACTAGGGACAGTGCTGTCCCTAGTTACCCGCTGTGTGCCATGGATACCAGCTTGTAAGCAGAGAAGGCTGGTAAGCAGGGTATACAGCTGCGCGCTGCCTAGTTACCTGCTGTTTACCATGGTTATCAGCTCCCAGTACTTGCTGTGCAGCGCTGTCACCAAAATGGTGACGTTGCAACGATATCGTTCACAATATCATTGTGTGTAACGGGCCCTTAAGTGAAATCTGCAGCAAAAATGCAGAAAGAATTGACATGCTGCAGATTTAAATCTGCACCATATCTGCAAGGAGAAAATACTCAATGTGTGCATGAGACTTCAGGATTCTCATTCACTTTGCAGGCATCAGGATTGTAACTAATATGTACAGAAAAATTGCAATGTGTAGACACAGCCATAGACTCCCCATCAAAGGTCTCACAACAAGCCATCTACTTTGGACTAATGAGTAGCAAGAACCCCAAAACAGTTGTATGTAACTGGAGGTACTATTTGGCTTTCTGCCCTAAATCATATGGCAAGGCCTTTTGAATGAAGAATATTGACATGCAGAAGTTTTAGTTTTAATAAGTATTACTGGACACACTGTTCTCTTCCTCTGTAAAGAGTCTTTTAAAAAACAGTACAGGGATACAAATCAAAATTATTTCAGGAAAGGAATACTTGGAAATAATATCACTAAGGGCCCATTCACATCAGCGTTTTTTCAAATCGCGGCAGATGCGGTGAAAAAAACGCATCTGCCGCAATTACCGCATACCGGCTGCACTTGCGGCACGGTTGCGGTAAACGCCATACAATGTATAGGCGGACTTGCGGCAGGTGCGGCAAGTGCGGTTTTGGCACTTGCGGCAGGTGCGGCCGCGAAAAAAAATGCTGTCAGCCGCGTTTTTTTTCGCGGCCGCACCTGCCGCAAGTCCGCCTATACCTTGTATGGCGTTTACCGCAACCGTGCCGTAAGTGCAGCTGGTATGCGTTAATCGCGGCAGATGCGGTTTTGAAAAAAACGCTGATGTGAAAGGGCCCTTAGAAGAGAACTGTCAACATGATTTTGAAATGTAAAGAAAAGCCATGGCCATAATGGTGCTGTTATACTTATTACACCTTAATGCCCCGTAAGTTATATTGGTCATGGAGCACGTCAGGGACTTTGGAATGGACTCAGAAGCAGGCCCTGCTCAACAGAACAAAGTTGCCAGCTATACTATACTAGATGGAAATCCAGAGGGTTCAGCAATCGATGTATAAAACAGGGATATGTGAAGGCCAAAAAAACTAGGAGGGAGCATTTGTTATTTCAACCCAAGATCAAGGCTTCTGAAAATGGTCAGATCAGGTACATCTCCACTTTTAACTCCCAATGGTCGAGCATCAGGTTGATCTTGAGTAAGCATTGGTCAGTGTTATTCACTGATCCGATTTTGGCAAAGCATCTCCCAACACAACCAATGCTAACTTCATGTAGAGGAAGAAATTTGCGAGATATTTTGAGTGTAAGCCATTACATCCCGAGAAAATATAACTTCTTTGGGGAAAGAACTATGGGACCATTGGTGGGTTGTTACCCATGTGGCGATTGTTTGGCTTGCATTCAGGGAAACATGAGACGAGCAAAAGATTTCTGTTCCTCAGGAGGTGACGAAAGATGACAACACAACACAAGATCAAAAAGTATATCAGCTGTAGCACGACTTATGTAGTCTACCATGCAACTTGTCCTTGTGGGAAGATGTACATTGGTCTGACCACGAGGCAGTTGCGTGTGAGAGTACGTGAACATGTTCGTAACATTGAGGCTGTCGCTAAAGTCATTGACATTGAAACATTGAAGACGTTGCCTAAACACTTTTGGTTGTTTCACGGGTGTAATCCCAAGAGATTGATAATAAAAGGTATTGATCGAGTGCAGGCCGGCATTAGGGAGGGTGATATGGCCAAAACACTGGCACAAGAGGAGTGCAGGTGGATGGTCAAACTTGAGACTCTTATCCCTAAGGGACTTAATGAAATGATCAGTTATGCCCCTTTTCTATAGAAAGCCAAATAATCCATCCTGTGCTATCAGTTATACATGAAATGTTGACTTGGAGCTGTGTGTGTCCTGAGCCATACGTGATTTTAATTATGGTTTCTATATTTTAGTTTTTCCTGGAGAACTTGATAACAGTTTACAATATGGAGCTTTACGTGGAAAACTGCCAGTTTTTTGATCATACTCATGGAAGAATTGGAAATAAATTAACCCCTTCACGACCTATGACGTCGTGGGACGTCATAGAAGTCGATGCGTTCCCGACCTGTGACGTCCCTCCACGTCATGGCAGGATCTCGTTCCAGCGGCCTCGGTAACCGGGTTCACTGAAAGGTGACCGAAGCTGCTGGAACGTGAGGACCTCTCCTTCACCCCAGGGGGGGTGGCTTAGCCCCTACGTGGCTTTGATCACTCTGATTGGCTGTTGAAACTGACACAGTCAAATCAGAGTGATCGTAATAGTTCACCAATAAAAATTGGTGAACTATTACACTCCAGCCATGGCCAGTGCTGCAAAGCACCGAACATTGGCTGGAGGAAGGTGACCTGTGTGTCACCCCCTCCAGATCTGATTGGTGGTAGCATCCATGTGACGCAATCGCTCCAATCAGAGATGGAGGGGTGTTGTGACCTCTCCTTGCCCTCCCCCTTCAGCCTCATGCCGTCCGTGGAGACTGAAGAGGGAGGACCCTTGCCGCCGCTGCCGCCTGCTGCCTGACCTGCTGCCACTGACTGCCCCCACTGCCGCCGATTGCCCCCTGCTGCTCGCCGACTGCCGCCTGCCTGGTAATTTGCTAACACCGGAGCCTTGTAAGCCGGTGCCCTGTGCGCCGCTCTGGTGGCCTGTGCGCCGCTCCGGTGCCCTGTGCGCAGCTCCCCTCCGGTCACGTTACTGCGCAGCCCCTCTGCTTCACTTCAGTGCACTCTGATCCGCTCCCCCTCCAGTGCCCTGTGCTGCCACAGCCCTGTGATTGACCCTCCCACTCACCCCCAGCACAGTGATTGCCCCCCCCACTCACCCCCAGCCCAGTGATTGCCCCCCCACTCACCCTCAGCCCAGTGATTGCCCCCCCACTCACCCCCAGCCCAGTGATTGCCCCCCCCACTCACCCCCAGCCCAGTGATTGCCCCCCCACTCACCCCCAGCCCAGTGATTGCCCCCCACTCACCCCCAGCCCAGTGATTGCCCCCCCACTCACCCCCAGCCCAGTGATTGCCCAATCACTCACCCTCCGCCCTGTGATCACCCGTGATCACCCCCCTCCGCCCTGTGATTGCCCGTGATCGCCCGCTCCGCCCCGTGATCGCCCGCGATCACCCACTCCACCCCGCGATCACCCCTCCACCCCGCGATCACCCCCTTCACCCCGTGATCACCCCCTATGCCCAGTGATCGCCCCCTCCGCCCCGTGATCGCCCGCGATCACCCCCTCCACCCCGTGATCACCCCCGCTGCCCCGTGATCGCCCCCCGCCGCCCCGTGATTGCCCCCGCCGCCCCGTGATTGCCCCCGCCACCCCGTGATCGCCCCCGCCGCCCCGTGATCACCACCCCTGCTTTGTGACTTGCTGCCACCCCCTTCTTCTTTTGTCCAGCTCCTGGCAGCCCCCTCCTTACCCCCCTGCTCCTGACAGCCCCCTCCTTACCCCCCTGCCCCTGACAGCCCCCTCCTTACCCCCCTGCTCCTGACAGCCCCTCCTTTTTCCCCTGCTCCGGACAGCCCCTTCCTGAATTAAAAAGTTGCAATAATCACTCGCACATACACACACACACACACAAAAAGTAGAATAAAGTTTAGCTTTTTTTTTTACACACACGCACACACACCACACGCAAAATGTCCCGCTCATCCCAGTCTAGGGCGTACTCAGCTGAGGAGGCATATGCCATTATTGCCTCCGAAGCTGATAGTGAGGGAGAGGACCCCACGTTCCTCTATTCCTCCCATTCTTCATCCTCCAGTGACACCGACTCGCCACCACCACGAATACGGCGGAGGACAAGAAGTCGTCCGGAAGTTGGTGAAGAAGAGCCGCAGGTCGGGGAAGAAGACCCAGAGGCCGAGGAAGAAGAGCCGGAGGCCATGGAGGAAGACCCACAACCAACTGTGAGTAACGCCCAACCTAGTGCTAGTCACGCCCAACCTAGCACTAGTGCCCCCGTTTGGACCCCTGTCCCTGAAACATTTACTCCACGGATTCCTGAATTCCTTCCCCAATCAGGAATCCAGTTTGAGACGGCAAACCTCAGGGAAATAGACTTTTTCAAAGTCTATTTTTCTGAGGCAATTGTTAGTCTCATGGTGGAGCAGACTAACCTCTACGCCCAACAATTCCTGGCCGAAAACCCAAATTCAACGTTTTCTACTTGGAGTCCCGTGGACTCGGTAGAAATGTTGAAATATTGGGGACTGGTACTTCACATGGGGATTGTGAAGAAACCAGAAATCCGCCAATACTGGAGTACAGATATTTTATATCAAACTCCAGTATTCGGCATGGTTATGTTTCGCAAACGTTTTGAGGCGATTCATAAGTTTTTACATTTCAGGGACAATGCGGACAGCTTTCCCCGCGATGACCCGAATTTTGATAGACTGTTCAAAATTCGGCCGGTCATCAAACACTTCAGCAGCAAGTTTGTTGAAGTGTACGTTCCCAAAAGGGAAATTTGTGTGGATGAATCCCTCATCCACTTTAAAGGGAGGCTTCAGTTCCGGCAATACCTGCCCAGCAAGAGGGCGAGGTATGGAATCAAACTCTACAAGCTGTGTGAGAGTACCTCAGGGTACACTCACAGCTTTAGAGTGTATGAGGGAAAGGATTCCAGGATCCAGCCCCCAGAGTGTCCACCTGCTCTGGGGGTGAGTGGGAAAATAGTGTGGGATCTGATCCACCCACTACGTGATAAAGGTTACCATCTATACGTTGATAACTTTTATACAAGTATCACACTATTTCAGTCCCTTTCCGCCAGAACTACCGCTGCTTGCGGTACTGTACGCAGAAACCAGAGGGGTCTCCCTGTGACGCTAGTTGGGCAGCTGCTTCCAAAGGGTGAGAGCAGAGCCCAATGTAGCAGCAACATGGTTGTGGTCAAGTTCAAGGACAAAAGGGATGTCCTTTTCTTGACCACAATCCATGGTCCCGGCACCACGGCCACCACCGTTAGAGGTACGCCCGCACAGGTCTACAAACCGGACTGTGCTTTGGGGTACAATAAATACATGGGGGGAGTTGATCTTTCTGATCAAGTCCTCCAGCCCTACAGTGCCATGCGGAAGGCGAAGGTGTGGTACAAGAAAACTGGCCATGCATATCATTCAAATGGCACTGTATAATGCATACGTGCTATCACGATGTGCAGGCCAGACCGCCAACACCTTCCTCCAGTTCCAGGAGGTGGTGATAAAAGCCCTGATGTTTGGAGGTGAAGAAGGAGTGGGCCCCAGCACCCCTGGAACTCGAGGTTCCCGTATGGTACCAGGGCAACATTTTCCCGGTGAGATCCCAAACACATCCCAAAGAGGGAGATCACAAAAAAGGTGCCGGGTCTGTTATAAAAGGGGGATAAGAAAGGACACGCGTTTCCAATGTGAAACCTGTCCTGACAAACCTGGACTGTGCATAAAAGACTGCTTCAAAGTCTATCACACGTCCATGGACTGACATCCTGGCATTCCCTATAGAACTCACACATTCCAGCCTGTCACACTACACCACACACACCAACTTGACGTACACTACACCACACACCAACCTGACATACATTATACCATACACACTAACCTGACGTGTCTCAGGTTGGTGTGTGGTGTGGTGTACATCAGGGTGGTGTGTGTGTGTGTTGTGTACGTCAGGTTTGTGTGTGTGGTGTTTACTATACCACATGTAGATGTACACTACACCACACACACCAACCTGACGTGCACTACACCACACACCAACCTGACATACATTACACCATACACACTAACCTGACGTGCCTAAACATTGGAGCTCCCCTACTAGTGACCCCATTTTGGAAACTAGACCCCCCAATGTTTAGGCACTCAGGGGCTCACCAAACACGACATGGTGTCCGCTAACAATTTAAATAAAAAATTAGCCCAAATTGTTAGCGGACACCATGTCGCGTTTGGAGAGCCCCTGAGTGCCTAAACATTGGAGCTCCCCACAAGTGACCCCATTTTGGAAACTAGACCCCCAAGGAACTTATCTAGATGCATAGTGAACACTTTGAACCCCAGGTGCTTCACAAATTGATCCGTAAAAATGAAAAAAGAAACTTTTTATGGAAAAAAAAAGTACTTTTCATTTTTACAGATCAATTTGTGAAGCACCTGGGGGTTCAAAGTGCTCACCACTCATCTAGATAAGTTCCTTTGGGGGTCTAGTTTCCAAAATGGGGTCACTTGTGGGGGAGCTCCAATGTTTAGGTACACGGGGGCTCTCCAAACATGACATGGTGTCCGCTAACAATTTGAATAAAAAATTAGCCCGAATTGTTAGCGGACACTATCTCGCGTTTGGTGAGCCCCTGAGTGCCTAAACATTGGAGCTCCCCAACAAGTGATCCCATTTTGGAAACTAGACCCCCCAAGGAACTTATCTAGATGCATAGTGAGCACTTTGAACCCCCAGGTGCTTCACAAATTGATCCGTAAAAATGAAAAAAGAAACTTTTTGTTGAAAAAAAAAAGTACTTTTTCATTTTTACGGATCAATTTGTGGAGTATCTGGGGGTTCAAAGGGCTCACCACCCATCTAGATAAGTTCCTTGGAAACTAGACCCCCAAGGAACTTATCTAGATGCATAGTGAGCACTTTGAACCCCCAGGGGCTTCACAAATTGATCGTAAAAATGAAAAAAGAAACTTTTTGTGGAAAAAAAAAAGTACTTTTTCATTTTTACGGATCAATTTGTGGAGTATCTGGGGGTTCAAAGTTCTCACCACCCATCTAGATAAGTTCCTTTGGGGGTCTAGTTTCCAAAATGGGGTCACTTGTGGGGGAGCTCCAATGTTTAGGTACACGGGGGCTCTCCAAACACGACATGGTGTCCGCTAACAATTTGAATAAAAAATTAGCCCAAATTGTTAGCGGACACCATGTCGCGTTTGGTGAGCCCCTGAGTGCCTAAACATTGGAGCTCCCCCACAAGTGACCCCATTTTGGAAACTAGACCCCCCAAGGAACTTATCTAGATGCATAGTGAGCACTTTGAACCCCCAGGTGCTTCACAAATTGATCCGTAAAAATGAAAAAGTACTTTTTATTTTGCAAACATTTTCTTTTAGCCTAAATTTTTTCATTTTCACATGGGCAACAGGATAAAATGGATCCGAAAATTTGTTGGGCAAGTTCTTCTGAGTACACCGATACCTCATATGTGGTCATAAACCACTGTTTGGGCGCACAGCAGGGCTCAGAAGTGAAGGAGCGCCATTTTACTTTTTGAATTGAAAATTAGTTCCAAAAGTCAAATTGCGCTCCTTCCCTTCTGAGCCCTGCCGTGCGCCCAAACAGTGGTTTATGACCACATATGAGGTATCGGTGTACTTAGGAGAAATTTCCCAACAAATTTTAGGATCCATTTTATCCTGTTGCCCATGTGAAAATGAAAGAATTGAGGCTAAAAGAACATTTTAGTTGGAAAATTAAAATGTCCATCTTTTCCTTACACTTTGCTTTAGTTCCTGTGAAGCACCTGAAGGGTTAATAATCTTCTTGAATGTAGTTTTGAGTAGCTTGAGGGGTGCAGTTTTTGGAATGGTGTGACTTTTGGGTGTTTTCTGTCATGTAAACCCCTCATAGGGACTTCAAATGTGATGTGGTCACTAAAAAAATGGTTTTGTAAATTTTGCTGGAAAAATGAGAAATTGCTGATGAACTTTGAACCCTTATAACTTCCTAACAAAAATTTTTTTTTTTCCAAAATTGTGCTGATGTAAAATAGACATGTGGGAAATGTTATTTATTAACTATTTTGAGTCACATAACTTTCTGGTTTAGCAGAATAAAAATTAAAAATTGCAAAATTGCAAAATTTTCAATATTCTTGCAAAATAATTGATTTTTTCACAAATAAACACAAAAATTATCAACCTAAATTTAATACTAGCATGAAGCCCAAAATGTCATGAAAAAACAGTCTCAGAATCGCTAGGATCCGTTGAAGCGTTCCTGAGATATTACCTCATAAAGGGACACTGGTCAGAATTGCAAAAAATGGCCAGGTCAGGAAGGCCAAAATAGGCTGGGTCATGAAGGGGTTAATGGAGAACAATATATAATAAAAAACTGATTTGAATATTTCGACTGTTATTATTGCACAGGCGATTTATAATAGTATATGTTTATACAAGGTGTAATTGGGGCAGGGGCGGACCGTCACCCCCGGGGGCCCTGGTGCAGGTGAGGACCGGGTGGGGTGGTGGGGGGTGGGAGGGATGCTGGGAGAGCAGAGCTCTCTTACCTGCTGCTGCTGGGAGAGCCGCGTTGCTGGGAGAGCCGTGCTGCTGGGAGAGCCGCGCTGCTGGGAGAGCCGTGCTGCTGGGAGAGCCGCGTTGCTGGGAGAGCCGTGCTGCTGGGAGAGCCGCGCTGCTGGGAGAGTCGTGCTGCTGGGAGAGCCGCGCTGCTTCTGGGAGAGCCGCGCTCTCCCGCCTGGTCCTGCTGGGAGAGCCGCGCTGCTTCTGGGAGAGCCGCGCTCTCCCGCCTGGTCCTGCTGGGAGAGCCGTGCTCTCCCGCCTGGTGCTGCTGGCAGAGCTGCGCCGGATGGTCGTAGGAGCCAGAGAGGAGGGGCGGGATTAGGCAAGGGAAGCAGGAAGCTCTCTGCTACCCTTGCCTGGCCCTCCTCTCCTTTGACGGCGGCTTGTGGGGGTCGGCTGGGGGCCCCCTCCAGGCTTGAAGGGGCCCCCTAACCGGTCGGGGCCCTGGTGCAGCTGCACCAGCTGCACCAGTGTAGTTCCGCCCCTGAATTGGGGGATATAAATGTATTGAAAGTGTGGTTTCACACCATGTATAGTTGTATAGAGGGTTGAGAAATTGTGTGTTATTATTCACTAATCACAGCTGGTCTGTGTCTTAACTTATAATGAATCACGATGTTTGTTCATGTCTCACTATAACAACAATGTAATTATGTATATATATATTTATCTCATGTATTATTCTTAACACTAATATTATTTTGTAACTCTATTTATGAAAGTATGGTTAATATTTACTGTGAATGAGTAGTTTAGAGGAGTGAATGGATAATGCGGTAATTATACAGATCGCCTGTGAACAGCCAGTAAAAATGTCCCCATAAATGAAATGTGGCTCTAATATACTTTCCATGTATGCAACATAGTAATGGTCTTCAACAAAATGGCCACCGATAATATCTATCTATGTGTGTTCACATTATCTAGCTATGGAAAGACGAGATGGGTGTAATGCGCATGCGCGGGATAGATGTTATGATGACGTCTGTCATGTGCTAATTCCACCCCTTCTGTGACTTCCGCCGGATGTGACGTATCGCGACTAACAGGTGGCGGCATTATGACATGGCGGCGTATACAAAAAGGCCTAAAATTGCTCTCTAGTACTAGTCCCCGTGAACAAGCATTTGCAAAACGTGCGTAGGAGCATACTGCACGGCAGGATTCTGATTAGGCGACCGAAGGTGGATCTTCACATGTGCATGAGATGGGTGAGTGGTAATCATGTATACCGGTATACTTTTGATATGACCTATGTACATGCAACTTAACCACTACCACTAGGTAATTGTGATGTCCTTGCCTATTGTGTAATGCCTACAGTGTGATTACCTGCATGTAGTCTATTGTTGGAATTTCCATACTGTTACTTCATTGTATAACGTGTACGGTACTTTGTCTACTTTAATATATGTGAAATAAAGGTTTAAATTTTATGTAACAATTAACTCCGTAGTGGTTTCCACTTGTTTAATAATTAGTGGAGTGTTACCATAATTTGTCCGATATATAATAACACCAAAATGGTAAACTACTAGTGACCATGAGAGTGAACATTTTCCATTGGTATGATATGTTTTTGAATATTTCTATAATCACCATTATTGGTGAAGCGTGGTACCAGCATCTGGCCGATGTGCCTTACCTCTACTTCTGAAACAGACTGTGTATACTCCTACATTGGCACCCCTTCAATTTTTCCAAAGACTGTACAATATCTTCAGAAATAAATGGAAATGTACCAATGTGTTACGCTCAGGATTTTTTAATTAGTGGTCCAAAGTAATACAACAACAAAACATTGTCAACTTACGTTTGCAATTTCAAAAAGAAACAGAAGAAACAGGATATGCAGCAATAAAGGTACCCCTAATTAATACTTGATTGCACACGCTTTGGCATTGATGACAGCCTCTAAACATTTCTTGCACTGCTCAGCTGGTATGTCACACTGGACTGGCGTGTGTCCAAATACACCGCATGACAGTGGCGCACAAAATAACGGGTGTCTGGCACACAACACTATGCATAAGGGAACACCGGAGACACAATAACAATAATGGGCCCTGTCAGTAGGGAACGGGGGAAGGGACACCTCCTGCACTCACCTGAGGCTGTATCTCCCTATATGGGTTCTTTTACCCCATTCCTCATCTTGATACCTAGTCCCTTGCTAGCCCTGCTTTTATCCCTCACTAGGGAGCCGGCTGGTGAGAGTGCTATTCTCACCGCTGCACTAATACAACATGAAGGGAAGGAAAACATACAGGGGATAACTTGAAAGGATAAACAGAACTTCATGGCTGCTGGCACACTCCTAGCCAGCAGAGAACTTGACACTGGTCAGTTTACCAATAGCTCCTTCCAACCAGGTGGTTTGCAAAGTGTCATATACGAACAGATAAAATGTCCACCGCACGGTGAAATCCAAATGGACAATGGTGAAAAAAAGCATTTGTACATTTACATTTTCGTATGGCAGTGACTACACTTTGGAGGACGTAGTCACTCTGGCAGGTTAATAGTTAACTCACTGAAAACATCTCTGTATAAAAGACCTGTGTGATGTCCCTATCATGTGACCATAGTGGGCAGAGCTAAACAAGCAAAATCATTATGGAATATGGACACTTAGCTCCGCCTAGTATAGTCACATGATCGTGACATCACACAGTTCCCACAGCATCTTCCGCAGAAATGTTATCTATTAACCTGCCAGAGTGACTATATCCTCCAAGGTGACTACACATTACCTCATTGACATAAGAAGATGTAAGTGTATAAATGCTTTTTTTCACCTTTAACATCACACTATGAGCTTAGACAGGGATGGTTAGAAGAGTACTATTAAGCTGCAGGTACAGACAGTTATAGCGGGGAGGGGAATAATGTAGCTGACAGGTTCCCTTTCACCCTAACGGTACCTTTACACGCCGCTACTGGATGGTGGCAACAACCGGGTACATGAGAGAAATGTATCTTGCACCGCCAATTCAACCCGTCGTAGCGGCGTGTGAAGACGGTTGTAGCCACCCGCCAGTAGCGGCACCTGTTTCCGAGCACTGCCCTGAAACAGGTGGCTACCCAGGCGATTGTAGCGACCTGTAGTGGCGTGTAAAGAAGGAACAGAAGGGTTGTTTCTACACCATGCTATGTACGTGGTATGTACCTGGGGCGTGACACAGCCTCCGGGAAACCACCCCCCTTCAGCGATCATTGGAGGAAGCTCCTGCGTTACGATTGGTTGTTGCTGCATAGGGCGGCATATTTAAGGAGCTGACCAGTCACACTACACAATTGCTCGAGCGTCATGTAGTAATCAGCCTCCTGCGCTGCCTGGCCAATCATGGTGTTATTGCTTTGTCCTATCAGCGTACGGACGTCTCGTAATCCACAATTGTGGCACGCCTATGTGTTGTCCCTGCTGCACCAGGTCCGCCCATATTAGCTTGTTGTAGCGGTGTGTAAATGAGGTAAGGGGCTCGGCAGAAGGTAACTTGAGACACCCGGCGGTGTATCTAGAGATAGATGTAACCTACTGTAGCGCACCTTGTTGCGGCGTGTAAAGGTGGTGTGATTACCGTTTGCAATCGTTTGTGCGTGCCCGTGCACGTGAAGTACCCGGTTGTTGCCACCATCCAGTAGCGGCGTGTAAAGGTACCATTAGAGTACCAAAAGAAAGGAAACCAATTTTAATATGAAGAACCTCATTACAGAAATGAGACTTAGATCCAAAACCTGTCACAAGTCTTCGAGGTATTTGACACCATCGTGTCAGGTATTTTCTCCCACTTTTCCTTTGCAGTTTGTTCAAGTTCTTGAATGTTTACAATGTTCTTTTTTCCAATGGCAGATATCAGCTTACTCCAAAGGTTTTCAGTGGGATTGAGGTCAGGATTCATTGCTGGCCATTGTAACTCAGTCCATTTTTTCTTTTTCAACCATTCCTTTGTACCTTTGGATGTGTGCTTTGGGTCATTGTCTTTCTGGAGGACCCATGATCTTTCATGTAAATTTTCTTACACTGGGTAGGACATTTCTCTCTAAAATCTCTTGATAATTCTCTGATGTCATGATTCCTGTGATACGGTCAACTCCTCCAGTACTGAACACAGCTAAGCAACCCCACAAGATTATGGATCCTCTACCATGCTTAAATTGGTAAGGTGCAATTTTCCTTATAAATTTCATTGCGCCGTCTGTAAACAAACTATTGCTTTGCATTGCCAAAATAGTGTTTTTTTGTCTCATCTGTCCACAGAACATTTTTCTAGAAGGATTGTAGTTTGTCAGAATACTCTTTGGCACAGATCAGTCATTCCTTTTTATGCTTTTACTTCAGCAATGGTTTCTTCCTTGGCCTTCGCCCATGACGCTTGGCTTGGTTTAAGTGTGTGGCATTTGGGACTTGTTGAAACTATGACCCCAAAATATTCCAGGTTGGCCTTTAGGTCTCTGGATGTTTGACTTGTTTTTTTTTAACCATTCTCACCAACCTTCGAAGACATCTCTTGTCAATGTTCCTTTTTCCTCCATGTCCAGTGAATTTCCTGACGGTTCCGTGCTTATCAAACATCTTAAAAACATTGTGCACTGTTGAAACTGGGATACCAAGGGTGTTGGAGATGTCCTTATATGCTTTCGAAGTCTTGTGTTTGCTAATAATAGCAGTTCTGATGTCCCGAGACAGCTCCTTTCTCTTCACCATTGTGACAAAGGAACAGGGCCTAACATGTGGCTTTTTAAGACACTGAAGTGATCATTCATTGGCTAATTCATGTCACATGGGCACCAACAATAATTAATCACAGGTGATTCTCATTTGTGATTTACCTCAGGCGAGTCAAAATGTGCTCCCATACTAATTTAATGTAAAGGGTGCCAATACCAGTGTCACAGTAAACTTTAGGTTTTTCTATTTTTCCCTCCCATTATTTTTTGTTTGTTATTTTCTCTTTTGTTTCACTTGATTCAATTATTCAGGAGATATTGCACGATATGTGCTTAAACTTTATGGGTGCTGGACTGTAGCGACTTTGAACATATAAATGATTATATCTATATGGATTTAATCTTAATTGAATAATAGGTATTTACTATTCTATTCAAAAAACGTGAAAATCCTATAAAATCTACAATTTGATATTCAAGACATTGCACACTCTTACACATAAAGCATGCTTGTGACAAGGAATGAAAGCTTTATATAATGTGAGCCAGAGCTAAGACGAATCCAAAGGGAATTGCCAGATTTAATGTTGAAGAAAAACATGAAAATCAGTCTCAATTCACTAAATTTAAGAAGATTACTTTCTGCAACTGTTAAGCACTAATGAAAAGATGCCGTGTATCAAGGTAAAACCATCAGTGGTGCAGGATAAAATTGTAAAATGTTTCCTCAGGCCCATTAACGAGATGTTACATGATGGATGATGGATGCAGGTCAAGCTTCTGGCCAGGGTGTTTCTAGAAGGTTTGCGGTACTGTGGTTAGGTACAGTGAAGGCTGTGTCAGGCTACCTGCCAAAAGTGCAAAAGAAATGCAATACAGAAATTACTTTATGGTTTTCCATATGGAAGGCAGAATACTGGTGGGAGTCATAAATTGTGCACACGTAGATCAACCTACTTTTTGAAAATACTCTAATCAACCTGTGCTTTTCAATGAATGTAGTTGTGTATAAAAATTAATTAGATCAGCTTTAACCATTAAGTAGGGGAATAAGATATAGTCAACTTCTTTATAGCTTCACCTTGGATCTATTATCTTAGAACACTCTACAATCAGCAACAATAGTTGTCAGCTGGTCTTAGCTATGTAATCTGTGAGCAGCATTACGTAGGGGGTAAAAAGCTAATTCCAGCGATGTCTAAAATTGGAAAAAGGGAGAGAAAAGCGCAATAGAGTCTTATCATTGATAAAAAGGTGGACTAAATTTAATTAGTCACTCACCTGGGGGGATTGGGTAGCACACTACTATTCCATGAGGAAGGAGTTGGGACTAACTCCGAAACTCGTCGGAAATAAAAATTATAATGATGAACGCCATCTGATCCTTTGGTCCTTGCAGGTCCGTATACACAGTCCACCCTTTTGCTTTCCTGACTACGTTAATTCCAGCGATGTGACACTGGACTTCTTGGTGTAGTCTGAACTAATCCCTGTTTTCTCTTGTGTAGATGTACCGATGGTCAGAATGCTGAGTGGTTTATAAGCCCGAACACTGATTAGCAGCTGCCTGTTTACTTTGTGCATTGTCAGACAGCTGCTAATCAGTGGTGGGGGTGGATTTAAGGGCCCATTTCACGCTACAATATCGTTAACGATATCGTTGAAACGTCATGGGTTTTCAGTCGTTCAAACGACGTCATAACGACGTCGTTAAGTGTGACATTTACAAACGATCAGCAATAATTGGGCAGATCGTTCATCGGAGGTTTTATTAAGAATTCAAAAGGTCTCATTCCTGGAGATCGAAACGTTGCACTGGAGATGGTGGAATAAAAAATCTGTTTATTGCAATACCGGCTGTGTGGATCATTGTTTTTGTTTGGATGTATGTATTATATTCCAGGACGACTCATTGGGAGTGACGTGCGTCACTGTAGGGGTGGAACTGGACTCCATATATTCCAATTGAGGCGCTGCAAACTACATTTTTATTGCCCAACACGTGAGATCTCACCCTGCAGTTATATTCTCTTGCCAATAAAACACTGATTATATTAAAACTACATCAAGATTCTGAGCAATTGACAAATCACTGGCTGTCTGCTCCTACATTATGCTGCTCCCAGATCAAATAGTGAAAAAAACAGCTGACAGATTCCCCTAATGCACATTAACAGGGCCAGGGCTAGAGGCTATGAATCTGTTAGAACAAAGTCATTTAGCTACTGCGCACTATAAGCTTCATTGTATTCTGTGGGCCCAATTTTCACCAAAATACTAGAGTAAACCTGAAATACAGTTACATGGCTGTGACTTTTGGCGGGTCTTTTGCCACCTCTTGATAACCCCGTTAAGTTTTTGAAGCGCTTGTGGAGAGTAGTGGGGTGGGTTTATGGTCCCAGCGGAATCAACAAGTTCACCATAATTTACACTATAAACGTAGGCAGTAGCTCTGACATTTCTTACACTAGGACCAAGTGTCTTTCGGTCCGCGCCGCTGCTCCAATAAGTATTAGAAACACTGGAGTGTTTTAAATAAAAGATCTTCAGTTTTATTTCCGACGCGTTTCGGAGCTAAACACCCAGCTCCTTCCTCAGGGAATGAGGAAGGAGCTGGGTGTTTAGCTCCGAAACGCGTCGGAAATAAAACTGAAGATCTTTTATTTAAAACACTCCAGTGTTTCTAATACTTATTGGAGCAGCGGCGCGGACCGAAAGACACTTGGTCCCGGATAGAGTTTCACCCCCACGATTGTGGAAGTGCGGTCCCGGCTGCGATCAAGCTGGTTGTGAGCTTCACAACCGTATCAGGTGAGCAGTTTTCACACTGTATGGGATTCGTTTTGTATTAAGGATAAGACCCTATGCGCATTCTCATTTTTTAGATATTTCTTACACTAGTACATGGCAACTGGAAGATGCACCAAATTCAATTAGTCCAGCAGACCAAAACGCCAGTGTTGATGAATCTTTGCCGTGTGTAGAGATATTCCTCCATATACTCTATATGGAGTCCCATAGAGCTTGCCACCATTCTTTTTATCAGAAAAGAATGGAATTTGATAGAAAATAGGTTGATACAGAGTTATGGTAGGCGGCTTATCTTCTTGAAGGAAGCGTTCTTATGACTTAATGCAAAATAGAGCTGTAAAAGTGCTAGATCAACTCAAGATCAGTACAAAAATAAAGCAAAATTTTTACAAATACCATCAGATAGTATGTAGATATCATCTTGATAAATCTGAATAAAATATCTGATTTGTAAATTAACGTGAATCAAATTTATATACAGTATAACTGCCTCCAGGAAAGAGGCAATGAAGCCAATTGAGAAAATGAGTGTCTCCTTGTCTATCAATGCCAGGTAAAGTAGTATTTGAGGATGAGGAGCAAATTATACAAGGATCATACATGTAAGAAAATATACAAATTGTATGATGATCTGTAACAGTTTATATCCAGCGTTAGAGACTTTTTAGTGAACGCTCTCTATGTTTATTATTCTGCTTTAGTTTCAGTGTTTACATCCGGACTTCTAAATTCATGGTTTGCTCTCTGGAAACATGCAGAGGTATAATATGGCTTCATGGCAGTCAATAAAATAGAGATCCTTGAGGCTGTTAAATGAAACATTTTGCAGACTTATACACTGGCATCATTTTGACTGCCAGTGCAGGGTTGCTCTGCAGGATAAGGTGATCAGTTAAAATGTTTGTTATGCCTGATTTTCTCTGGCAGACACCCCCTGCAGTAATTTCCTTAGGAAGTGAGCTCACTCTACCGTCTCCACCATTGACAAGTTTCCATAGAAGTTGTGTTCTATCATGTTAAAAAATGGCTTTTTAATGTTTCTTTCTTGTCTACTCTTACACTAAGAACACTTTGAAATATTGTTAGAAATTCTTGATAGCAAAGCATAGTACATAACAAAAACTTCTAAATGGTCTTTTTTTTTGTTAACCTCTTAAAGGATGTATTTCTAAAATGTGGCCCTGGACTTTAAAGGGGTGTACCCAAGTTAGAAATGTATTCCCGAATAAGTTTTTACCTTGAGGTCTGATTCCTGTAGCCCCCATTGATCCCGAGAATCGGGTCTCTGAAGAGTAACGGTTAAAAAGAGATAAAGTCAATCATGTGCACTGCCCCTCCATTAATTTTAATAGCACTAATGCACTGTAAAGCCAGCTGTCAATCAGTGCCACAGGCGTGCTTACAGTTACCACTCCCTATGTACTAAAGCCAGCCACCCCTCCATGACTGAAAACCCAAGATTTCTGGGAAGAATAAAGTTCATTTATTCCTGGTAGCCATGCTTTCAGTGCGGTGGTTGGGCAGTTTTAGACTGCTTTAATCCAATAGCTTGACCCCACATCTCCAGGTTAATAGCATTTTTTGACATGGCAGGTTTGTTTTAGGCTACATTATCACTATAGCTTATAGTGAGTTCTTGATATTGCACAATTTCTAAACCATTTCTGCACCTAGGCTTTTTTACATGAGTTTTTGTGGTCGCCTTTATCATATTTTTGACACTGTATTTTTGTCTGTTTTTGACCTTTTAAAGGGAGTCTGTCAACAGGTTTTTGCTCGGGTAGCAGAATAATGTAGGAAAAAAAAAACGGATTCCAACCATATGTCACTTAGTTTATATGAGGGTCAGTTCTGAAATGTTCTGGCATGTGTGGGCATCAGCTGCATATGCCTAGCATCATAGGGTCGGTTCTGAAATGCTCCAGATAAGTGCCGCTTTCAATAGTTCTGTTTTTTATCTATGTTGGAGACCACTTGCCACAACTTAAATTAAATAAAAAATATATCAAGTAGAACTACCCTAATGAGATTTGCAGCAAAGCGACTTAGAAGCATCCTTAATCTAAGTCATCCGACACGCGTAAGACGTGTGTTCTTGATGGGGGGGTCATTCTTTTAAAGATGAAGAATAAAGAGATGTATTTATTTTAAAACAAACCATGCACTACCGCCCGTGATTTTTTTCCTTTTCTCTTTTGCTGCATGTTTCCCTGTTGGTCAAGCAGGTGAGGAGGGCGTAAGTGCAGCTAATATCTACAGAGGTCTGTCATTTATACATTTATGGTGAGAAACTGACTTTGCATTGCTAATGAGATTTGCCTTGACTGGCAGGGTGGCTCAAAAATGTGATACATTTTTTGCCAGAAATCTCAAATATTTTTTAATATGAATACAGTTTGGAATAAATATGTGCAGTCACATACTTTACATTGCATGCTATCCTCAGTTAGTGCAGGCTCTCTTCTTATTTTTTAGAACTTGCAGATGTCCTTGGGAGGATTTGAACCAGGACTCTGCACTGCAAAAGTATCAGTGCTAATCACTGAGCCACCGTGCACTTTTCTAATGAAGTACATACATTTTCCTCCATGGTTTATTCACTAAGAAACGACTGCAAATGTAGCAAAAGTTGTCAGGTGACTTACGACACCCCCTTGTAGTCATTTTGCTCATGTTGTTAGAAACAGAGCCTTAACCCACACAACCACTAAATACTGAAAATAATCTGGGAAAGCACACCATAGCAATCTTATGAACTCTGTCTAAAAGAAAATCTTACCTTGCTCCCCATAGCAGCCAATCACAGTGCAGTTGCAGTTTCAGTTCTGATACAGCTGAGGTAAAATGAAAGCTGTGCTCTGATTGGTTGCTATGGACACCACCATATTGTTATGAACTGTGACAAAAAAAATCTACCTTTACTGCCTATAACAATAATCACAGTGCAGCTTCCATTTATTATACTGCTGAGCAAAAATTAAAGATATACCATAGTTGGATGCTATAGACCCCACCACAGTCCTTGGAGATGGGTTTAGAAAATCTTCTGCCCACAGCAGCCAATCGCAGCACAGAGTCTATTACTTTCTAGCCAATCTAAAATCACCAAAATCAGATACCAAAGGTCAGGCAAAGGGGTCAAAGTATGGTGCAAGAGAAAGCGGATGGAGTCAGCATTTGTGAAAATCTGTGCGTAATTGATTTTTTTACATTTTTTTACTGAGTTCAGCGATCAAAAGTATATCAAAATCTCCTGTTATTTTTAAAACAATTTTACCCTTGCAGACCTGTGTAGTACAGCGATGAAGCTCTTAGTTCACATTTTGATCAAACTGTAAAAGCCAACTTGCCACTTTAGGATGACCTCTTTAGAGTGGGTCCTTAAGGCCCAATTACACGTAGCGATATTGCTAACAATATCAGATCAATATCACAGGTTTTGTGACGTAGCAGCGACCTCGCCAGCGATATCGCTGTGTGTGACACTTAGCAGCAGTCGGCCCCCCGCTGGGAGATCGCTGATCGTTATTGAATGGCCTGGACCATTTTTTGATCGGCAGGCTGGGCAGGCTGGACCAGGCTGGACCACTGCGTGTGACAGTGGCAACGACCAGCGAGCTCCATGCTTCACCCGAGAACCTGACAGATCCCAATGACCGTCGGGTGTTGTCGCATCACTGGGTAATCGCTGGTAAGTTTGCCTGTATGGCATCTCACCAGCGACCACACAGCGATGTTCCAGCAATCCCGGCCAGGTCGGATTGTTGTTGGAATCATGGGAACATCGCCATGTGTAACGGGACCTTTAGTCTGAGATCAACTCTACACAATCCCAATTGAAGCCGTTCCACATGCCTTCAAGCCTGGCCCCACCACAGACATAATGAGTTACATTACCAGTGCCAGAGACTCTTATAATAATGCCAGCCTGGACCACCAGACCAGCGGCTGTGCTAGAAACCAGATGAAATGGACCTGCACCATTGTGCCATCACAACACAGCTTCAGCAGAGAATGAAATCCATCCGTTTTACCCATCTGGAAGCTATCCCTCTCAGTTGTGAACCCCAATTCTAGACAAGCACCACATCACAGCAACGGTGAATTAAAATACAAGCTAATCATATGTAGTCTAATCATGTAGTCACACGTGCTTCCATCGGTATTTTACCTTTTATTAACATATATTGGGCGAATTACCAGAAATGAAGGGGACTGATGAATGGCAGATTACCCAGTGTTTGTGATCATGGAAACACAAACATCTGTAGAGTTGTAAAACCAAAAATGATTGTTAAATAAGATTATTTGCACATTTTCTTACTTTTCGTATTAAGTCCATTGGAAAAATTATAACAAAAAAGATGCAAAGGTCTCCGGTCTGAGAGTCTACCAACAACGAGCCCTGATAGTAATGCACAAAAAATTCTAGTTTGATTGAACTGAACTAAAATGCCATTGCAAACGGCAATAATTAAAATAACACAGCATGTCTTGCGTTAAATGCACAAATCATTGTTTTCCGCACAATTTCCCTCTGTACGATAAGAATATTTTGCTGTGAAATAGAATCTTTATATAAAGTAATGGTCAACCACTATTTTTGCATTCATTTCAAATTGTACTTTTGCACTAGTAATTTTTTTCATTTCATATTTGTTGTAATACATGCTGAATTTAATCATATTAGTTTGTTGGTAGAAGGGTTATTCCCAACATTAAATGCTATCACGAATCCAAAACAATGGAGAATGGAACTCCAAAATAAAATAAAATATAAATAAAGCAACTTTGCAAATACTGTATACATTTATTCTATATGGGACTTCTGGAGATAAATGAGTGCTGTTCTAGTCTGTCTTTGAGCAGTCTCATAGAGAATGAATAGTGTGCACAGCAGCCACTGCTCATTTCTGAGGGAGAACTCACCAAAAGCAGCCATAAGGTCTAATACCAAATGCGCTTAGCATGGATGCAGCAAGCCCAATGATAAAGGCGGGAGCAACACAGGTGAAAGATACTGGTGCAACAACCGCTCTCAACCTGCTACAATATAGAGGGGGTGATTGATGGTATTTTATATGCATAAAGATGAGGTTTCCATAGGGCCTGAGTCATACAGACACATGTGATGCAATGTGTCTGTATACAGTCTATTGATCATGTCCATACTATTATATCAGACAGGCTGTCCAGCACTATATTTATTTACCGCATAGGACAGACGCCCAAAGGAGGTGCCATTTCTGATGGAGCTCTTTCTCGGAATCAATGGGTCCTGGTCATCACTTAACCTTTGGGTAGATGATAACTTTTATATCAGGAACAACTTTTTAAGTATACATTAGTTTAGTAACCAGTTACCTGGGTGTTCTACTAATTCAGCATTCTACAACATAATTTTATTGTAGCAGAAAAGCTTCTGATTACTACTAAAGAAATCCTGTTTCCCCAACTTTGCCTGTTATAAAGCCTGATCTCTTCTTACTTGGCAAAGGATATAGTTAGTAGGCAATATTGTACAACAGGGGTCAGCGTTGCTTTAGTGCTTTGTCAGCATTAGTGGGGCTCAAGAGAAGCACTGACTACCTACAACAGTTTGGAATTTTTGATAAACTGGAAACCCTCAACAAAGCAGAATTTTAGATTTTTCACTGCCCTTTTGAAATGTTTAAGATGGTCTGTCATTATTTTTAAGTGTTTAAAATTGTTTAAGAATAAAATAATATGGGTACGAGAGCACAAATACATTTTATTATTTGGCTAGGAATTTGGAAGACTCATAAGGCACTCATTATTATTATTATTTATATATAGAGCACCATTGATTCCATTGCGCTGTTCATGAGAAAGGGTTACATACAAGCAAGTTAAAAATACAATGAACAAACAGTGACAGACTGGTACAGAGAGGAGAGGACCTGGTCCTTGTGAGCTTACATTCTACACGGCAATGGGGAGAGAGACAGTAGGTTGGGTCTGCTGTGGTGGTGGTGGAGTGCCAGGTCCAGTGGTGGTGGAGTGCCAGGTCCAGTGGTGGTGAAGCCCCTTGTCCAGCAGTGGTGAAGCGGCACCGTGGTCATTGCAGGCTGTAGGTTGTTCTGAAGAGATGGGTTTTCAGGTTTCGCTTGAAGGTTCCGAGTGCGGGGGATAGTCGGACGTTTTGGGGTGCAGAATTCCAGAGGATGGGGGATGCTCGGGCGAAGTCTTGCAGGTGGTTAGATGACAAATGTACAAGTGTGGAGGAGAGGAGGAGGTCTTGGGAGGATTGAAGATTAATGATTACGAGTTGGATGATATCGAGAGATTAGTTCAGAGATATATGGGGGGGGGCATATTGTGGACGGCTTTGTAAGTCAATGTTAGTAGTTTGAATTGGATACGCTGGGGAATTGGGAGCCAATGAAGGGATTAGCAGAGGGGAGAAGTGTAGGAATAGCGAGAAGAGAGGTAGATTAGTCAAGCAGCAGAATTGAGGACAGATTGGAGAGGTGCAAGAGTGTTAGCAGGGAGGACACAGAGGAGGAGGTTGCAGTAGTTGAGACGGGGGATGGTAAGGGCATGCACTAGAAGTTTAGTAGATTAAGGGGGAGAGCTTTCCCTCACAACCTTCTTATCAGTGATGAATGGCTACTGTACACATGTATGCTATACATGTTGATGCACAGAAGACCAAACATGACAGTTAAAAGGGGCTGTGGGAAGCGCTCCCCTTGTGAATACTATGATCTCATGCAAATTGTAACTTCAGTGAGGAAGTGAAAAACTCTAATGCCACCTAATAAAGGTAGCAATCCTAAAACTCATAATTGACTCTTTAACAAGCCTTTTAATATAACTTAGGATTTGTGCCAGATCAGAACCCCAAACTGCTTATGTTTGGGGTTTTGATCTGGCTCAAATCCTAAGTCATATCAAAAGGCTTGTTAAAGAGTCAATTTTGACTTTTAGGATTGCTACCTTTATTACCGTGTTTCCCCGAAAGTAAGGCCCCCCCGATTGTAAGGCCGCCTAGGGGTAAAGGGGGGGCCTGCTAATGTAAGGCCTCTCCCGATTAGAAGGCCGGGGAGGGGGAGGGGGGGCCTTACTATCGGGGAAACACGGGGGGGAAGGTTTACATGCATACATACACACATACAGACACATGCATACACATATATACACACCATACACACCACACACACCACACACACACATAGCACCTCTTCTTACCGGGTCCGGTGTGGGGTCCCCGATGGTCCTGTGCCTTCCTCTGTGCTCCGGTCCGGTCCCCGAGATGATCCGCTGCCGTCCGCCGTGTTCCGGTGCCGGTCCTAGGCTCCATGGTGCCTGCTCTTCCGGAGTTCAGGCCTAGCTCCGCCCAGGTCATAGTGTGGGCCAATCAGCATAGCGGCGCTGACGTCAGAGGCAAGCGCCCGATGACGCTTGCTTGAGCGCCGCTATGCTGATTGGCCCACACTATGACCTGGGCGGAGCTAGGCCTGAACTCCGGAAGAGCAGGCACCATGGAGCCTAGGACCGGCACCGGAACATGGCGGACGGCAGCGGATCATCTCGGGGACCGGACCGGAGCACAGAGGACGGCACAGGACCATCGGGGACCCCACACCGGACCCGGTAAGAAGAGGTGCTATGTGTGTGTGTGGTGTGTATGGTGTGTATGGTGTGTGTATATATGTGTATATATGTGTATGCATGTGTCTGTCTGTATGTGTGGGAGTGTGTGGATGGATGGATGGATGGTGGGGCCTCCAATGTAAGGCCCCCCCCGAAAGTAAGACAGGGGGCCACTTTTGGCCACAAAAAGAATGTAAGACCCTGTCTTACTTTCGGGGAAACACGGTAGGTGGCATTAGAGCTTTTCACTTCCTCACTGAAGTGACAATTTGCATATGCAATTTCCCAAAGGAGCATTGATCTATAAGTCTCCTCACTGCCGGCTGGCAGAATACTCTCCACAAGGAGAATAGCTGTTCCTCCAGACCATGATCTACTCACAAACATGACTCCTTCCCAAAAAAATATGAATATTTATTTTATGAGGTTAAGTGACTGGGGTATTTATATACAGGGGTCATAGTAAGAGGATACATATGGAGCTGAACCAGGGGCTGGCGACTCTAAATCCGGGTGGCAGTTTTGTTCTGCCAGCCCTCAGGTGAGGACCGGGAGGAGGTGGGTGCTGTCAGACATTCCAGGGGGGTCTGCTGTCAGAGTCACTCACTGTGCTGCGGTATCACAGCGCCGGCCCCGGCCGCAAGGCGCCACGTCTGCCGCCGGCCGGCCCATTTCTGTGGGGGCGGCCCTAGATGACGGCTGTACCACCAGCCCACTTGCCCCCCTGCCACCTGGGCCAGTCCGCCCCTGAGCTGAACCAATATAATATCAAACAGAATAGAAATGAAAAACATCTTAAACCTATAAAATGTAAATAGTTAGTCAATCTTTATTAATAAAACAATAAAAAAAAGTAAATTGATACAACTTAAGAAAGGAAGTGACAGTGACAGCAGAAGAGGAAAAAACAGATACAGTATCTCACAAAAATGAGTACACCTCTCACATTTCTGTCAATATTTTAAAATATCTTTTCATGGAATAACACTGAAGATAGGACACTTTGATACAATGTAAAATAATCAGTGTCCAGTTTGTTCAACAGTGTAAATTTGGTGTGCCCTCTAAATTGCACAGTCAATATTGCATAAATTGCTGGCAACAAAAGTGAGTACCCCCCTAAATGAAAATTGCGCAATTTGCCCAATTTGCCATTTTCCTTCCCCAGAGGCATGTGACCCATTAGTGTCAAAAAGTCTCAGGTGTGAATCGGGAGGAATGTGTGATAAATTTGCTGTTATTGCTCACACAATCTCTCAAAATGGTCACTGGAAGTTCAACATGGCCCTTCATGGCAAAGTATTCTCTTAGAATCTGAAAAAAATAATTGTTGCTGGGAGTGTAAGTGTTTGAGGCTGCATGATCTACAGTTCGTTGAGGGAACCATGAATGCCAACATGTACTGTGATATACTGAAGCAGAGCACGACCCCCTCCCTTCAAAAACTTGGCCACAGGGCAGTATTCCAACATGATAACAACCCCAAACACACCTCCAAGACTACCACTGCTTTGCTAAAGATTCTGGGTGTACAAATGCTGGACTGGCTAAGCATGTGTCCAGACCTAAAGCCTATTGAGTATCTGTGGGGCATCCTCAAAAGGAATGTGGTGTACAAGGTCTCTAACATCCACCAGCTCCATGATGTTGTCATAGAGGAGTGGAAGAGGATTCCAGTGGCTCCTGTGAAGCTCTAGTGAATGCTATGTCCAAGTTAAGGCAATGCTGTAAAATAATGGTGGTCACACAAAATGTTGACACTTTTGGCACAATTTGGCCATTTTCACTTAGGGGTATACACATTTTTGTTGCCAGCAGTTTTGACATTAATGGCTATGTTGAATTATTTTGAGGGCACACCAAATTCACACTGTTGTACAAGCTGGACACTGACTACTTTACATTGTATCAAAATGTCCTATCTTTAGTGATGTCCCATGAAATGATAGAATAAAATATTTACAAAATGTTAGGCGTATACTCACTTTTGTGAGATACTATGTATGGAAATCGGTATCAAACTGTTACTATGCCCTCTCTTCTTATGTTGTATCCATTTATCTGCTTTCTATTGTTTTATTAATAATGTTTGACTGACACTTCACATTTTATGGGCTTAAAATGTTTTTCTTTTTTCTCCTCTTTGCCCTCATGAATACTACAGAATAATACGGCAACTATATGTTTATTGTGCCTTATTATGCCCTTTGTGTGCCATTTGGGCTTATAATTGAGTGGCATACCCCATAGTATGATGGCAAATCCTCTAGGTGTTTTATAAATCAGAATCCTAGCTTTAACAAAATATGCAATTATTGGCCCTAAGTATGGTTGTTCTTCTGTACCTTTAATAAGAAATGTACAAATATACATTAGTGACTTCGTGTTTTGTAATATACTCATCAGGAATTTGTATCCCTACAAACCATCAGAGATTCTTAAGAATCATTTCAGAAGCATGTTTCTGAAGTTAAAAATTATAATCCCACACACATTATCACACTTACAAAATTCCTTAAGTATGTCAGTTTCCATGTGAATTCATGACTATCTCCTCAGGGTCTGCTACTGGGGGCGGTAAATTCCTGATATGCTGTGCATTATGCAGCTAAACCATGTCCACTGTCAAAAGAATAATGAGATGATGTATTTTCCTAAAATATATTCTTTAATCCTTTTTAAAAATTTTTTACTGTTATATTTAATAGTCATTTGTGAAGACAGAGGAATCAGTTCTTGTTCATAAAAGAACAACGTTTAACTCGGAATAATGAAAAGCAACGAAAATAAAAAACAAACTACTAAAAAACTAAAATAACAATAATTAAAAATAAAAGAGAATTTCTACAATAGGATATTGCAAAATTAACAAAACATAAGTCCAAGTATTTCATTTCAGTTTCAAGGATATTTGTGAAAAATTATGCTTATACTGGTAATATATTACAAATCACATTTATTTTGCCATGTTTAATTTAAAAATTCTTTTTCATGTGATAACTACCGTGCTTTATTAGTTATTCAATCATTATTGGAAAGGAAACACATATGTAGATGATTATGTATATGTATGATAAGTGCTGTATATCTTCAATATGTAATTAATTGGATAACCCATTAAAAAAATAACATGTATTTCAAAATGTTCTTACAGAGATTTTTTTGTATTCACATGCAATAGCTTTGTTTTGCCTTATTACCTTTCAATAAAAAAGAGATTACCGTAACCTAAAAAAACTAACATGTTATACTAATGATAACATTTAAGGCCGCTTCACACGCTGGGATATCATTAACGATATCCTTGAAACTCAGGATTTGTGAACATTCCAACGATATCGTTAGTGGTCCTGCGTGTAAACGAACGATGTAGGATGAAAAATCGTTGGAACGGTCATCACAAAAATGAGATCCTGACCTCAAATCTATCGTTCGTCGTCCAATTAAGGAACTGTGAAGAAGCACATCGTTCAGTGTGACACCTTTTTGAACGATCTCGTTCAAAATTCCTCTATTCCTGCTGCTTTAATAGATCGTTCAGTCCTTGCTCTCCTATTTAACTGGTGGGTTGCCAATGGGATATCGTTAATGATATCCTTGTGTGTGACAACGCACTAACGATGTCTGAACGATCACTGGCACGTGATCGTTCTAAGGATATCGTTAACGATATCCTAGCGTGTGAAGCGGCCTTAAACGATACAATTGATTATTGTTTTCCTACTTCTTTGGCTTTGCTGCTTTACAAAATTAAAGAATCATTCCAATTTACTTTCTTTTCAATAAATGTGTGTATTTATTAGTGTAGTGTAGAGTGCATTAAAATACTCACCGATTGCCATGTTCTTGAATATGCAGCGTCGTTCAGTTCTTCTTTTGCATCAGGTGACGGCGATTCAGACTTCACCGGATTACACAACAATCTATGTGACCCGGAAGTGGCCTTTACCTGGTAAGCCAATGAAAAATCACAACTAAACTCTGTTGACTTACACTGCAAAAGAAATTTCCAGCTTCCAAATACAGTTCACTGTGATATGGAGAGTGTGAGTTGTCGTCTGGCTCACTGATAAGTTCGGTGCTCTGATACAGTATCAGTCACATTGACAAAGGCAAGCCATGCCGAAACGTTTGTTTTCTGACTGATGTTCATAAAATAAAATTATTTGACGAAAAAACTCTCTTCTTCCTTCTTTTCATGTGCCGAAGTTCTGAATAATGTACTGTATAGTAACACACTGACACAATAACAAAAAAAGCTAATTGAAATGCTTTGTTAAAGGGAATCTGTAAGTAGAATCCATCCATATAAGCCATTTATATGGGTATACTGGTCATAGAAAGTTCATAACTTGATATCAATATATGTGATCCAATCTCTTATTACAGAGAAATTCACATTTTTTTTTTGAGTCTTGCCAGAATACCCAACATGCACTGATGTCACTTTGGGGGGCGGCTATGGTCTCCACATGCCAGGTATTCTGTGTTTAAATCATTTTATTAAAGTTTAAACAATACAAGGGTAGAACTAATAAAATACAGTGAAATGCACAGATTAACAAATACATGTAAGGTTAAACAAAAAGTTCACATTACAATGATGTGTTGCAATGGGAAGAAAGAAGCAAAGAAGAAGGAAGGATGTGACTTAAATGAGGAGAATGGATGGGGACAATAGGCAGAGGGAAAGCTGGAAACAGCAATGAACAAGAACTGCATCTAAATGTGTTATTTAACAGGACAGGTTCAACTAAATTATTATTTAATATATCATATGCTACGGGGTTATATAATAGGGATTGGTTTAAAGAAGCAGAAGGTACAAAAGGAATTAAAACTGTCCACATTTTTTTCAATATGTAAATGAGCTGTCTATGGACCACACATTCTCTCTGATAATATAACTCCAGAGCTTTGCTTAAATGAACGAGTTATCAGTGTTAGGGTCATTGACATCAGCGTTTTTCACTGAATACGGCAGATCCGTCAGATTTGCCGCATCTGCTAACCGCATTTTTTTGCCCGGCCGCAACTGCCGGATTTGCCAGATCGTGGTAAAACCGCACTTGCCTCACCTTCTGCAAGCCCCATAGAGAATGAATGGGGGCTTGCGGCAGGAGTTGCCCATTAGGCGGCATATCCGGCAGATGCTGTAAATCTGCCGGATCTGCTGCATTCAGTGAAAAACGCTGATGTGAAAGGACCCTTACACATGTAGATCAGGAGAGCAGACTCTCCAGAGCTTAGTTTAAATGAAAGGGTTATCAGTGTTACACATGTAGATCAGGAGAGTAGACTTCAGTCATTACGTGTCACACATCATAAATACTATGGGCCAATAAGTCCAGGTTCACAGACCATCCGGCTAGGCCGTTTATTATAGTGATGACACAAGCAACATATTATTCCTGAATCTATTTCTACAGTAGAATGTAGCCATCAATGACAACACATGTACTGTACATTTATTAAAGATGATCAAATCTATTCCAGGCACAGCTAATTCACTTCAAATTTTTCAATCAGTCTGGATTCACTAGAATCTAAATTTGTGATATTTGCTTTGGGGTAAATCCAGCAAAATAACTGCATTTTTTCTTAATTATAGAGGACTCTGTAATTAAAAAATTACAATCACCTCTCCTTGTCCATCCAACAATGATTTCTGAATGAAGCATCTATTTATTGTCCAATTTCCTTCTACTACTTTTTTTCACTCCCTGGTTACAATGTCGTCATGACCCACATGGTACGTGAATGACGTATGTCAAGCCTCACGGGGCCACATGCAGCATTATATATGTTAATGATGTGCATAGTGGGGAATAGTGAATAGGGGATTTGGCCAGAAAGATATTGGAAAATAGATTAAAAACGAAAGAAAAGATGATCAGACCCCCCAGCAGCTCAAGGACAAGAATAGAGAGGATCAAGAAGAGCATTAGATTTTTTCCTTTTTTATTCCCTTCCCGGCCGCTTCAATGCTCCCCACATTTATTTGATATAAATCGAATTTCCACCCTGAATTGAGCAAATCTGCCCAAGTTCAATTTAGGGAGATTCACTCAACACTAATTGTTATGGATTAGTATTTACGAAACTTTTTCATACCAGCTTTTACAAGATAGGATTTATGTCTCAACGTAGGATAATAAAATAACATATATTAATCATTATTAAAATCCAGTCCTGAAATGGCCATTGCCAGTGTTCTGACATGAAAGTGTTTTCTTTTTGTAATACTTAAAGTCTTCAGATAGGGATGCTTATCTATAGCTATAAAACAAAAATGCCAGCATGGTGCCATGACAGTAACACACAATATATGAATGCTTTCATGAATGAAGGCACACATAATGAGGAATAAAATGGAGTAAGGAGATTAGTTAAAGGATTTGTTATGTCAAGATCATTTTATTCTAATAATAGGAAATGTTGCAAGCTTTTTCCGTGGTACAAACAGACTTCAAACAAAGCAGAACAAAGAGTCTCTGAAAGAGCTGGCTGAAAAGTGTTCTGGAATTCAAATGAACAGTTTCTGAAAAGTATTCTGTCAGAGCCACCACTCATTTGACTTAACTGGAAAGCATTAATATGAGGCCACCCGGGTTTTATTGACCTTCTAACTACCCAAGGAGCTGAAAAGTGACTATGAAGCTTAAAACATAAACCTCTTTGGCTACCAGGTTTTATTTTGGGATAATCGTCTGACTGTAGTCCTCACAGTGATGTAGCTGATTCAATCTACTTTTTCAAGGGTGGCCATTCTGTAATTTTAAGATCTACCGACCTCATGCAGATAGCCACAAATGGAAAAGCAACCATAATTACAAGGGTCTGCTCAACTAATCCATGGATAACAACTGTCAGTTAAAAGATAAATAAGCCGGGTGCAAGCATTTCCTGCAGACTGAGAGGCAGTGGTTTCATTAGCCTTTATTTTAAGAAATAAATGAAAATAAGACATCACGAAAGCTAGTGAATAAATTACAGGCTTTTAAAAGAAAGAAAGTCTTTGAAGTGTTATAAAGCAGATCAGTTCTACCACCCGCAAGTAACGGTATCGGGACTTTTACTGTATAACATATTTGTCCAGTATAGTGTAAGCAACTGTTGTCATACAAAAGCATGTCTGTTAGTCAGATTTACAAATATAATATGCATGTATACATGCTGTATTTATACAATGCTTGTGTCTATATACAGTGGGGAAAATAAGTATTTGATACACTGTCAATTTTGCAAGTTTCCCCACCTACAAAGAATGAAGAGGACTGTAGTTTTTATTGTAGGTAACTTCAACTGTGAGAGATTGAATAATAAAAAAAAATCCAGAAAATCACATTATATGATTTTGAAATAATAAAATAGCATTTTATTGCATGAAAAAGTATTTGATCACCTTCCCAGGGACGGACCTACCGTGGTGCAGCTGGTGCAGCTGCACCAGGGCCCCGACCGTCTAGGGGGCCCCTGAAGCCTGCAGGGGGGCCCCCAGCCGACCCTCATGACCCTGTGCCAGTGTGGCAGAGGAGAGGGGGTTAACCGAGGGAAGCTTCCTGCTTCCCCTGGCTGAGCCCGCCCCTCCTCTCCTCTGCTGCCCCGGCTCCCAGGACTGTGCGGCTCGCCCGATGCAGGTAGGAGCAGCAGCACACATAGCCAAAACCCCCCACCCCCGGTCCTCGCCGACAGCGGATAGCACCCCCCCCGGTCCTCGCCGACGGCCGATAGCACCATACCCCCCCCCACTCCTCATCATTGGCTGCTGCACCAGGGCCCCCCGGTCGCAAGGTCCGCCACTGCACCTACCAACAAGCAAACGTTCCAGCTCTCACAGACTTGTTAGTTTTCCTTTAAGAAGCCCTACTACTCTGCACTCATTATATGTATTAATTGCACCTGTGTGAACTCATTAACCATAAAAAATACATCTGTCCACACACTCAATCACACTCCAAACTCTCCAACATGCCAAAGACCAAAAAATTGTCTACGGACACCAGGGACAAAATTGAAGACCTGCGTGCACAAGGCTGGGATGGGCTACAGGACAATATGCAAACAGGTTTGTGAGAAAGCAACAACTGTGGGGGCAATTATTAGAATTGGAAGAAACACAAGATAACTGTCAATCTTCCTCGAACTGGTGCTCCATACAAGATGTTGCCTCATGGGGTAAGGTTGATTCTAAGAAAGGTCAGAAATCAGCCCACAACTACATGGAAGGACCTGGTCAATGACCTAAAGAGAGCTGGAACCAGAATTTCAAAGTTTTACCGTTAGAAACATACTACACCATAATAAATGGTCAGATGAGATTAAAATAGAACTCCACTCAGTGTGTTTGGAGGAAGAAGAAGGATGAATACAACTCCAAGAACACCGTCCCAAACATCAAGGGGTAAAAACATTATCCTTTAGGGGTGCTTCTCTGCAAAGAGGACAGGACGACTGCACCGTATTGAAGTGAGAATGGATGGGGTCATGTATTGCGAGATTTTGACCAACAAATTCTTTCATTCAATGAGAGCATTGAAGGTGGATCATGGCTTAGTTTTTCAGTATGATAATATGACAATGACCAGAAACACACAGCCAGGGCAATGAAGGAGTGACTCTGTAAGAAGTATTTCAGGGTCTAGCCAGTCTCCAGACCTAAACCCAATCTGGAGAAGATCTCTATGGAAGAGTGGTCCAAATCCCTGCTGCAGTGTGCGCAAGCTTGGTGAAGATCTACAAGAAACATCTAACCTCTGTAATTGCAAACAAAGGTTTCTGTATCAAATATTAAGTTTTGTTTTTCCTATTGTGTCAAATACTTATTTCATGCAATAAAATGGTAATTAATTAAGTTAAAAAGCATGTAGTGTGATTTTTGGATTTTTTTAGATTCTACCTCTCACAGTCGAAGTGTACCTATGATAAAAATTACAGACCTCTCCATTCTATGTAGGTGGGAAAACTTGGAAAATCATCAGAGTGCCAAAAACTTAAATTTCCCCACTCTATATTCTAAGCACATGCTGATCTCATGTTTAGCACATATATTTTGTCTATCTCGCTAACAAATTTCCATTTCAAGGTGTTTTTCTAATATTACTAGAATATTCCCTCTACTACAGTTGTGGCCTAAAGTATTGACACCCCTGCAATTCTGTCAGATAATACTCAATAATCACAAATTCTTTGGTATTGTTATCTTCATTTAATTTGTCTTCACTGAAAAAACACAAAAGAGAATGAAGCAAAAAGCAAAACATTGATCATTTCACACAAAATTCCAAAAATGGGCCAGACAAAAGTATTGCCACCCTCAGCCTAATACTTGGTTGCACAACCTTTAGCCAAAATAACTGCGATCAACCACTTCCGGTAACCATCAATGAGTTTCTTACAATGCTCTGCTGGAATTTTAGACCAATGTTCTTTGGCAAACTGCTCCAGGTCCCTGATATTTGAAGGGTGCCTTCTCCAAACTGCCATTTTTAGATCTCTCCACAGGTGTTCTATGGGATTCAGGTCTGGACTCATTGCTGGCCACCTTAGAAGTCTCCAGTGTTTTCTCTCAAAACATTTTTGCCCAAAAAGTTCTACTTTTGTCTCATCTGACCAGAGAACATTCTTCCAAAACATTTTAGGCTTTCTCAGGTAAGTTTTGGCAAACTCCAGCCTGGCTTTTTTATGTCTCGGGGTAAGAAGTGGGGTCTTCCTCGGTATCCTACCATACAGTCCCTTTTCATTCAGACGCCGACGGATAGTACAGGTTGACACTGCTGTACCCTCGGACTGCAGGGCAGCTTGAACTTGTTTGGATGTTAGTCGAGGTTCTTTATCCACCATCCACACAATCTTGCGTTGAAATCTCTTGTCAATTTTTTTTTTCCATCCACATCTAGGCAGGTTAGCCACAGTGCCATGGGCTTTAAACTTCTTGGTGACACGGCACACGGTAGACACAGGAACATTCAGGTCTTTGGAGATGGCCTTGTAGCCTTGAGATTGCTCATGCTTCCTCACAATTTGGTTTCTCAAGTCCTCAGACAGTTCTTTGGTCTTCTTTCTTTTCTCCATGCTCAATGTGGTACACACAAAGACACAGGACAAAGGCTGAGTCAACTTTAATCCATGTCAACTGGCTGCAAGTGTGATTTAGTTATTGCCAACACCTATTAGGTGCCACAGGTAACTTACAGGTACTGTTAATTACACAAATTAGAGAAGCATCACATGATTTTTCTAACAGTGAAAATACTTTCATCCACCCCCTTTTTTATGTTTGGTGTGGAATTAGATCCAATTTGGCTTTAGGACAATTCTTTTTGTGTTTTTTCATTGAAGACAAATTAAATGAAGATAATAATACCAAAGATTTTGTGTGATAGCAATCATTTTCAGGAAGAAACTCAGTATTATCTGACAGAATTACAGGGATGTCAATACTTTTGGCCACAGCTGTATATACTGTATAAAGAGATCTCTTACATAAACTTCAAAAAGTAACATTACATTTTCATATACCGTATATACTCGTGTATAAGCCGACCCGTGTATAAGCCGACCCCCCTACTTTTGCCCCCAAAACCTGGCAAAACCTATTGACTCGTGTATAAGCCGAGGGTGGACCCCAGCACAAGTATACAGCCCCTAGCAGTGTGGTATACAGCAGCCTCCCCAGTGGTAGTATACAGCAGCAGCTCCAGTGGTATATACAGCAGCAGCCCCAGTGGTAGTATACAGCAGCCCCAGAGGTATATACAGCAGCCCCAGTGGTAGTATACAGCAGCAGCCCCAGTGGTATATACAGCAGCAGCCCCAGTGGTATATACAGCAGCAGCCCCAGTGGTAGTATACAGAAGCCCCAGAGGTATATACAGCAGCCCCAGTGGTAGTATACAGAAGCCCCAGAGGTATATACAGCAGCCCCAGAGGTATATACAGCATCCCCAGTGGTAGTATACAGCAGCCCCAGAGGTATATACAGCAGCCCCAGTGGTATATACAGCAGTCCCAGTGGTAGTATACAGAAGCCCCAGAGGTATCTACAGCAGCCCTAGTGGTAGTATACAGAAACCCCAGAGTTATATACAGCAGCCCCAGAGTTATATACAGCAGCCCCAGTGGTATATACAGTAGCCCCAGTGGTAGTATACAGAAGCCCCAGAGGTATATACAGCAGCCCCAGTGGTAGTATACAGAAGCCCCAGAGGTATATACAGCAGCCCCAGAGGTATATACAGCAGCCCCAGTGGTAGTATACAGCAGCCCCAGTGGTATATACAGCAGCCCCAGTGGTATATACAGCAGCCCCAGTGGTAGTATACAGAAGCCCCAGAGGTATATACAGCAGCCCCAGAGGTAAATACAGCAGCCCCAGTGGTAGTATACAGCAGCCCCAGAGGTATATACAGCAGCCCCAGTGGTAGTATACAGCAGCCCCAGAGGTATATACAGCAGCCCCAGTGGTATATACAGCAGCCCCAGTGGTAGTATACAGCAGCAGCCCCATTGGTAGCATACAGCAGCAGTGGTATATACAGGCCCCCCCCATCAGTATACAGGCCCCCCCACCTTACTGGCCGCAATCCTGTAAAAGAATACATTAGTATACTTATCCCTGCCACTGTCCCGCTGCCGCTGTCCCGCCGCCGCCATCGCGCTCCTCCGGCTTCATCCAGCATCTTCTGGCTTCCTCCTCTGACGTCATTGCCTGCGCCCACCGGAGGAAGCCGGAAGAAGACGGATGAAGCCAGAGGAGCGCGATGGCGGCGGCGGGACAGCGGCAGCGGGACAGCAGCAGGGATAAGTATACTAATGTATTCTTTTACAGGATTGCAGCCAGTAAGGGGGGGGCCTGTATACTGATGGGGGGGGTGACTGTATACTGTATACAATGTATACAGTATACAGTGACTCACGTATAAGCTGAGGGGGGACTTTTCAGCCCAATTTTTTGGGCTGAAAAACTCGGCTTATACGCGACTATATACGGTAATGCAATTTTACCTCTCATAAACTCTTTTGTAAGATTAAATAATGCTGTACGTAACACCATATTTTGCTTTACAGGTATTACAACAAAGGAGGAGCATTCAAATATGCCACGAACAGGTAACTCAGTAGCATTGTTTTAGTATTTGCTATTTTGTCACAGGTGTGACAGGAGGCACGGATGAGACTGTAGGGCCACTCGCAGAAGGTCCCAGCATTTGGCCAAGCAGTCAAAATCCTAAGAAAATGTCTCTGTCACTTTAAGAGGCATTCCCCTTTTAGTTAAAGCTGGAGGTCACTAGGACTCAGCTGATTCCTTACCTTGAGCTGCCTATATATTTCCCTTGACTCCCAGGATGCACTGCTGGTGATAACTGTTCAGGTGTTCCTGATTGCATCTTAGCTCAAAGCAGTGTTTCCTGGAGTCTGCTGGTTTGCTGCTTGGATCTGCTCCAGCTAAGTGTATCTCTTCCCTCTTTGTTTGTTTCCCTTGTGTGTTTCTCTAGTTGCTAGCTGGGCTCACTAGTGTTCATCTGCTCTGATCCCTGAGTAGTGGTAGTTCAGGGACAGTCAGGGAATAGGTATCCTGGCGGCGACTATTGCAAAAACTTTATAGGGACGTTAGGGGAGCCAGGTGTCAGCGCTTGTTGTTCTAGGGGTCACCCTCCCCCTTTTTTGCCCTTAGCATCAGGGACTCCTTTCCCCTCCCCTGTCGTCGTCCAGCGCTGGGTGTCTCCCTACACCCAGCGTGACATATGTGTAGAGATGAGCAGACCAATGGACGTTCAGGTTCTACGGGACTTTAGATGAAGTTGTGTTCTTGACCCGAACCTCATTGGAAGTCAGTGATTGGGCAGTTCAGCTCTCCGGCCACATACAGCAAGCCATAAACAATTTTGTGTTATAAGGAGAAGAAAAAGAAGTCGCACTGTTGGGAGTGAGCACCAGAGCGTGCAGAGCGGTGCAGCAGGGAGGACCCTCCTCATCATCCTCCATAGCCAAGGGCTGAAAGCTTGCAGGCGGCGGTGTAATCTCCCCAGGCTGTATGGGAGACGCTGCAAGGTGGTGCTGACCCCATCCTAATCTTCAAAACCGCAAGCCATAAACAAAGCTGTTTCGGGGATGAAGGTCAGGGTTTTGTAATTTTTTTTTGTACACACTACACTGTGTGTAGAGCTATTAGGCAAATGAGTATTTTGCTCCCATGATACTTTTTATACATGTTGTCCTACTCCAAGCTGTATAGGCTTGAGAGCCAACTACCAATTAAGTAAATCAGGTGATGTGCATCGCTGTAATGAGGAGGGGTGTGGTCTAATGACATCAACAACCTATTTAATGTGTGCTTAATTATTAGGCAACTTCCTTTCCTTTGGAAAAATGGGTCAGAAGAGAGATTTGACGGCTCTGAAAAGTCCAAAATTGTGAGATGTCTTGCAGAAGGATGCAGCAGTCTTGAAATTGCCAAACTTTTGAAGCATGATCACTAAACTATCAAGCGTTTCATGGCAAATAGCCAACAGGGTCGCAAGAAGCGTGTTGGGCAAAAAAGGTGCAAAATAACTGCCCATGAATGCCATTTGCCACCCGTTTTGCAATATTTCAGAGCTGCAACTTTACTGGACTATCAAAAAGCACAAGGTGTGCCATACTCAGGGACATGGCCAAGGTAAGAAAGGCTGAAAAACTACCACCTTTGAACAAGAAACAAAAGATAAAATGTCAAGACTGGGCCAAGAAATATCTTAAGACAGATTTTTCAAAGGTTTTATGGACTGATGAAATGAGAGTAACTCTTGATGGGCCAGATGGATGGGCCAGAGGCTGGATCAGTAAAGGGCAGAGAGCTCCACTCTGAATCAGACGCCAGCAAGGTGGAGGTGGGGTACTGGTATGGGCTGGTATCATCAAAGATGAACTTGTGGGACCTTTTCGGTTTGAGGATGGGGTGAAGCTCAACTCCCAGACCTACTGCCAGTTTCTGGAAGACAACTTCTTCAAGCAGTGGTACAGGAAGAAGGTCGGTATCATTGAAGAAAAACATGATTTTCACCCAGGACAATTCTCCATCACATGCATCCAACTACTCCACAGCGTGGCTGGCCAAGTAAAGGTCTAAAAGAAGAAAAAATAATGACATGGCCCCCTTGTTCACCTGATCTGAATCCCATAGAGAACCTGGGGTCCCTCATAAAATGTGAGATCTACAGGGAGGGAAAACAGTACACCTCTTGGAACAGTGTCTGGAATGCTGTGGTGGCTGCTGCACGCAATGTTGATTGTAAACAGATCAAGCAACTGACAGAATCTATGGATGGAAGGCTGTTGAGTGTCATCATAAAGAAAGGTGGCTATATTGGTCACTAATATTTTTGGGGTTTTGTTTTTGCATGTCAGAAATGTTTATTTCTAAATTGTGTGCAGTTATATTAATTTACCTGGTGAAAATAAACAAGTGAGATGGGAATATATTTGGTTTTTATTAAGTTGCCGAATAATTCTGCACAGTAATAGTTACCTGCTCAAACAGATATCCTCCTAAGGTAGCCAAATCTAAATAAAACCCACTACAACTTCCAAAAATATTAAGCTTGGATATTTATGAGTCTTTTGGGTTGATTAAGAACATAGTTGTTGATCAATAATAAAAATAATCCTGTGCAATACAAATTGCCTAATAATTCTGCACACAGTGTAAATTTAATAATGCTGATTTTATCCCCATTGCGAGCCATTCAAACACTGCAAGCAGCTCGCACTGGGCCGAGCGCCGAGTGCACCCAATCACAGCAATGCTCGCTCCAGTAGTTTGCATACGTAAGGCACCCGAACTCTGAACTTGAGCACTGATTTTTTTTTTGTAAAGTGTGTTCAGCCTGACCACCGAACTTTAATGTTTGGGTCCACTCATCTCTACCCATGAGTATTGCTTTAAGCCATTGAGGCCAAATGTGTATTCTGTTGTCCTTTGTCTGACTGGTATGAGTCTGCATGTTGCTTGTTTTCCTGTGTAGGAAAGTACAGCTAAATGTACTTTACTGCCCTTCCAAAAAAACATATCATTTGTTAGACATGTTTTCCAATGGATTCCTACGGTGGACAAATACATATTTTCAACTTGACTTTGCCCACTAGGCGCATAGTTCCTAAGTGTATGTGGCCAATAGTGGGCACAAACATAGCACTTTTATCTATTGGCTTTGTCTGATACTACAGCTTAACCCCAGGTGCAAGTAAATCAAACTAAGGCGGCCGTCACACGCTAAGATATCTAGAACGATATTGTAAGCGATCACGTGCACGCGCGATCGCTTACAATATCGCTCACATCGCTGGTGAGATGTCACACAGACAGACTCACCAGCGATGTGGATCCGCGATCTCGCTGGTAACTATGGTACACATCGGGTAACTAGGCGCCGCGCGTCGCTTAGTTACCCGACGTGTACCATAGTTACCATCTCCCAGCATAGGCTCTGCCGCTGGGAGATCGTTCATCGTGGTGTCATACACCACGATGAAGCAGATCGCTAAATCGTAAATCGCTAGATCTGAGGTCCGGACCTCAGATCTCCATTTTGCGATTTGATCAGATCTCGCAGGTCGTATCTTGCCGTCACACGCACAGACATCGCTTACGCGATGTTTAATCTGCCACGTTCAAGCGATATCTTGCGCGATATCTGTGCGTGTGACGGCCGCTTAAGCTGCAAAGTTCAAACTCGTTGAAGGTATGTAAAAATGGTAAAATGGTATTGTGTCTGGAATGAATAAAAACACTGTAAGTAATAGTATTATTACCTCTAGGATTAATATATTATTTCTCCCAACATCTCTGTGTAACATATATTCTTACTTTTATAGAATAACATCTTTTGTAAACCAGACTAAGCATTTAGCTAGGCAATGGGATTGAAGAATTTGTTTACAGCTGTAGCCTTAGAAACTTGCTATAAAAGATCTGTTTCTGGGCAACTAAGAATAGTGAGGCAGCAATGGAGGCTATTTTTTCTGACACAGTGGAGAATGAAAGGGTTTAGCTACTAGAAAATACTTTATAAAGTGCTCCTGAGTCATCAATTTAGTATAACATTTCTTTAATAGACATTTGTTAAATGTAATACTAAATAAATATAACATACTAGATGGCGGCCCGATTCTAAAGAATCGGGTAGTCTAGAATCCATATATAGTTTATTTAGTAATAGGGGAGTGCGGTGAAATGAATTGTGTGTATACAGGTGGCTCAGTGGGTAGCAGAGTATATGGTGGCTCAGTGCTTAGCACTGCGCGGTGGCTCAGTGGTTAGCACTGCACGGTGGCTCAGTGGTTAGCAGTGAGTGCGGTGGCTCAATGGTTAGCAGTGAGTGCAGTGAGAGTGGTCAGCGCAGCACCGTGGGCAGAGTGGTCAGCGCAGCGCCGTGGGCAGAGTGGTCAGCGCAGCGCCGTGGGCAGAGTGGTCAGCACACACATACACACACACACACTCCGGTATACTTACCACCGGCCCTGCGTCTTCCCCGCCGCCTGGATCCTAGTCGACATGTCGCCGCCCCGGACGACTGGATCCAATATGGCGTCTGGGAAGTCTGCCGAGACTTCCCGGACTGCCATCTTGGACAAAGTATGTCGGCGGCCGCCGGAAAACTGTATCCAATATGGCGTCCGGGAAGTTTAGCGAGCCTTCCTGGACGCTATATTAGATCGAGTAGTTTGGGGGTGGCGACATGTCGACTGAGGATCCAGGCGGCGGACGCTGGGCCGTGGTAAGTATAGCGGAGTGTGTGTGTGTGTGTATGTGTATGGTGTGTGTGTGGACAAAGTGACGGAAGTGCGGACAAAGTGAGGAAGTGCCTTGGTCTTTTATATATTAGATACACACACATTATATGTAGACACATGCAAATCTCTAAACATGTAGAAATATATATATACATACACACACATCATTTACAAATTATATTACATACACACATATATGCACATATGTACATTGCATATGGAGGGGTGAGGAGAGCGGAGGCTGGAGGGGTGAGGAGGGGTGGGAGAGGGAGGTGGAGGGTGAGGAGGGTGAGGAGAGCGGAGGCTGGAGGGGTGAGGAGAGCGGAGGCTGGAGGGGTGAGGAGAGCGGAGGATGGAGGGGTGAGGAGGGGTGAGGAGAGGCTGGAGGCATGGAGGCAGGGAGGGCACGGAGGCCAGGGGAGGCTGGAGGGCACAGAGCCAGGGAGGCTGGAGGGCACAGAGCCAGGGGAGGCTGGAGGGCACGAGGCCAGGGGAGGCTGGAGGGCACAGAGGCCAGGGGAGGCTGGAGGGCACAGAGGCCAGGGGAGGCTGGAGGGCACAGAGGCCACTGACTGGTCTGTGTGGGGTGAGCGGCGATGGCGGAGGCCGCACCCGGACCGGAGTGTGGGCGGGGCCGGCACCCGGATGGAGGAGGAATGTGACCGGCTGTGGGCGGTGAGCGGCAGGGCTTGTAAAAAGGGGGGCGAGAGTAGGGTGCTGGGGAGCGCCGCGGCTGAGCTCTGGGCAGCCAGGTCGCCACCGTGAGACGACCGGCTAACGGCGGTCGTCTCCCGGCTGGCTCGCCACGGTCGTCCCACTTAGGGCGGCCATCTTGGTCCACCCTGAGCGGGTGTACCTTGGGACAAAGTTCCGGAAGTGTGTGCAAAGTGACAGGAACTGACGTCATAAATCGCTTGTGGTTTTATATATTAGATAAATATGTAAAAATGCAAAGTACTGCGTAAGAATAATAATCTTTATTTAGATAGCACCAACATACTCCACAACGCTTTACAATTTAGAGATTCATGTACAAACAGTCATAACTAACAATTCTAAAAATACAATTAAAGCAAAATAATGACGGCCCTGCTCATAAGAGCTTACAATCTACAATGAGGTGGGGGGGGACGACAAAAAGTACAGTGCATTATGCTTATTTACAATGATGGATTAGCCAACTTGAGGAAATGGGGAATAGATAAGAGCTGCATGATTGGCCACCAGCCATTCTTTGGTCTTGTGGAGTGAATAGGCTATGTCTAATATAGACAATGCACCTAAATGATGTGCTCTTAGGAAGTGCCTGTAACTATGTAAGTTATGGATAGACCTAATTTCCTGTGGTAGGGCATTCCAGAGGATTGGTGCAGCTCGGGAGAAGTCTTGGAGCCTGGAGTGGCAATTTCAGATTAGTGCACATGTTAGTCTAAAGTCGCTCAAAGAGTGAAGACAATGGGTGAGGTGATAGACAGAGATGAGGGTAGAGAGGTAGGGTGGTACTGCGGCGTGAAGAACTTTGTGGGTGAGAAAAACCTATTTGAATTGGAACCTATAATGCATGGGCAACCAGTGCAATGACTGGCACAGAGCAGAGGCGTCTGAGTAATGGTTAACCAGATAGGTGACCCTGTCTGCTGCATTAAGGAAGGACTGGAGAGGGGAGAGTCTAGTGAGGGGAAGGCCAATTAATTGAGAATTAATCAATTAATCAGCAATAGGTTTTTTGTTGTTTCCATGGTGACAAAGGGGCGGGTTCTAGAGATGTTCTTCAGGTGCAAGTGCAAGAGCGGGGAAGAGATTGTATATAGGGGTTGAAGTAGAGATCAGTGTCATATATAACGCCCAGACAGTGAGCCTGCGGCCTGGGCGTTATCGTGATGCCACACACTTTAGAGGGAGGTGTCAGATCTAAGAGGTAGGAGCAGGAGTAGAAGAAGTTCAGTTTTGGAAAGATTGAGAGCGAACATGATATTGGAAACTGAACTGGTGTTCTTTAGTACAGCGGAGGTATGGTCGGGGAAGAAGTGTATAGTTGTGTGTCATCAGCACAAAGATGGTACTGGAAGCCAAATTTTCTGATGGAAAACAATGGAAAAACAATAGAGGTTTGAAGGAGGGGAAAATGCCGGAGAGGGAGAGATTGAAGATTTTGGATAAGTGAGTAGTAGACCACTGGAGAGAGAGACTGGAGTAGGGGTGAGGGAATGGGGTCAGTGGTGCATGTAGTAGAATGAGAGGAAGAGAGGAGCCTGGAGACTTCTTCTGTGACCGAGACAAATTGGTGAGTGAGCCAGAGGACATGTTTGGGGGAATGGGAGTAACAGTGCTTGGAAGTTGGGAGCTGATTTCCTGATGGATGTTTTCGATTTTCTGTGTGAAGTAAGAAGCCAGATCATCAGCACAGAGGTCAGTGATAGGGACCTGCATTTTAGGACTGAGGAGAGAGTGAAAGGTGTCAAAGTTTTTTGGGTTGTTGGATAGTGAGGGATCAGGGCGTGAAGTAGGTCTGTTTGGTGAGGTGAAGGGCAGAGTTATAGGCTCTTAACATAAATTTATAGCATATAAAGTTTTTCAGTGTAAAGACCTGATCAAGGGTGTTACCGTCTTTGTGTGTCTCAGAGGTTGAGAGCTGTGAGAGGCCAAGAGAAGTTGTTAGAGATAGGAGCTAGGATGCTGATGGGCAGGTGGGGGTGTTTATTGGGATGTTGAAGTCTCCCAGAATGAGGGTTGATAATTCTAAGGACATGAATTGCGGCAGCCACGCAGAAAAATGATCAAGGAACTGGGTGGGTTAACCTGGGTGCTGGGGGTTGGGGGGGGATATGTTGGCTCCATATAACTAAAATTATTAGCATTAATGTCGATAACAAGTATATTTTTGTATAGTACAAATTAAATAATATTGCTAAACAGTAAATCATGTAGCAGTAATGAGCATTGGTTTTTAACGAATTTGCGTATCCTGACGTAACTGTAGGTTGTCAGAGTGCTTATATATCCTAAGACGACTCCATACAATACAGATCCAGCTGTAACACACAGGCAGCAGTAACAGCAGTGATTAACGATATTATCCATCGCTGCTGTGTAATCATTCAAGGGCCACTGTCAATCATTGAGTGTTGCATTTAAATAGTGTGATTGCTGGTATGCACACTCATTGGGTTCTCATCTGAGTATCGTGACCGTGGGGGATCAATGGGTTGCCTGTTTGTTTTTTTTAAATCCATTTATTTATCATAAAAAAGCACTTCAGATGCTTATATGTACCTTCACAAAACAGTCCTCAGGATAGTTCTTCAACTGGTAACAATCACATCAATCCACATCAAGCCACTTGAGTCATGTAGTCATTAAAATGTAGTCACGCCTCCCGCATTGTGATATATTGACATTGATCACTGAAGGCTTCTGGTGGTGCTTAAGGGCCTGTGGTGATGTACCAACCATCTGACCCTAGTGGGTGGAGCTGAACAGGCCTCAAATCAAAGATGCTTTGGGATTAGCTACTCCCATTATGGTCACATGGTCATGACATCTGCTTCCACAGCATGTGTATTTCTGCACTTATCAAGAAAGAAAGAAATGGGGCTAACACTGTGCTGCTCTTTACCCTGTTTCTCTGTTTTATCTGCTATAAGACCCGATCTGGGATTTTTGTAGTCCAGTTTTTCTTTTATTTCTGTACTTAGTGATGTGAATATGTTACAATGCAGGGGGCGTGACTATATTTTAATGCCTGTATAACACAAGTAGATTGATTTGACTTGACAGATTTGTTGCTTGGTAACATCAATTACTTTATTTTTGTAAACCATTAAAAAGGTATCACAACTACAAGAATATTATTTTGTTACTCCCACTGAGAGCAGTCAATCTTTTTTCAACCGGCTAACACAGTACCAAACCTTTTTTACTTCTTACCGGCTGTCATGCCTTTTTAGAAACACATATATTTAGTTTACTTTGCCTATGATAAAGCTAAGTGTCAGTTACTGTTCAGTGATAATTTATCCAACAGCGCCATCTATTGACAATGTTCTCTTTCTATATTTTTTAGTGTACAGTCTAATTTATTCTCATCAAAGCTCCTGTAGTTTCCCATCAGCCCTTGCACTAGCCTCTCCCCTTCTTCTTCAGAAGCCATTTTAGCCTTATGGACACTGACATTCTGGTATGCTGATCTCTGTCTCTGGATTTCAGCTCATCTGTTTCCCTCTACATAGCACAGTCAGTGAGTTATTATAATATGCTAGAATTCACCAAATTGTATAATGTAGCTTCTCTGTTCTAAATGTTTATCATCAAATCAAATGGAAACAAACTGTATCTATGCATAAAATTTAATTTTCATTTAGAAAATTTCAAAAAATGTTTCAATACAAATGAAAATTTCAAAGAAAATATGGGTAACCAATACAGTGATAATCTGTGATCTAAAATACTTTTATTATTATTAAAATAAATCTTAAGATATGTTTTTTTTATATATAAAAGTGCTAATGTGCAAAAATAATTATTAGCTTCTCGGCCAAGATTTTACATAATGGAAACCCGGGAATTATTCCTCTTATACCCCTATCTACCATTCAGCAGATTAAGCGTAGACAAAAAAGTGCTAAGTGCTGTAAAACGTTAACAACATAACCTTCTGGGGAAGAAGAAGGCAGTTGCCGAAACGTGCATGTAGGGAGTCCTGGTAGTCTGTATATTGTTTAAAGGTAATGGCACAATGAATTTAAGGTTATGTTGTTAACTTTTTACAGCACTTAGCACTTTTTTTGTCTACGCTTAATCTGCCGAATGGTAGATAGGGATATAAGAGGAATAATTCCCGGGTTCCCATTACAGTTAGGGCCAGAAATATTTGGACAGTGACACAAGTTTTGTTATTTTAGCTGTTTACAAAAACATGTTCAGAAATACAATTATATATATAATATGGACTGAAAGTGCACACTCCCAGCTGCAATATGAGAGTTTCCACATCCAAATCGGAGAAAGGGTTTAGGAATTATAGCTCTGTAATGCATAGCCTCCTCTATTTCAAGGGACCAAAAGTAATTGGACAATGGACTCTAAGGGCTGCAATTAACTCTGAAGGCGTCTCCCTCGTTAACCTGTAATCAATGAAGTAGTTAAAAGGTCAGGGGTGGATTCCAGGTATGTGGTTTTGCATTTGGAAGCTGTTGCTGTGACCAGACAACATGCGGTCAAAGGAACTCTCAATTGAGGTGAAGCAGAACATCCTGAGGCTGAAAAAAAAGAAAAAATCCATCAGAGAGATAGCAGACATGCTTGGAGTAGCAAAATCAACAGTTGGGTACATTCTGAGAAAAAAGGAATTGACTGGTGAGCTTGGGAACTCTAAAAGGCCTGGGCGTCCACGGATGACAACAGTGGTGGATGATCGCCGCATACTTTATTTGGTGAAGAAGAACCCGTTCACAACATCAACTGAAGTCCAGAACACTCTCAGTGAAGTAGGTGTATCTTAGTGATGGGCGAATCCTAAATTACTCGGAATCGCTTGACTCTAGCGAGTCCGAGCACAGGACTCGCTACTCGTTGCGAGTCTAGCGAGTCCAATGTTAATGAATGGGGAAGCGAGTAATAGCGAGTAGTGTGAGATTTACAAATCGCAGATGTGTCTCGGAAGCTTTAGCCTGAAGCAATCCTAGTTTTGTCATTTATTTGCATTGGACTAGTTTACTTTGCAACTGTAATCGCTGGCTGGGAAACTCGCACAGATAAGAGTCCTGTCTTCTTTGTGTGCTGGCTCCAGGGTCCTAGAGCCTGCCTGCTGCCTGATGTAGCAGAGCTGAGATTGTTCTCAGTCTGCTCATTCCCTGTGTACAGACATGAATGTCTGTGCACAGAGATGATGTAGCAGAGCTGAGATTGTTCTCAGTCTGCTCATTCCCTGTGCATATACATCTATATCTATGCACAGGGATGAGCAGAGAGGACATCGCGTTTTGGACTGCGTCGGACGGAAGAGGATTTTTTTAATTAAAGATGGAGTCTCTAATGGCTTTTTTTTTTATTTCTAATAAAAAAATTTCTCTGTGTTGTGTTTTTTTTTAAAACAATTTAATAGAAATTCATGGCGGTCATGTCTAATATTGGCGTGACCGCCATACATTTCGGGCTTAGGGCCAGCTGATAATACAAAGCTGGCCCTAACCTCTATTACCCAGCGTGCCACCGCCACCAGGGCCGCTGGAAGAGCGGGGTTCAGCGCCAGAGGATGGCGCTTCAATGAACGCGCCATCTTCTGGGGCGGCTGCGGGCTGCAATTTGCAGCGGGGGGTGCCCAGAAAGCTTGGGCATCCCTGCGCTGCGGATTCCAGCCCCCAGCTGCTTAGCTGTACCTGGCTAGACATAGAAATTGCGCGGAGCCCCACGCATTTTTTTGACTCCGAGACGACTCCGACTCCGAGGCGACTCCGAGACGACTCCGAGACGACTCCGACTCCGACTCCGAGACGACTCCGACTCCGAGACGACTCCGACTCCGACTCCGAGACGGCTCCGACTCCGACTCGACTCCGAGACGACTCCGACTCCGAGACGACTCCGACTCCGAGACGACTCCGACTCCGAGACGACTCCGACTCCGACTCCGACTCGACTCCGACTCCGAGACGACTCCGAGACGACTCCGACTCCGAGACGACTCCGACTCCGAGACGACTCCGACTCCGACTCCGAGACGACTCTGACTCCGAGACGACTCCGACTCCGAGACGACTCCGACTCCGACTCGACTCCGAGACGACTTCGACTCCGAGACGACTCCGACTCCGAGACGACTCCGACTCCGACTCGACTCCGAGACGACTCCGACTCCTAGACGACTCCAACTCCGAGACGACTCCGACTCCGAGATGACTCCGACTCCGAGACGACTCCGACTCCGAGACGACTCCGGCTCCGAGACGACTCCGACTCCGAGGCGACTCCGACTCCGAGGCGACTCCGACTCTGAGGCGACTCCGACTCTGAGACTCCGACTCTGAGGAGACTCCGACTCTGAGGAGACTCCGACTCCGAGACGACTCCGACTCCGAGGCGACTCCGACTCCGAGGCGACTCCGACTCTGAGGCGACTCTGACTCTGAGGCGACTCCGACGCTGAGACTCTGACTCTGACTCTGAGACTCTGACTCTGAAATTCATTAAATAATAAAAAAAATGTGTGGGGCTCCGCGCAATTTCTATGTCTAGCCAGGTACAGCAAAGCAGCTGGGGGCTGGAATCCACAGCGCAGGGATGCCCAAGCTTTCTGGGCACCCTCCGCTGCAAATTGCAGCCCGCAGCCGCCCCAGAATATGGCGCGTTCATTGAAGCGCCATCCTCTGGCGCTGAACCCCGCTCTTCCAGCGGCCCTGGTGGCAGTGGCACGCTGGGTAATAAAGGGGTTAATACCAGCTTTGTTATACAAGCTGGTATTAAGCCCGAGATTCTTAATGTCAGGCCACGTTTGACCCAGCCACTAAGAATCTCCAATAAAGGGTTAAAAAAACACAACACAGAGAAAATTTTTTATTTGAAATAAAAAAAAAGCCATTAGGGACTTCATCTTTAATTAAAAAAATCCTCTTCTGTCCGACGTAGTCCAAAACGCGATGTCCTCTCTGCTACATCCCCTGTGCATAAATATAGATGTCTATGCACAGGGAATGAGCAGACTGAGAACAATCTCAGCACTGCTACATCATGTCTGTGAGCAGGCAGGTTCTAGGACCCTGGAGCTGCACAGAGAAGACAGCTGGACTCGGCTCGCAATGTAACAGCAGTTATCTGCGAGTTTCCCTGCTATCACTGGCACAGTAGCCGAGTCTAATGCAAACAATGGCAATCCTAGTTTTGTCAGCGTTTCTGACAAAACTAGGATTGACATTGATTTGCATTGGACTCGTGCGAGTAATCACTGGGAAACTCGCAGACTACCGAGTCCTGCGAGTCCCTTACTACTCGCCGAGTAACGAGTCCTAGCGAGTAGATTCGCCCATCCCTAGTGTATCTGTCTCTAAGTCAACAGTAAAGAGAAGACTCCATGACAGTAAATACAAAGGGTTCACATCTAGATGCAAACCATTCATCAATTCCAAAAATAGACAGGCCAGAGTTAAATTTGCTGAAAAACACCTCAAGAAGCCAGCTCAGTTCTGGAAAAGTATTCTATGGACAGATGAGACAAAGATCAACCTGTACCAGAATGATGGGAAGAAAAAAGTTTGGAGAAGAAAGGGAACGGCACATGATCCAAGGCACACCACATCCTCTGTAAAACATGGTGGAGGCAACGTGATGGCATGGGCATGCATGGCTTTCAATGGCACTGGGTCACTTGTGTTTATTGATGACATAACAGTAGACAAGAGTAGCCGGATGAATTCTGAAGTGTACCGGGATATACTTTCAGCCCAGATTCAGCCAAATGCTGCAAAGTTGATTGGACGGCGCTTCTTAGTACAGATGGACAACGACCCCAAGCATACAGCCAAAGCTACCCAGGAGTTCATGAGTGCAAAAAAGTGGAACATTCTGCAATGGCCAAGTCAATCACCAGATCTTAACCCAATTGAGCATGCATTTCACTTGCTCAAATCCAGACTTAAGACGGAAAGACCCACAAACAAGCAAGACCTGAAGGCTGCGGCTGTAAAGGCCTGGCAAAGCATTAAGAAGGAGGAAACCCAGCGTTTGGTGATGTCCATGGGTTCCAGACTTAAGGCAGTGATTGCCTCCAAAGGATTCGCAACAAAATATTGAAAATAAAAATATTTTGTTTGGGTTATGTTTATTTGTCCAATTACTTTTGACCTCCTAAAATGTGGAGTGTTTGTAAAGAAATGTGTACAATTCCTACATTTTCTATCAGATATTTTTGTTCAACCCTTCAAATTAAACGTTACAATCTGCACTTGAATTCTGTTGTAGAGGTTTCATTTCAAATCCAATGTGGTGGCATGCAGAGCCCAACTCGTGAAAATTGTGTCACTGTCCAAATATTTCTGGCCCTAACTGTATGTAAAATCTTGGCAGAGAAGCTAATAAGTATTTTTGCACATTAGCACTTTTATATATGTAAAAAAAAACATATACATAATTTAATAGTAATAAAAAATCTTTTAGATCACAGATTATCACTGTATTGGTTACCCATATTTCTTAGAAATTTTCATTTGTATTGAAACATTTGTTTTATGAGATTTTCTAAATTAAAATTAAATTTTATGCATAGATACAGTTTGTTTCCATTTGATTTTATATTATTGATGTATGCAGTTAGCATTCCATGCGGTATGAGGATACGGATAATATTATTTTAGTATAGAAGTATCCTTCTGTAAGCTAAATTCTTGGTTAATGTTTATCATCAAGTAGTTTTCTGCCATTATAGGTATTGTGTATTTGCCATGTTGTCCAATTACACTGCGTGTCCCGTAACAAATGTAATGCCATGTAACTCAGATATGTTGAATGTTGTACTAAGTACTTTTATTTGTTTTTCGTAGTTTTACATTGATCCGATCAATAAAAGTTGTAAAGGACCCCTGCGTCCAAGTCAATGCATCGATTGGAAAGAGTTTAGCTGTCTGTCAGCTCCTTCTTCTGTAGTACAGAGCAAGGGTGCCAGACACCAGCTGAAGAACCACCTATATGACTGTTTTGTAAAGGCACATCTAAGCATCTAAAGTGCTTTTTTATCACAAGTACTTGGATTTTTTTTTCATTAAACCAGGTTAGTGATGCACAATGCATGATCTAAATAACATTGGGTGTAGTTTAAAAACAAAAAAGTACATGACAGGTTACTTTTAAAATATCCAGCAATTAATGCAATATTTGTAATTATTTTTATAGAAATTTTTTTTAAAAAATAGTAAAAAATCATTATTTATTATCTTGTTACCATTTATTCCATGGCACTTTACATGTTTATACGGGTATACATAATAAGAAGTACAATTATAATGAACAATACAAGGCACAGACTGGTATAGGAGGAGAGAGGACCCTGCTCAGGAGGGTTCACAATCTGCAAGGGTTCGGTGAGCATACAGTAATTGTGGGTAGAGCTGATCCTGCAGTGGTAAAGTGGACTGAGGGTCACTTTAGGTTGTAGGCTTGTCAAAAGAGGTGGGTCTTCAGGTTCCTTTTGAAGGCTTCCACAGTATGAGAGAGTCTGATGTGTTGGGGGAGTGTTCCAGAGTATAGGGGGATGCACAGGAGAAAGTCAGTGGAATTTTTTCCCATTGTGTATTCATTAGCGTTACCCCTGTCTGATAGGGATTTTAGAAGTAAAATTTTAATGTTGTATTTTGTTTTGAGTAATATTTAAGTCTTGTGTGGAGATTTCTATGACGCCCAATCTTCACTTTTCAGTTGGTAAGTTAGTTTTATTACCTTTATCGTTAGGTATATAACAAGGAGCCTCTGGGTTAAGTACTGAACTCGTTATAGCCTCAATATATTTTTGTTTGCCAGAATCCTCTTTGTATTGGGTCAAAATATCCCCTTCTTGCTTCTATTGTTTAGTAGAGATTTTTCTATTTGTGGTCCTTTGTCTCCCCCCTTGTTGGAGTCTATGTTAAAAATTACAGAAGCTTCAGATTTGGTATTCATCCCCTCCTTAGTTTTAGGGTATGCACACACTATCCGGAGGCACTGTGTGCTGGACGGAGTGTGCCCGGACCTGGGGGAAGCCGTGGTTAAACGCAGGGTGAGCGCAGCCTCCCTAACTCCATAATCTGCATTTGGTGTAGGGCGGCTTCTCCCTGCATTCACCCACTGGAGCTTGCTTCATAAAGCTGTGGAGATGCGGAAGCACAGCAACCTGCACTGCAGCTGGAATAACACTGTGGTGGGGTGAAGCATTGTGGGCATGGGATTTCTAGAAATCCCATCCACTATGCTTGTACTGTACGACGTACCGTTTTGTACGCGGTGGTAAGATGCGGCATCCAAAACGCTACTATTCCGGATCGTGTACATGCATGATTACATAATTGGGTAAGGATTTCCCCAGAAGAGTACTTCATGTTTATAGCTTTATTAGTGTTCAAAAGAGGGTTTCCTGCATTATCATATTTGTGTCTCACCTTATCACAAGGTGAGGTGAGACTGGAGGCAGCTGTTGGCTCTATAGAATTTCTATCTGTGACTGTGGTTTCAGTTAAAGCCGTATTCTTATGCTTTTTTGGAAAGGGTCTCTGAAGTGGGTACCTTGTTGTGGAGGGACTTGACAAGCTCAGGAAACAGTCTCCTGGACTGTCATGTTGTTTAAATCTTCCCATTATAGTTGTAATTGGAGCGAGAGCCACTGTAGTCACAATCGCTTCTGGCTTCACGGAGCCTGAGTCCTCAGTGACTTGGCAGTTTTCATAGCCTTTGGAATGTTGAATTCTTCCTTTAAAGTTGAAATTTCCTTGTTTCCATGTTTCTATCATGGGCCTGAGTTTTTCAAGCACCAAATGTGCTTAATAACCCCACCTGAGGCTGTGTGCAGACAATCTGGAGGCACTGTGTCCAAAACGCTGCATTGTACAGTGCAAGCACAGTGGATAGATGTCTAAACATCCCATGCCCACTGTGCTTCTCCTGCATTTGTAAAGTGCATTTTGCGTTTCCTTGTGTTATCTTTGTCTACTATTCAAATTTGTTTGGTGATCTGAAACATTTAAGTGTGACACACATGTAAAAGAACCAGAAATTAGGAAGGGGGAAAATATTTCACACCAGTGTACAAGTATATGTATGTTCTTTAATTAAAAGCTCTTTTCAAGAAAGACAAGCAGCTACTGAGAGTAAAGGAAGACCTCAACGTATTTTAGCCTTGCATCAGTCTTCGCAACTATGTATAGCACCACAGGTAGGGGTTGCAGCTGTGCAGTTTTCATTACTGATATAGATGATGTGTTTGCAATAATTTTTTTGGTAGCTTGGTTGTTAGCAAAGTTGCGTTGTAGCATTGGGGTCCTGTGTCCAAATCCCACCAAGGACAACATCTGCAGGGATGTATGTCCACCCGGTGTTTGCGTGGGTTTCCTCCTGGTTGTCCAGTTTCCACCCACACTCCAAAGACTTAGGCTGGCTTCACATTTGCGTTTGTGTCTGCATGCCGATGGCATGCAGACACAAACGCAGTGCAAAGCAGGGCCTAAAGATGTGTCCGCAGCGGAAAATGTCCGCCTGCGGACACATCACTGTGGAGCCCAGCAGCCAATCAGCGGTGTCCGGGGGCGGAGATCAGCACCGGAGATCTCCGCCTCCCGACCGCCGGTAAGCTCCGGGACATGTCGGCGGGGAGAACAGCTGATCTGACAGCTGTTTGAATCTTCCCGCGCCGACACCGAGAGGAGATGTCGGCGCGGGAAGATTCAAACAGCTGTCAGATCAGCTGTTCTCCCCGCCGACATCGCTAGCAGATTACCAGCGGCGGGGAGGAGGAGGACAGCAGAGGCTGAGCTGATCTCCCGGTGGCCGTCGGTGAGCTCCTGTGACATCACCGGCGGCCACCGGGAGATTTTTCAATGGGTCTGCAGCGTTCTCCTGCGTTGTCAAGCGCAGAACACTGCGGACCCATTGAAGAAAATGCAGGTTTTGTGCACTTGGGGACGCTTGCTGATTTTCCAAGCTCCCCGAGCGCACACAAAAATGCAACTGGCTGCGTCCCGGGTGCGGATGCTGGACACCGGAAGGAGCAGATATCGTCCGCATCCGCACCCGAACGCAGCAAACGCAAGCACTATGCGTTCCTATGTTAAACATAGGAATGCAGTGCGCATGCGTTTGACTGCGTATGGGAACGCAGCATAAGCTGCGTTCACATACGCAAATGTGAAGCCAGCCTTAATGGTTCTATATAAGTGAATAAAATAAATATGTAGACTATTTACATTCTGAAGCCTTTTCTTGGGTCCATTTGTACTGCATACTAGCAATAAGAACATAGCACTGAATGAGTTCCACTGCTCTGTAAAAGAACCTGAGTTTGTGTTTCACATAAAATATTTTTTGGAGAACTGGGTATAATCAGTTAAGTGCCTGTTGTGTAACTTGGATAACTTTGTACAGGCAAGCAAGATGAGAAGAATGGAAAAAAACTGTTATAGTACATTCATACTCACGCTGTACAAGAAAAATGATTGTCATTACTGACCTTACGTTGCCAAATAACCTGAAAAATGATGAGGGAGCAAATACTACTCTGTGTTATTTGGCTTCAGAAATTAGTGTGGAAGCAGAACTGCAATATTTTTCAATAAAAGAATTATAAAAATGAATCTCAACTTAACCACAGTTATCTGAGTCAAGGTCTTCCATAATATTATACTAAGAATATTTATTATTTATTACCTCCCATTAGAATTTAATCCAACTTGGTGGTCTAAAGACTGAATATTAATTCATTCCAAGAGATGTAATGATTCTATGCACTCAAAACACATTTTTAACAAGAAATTTTAAAGTGGATCTGTCACTAAATTTCACAACTCCGTCTGTAAATATTAATAAGTAAATCACACCTGATGAGATTGATGTATTTATTTTGAAATGACTGTAAAGTTCTGCTATTAAACGGAACCAATCAGCAGGTGTTTAGACCCCAAAGTACTATCATCCCAGTAAAGGTCCCACAATTATGACTACTTCCATATCTTTATATTACAACGCAATGTTGTCTCGTAATCTATTGGTGAATTCTTATGCAGTGAAGAGCTTGTTCTACTCTTCCAGCCTCTTTATCCTCCTGGCACCTGCCAGTGATTGACCGGTCACTTTGTTCTTGGACTGGCTCCTCAGCCAACATCTCGCACAGGCACAGCCATTCCATAGTATTTATTTACATATTTGTTTTTATCCCAGGTCGTACCCTACAAAAAATACCTTGTATATAAGGTTGATATGAATAAGGTATTAAGTCCCCTACTCCGATACGCTCCCTGACTAAACAAAGGTGAAACACGTGTCGGGTGGAGAGACTGGACGCTATTAGGCTATATGCACACAGGGTGCTTTTACTGTATTTTATTCAGCAGCAAAACCTGATCTCTTGACAGTAACTTCACAGTAACGAAGCTACATATTTTGGTGAGTTTTTAGTGTGATTTTTATGGCGTTTTTGTTGTTTTTTTTTTTGCAGCGTTTTTGTCTCCTGTGCATGTTGATGGCACCAAAAACACAGCAAAACGTGATGTCTGTGTTTCTGCTGCAATTTTACACTTTCTCATTGGTTTGCATGTGTGAAATAAACAGCAAAAACGTTGAAAGAATTGACGTGCTGCAGTGCACCGTTGCAAATTTTGGCCATGTCCCTAGCCAAGCCCAAGCCACACCCATTTTAAAGTGATGGACATTCAGCAGATGCCAAGGACTGTTAATTACTAATATTAATCTTCTGATTATTGCATTTTTTATGCCTTTTCCAATTCATTTGAAGCTGCCTTTCTTTTTATTTGTTTTTTAAGGTACTGTCACATGCCGCAATCTTGGCTGGCGATATGTGGCAATATGATGTGCACGCTCATGTTTTTTGTGCCTGCCTCAGATCGCCGATGGCGGCGTCACACGCCGCAATATCGCCCTGAAGCTAAGGCGATGTGTCGCTTCAGAAATTGCCTCACCTACAGCGAAACCAATCTTGCCTCATTACATCACCGCTTCACACGCCGCAATCTCAAAGGCAATGTGGGTGTACATGTTCAGCGTGGCGAGGACATAGGTTGCCACAGTGGTTTAAACCGCGCCCCATACACGCTCATTGGACAACACAACTGCGTTATAAATGGTCAGCCTGCTCTGGAAGGCTGGCTAATACATGACGCCATTGTCTGTCGGAATTTGGCACGAATACACGATCGTGTTGTCAATTGCGGCTCCTGCAACACACTTTCGAGGCGCCAAAGTGTCACACACGAGCGATCTTGTGCAGTACAGTGGATTACACTAAGAATGGCTATGTGTGTGTCTGTAGATGATGGCGGTAAGCTACAAACAACACTATGGACATATGTGCCTGCATTGGTCCACGCCATGCCAGAGCTGTCATGGCTGAACTATGTGCGTGCACACATGTTTGCATGTGTGTACTGAAGTGTACCTACATCCCCCACAAACACCATTGCATTCTCCATGTGTGTGGACACGTTCCCATGTGGCCAAACACATCATAATGGACATGTACACATAGTCACGGCATACAGTGTGGGCCAAAGGGCTGGACCTGTGTACTGGACATTAGCAGACAATGCTGCATGGACCCATCAATACCATTTCACGTATCACATACCTCTGTGCACAGCATAAAGCTATGTGCAACTGCCCTGTATTGAAAAGTAAAGACAGACACAGGTAGTTTGGTTAGTTTTTTTTTAGTGGTACTTTTTGTGCACAAAAAAAGAAATTATAACAACACACAAAACATTACAAACAGAAGTGTCAACATCACACAAATAAATAGAAAATGATCATAAAGAATGGCCATACCTAAACATTTCAGAGTACAGATAAAAAAAAAACAACTAATTAACTAATGTGTAAGCACCCAAAATAAACCAAAACACCACCATAATCGTCCTGGTGCAGCCACCCTGGTGACTCCACTCTCCTCCTGATGTTGCTGCCTGACAACACCAGCCACCCTACACCTGCTGGTGCTGCAGGCCACTGCCCCAGGGCCATTAAACTAGGAGCAGTATGCGTCTCTGTTGCTCCTGGCATCCTGCTGACTCAGACCCTGGCTCAGCTGCTGGAGTGGTGCCACACTATGGTCGGCAGCACCCCAATCCCCCCGACGAAGCTCCCCTGTTGTGCGGTCCACAGAATCCACATAACTTGCCGGCGTGTATGATGACCGATCCCTACGACGCAGGAAGTTATGCAGCACACAGCAGGCCAGCACTACCACATCGATAGATTCCAGTTTCATATGCAAAGGTGTATGAAACACACGGAATCTATTGGCCATGATCCTGAACAGATTTTCAACCACACGGCGAGCCAGAGATAGCCGGAAATTGAAAATGCGTCTCTCAGAAGTAACCGTCTTCTGGGAATATGGCCGTAGTAGGTGAGCCTGAAGTGGGAATACTTCATCCCCCACAAATGTAAAGTTGAGATGACTGGTTGTCTCATCATTTGAGGGCAAGCTCAGAGCACCTCTCCTTAGGTCTTGGGCCAAGGAACTGTGTGCAAACACACCCCCATCTGAGACACGGCCGTTCATGCCAACGCCCACATAGAGGGACTCATAGTGAGCATCCACCAGGACCATGAGCACCACGCTAAAATATCCTTTATAATTAAAATACAAGGACCCCGTGTTGGGGGGTTGCTTGATCCTCACGTGCTTACCATCCATGCACCTCCGCAGTTTGGAAATTGCCATCGATCGACAAAACCTCTGGCAACATCCATCCAGCAGGGGTTGTTGGTAACTGCATGTAGGATGGCAGCAGACAACTCACGATGGCCTCACACGTCTCAGGTATCAAGCGGCTCAGCAGTGTCCGCGAGACTGCTGCAGAGTATTGCAGGTCTGTCCTCGAATGACCTGTTGCCAGGAACCTCAAAGTTACAGCCAAACGATCCTCAGGTGGAACAGCTCGACGCATCAAAGTGTCCTGTCAGGCTATCAATGGCTTTATGTGTTCCAAGAGGAATTTGAAAGAGTCCTCGGACATACGGAGATAGTTCCTGAAATGATGCGGAGTACTATCCTCCAGCTGATGCAGCAGGCGCATGTGACTCAGGTTGTTCCGTTGCCGGAGCCAATCCAGAACCCACACACTCCGTGGTCTGCGAGCCCGCAACCTCTCAGCTCTCTCCTCCAACCACGAGTCCTTTTCCACCAAGGCAAGAGCCATATAGGAGGAACAAAAAAAGCCTATCATCAAAAGAACACATTAGCAGGCATCAAAAATAATCACTACCTCCTTCCCTACACATCTCCTAGCCAGTTACCCACATCCTAGCAGACTCTGCTCATATGGCCACCCACATAGATATATTGCACCATTGAACGGTCACAAATAACATTACACTGCCTCACAACAACACCTGTTATCACTACACCCATGGGCCTCCTCCACAATTATATCTCCATTGTCCAAATTGTGACATCATTACCATACCCCCATATAGCTGCCCATAATGTATATGTACTACCACAAGGCCTAGGAAAATACAAAGCTCAAACACCGGACAGATGCTTGTTAACAATTAATACAAAACATGCTAAACGTACCAGAGCCATGTGCCACTGACAAATCATCATCCCACGCAGCTGACAATCGCATAGTTATCATGTCCAAAACACATCCCAGTTGTGTTGATAGGGCCGGACCATCACAGGCAGACATTCCCAAGCCACATGGGTCACTCCACATCCCAGTATCACCAGAATACTTCCATTCTGTCTGGTAAAGGCCAGTACTATGTGCCCACATTTCATATGTTCCACTAAACTAACCACACAGGCCTCCTTGGTACATGATCCTGTATGGCAAAGGCACAATGGATTGTCAATGAGGAGGGTGTTTTGTGGCAAGGAAAGCCATCCATCCATTTTGCAGCACACAATAGATCAATCAAACACATCATCATTACTAACTACATACACCAGGACTTGGGCGTCTGCTACAGTACACAAGAATGATCCGTAATGCAAAGATGTATCAAACGCTATACATTGCCATATCACATAATGTGTGAACATCAGTACTTACTTAATGATTCTGGGCAGCAAGCCTGCCATAGCCCGGTCGTTAGTGCTTTTTATGTGGTAACCATCCAATCACAGAGCATCTGCATCATCTAATTCACGTAGCCGCTTGGGCGTTGCCACGTGCGACTACTGATTAGGCGCCTGTGCTACTTTGTGATTGGTCATGTTGTGTTTAAAATGTGGCCAGCTGGTCCGCCACCCATGCTCCTACTTCAATGTGCATTGTTCTAGTAGCGTCTCATCACCAGAACTCTGTTGGACAGACGGTAAGTCGGTGGATATGCTATTGTGCTTCTCATGTATGGTATCTTATTTTCAGCTTTTCAGCCGTATTTTGCGAGATGTATGGGCGGATTATGTACAGCTTCATGTAGTGTCATGTAGATGTGTGGTTTGCGACGCCTACGCATCGTTAACCCCCTCCGTGTCCTGTTTCACACGTAATGATCCTTGCCACCATTGACATGACAATGTGTCATACAGCACTACATCGTTCCATAAATATGTGCTGAGGTCGTTCCTGTGTCTAAATTTTGTGTGGTACGCCATGTGTGCCATTTCAACATGATACAGCTTTGTAATTTTGCCTGCCCAGGGCCAAACCACATATGCCCCGTGTCATGTGGAGCATGTCACATCTGTGTACACATATCAAGGCCATTAATGCTTCTGCATACACAAGCTAACTACCAGACCACCTGTCATTGCTAGTGCTGTTCATGGATTGGCCACACAGAGTAGGGTGTGACCTGATATGTACATTATGTGTTTTGTTAACACAATATGTTGTTTTTTGGCAGATGGCTGAGAGGCCTGATTTTGTGCGTGAACTCCTAGCCATGTACCAGGACCATGAATGCCTGTAGCGGGTTGCGTCGCCGGACTATAATAACAGGCTGGCGAAGGCTGTAGCCTACGGGCACCTTGTCAAGCTGGCAAACCGGCTTAAACCAAAGTAAGACCTGGACGGTGCCGATGGTTGTGGAAAAAATCAAGCAGCTGCGCACCATAGAACATAAAAAGGTGTTGACGGCTCGGTCCGGGGCTGGAGCTGAGGAGGCCCCTAAGCCACATCTGTGGTATCCTCACCTTCACCCTGGGCCAGGAGGCTTATCGCCCAACACGGTACAGCAGCCTTCTTGCCCAACTATATTCAGTCACAAGCCAAGAGCCTGCCCCATCACAGGAGGCGCGTAATTGTTGTTTTGCTACCTATGTCCACACCTTGGTGGTTGAACTGATATGTGGGTTGGTGGACATGTAGAAGGCACAATCGTGTTCACCATTCTTCTGTGTGTTCTGCTGTGTGTTGGCTCGTGGCTGTTGGCACAGATTGTGCTGTGTTATGTTGGGGCACTTGGCATATCAATTTGGAGCCTCAGGTGAGTACAGAGCACTGGTCTACTTCTTTCTCCATCTCTGTTTCCAACCCTGCTACTGTTGATTTTGGTGTTTGCCATGCTCAGATATGCGCCATCTGGTGCTGGGTGGTTGGTTGTGGTAATTGATGTCAGTACATTGCTACTCTTGTTAACTTGCTTTTTTCTATGTTTAGTTTACAGGCCCCTCGTGAGTCTGGCTCCAGTGCAGAGGATCCAGCCTCTGGCCAGGCTACACCCTCATCATCTTTGGTGGAGCAGGTGCCTGATCCCAATGGTGGGGGCCATGCCCAGGGCCCAGCTCAGGCATACAAAGGCGTCGCACACCTCCCACCCAACACTGAGCTGGGTACCTGGGCAAAACATGTCCTATTGGACAGAGAGAGGACCCCCGCCATTTCAATCGGGCACATGGCCAGTGAGTGGGTGTGCCGCATGGAGCCAGAACAACGTGCCATCGCCGAGAGGGCCATCATTCAGGTCCTGGAAGCGGGCATTGATGGGGCACTGAGATGGGGTGGTTACATTGCCATCTCCAAGAAAACACCCCCAGTGCCCCCTGCGCCCCAACAACCCATGGCTAGAGGTTGCTAAAATCAGGATCCTCCACATCCCCCACGACGACTCCAGCACAGAAGGGCCCCCAATGTGTGCGACTACAGGGGATGAGGGGGAGGAGCCATTGTCTGATCTAGCAGAGGACGAAGAAGCAAGACGCTACTTAGCAATGCACTACATTGCGTACTGGACTTTTTAATTTTTTTAATCTAAAACCAAGTGTGTTGGGCTTTTTATTTTGGTTAAATAAACCTATTATTTGCCATACCTACGTACACATATGTGTCAGGTTCAGCAGTACGGTTGTGTGTGTAGTGTGTTGAGGGTGTAATGGTGATGTTTGTGTGGCAGAAGGAGAAGCCTCATGTCCACAATAACATAGTTGTGTCTTTGTAGCAGACAGGCCTATTCCTAGGTGACATGTGTGAGTGTTGAGAGATTACGAGTCTTCTGTGGCCGACATTGGCGAGTATGTTTGTGTCTGTGTGTTTGTTAATGTGAGTGTGATATTGGAGACATTGATGTCAATTATGGCTTCATCCGTGTTGAAATGGTACAGTATGGTCAGATCTTTATCATGTCACACTGCACACCTACGCAAAGTCATTAGCCATGTGTTGTGTTTAAAAATGTCACCTCCCAAAGGTGTCCCTGTGTGTGGTGAGACAAGGGATGACACAGTATTTTGGTTTGCACTCACATTTATTGTTTCCGTATATTTTTTTGTAAATTGTGTTCTTTCAGATTAGTTGTAGGCAAACCATACTACCCACTTTCCCAATGTGGGATACTATAAGAAAAAAGGCCAACAGGGCCTAAAAAAAGAAGGGTGCCAACATGGCAACACAAACAAACAACATGTCCAACATGGACAACTACAAACAAGGACCATTGGCCCCACTATTGTGGGGGATATTCAGGAGTAGGGGCAATGGCGGACTGGGCTGCCTGGAGGCACAATTTCATCACACCCAACCGGCCCAGATGTTGCTGGCCTTCTCGCACGGTCTATGTGCTGCTGCGCCTCCCTGTGTGCCTGCAGCAGGTCATCAATAGTTGGTACCCCTGTATGGGAAATAAGGACATTAATCAGTGACATGTGTAGGTGTGGGTGGGTGGGTGATGTCATTGGTCAGGATTTCACTTACGTAGCATATCCCCATCCTGGTTTCCATCTTGAGGAGATTGTGATGCGCTGACAGCCCAGGCTGCAGCGCGAGCTCTTGCACCTTCACAAAGAAAGGAAAAAAAATACATCATGACTCACAAACTGATGTCAGGGACACACACCAACATGTATATTACAAAGCTTGTAGCCCTTTGCCAAACTTACCACCAATCACAACTCCAGCAGGCTCAAGGTCACTGTGTGGGGACCACAACCCAGCAGGGCTGGCCCGGAAGCTGGAGATGCTTGGGGGAGGGATGAGCCTGGGCTTGGGGTAGCCACTTGGTGGCCTAGGAGTGGGCTTACTGGTCCCACGGGTCCTGGGCTGGCTGCTCCCGAGGGTGGGGTCCCAGGTGGTGAAGGACTTGCTGGGCCCTCAGAGACGGTGAGGGTAGGTCCGGGTGGTGTTGGCCTTTCTGGCCCTCTGGGGAAGGTGAGGGTGGGGTAACAGGTGGTGAGGGACTTCCTGGGCCCTCCGGGGAAGGGGGTCCCTGGTGGTGTAGGGGACCGTCGGCCCTCCTCAGACGTGGAGTCCTCCTCATCTGTAATATCAATAATGACAAGACACCAATTTTACAAAAGGAACACAACATAGGGCAGACACGTACTGTGTGTGTATCAATGTCATTAGGGCGTGAAGGCTAGCCTAAAAGGTTTGGGTCTGGAGCGACCCTATGGTTAGGGGCCTGTCTGTTTTTGGCCGTGACACAACACCAGTGACCACATATTTGGAATGTAAAACACCCTTGGATTAGCAGAGGGTGGATTTTCACACAAAACACAAGAGCAGACAGTAAGCATCTGGTGGTGCCACCATGGGGGCAAACACATAGCAGTCAGCTTTAGTCACTCTTCCGGATTGTGATCAAGGTCTTGTGAAATGCTATGTGTCAGAGTGTGCACATATGTGCTGCCAGGTGTGATGTGGCCCTTCAAATTAGCATTAATATGTTGTGGTCAACTTTGCTGTCATTACACTATGTTCGGCCACACACAGGTCAAGGACCACTACAGCCGTCAGCATTAAAAAAACATATGAGTGTATTCTGCACCTTCATGTAGCAGTGTGACCAACATGCAAATGCACATTGGTGACAGTTCCACATGCTGGTTTATGTTACACTATGTGCCATGGCACAATACCACATGATGGTTGGGTAGTGTTTGGAGTAGGATGATTGGCTGTGTGTGTTTGGCATTGCCACATACTCACCACGCATCCTGGCAATCCAGGCACGAATGTCCACAATCTGCCCTGGGGACTTGTGCTTCAGGTCCGCCGCCTTTTTCTGTATCTGCTTGCGGGTCCTCTCCACAAGCACTTACCGGAGCTGGATTTTGCGCAGGATACTCTGCTTGTGCAGCCGTGGGTGGCGGTGACGCTGGTGGCACCAGTAGTCATGCCGGTCACACAGGTCGATGAGGATCACAAGTTCTGTCACACCCCATATGGCAGCGCGCTGTGGGCCGCCATGACTCTTGTACTATGTGCAGGGGAGGGGCAGGCACCTGGCAGGCAGGAAACAAAGAGCAGACATGTGATAACATCACCACGCACACTGGCGCCGCCAACCAAGGTTCAGGTCGCTAACAAGGTAGACGTATGCGGAGTGGAGCAGTGGAATGTACCCTGCAGCGTCACCAAATTCACACACGTAGGGTGATTGTAGTGCATGGCCCATGGCACCCATCTACGATGTGTAGCCCAACATCTGAGCTGTCATGTGTGGCACTATACTCCACACAGCGCAACTTAATACACGCGGACAACATAGCTTACACTATTCTGTGGCGCGCATAATTGCACTGAGTTTGCGGACGGTTGTGGAGCTGAAGATGTATGTGGTGCTGAACGGACAGCTCTTCAAATATGGAGCGGTCTCAACTGACTGCCAATGGGAACACAGTAGCCACACCAATCATCTCAGATGGGGCACGGAATACAGCACGCTGAGGCACGCCTAGGGAAATCACAGAAATCGGTCTTTCCATACTTCTCCATCACTAAAACACGAAAATATTGCCTTGCCGATTGCAGCTGATTACTGAGCACTGTTCAGGAATCAGGCGACGGCCGATGGGCAATTTATCGCCGCAAAATCGCCCAATCACAAGCCGCAACCGTGAGGCTATTTCAAGGCGATTTCACCGGGGTGACACATCGCCTTTCAGATCTCCAGGTGAGATTGCGGCGTGTGACTGGTACCTTTATAGTCTGAATTTAAAAAGTAACTGCAGTTTTTACATGCATTTTTTTATGGTCAACAAAGAAGCTTTTAGATGAAAAAAAAACAGGCGGCAGAGTTCAGCGGTGTCTTTAGACGGACAGTGGGCACAGTTCTCATTAAATTACATCCACTTTGCTCAGACAGTTAGAGGTTGTCCAGCACCATAACATCATGTTATTGAAATATTACCTTTTGTCATCCTCCAGCAGAACTTCGTCAGTGCTGCCTCCCGGTCTCATGGGGAAATCGACAATTTCCTGTCAACTGACTTCCTGCTTCTATTACTACAAGTTCCATCATGCTTTGCCCTGATCCTATCACACCCACTCAAAACTCCACCCAAACCCCTCCCTGCCCTACATTTTTATTTAATTTTTTATATATTTCATATAGAAAAATATAAAAAAAATAACCAATCACAAGATGTTTTTACTCCATTTACCAATCTCATAAATAATTTGATTGCTGTGTTGTACTGATAGTTACAATTTCAGGGACACCAAATATGTCCATGTTATTTGCTGGTTTGTGATATTTGTCATTTTAAATAATAACACATAAGAAATGACATTATTGTTTTTCATTTTTTTTTTTAAGTAATTTTCATGGGATAAAAAAAAATCTGCACTTCTCCCTCTATAATACAAATGCATAGGCATACAATGCTGTGTACAAATGTATGTGTATAACCTACTCGTCGAGTCAGTGAATACTGAACAGATCAAGTACACAAAATTCTACTATTTACAGCTATGGAACTTGTGGCTCTAGAGACTAATGCACCAACCAGTAATTAATTTGAGTCCCAAAGGACATCATTAACTTTTTGAGACAATCAGACAGATGGTACTTGAATGATCGGCGCTGCTGTCATGATGAATGAAAGGACCACACAACTTCTTAAGCATGTTGCTACTTTATTCCCTATGCATTTCAGTGCTGTCCCAGCACCTTCCTCAGGGATACATCTGAGGAAGGTGCTGGGACAGCAATGAAACGCATAGGGAACAAAGTAGCAGCATGCTTAAGAAGTTGTGTGGTCCTTTCATTCATCACGACAGCAGCACCGATCATTCAAGCACCATCTGTCTTTCTGTGACACACCACCATTTTGCACGTGGAGGTGCAGATCCCGCGGCAGCTGTCCATGCGAGCATGCCGGTTGCGGCACTACACAACTTGACCAGGTGAGTGTGCATACCTTTGGGCAGATGATCTTACAGAAACGATAATACCCTTTGCGCCTCTTTTTGTCTCCTTTGTTCCTAGATATCATTAACTTTTAGTAATTGCTTTTTATTATTTTTAGTAGTTTCATAACAACAAAGAAAAATCTGACTTTTTTCCTTACATCTAGTATACAAACATCATAGAAATGGATTGTAATAAACAATGCATCTGTAAGTAACAGTGTGATCTGCTTGTAGGTCTCCTGAGAGGTACTAGAAGTGAAGATAACCAAAACCTCCTATGTTTGGCAGTGTGAGCAATAGCTCAGTGGTAGAGCTACTGATTAGTAAGCCTAACACCTGCGTTTGAGTCCCAGCAGAGAGAATTGTATTTTAATTTATTCACTGCACCCATAGAGGCCCCTCACCCCGGGACACAGTGCATCACAGGGTGGATGCGGGACAGTCCCGCAGGATCTGGGACGGTTGGGAGGTATGCCCTACACTGTACATTTATGCCACTGTAGTTGATATCCAGTAGATCAAACCTGCACTGTAATGTACAGTATGGTGCTGGGAGAGGTGGACACTGGGCTCAACATAGTTTCCTATATAAAATGTAGGCTGGCCATTTCAAAACCTCTTTTCTTTTTGTGCAAACAAGTTAAAATCACCAAAACACATTGCTTTGAGACGTTTAATATACTAAATCATCTAACATATTTTTTTCATAGAATTTATTAATACACCCACTTATCCATAGACTGAAGTATCAGACAGCAAATAGGACTTTCTAAAGAGCGTTTTGTGCATATGTAGTGCTTTTCTTGGCTTATAATCTTGGCCTTGAGACAGTGCTTAGTATGGAATGTGCATTCTTTGAAGATCCCTGTACGCTACACTAGAAATCACAATATTTGCTTTCTATACACCTTTGTTTACGTATACACTTTTTCAATACAATACAATTATTTATTTCTGCTTTAACAGGATTTAAGTCTGCAGAACATGTATATTCAATTTGGAACCATGTGAATCAACTTTAAGAAAACAAGCAGGAAAGCCAGCTGAGTGCTAGTGAATGGATAAAACCTATGTTTACAGTGATTGTGGGTGGGCAGCTTCAATACTGTTTATGTATCCTGGCTTGCCGAAAAAACAACACTGTGCATTCCAACTGCTGGGAACCAGATGAGAAGGTATATCACTCACAACATTGTAATGCTGCACTGAATTCTAGTACATTTTGATTACATTAGTCCATGCTAAAGAATATTCTTTTGGAGAGATTATATATGTTGTTCCCAAAACTGTGATTTCAAATTTTTGGTGATCAAAGTGATTATCTTTTGAAACCATCATACAGTTGTGGTCAGAAGTTTTGAGATTGACAAAAATTTGGGCTTTCACAAAGTTTGATGTTTCAGTGTTTTTAGATATTTTAGTCAAATTATGATTACTGAAGTAAATTATAAGTATTTCATATTATATGCAGTATAGATATAAAAAATATATTTGTATTGTCAAATATTATTTGCATAACACTCCGTATTTTCATTGCTTATTATATTGATTTGAAGTATCTTTGTGCACTTTGTATTTATGGTCTCCTGAGAGGTGAGATTGGTCACCAGGAGCTAAAATTAATGATTATGCTCAGACAAGTCTTTTTTATAATTTGTGCTTTTTCTGTGTTCTACACAGCTAACCCAGGAGCAATGGACATTAGGGCACGCAACCAGGCGTGGCTAGTGGTGCTCGAAGGTGCCTTTAAAAATGCACTCTGTTTTTAGTTTCATTGTACATTGGTATAGAGTTTTGTATGAGATTATGGGTCCCGTCACACTTGGCGACGTTCCAGCGATCCCGACAGCGATACGACCTGGTAGGGATCGCTGGAACGTCGCTACGTGGTCACAGGTGAGATGTCAAACAGTCAGATCTAGTCAACGACACAGCAAGATACGGCGACCTGTATAACAACCTCGGCCGGTCGTTGGGAACCTGTCACACAGCAGCTAGTTGACGATTCAGACCTACGTGGCTGAGTTCCAGTCGCCAATGAGGTATTGTTAAGGCATCAAACACACAGATGCATGCTGGCCAGCGGAACCCGACTATCAAAAAATGGTCCAGGCATTCCGACACGATCGGCGATGTCATAGCAGGGACCTGGTCACGCTACGTGTCAAACATAGCGAGATCGCTGGAGAGGTCGCTGATACGTCATAAATCTGTAACACAACAGCAATCTCGCTAGCAATCTCACTATGTGTGACGGGGCCTTAAGAGTGATTAAGCATACTAGTGTCATGCTTGATTTAACTATTGATTATGCACTTGCACTTTAAACTAGCTGTGTGAACTTGTTACTCTCATAGCCTATTCTAAAGTGTATTGCAGCATACTTTATGTGATTTGATATATAAATAAACTTTTGTCATGATATGTAACACATATGGAGTGCCTGCTTTTGTATTGTAACATGCCCATGCTATATTTTGTCTGATCCAAGCATGGAATTAGCGTACATATGGATTCAACATGTCTAGTGCTCATCTTATCTTCTGCCTTTAGTCACATGATAAAACTGAATAAAAATGTTGTATTATTTGCATAATACTCATTTTTTCGTTGCTTATTATTATTATAGGCTGTAAGATTTCCTGAAGAGATGGGTTTTCAAGTTTTGTGTGAAAGATCCGAGGGTGGTGAATAATAGGTCATGGTGGGGCACAGAATTTCAGGGGATGAGTGATATTCAGGAGAAGTCTTGGGTGAGAAACGAATAAGTGTGGGGGAGAGGAAGAGGTCTTGGGAGGACTGGAAATTACGTGAGGGAAGATAGGGAGAGATTAGTTAAGAGATATAGGGAGGGGACAGATTATGGATGACTTTGTAGGTCAGTGTTAGTAGTTTGAACGGGATTTGTTGGGGAATTGGAAGCCAGTGGAGGATTTGCAGAGGGGAGAAATGGGAATAGCGAGGATAAAGGTGGCTTAGTCGAGCAGCAGAGTTGAGGACAGATTGGAGAGGTGCAAGAGTGTTAGCAGGGAGGCTACAGAGGAGGATATTGCAGTATTCAAGGTGGGAGATGATGAGGGCATGTACAAGCATTTTAGTAGATTGAGGGCTAAAGAAAGGACGGATTCTGGAAATATCTGAATCCTTTTAAGGATATGGTTCTGGCACATGTTTGACTTTATTGTGCAGCATAAAGCATTATTAGATGCAACTGAACCACTCTTTTGAAGTTCTTAATGATACAATAAATGGTTGATACTTTTAAGCTATCATGTCTTTGCTTGTAAACCCATTGTAATGAAAAGCAATGAAGGCTGCATGTGTTTCCTTGGAGGTAAGCATAGTTAACAGAAGAAACTGATTGCAATATTCAACCCCTTTTAGGCTATGTGCTCACAGTGCATCTTTTGATGCATTTTTTTTGACAAAACTGCACTAAAATCTGCATGCCTATCCTGTAGCCAGCAAAGTCAATGAGAATTCTGAAGTGTGCACATGTTGCTTATTTTTTACTTGCTGATTTGATGCAGGAAAAATCTGCAGCATACCAATTGTTGGGGCATTTTTGCAGCATTTTCCAGCATTGACTGCAATAAAGTCATGAAAAAACGCTGTCTATGGCTATGTTCACACACAATTTGCGTTTTTTCTAGCACTCTTAAAAGCACTTGCGTTTTTTTAAGAGTGCTAAAAAATGTCCCTTGTGTGTCTGAAAGGATTTGCCACGTTTTTGGACTTAGTCATTTTTTCACCAAAAACGCAGGCAAAAACGCAAGCGTTAACGCAGGGTGCATAAATGTGCCTTTTAAAAACGCATGTGTTTCCCATAGGGCCCCCATGTTAAAAAAACGCATGTGCGTTTTTTTCAAAAACACATGCGTTTTTTTAACATGGGCCCCTATGGGAAACGCATGCGTTTTTGAATGGCACTAAAAGGTACTAATGTACCATGCGTTTTTGCATGCGTTTCCCATAGGGCCCCATGTTAAAAAAACGCATGCGTTTTTGGAAAAACGCACATGCGGTTTTTTACAGCACCCAAAAACGCTGCATGCAGCGTTTTTTGGACTAGGGGTAAAAAACGCAAATGGAGCTGAAAAACGCAGCTACACTCAAATGTACCCTGCGTTAACGCACCTGCGTTTTTTTTAACAGCCCAAAAACGCAGAGATGGTCAAAAAAACGCATGTGTGTGAACATGGCCATGCATGGTTTATTGGATGCATGGTATATTAAAGGTAGTGAAATGAATTCTGGTCACCAAAGTGAAGATCTCTCTCTTCCTCTCTCTCCCTCCACCCCAGTGCAAATTTAATCAAAACAAAAACTTATTCTAGAAAAACATAACATTTTTTCATTAAAAAACGCATCGAAAAACACACCATAAATTTTAAAGATGCATTGCATATTTGCGTTTCTGCAGCGTGCGCACATACCCTTAAAGCCAACATTCTGCTCTTTTAATTCAATCAGCATAACAGAATGATATCAGTTGCCTTGTCCTCATTAACCCTTTCCCTTGATCTAAGGCTGGTTTCACACTGCAGTTTTTTCCCTGATCAGGTTCCATCAGGTTTGTGTGTCAAAACCAGGAGAGGAACCAGGAGAGGAACTTGCAGAGAAAACCTATAATTGAAAGATTGATACCTGTTCTGAGTTTTGGAGACACTCCTGGCTTTGGCACACAAACCTGATCGAACCTGATCAGGGAAAAAAACTGCAGTGTGAAACCAGCCTAAGCAGATCATTTTGTGGGACGGCAAACATTTAGTGAAAATAGACTTTTTCTAAATATATTAATTTTCATAGCAAGGAATGATTTTGTAATATTTTGCAGTTCAGCTGATCACTCTTCATCTGATTGATCTAAAGTTAATGAAAACTGCCGTTATAATACCTGAAGCAGCAAACTTTGTGAAAACCAATATTTGTTTCAGTAACAAAACTCTTGGCCATGACTGTGGATAAGGCTGGTTTCACACTGGCGTTCCCCTCCGCAGCGTTCTGCGAAGGGGAATCGCCATGTGAGCGCAGCCACCACAAGTCCCTATGTTTACAATGGGAGCGCACGGTGCTGCGCTTGACTGTGCATGACCGTGCGCACCATTCACAGGCTGCGCACAAATCACACACTCTCGTCCGCACTAGGAATGCAACATGTCGCGTTCCTGGTGTCGACGAGACAGTGTGATTTGTGCGCAGGCATCTGCCTGCGCACAAATCACATATGGCAGTGAATGGGTGCGCACGGTCATGCGCAGTCAAGCGCAGAACTGTGCACTCCCATTATAAACATAGGGGCTTGCGGTGGCAGCGCTCACATTGCGGATCCCCTCCGCAGAACGCTGCGGAGGGGTCCGCAAGTGTGAACCCAGCCTCAGAAATGTTGCAGCACTTGTCAGTGTATTTGTCACAAGTCATCACATGTGGCAGATTTTCACTCATTACTCTGAAATCACCAAAAAGTTGAAAATTATCTGAAAAATTAGGCATCATTATACGGAGCTGGTAGAGTCAGTGTTTGAAGAGGTTGTCCTATTTACATATTAATGTCTTGTTCTTAAAATTGGTCATCAATATCAGATAAGCATACACTAGATGTTAAAATTATGTTTTTTTACCCTTTGTGTGAATTAAAACTTTGAGGTGGAAAAATCCTACTTTTTAGTTTTCACAACTCAATCTAATAAAAGCTGTGGAGTTTGTGGGGAGTTTTTTGGGGGGAATATTTTTTTTTTTTGCTATTATTATACATATACAACAGTTACACACAGCAAATAAGATCATTATGCTAGATTTTGTATTATAATTATTTATGTTTTTTTAATTATTATTTAGTTTTTTTGGGGAGCAAACATTTATTATTGCTGAGGGTCAGCTGGATGCGAGGTAATCTCTGCTACGATTATGTGATAGCAATTTATATAAAAATAGCATAATGCCGTTATATGCTTTACATACATGATTTTACTGGTCCATATTATGGAGATTGCTTCTTGAAAATGTGTGTCGAGCCCCAGGCTTTGGGGTACTCGGGTATCAGGCTCCAAGGAGTTAATGCTCCTGTGTCACGGGGAGTGGTGGCCACCCTGATCCCGTGTTCTGGGGGACTTCTTTGAAAAAGGTGAATTAATTACAGGGGATTATATTTACAGTTGTCGTGACGCCACCTGTAGTTTTGGTGAGGAGTCACAAGTGCCGCCACAGTCCGCTGGAGGTAGATGGTAATGCGGCAAGTTGGCAAAGTCCTCTACAGGTAGGGCTGGACGTCCGGGGCAGGGTTCCTGTGTAGGGAACAAGTTCAAACAGAAGAAACACAGGCAGAGGCAAAGTCACTTTTCTCCCGGGTACTTTACTGTTGGTTGTAGCAGCAGCGGTTACAGTTAACAGTTCAGCACTTGAGATGTTACAAAGACAGGCAGCTTAACGAGTGGCTGCAAGTGGATCCCAGGTGGTATGGTGGAACTCTTTGTGTACCTTCGTTAACTAACCCGTGTCCGTTCTTCCCCGCTTTAGATTGATCTATACCCAGTAGCTCCATGTAGGTAGTATCGGGAGTCCCCTCCTTCGTTGGTGAGGAAGCAGACAGACCTCTCCGATGGCAGGGTGCTGCGGCTGATGAACAAGCCACAGCAGCCGGTTGCTGACTGCAGGCTAGACTCTTACCAGTTCCTAGGGCCTGGCGTTCCCCTGGTTGGACTGAAGTATCCCCTGGAGTATGGACGCTCCACGCTGAGGATCTCCCTTTCTCTCTAGGGCCCAGACTTCCCCATCGGGCGCCCCCTTTCAAGATACTCTGTTCCTCAGAATCCTCTCTCTCCTTTTCTCTAGAGCGGCTTGTAACCGACCTGGTGTGACCTTCGCCTTGTTCCACTTAGTTATTCTTCCTAAAACCTTTCCTCCTCCTCTATCTTCCCCTGGTCCCTGAGCTGAGCTACCAAAAAGCAAAGACTTCCTTGTTCCCCCTAGAGGTGAATTTATTCCCTCCCAGGTAACCTCCCACCCTAAACTAATGTGGGGGTGCTGGGAATGGATCCCACCCACCATTCTAGGGTCCACCTGCAGCTGGAGCATCTGCACCTCTTTTACGGGTACAGTACCCCTCTGTGACGCCTGCATTTGCGGGGCGCCACATGTGCAATCACTTTATTTAATTTCATTCTACATGTTTAGAATACAGATTTTGGCATATGCACAAGTGTGTTATATGTATCATTAATATTGATCTTGTCCGTGCATTGCTGCCAACTAACCTTATTCAACATTCCTGATGAATTTCTGAGCTGAATAAACATTTGTTTTCCTTATTTCTTCCCCAAACATGTCAGGCTTCAATAATCACTCCACCCAACTGCAAGTTCAGGTGTTACCTGTGGCATGGGAACAGGATTTGTAAATCAGGTGCCTTCTGCAGTCCACCCCAACAAGGGGTTAATGAGGACGTAGCAACAATATTGTGAAAACAATAATATCCTGTAAGCAATTGTGCCCTGGGACTGGAAGAGGCGGATTACTAGGCAAAGCAAAGAGGCGTCACCACGGAGCCCAGTGCCATCTTGGCAGTGCAGTACCACTCAGCTACACACGTGTGCCTGCAATACCCACTAAGTGATATTAATGATGGTTCCACCGCAAGATATAATAATAATATTTATTCCTTTCTATAGCACTATTAATTCCATAGCACTACTTACATTTGCAACACTGTCCCCATTGGGGCTCACAATCTTAATATCCTATCAGTAGGTCTTTTGAGAGTGGGAGGAAACCAGAGTGCCTGGAGGAAACCCATGCAAATACAGGAAGAACAAACAAACTCCTTACAGATGTCACCATTGATGTTAATTGAACCCAGGACCACATCGCTGCAATGCTAACCACTAAGCCACCATGTTGCCCTTTATGCCAGCACTGGAGGATGTTATCACCACTCCATGGGGCAGAGGGCACTTCAGCGTTGGGGTTGGATGCCAGAGGAGGTCCTGAGGTGCTCACAGTCAGGAGGTGAGCCATTCATCATGCCAGCTGGGAGCAGCAGATGTCACATTCAGGAGAATCTTGCAGCATGCCTGGCGTTATTACACCTGCAGCCGGTGGATTGGCTGTATGAGCCCTGGAAGATAGGTGGTTTAGCAGCTGAGATGGAACACTTCCACAGGTGAAGAGGGCCCCCAGGGGTTGAGGAAGTTTATAGGGAGGATGGTGGCAGGAAATGCAGGGTGCAGAGAGCAGGGCTGCAGCGGTGATAGTTTTCATAGCTGTGGTACAACTGCAGGGAGGCGCAGAAATAAGGCTTAGGACACAGAGGGTACAGTTCTTTCACCTTTGCTCACAGTTCTCAGTAGTTCCAGCCCAGACGGGGCACTGTGTCCTTTGGGTCAGCAATCCAGTCAACTCCAAGGCAGTCTAGGGTCACTCACTGAAACACCCTCTTCTATGCCTTTCCAGGTTGCCCTTTCTCTCTGCACTGATCCTCCTCTACTCCTGCCCTGCACCTTTGTGCTACAGGATCCCAAGCAGGTTGCTACGAGCCTTGTCAAGTCACTGCCAGCATGTCCTCTTGGCTCTAGGTCTGACCATTTCATTCTCCATGGAAGATGGCCACTGCACATAAAGCTCAGTCGACCCCGGTTTTCTGGCTCAAACTTGCAGTGTTGTTGCCAGATTGGGGCCGGCCTCCTCTTGCAACCAGTACCTCCACCATGATGCAGGGTCAGGGTGAATTCAATGTTCACGTTGGCCTGGGTTCGATGGGCGACCTCTCCAGCACCAGAGTTCCCCTAGAACTACATCTTTCTGTTGCTGCTTCTTCTCTCTCTCAACTCCCACACTCACTAACTACCTAGTCCTCTTCCTCGGTCTGCTCTGTTCTCAACACTCACTTTCTCCTCCCACCACCTTTTAACCTGTTCCCTCCTCCAGCCAGTGATGGGGTCTGCTCAGATAGAGTTTCTTCCGCCCTTCATCTCCTGGCTTGGAGTTAGGATGGGTGTTGAGTGAAAGGTGTGTGTGTACCTCTGTGGCGATCAGACTGTAGGGACCCCACAAATGTCTCTGGAGGAGTAGCACCTGTGATCCTCTGAGATTGTCCGGCAGCATGAGAAACGACAACCTCCATCCCGGCAGTGATGAGAAAGCTGCTAAACTGTTTTTACTCCAATTAAAGTGGACTTCCCTAAAAAAGGCCTGTTGTGTTGAATCGCTGACTCATCCTTCAAGAAAATTCAAAGGAAATTACGGCATTTCATACTAACAAATGTAGAATCCATAGGTGCTTGTTTATTGTAAATCCATGATCGAGAGATGAAAGACAGTGACATTGTACGCCTACAACTCACGCATTTCTGGCGATACTGCACCCTTAATCATGTTGAATGTGTTGGTATAAAGTGCCGTCATTTCTTTTTAAGTACCGTATATACTCGTGTATAAGCCGACCCGTGTATAAGCCGACCCCCTACTTTTGCCCCCAAAACCTGGGAAAACCTATTGACTCGTGTATAAGCCGAGGGTGGACCCCAGCACAGGTACACAGCCCCCAGCAGTGTGGTATACAGGCCCCCCCAGTGGTAGTATACAGTAGCCTCTCCAGTGGTAGTATACAGCAGCCTCCCCAGTGGTATATACAGGCCCCAGCAGTATTACAGCAGCCTCCCCAGTGGTATATACAGGCCCCAGCAGTATTACAGCAGCCTCCCCAGTGGTATATACAGGCCCCAGCAGTATTACAGCAGCCTCCCCAGTGGCATATACAGGCCCCAGCAGTATATACAGCAGCCCCAGTGGTATACAGCAGCTTCCCCATTGGTATATACAGACCCCAGCAGTATTACAGCAGCCTCCCCAGTGGTATATACAGACCCCACCAGTCTATACAGCAGCCCCAGTGGTATACAGGCCCCAGCAGTATATACAGCAGCCCCAGTGGTATATAGCAGCCCCAGTAGTATATAGCAGCCCCAGTGGTATATAGCAGCCCCAGGGGTATATAGCAGCCCCAGGGGTATATAGCATCCCCAGTGGTGTGGTATACAGCATCCCCAGGGGTATATAACAGCCCCAGGGGTATATAACAGCCCCAGTGGTATATAGCAGCCCCAGGGGTATATAGCAGCCCCAGTGGTATATAGCAGCCCCAGTGGTGTGGTATACAGCAGCCCCAGGGGTATATAACAGCCCCAGGGGTATATAACAGCCCCAGTGGTATATAGCAGCCCAGGGTATATAGCAGCCCCAGGGGTATATAGCAGCCCCAGTGGTGTGGTATACAGCAGCCCCAGGGGTATATAGCAGCCCCAGTGGTATATAGCAGCCCCAGGGGTATATAGCAGCCCCAGGGGTATATAGCAGCCCCAGTGGTGTGGTATACAGCAGCCCCAGGGATATATAGCAGCCCCAGGGGTATATAGCAGCCTCAGGGGTATACAAGCCCCCAAATGCTGGTACTCGCCACCCCTGTGTGGTAAGGGCCCCCTCGCTGCTTAACTTACCATCCCTGGTCTTCTGCACTGCACCGCGCCGGTTTTCTGTGCTCCGTCCTCCATGCTCCCGTCCGGCTGCATCCGGGATCCCCGGCCGTCGCAGTAACGATGACGTCATCGTGCGACGGCCGGGGATCCCGGATGCAGCCGGACGGAAGCATGGAGGGCGGAGCACAGAAGACCGGTGGTGCAGAAGACCGGGGATGGTAAGTTAGGCAGCAGGGGGGCCCTTACCACACAGGGGGGGCGAGTGCCAGCATTTGGGGTACCGTATTGACCCGTGTATAAGCCGAGGGGGGACTTTTCAGCACAATTTTTGGGCTGAAAAATTCGGCTTATACACGAGTATATACGGTATGTTGATGTTGTTCTGGCAAAAATGAAGGACGAGCACCTGCTACGATATAAGAGCGGAGGCTTCGAATTGGAATCTGCAATGTGGTGAGCTTTTTTCTTTTCTTTATATGGCCCGTCCCTTAGTTGGCAGTGTGTCTGGAGAAGACGTTTCTTTTTAGTTGTTTTTAAATTCCTCAAAGGGCAAAGCTGTTTTTTTTGTTAATTTTATTTTTCCCCTTCCCAAGTTTATCGATGATTGCGCTTACCTCTGCTGGATTAGCGGAACTGTTGTCTTTGGGCTACGCTTAAAAACCCTTAGTAGACTCTGCCTTTAATGGACTTTGTACTGTTGTAATAATGGAGTCTGCTGATCTCTGTAGGACTTTCCTTATATATACTGATCATATTGATATACCGTATGTGTATTTGAAACTTATTAAAGTTTTTGCTACAGTAAAGTTTTTTTAGTTCACTCCTTGTGTGCTGAACTGTTTCTGCTTTGATAATGCCCTGCAGAGACTGACAAACATACTGCCTGATGGTCTGAGGTATGGAAATGCAAGACAATACACACACTCCAGTAGAACTGTGCTTGTCAAGTGCAGTCTTCAAGGGCCAGAAACAGTGCATGTTTTCAGGATATACTTAGCATTGCACAAGGTGCTGGGATCATCACTTCTGCAGGTGATGACATTAGCACCTGTGTAATGCTAAGGAAATCCAGAAAACTTGCACTGTTTTCAGAATTTAAGGACTGTAGATGGCTACTCCTGAACTAGAAGTCTCTGTGGAGGTAGCCAGGGGGCAAGAGGAATCCTCGAACCCCTGCACCACAACTACTGCTCTCCCTGGACCCTCCTAGGCCCTGTGCCCATGGTGTGTTGTTTGATGCTTTTTTTTATGCAGATTTTGAGAATCTGCATGGCTATCCTGAGGCCAGAAAAGTTTATGACAGGTCAGAAGTGCCGAGCCCACGTTGCGTTTTTTTCTCTTTGCACTTGTGGTTAAGATTTCTTTTTTCTGTCTCAAACTCTGCACCAAATCTGCAAGGTAAAAAAAACATGTTGGCACAGCACTTCTGGTCTCAAAATAAAAAATAGGGCAGAGCCCACACCTTTTTTTAAAATTATTTATTTAAATAATTTTACAAAAAGGGGCTTCACTGTATTTTTGATTGCCAGCCAAGTTAAAACCAGGCAATCTGAAGGTGGCAGCCCATAGAATCTGAGAATCTGAGAATCAAGAATACAGGGTAACACGATGTAATTTTTTACATTATTTTGTTTTTACACCAATTTTGAAGACAGGTTTGTTGCCAATGGCAACCAATTACAGATGACGGCATAATGGGTGGGGTACAACAGCTAATCACAGATGCGGACTGTTGTAGGCAGAGTTTAGTGAATAAACCGGAGGGTAATGAGCGGCCCAGTAGTACAAGCGTGTGTTTCTCGGTAAGTATTATGCTGCTGTTTTAATCACTGTTGTACTTATTTTTGCAACCCCCAGCCGAAACAGAACCCGAAAAGTGACCTGATTCTTCGGAAGGCCCACATGCACATCAGACTGTCACCCAAACAGTATATCTTGGTATGGGGGACTTAAATATATTCAGGCTCCGTCCACCTAGTCTGACTTACGGATTCACTGAGTTTGTACTGAGTAATATACTTTTTTAATAATGTTCAAATATGGTGACAGAAATGCTTTGTACTGAGTACTCATTAAAGACATGGCATGCATAGGTTGGGTATTTCAGCATTATGTACTGTTCTTTATGGGAGACCTATAATCGCAATGCAACTTGCAAGCACAACTTTTCTTCTTTTATAGCAATATATTGCAAGAAAGTTTAAATAATAATCCTTTAGCCTTTTATCCAAAATTAACATTCAGATGCATCTACACACAATCTCAATATTACAACTTAAAATTTTGTGTAGTATGTTCAGCAATGATCATGATCTCTGCTTTAGTTACAAAAAAACATCAAAAATAAAAAAAGTAAACTTCACATGTATCTAGGAATTTAAAGGAAAAGTAGAGTTGGCTGTTTAGAGAAAAATAAGGACATGAAGTGTACAGTCATACTTTCAAGCTGAAGTCTGGATGCATTCTTAACGTATATATTGGTTAAACATGTTTTGTGGGCTGTGGCTCTCCTAGGTCATATATTACATCCACCAAACATAAAACAATTTGTACTGTTACCTTAGCTCAACTAAAACAAACTTTTAATGGAAGCCAGAATCATATTTTTACATCAAGTATATACATATAATGCATCATATGGTGCCTGCAGTGGTTAAAATATTGGCTACATACCAAAATAATGGGCTTCCAAGTATGCATAAATCAAGCTTCTCAAATATCTTACAGGCAACCAATAAGGAGACCACCAGAAAGAAGAACTTATCCAAAAACGTCTTAAAATCTGTCAGGACTGATACAATTAAAATCACATATTGGTTTATGTCCAACACAATTAAAATATAATTCCTTGATGCTCAATAGTGTTGTATAATATTGGGAAAAATCTAGATTTTCAGGATTGTCATTAAAAACACTATAACTGTTACCACTAACACTAGTAGAAAAGTAGATCTGTATATGTAAAATAGTTTTGTCATAACCTATGGCTAAGGGGATTTTTTTCTGTGTTGCAGTTTGGTATAGTTGAGCTTTTTTCATTTTTCCCCTCACTTTTATCAAAAGAGTTTTTTCTTATCTTCTATTACATGGTAGATCACAGAAGTAGAAATATAATGCTACAAAAATGAAGTTTGAGCCATATTTCTGTTCTCTATTATTTTTAGTACCAGTAGGTAGTAGCAGTTAAAAGTCTTCAAATTTATGCTAGTTTACTTTGGCTCTTAGCTTTTTATATTGAAAGCAAGTACAAGAAGTACAACTTTCAAAAGACACAAAACTGTCTAACAACAGTGCAGCAAAGCGGGACTCGACCGATGACGTATGGATCAGCGAGGACACGAACAGCAGGGTATGCAGGATGGCAAACAAACAAGTGGAGCAGGTAGCACTGATGAAGCAGAGCCAGGTATGTGGGTAGTAGCTGTATAGAAATCTGTCATCTTCTTGCAGGGAAGCAGTTAATCACTGGAATGCATGTTAGGGACTGGGCAATCGTTAAAGGGTGGTCCAAAGGCTGAAGAAATTTTAATCCAAGTTTCTATCTGTTTTTTGCCCCAATCTAACCAAATTTCTAACATGGCTGCATTAAAAAATCCCTACTCTTCCCTGACTATACTATCAAACTACTATCTAACCACTATTGATTTTTTTTCCTACTCCTACTTTTATTCCTACTTCCTGTCTGTACATTGTTCAGGTTCTTCATGAAATTGCTGTATCTTCTTGCCCTCATCCAAAATGGAGTTTGTGCCTCACCTTGCCCCTGAACTTCCTGTCAGTTCTTATCAGTCCAGTTCCAGGCTTTAATCATTGCTTGAGTATTTTGTGCTAGTTGGTCTCTGAGTCTCCAGGTTGCTGCTGGACTTGCTGCTGCTGGTTAGCTCTGTGCTCTGCTTCATTACTTTCTACTGCCTGCAGTCTAGGGTGCATTATCCTGATCCTGGCCGTTGGTTTCGTCCCTTCAAGACCTCTTGGAGAAGAGCTCCATTACGTCTGGACTTCTTTGGTCTGTAAGAACTTTGATTATCCGTTTATATTAACAGTGTACTTTATCCGGGACAAAATCAATTGTGGCCTGTTGGTGTGGGATTTGAGCCAGACTTTTTCAGCCCTAAGTAGTACACTGATAACCATCTGTTTGCTGGATACTTCTCTGCATATTATTTCTGGATATTTATGTATTAGTTTGCTGGACATTGCGCTGTATATTATTTCTGGACAATTACGTTTTTTTGCTGCTCGCATATTACTTCTGAACATTTACATCTTAGTTCTGTTTGCACTTGCATTTTATTTTATGGGCGGCACGGTGGCTCAAGTGGTTAGCACTGAAGCTCTTGCAGCACTGAGGTCCTGAGGTCCTGGGTTCAATACCCACCATGGATACCAAGGACAACATCTGCAAGGAGTTTGTATGTTCTCACCATGTTTTCGTGGTTTCCTCCAGGCACTCCAGTTTCCTCCCACATTGTAAAGACATACTGATAGGATGTATAGATTGTGAGCTCCAAGAGAGACAGCATTACTCATGTATGTAAAGTGTTATGGAATTAATAGACTGAATAAATATTATATTATTATTATTTTAGTATTTACTTTGTTAGTTTCTGTTTGATTATTATTTGCAATATACGTAATAAGTTTACCCGAAACCCTGATTTCAGTTTCGTCATTGTCTCATGTAATCAGATTCCTAAGTATCTACATAATTGTTACCCTGTCTCATGACGCTTCGTTTGAGAACCCCAGTGCATGATGGGATACTCAAACAAAGCGTCTTCAGGGGCAGATGCTGCGGCCACTGACATAGCCTTTGCCCCTCTCTGAAATGAAGCATCATCAGTTATGGTCATTTCAGTGCCCGGTCTGGTCCATGCATGTGGTCATTGTATAATTCACACAGTGACGGCTTAGTCTGTGTTGCTGGCTCAGATCAGTAATAGAGATGAGCGAGTACTAAAATGCTCGGTGCTCGATGCTCTGGCCGAGCATCCCAAGATACTTGTGTACTCGGCCAGAGCACCGAGCCCAATGTAAGTCAACAGGCCTGCCCACAGACTTCCGGTTATAAAACGAGTGTTTCTGGGAAAGGGAGGGAGGGTGGCCTTTTTCAAATCACTGCAACATACAACACCTTGCTGTGCTCCCAGAGGGATCCTAACTATCAATCTGCTCTCTGTGAGGTGCCAGCTCACTGTGTGCACTGAAGGGGGCAGTGTTTTTGTGTCAGATCAATAATTATTAGCGAGGAGTCCGAGCATCTCGGTGGTGCTCGGTGCTCGCCGAGCATCATGAGTACCGGGATACTCGTGCGAGTAACAAGTAGCACCGAGCATACTCGCTCATCCCTAATCAGAAACAGAGCAGCATGCACTGTTAGTGTGTGGTATCAGAGTACCCAGCGCCGGCATACAGATAACAAGGCCACCCTCGCAGTGACTGTGACTCTGCAACCCTATAAACCCAGTAGTAATTGAAAAGTAAACTCAGTCTTGTATCTTCCAGCAAGGCAATGGTTAATAACAGAGAAATAGTAGAGAACTAAATGCATCTGATATCTCAAAGCAAGGTAATGATTAATTGCAGGAATGCAATGTATAGGCAAACTGGGGATTCGCTTGAACAGATGTGTTACCATGATTGCAAAAACCAGCTGTGAACAGTTGCAGGAATTTGGTAACTTGCTGAGAGATTGGTGTGAACAACACCTAAGGAAGTTGGAAATGTATTTGCTCGTAGCATGGAAACCGAATCGATGACAGACACCCAGCTGGAGCTAGAGAAAGTGAAGTAAAAGAAAATGTCTCACGGTTTGTAGATAAAGCCAGCACAGCCCTGTCACGGTGTCTCCACCTCAGCTTCAGCCTTCCAGAGGGTCCCTGGAGCTTGTGCAGGCTTCACACACGCTGCCCCATGCTGGGATCCTGGTGCTGGCTTCCTAGAATGCAGCGCGACGTCACTTCCTGTAGAAGCACAACTTACAGTGCGAAATGGCCGTAGTACATGCCCCCCCCGTCCTCCCTCCCACACCCTCCACCATGTAAAGACCCCTAAACACAAATAAAGCTGCAAAGAAGTTCCTGTGTGCAGTTTCTTTCTTTACCCCGAAACCGGAAGGAGGATTGTACCCGTAGAAGCACGACTTACGGTGCGAAACGGCTGTAGTACAGGTCCACCCGTCCTCCCTCCTGCACCCTCCACCATGTAAAGACCCCTAATCACAAATAAAGCTGCAAAGAAGTTCCTGTGTGCGGTTCCCTTCTTTACCCCCAGTAACAGAAAATGTCTAACAAACATGGAACTAAAACAATGCTACTTAATACCCAAACACCTTACCAGGGCAAAAATGGAATGAAAAAACAACCCTCGCACACAAACCCCACAGTTTCATATACTAAAAACCCTGCCCCTGATTGAGGCACATTACAAGATTCAGCTAATTTTGATTTATTTGGTCATGCGCCTCATTACTCTTTTAAAGGGGTTGATTGAAAATCAACATGTGAATAGAGCTGCAGTTCACATGATCAACCATTTTTCCATACATATGGGACTTTTCCCTGCTATTTGGGATTGATTGATTGGCCTCCTAGCTGGCAGACCCCTAAAGATCAGAAAGTTATCCCTAATCCAATGACAGGGGTTAACTTCCAAACTTGAGATAACCCCTTTCACCTCCAAAGTCAATGCTACCTCTACTTTAACAGATCAGGAGAACAGGGCTGGTACCATGCAATATATGTGTAATGCTGTTGACCCGCCCCAGGGCCATGGGGCACTCGGAACTGGGCTTTGGTGCTTCCAGGGGAGTCACAGGGGTCAAGACTTGCCTCTGTGACCCTGGGATCAGTCTTAAAAGTTCAAAGGGGATAGAATTTAGGGGATAGGTGTCGTGACGCCACCCGTGGTAGCCAGCTATTGGGGCCGGTGCTGCGGTGCGGGACCTCTAGGGATGATGGATGGGCATCTGTGGTGATATTGGATGGAGCGGCTCCCCGGGGCAACCTGTAAAGTCTATGGCGATGGTAGGCCGTTGGGGTGTAGGACTCAGTGCGCTGAATAACCGACAGACAGGGGTTGTTTCCATTACCTTTACTGAATCGGCAGAAGCCAGTGTACAGTCCACAGTTGCTGTTAGGAATCCGGGTGGACTGGAAGCAAATTAAGGATCTCCTCACCCGGTGAGTTCTGAGGCCTTCCTGCTGTACTCCTCTCTGCTGGTCCTGGCTGCCTGTAGCTAAGCTGCAACCCCTTTCTCCTGCTGGACAGTCTATTACCAGTATGGAAGGCAGCTCAAGCCCTTCCCGGGTGTCTCTCTTTTAGCCAGTGAATAAATATGATTGTGGTCAGATGGAGGAGTGCTCAGGTACAGTGTGACAAGGGACAGGATGACAGGGGAGCAATTTGGCTATATAACAAACCTCTTTTATTTAGCACACCAATATGCACTTCAAGGATGCGCAACCATACAAGGTGAGCGTCTAATTCCCCCACACCTCGGTCAAGGCTCCCAATAGACCACCAGGTACCTCTCATGTGTGCGCTCTCTGTTTCTTTTTGTCTCTTCTGGCCAGTGTCCCTGAGCATTCATGCTGCTATGCCTCCAGGTGCTTTGGTGGTCGGTAGACTTGGAATTTCCCGCCCTCCGGTTTTGGCTGCTGGTCCCTGAGCACCCTCGCAACCTCCGCTCTGGGGTGAACCGGCAACAGGCTCCATTCCCCAGGCCTACTCCTCTCCCTCCTCAGACCCTCTCCTACGGGTCCCACCCGCTGGCTAGTGAGTATCCTCGGTCGAGCTTGACACTTCTTCAGTCTACAGGATGTCTTCACAGTCCTCCTAGGAATTGAACTGACTAATCCCAGGCCAGAATTTATAGGGGAGCTCTCTGAACTCAGGTTTCAGAGCTCCCCATTCTGGTCTGGAATAAGGAGGTGTTGTGTGCTGTGGGTTTACCTGGTGTGAATACCCTATCTTGCTTCCAAGCATGACCCTACCCCCCAAGGGAGGCAAGGCCATTGTGGCAACTGGACTCTGGGGTGCCACATTCTCCCTAGTGAAATTCAGTACTCCTGGACTGAGGAAACACTTTTTGCAAAACACAAGAAATAACAATAACAGTAGGTAAATTGTACGGCATGTCAAAATGAAAAAATTGCAAAAACCCAGAATAATTGGAAAAACACAGTCACTACGGCACTTAGTTCTTCCACCATTGGCTGATGATGAACTATTTACAAGATTGTCTTTACCACAACTAGTTCTGTGGCTTATTGGTCCATATTTAAAGGTAAATGTTCAAGAATATGCAAAAGTTCATACAGTAAGTCCTGTAGGCACGGTACGCTTGATGGTTGCATATTTACTTAGTTGCTTGGAATCTAAATATATTTACATTTTCAATTGATTAAACCTATTCACCTAACTTACTAACATTCCCTATAACGTGCTGGCATCTGACCAATGTTACTACGAGTGGATCTACGCAGTACAGGTATTTGATTGTCTGGTCTGGTTGCTAGTGTCTACTTCTGGTGTTGCGGGTGTACTAGCCACTATTCTATGTGTAGACCTACGTAGCACAGGTATACCAGAGAGTCATCTTAGACTCACCATGGAACTGTCAGTTTCACCGCTAGCAGGGGGTTGATTTTCATGTTCTTCTGCAGCCGGTGGTTCTTCAGTTGATTCTACAGTCTCAAATCGTTCAGGAACTACACGTTGGGGAAATGTCAATAAAGGGACGACAATGACTACATTGATCTGGGTTCACGTTTTGGGAAAGTCTCTGAATATTGTGTATTATCTCTCCTCTCTGTTTCACGGGTTTAGGTAAATCTTGGACTTCTCTTCTGTTTCTCAACTCTTCAGGGCATTTGTTTAGGTGATCTCTTGGTACTGCCACTGAGGTCTCTCCTCCATTTTTACTAATTAAGCATACTCTGATGTTGTCAAAGTTTGAAGGCAATCCTGTTATTAAGGGAACTGCAGGTAATGGGCTTTCTCTTGCTTTCCTCTTGCTTGAGACAGGTTTTTCTCAACATACTCCTGTATTTTACGGTACCTCTGTTAACGTTCTGCATCCCAATCTGCTTTTGGTGGGTTTGTTTCAGGTGTTAACACTCCCATGTCTAAGTCTATGGGTAACATGCCTGGTCTTGCTCTCATTAGATATGGTACAGTTGCTGGAACTCGCAGGAACATGATTGTACAAGTCCACTGAGTCTGGCAAGTTTTTGGCCACATGCTTCTTTCTTCCAAGGGCAGTGTCTTCAACAGGTCTATCACTACCTGATTCATTTTCTCGCACATGCCATTGGTCTGTGGATGGAATGGCATTGTTCTTATCTTCTTGCATCCGTACAAGTAGCGAAACTCCTGGAACATCTCTGCTTCAAAGGCTGGACCTTGATCTGTTAGTACCTATTCAGGATAACCATGGGGTCTACAAAAATGGGCTTGAAAGGTTCTTGCCGCTGTCTTTGCTGTCAGGTCTTTCAGTGGTACTACAACCAAGAAGCATGAATAATGATCTACAATGGTGAGGGCGAACACATTGCCTGACCAGCTCTGGGTCAACTTCACATCGTCTATGGCTACAAGCTCAAGTGGCTGCTTGGTGACAATAAGCTGTAGAGGAGCTCTCTGACTGTCGCGATCCGTCCTTCGCAGGTTGCAAGGGCCACAGTTTCTACACCATGTTTCTATGGCTTTCCTTATGCCAACCCAGTAGAATCTCTCACGTAACAGCTTCTTTTACCCGAAGTGCCCTGCTCCATCGTGGTAAGCCTCCAGGACCATCTGGACATCTCTCTTCGGGACTACTATTTGCCATACCACTTCACGGGTTCGTACGTTGATGTGTCGCCTATACAGCTTACCCTGATAGGTGAACAACTTGTCCTTCTCTTTCCACAACTGTTGTGCTTCTTGTGAAGCATATGGACCTGGGCATGAGTCAGCCTGTTTCAGCAGCTTCTTGACTAAGGAGATGGCTGGGTCACTGTCTTGCATCTCTGCCCAAACATGGTGGGATAATGGATTGAATGTGGCCTCTTGCATGACAGGCCGCTTGTTTCTCACCTCATGGGAACACTGGGACACTTTGCTGCAGTGAAAAGCCGGTAGCTCTATCTCTTCCAGCTCCTCTGGGTCTTCACCCACATCTGTCAAGTGGTGCGTTCTTGACAGCGCATCAGCGTTGGCGTTCTTGCGCCCTGCTCAGTACTTGATGGTGAAATTGTAATTGGACAACCGGGATATCCATCCCTGCTCCAGTGCACCCAACTTCGCAGTTTCTAGATGGGTCAATGGGTTATTGTCTGTATAGATGGTAAATTTTGCTGAAGCTAGGTAATGCTTAAAATGTTCAGTTACTGCCCAGACCACTGCGAGGAACTCTAGCTTGAATGAGCTATAGTTGTCAGGGTTCCATTCTGTAGGACGGAGCTTCTTGCTGGCATAGGCAATCACTCTCTCTCAACCTCTCTGCACCTGGGATAACACGGCTCCCAATCCCACATTGCTCGTATCTGTGTACAGCACTAATAGCTGGCCATAGTCAGGGTAGGCCATAATCTCATCTCCCGTTAGGGCCCACTTCAGCTGGTTGAAGGGGTCTTGTTCTCTGCGGCCCCATTCAAACGGCGGACTTTGGCTCTTGGACTTCTTAGACTGGCCTAACTGGAGGTTCTGCATGGACACGGCCATCTTTGTGAAGCCCTTGACAATCCTACGGTAGTAGCCTACCAGCCACAGGAACTGCTGTACCTCTTTGATGGTGGTGGGCCTTGGCCAGTCCCTGATTACTTTGACCTTGTCAGGGTCTGGTGCCACACCTTCAGCACTGACCACATGTCCCAGGTACTGTACCTTAGGCTTCAGTAAGTGGCACTTGGACGGCTTCACCTTCATGCCAAACTTGGACAATGCCTCAAATACCTCAGCCAGGTGCTTCAAGTTGTCCTCATAAGTGTTTGAGTAGATTATGACATCATCTAGGTACAGTAGCATGGTTTCAAAGTTTCTGTGCCCCAGGCAACACTCCATCAGTCTCTGGAACGTTCCCTGTTCATTACAAACGGCATGCAATTAAACTCACAGAGGCCCATTAGTGTCGTGAACGCAGTCTTCTCTCTGTCCCCTTCTGCTACAGGAACCTGCCAGTATCCACTGGTGAGATCTTAGGTGGAAAAATCCTTATGTGTTAAGAAATTTGGCAACGCGCCAAAGAGAAGAACGAGTGAACGATGTTACAAAACGGCAGGAATAGGAGAATTATGAACGACATCATTCAAAAAGGCTTCACACTGAACGATGTTGCTTGTTCAGAGAAGGTTAATTGGACGATGAACGATAGATTTGAGGTCAGGATCTCACATTTTTGATGAACGATCCAACGATTTACCATTTCAAGATCGTTCGTTTACACGCAACGACACACAAACGATATCGTTTGAACGATCACAAATCCGTGACGTTTCAATGATATCGTTCAATGATATTGTAGCGTGTGAAGTGGCCTTTAGACATCGTTCTCCCCACTAGTAAACCGCAGCCAGGTTATCAGTAATTTTCTTCTAATCAGTCTACCGCTCCTCAGGCGGGAAGTTGAGCGTGCATGGAATTTCTGGCGCAGGGCTTCCTGCGTCGTGCTGATTGATGTCAGAGAGAAGAGCGGGGCCTCTCTTTGCACCTCTTCTTTGGTTCCGCCCTTGGTGGCACACCCCCTTCCTTTCCTGCGCGCCGCGTGGGACAACAATGGCGATTGTCCACAGTTTAATAAAATCAATGGCACACAATACCCGTGGGCGTCGGGCACGTTATACTGTTCGTGGCAAAAAAACTGACCTGCTCCAGGGCCGTGGGGCACTCAGAACCAGGCTTTGGCACTTCCGGGGGAGTCACAGGGGTTCGAGACCCTCGCAACCTCGAATTCTTGTGTCCGGTTCTGGTGCTTCGCTGTGGAGTGAACCAGCTCCACTCCCCAGGCCTACTCCTCTCCCTTCTCAGACCCTCTCCTACGGGTCCCTCCCGCTGGGTAGTGAGTATCCTCGATCGAGCCTGACACTGCTCCAGTCCGCAGGATGTCTTCACAGTCCTCCTCGGAACTGAGCTGACTAACCCTGCCACCAGGCCAGAATTTATAGAGGAGATCCCCTGAGCTCGGGTTTCAGAGCTCTCCCTTCTGGTCTGGAGTCAGGAGGTGTTGTGTGCTGTGGGCTTACCTGGTGTGAATACCCTACCTTGTTTCCAAGCATGACCCTACCCCCCAAGAGAGGCAAAGCCATTGTGGGGACTGGACTCTGGGGTGTCACACTGTTGTCTCTGTGCTACTCTGGCTTTCTAATGCAGCAGGGATGCTGGCATATTCATTACCGCGGCTGGACGGCACGCCTCCTTCCCGCCACCCATGTGCTCATCTGTTGCCTCCTGTTCTGCTCTTTGGTTGCCTCCTGCTTCCGCACATTGCACAGGTTACCCAGGAGCCAATTTAAGGCTTGCACCCACGCTCCTTCACTGCTCTTAGAGGGCCAGCGCTCCAGTACTCATAAGTGACCCATAGTCTATGGCTGAGAGGCACTAGGTATTTAAGGGATCCTTTCACTAAGTGAAGTACCTGAGCAATGTGTTTAGTTAGTCAGTTGTCAGTCTTCTGCTTAGTTAATTGTCAAGTCCTCTTTCCGTATCGATTTCCTGTGACTGCTGTCCATACCTGTCAGTTTCTACTTTGCCCTTTAAACCAGCCTGTATCTACCATCCAGTCTTCTACAATTGTCCCCGCTGTAGCTGCCTGCACCAAAGACTTTACCTCGGTTTGTTCCCTGCCCTGGGGGTCAGATGCCTCAGTTTCCCTGCATTCCAGTTGGTCCACTTCTGCTTGCCACACCAGCATGAATAACAGTTTGATCGGGCCATGGACCCCACTGGCTCCACTACCACCCATCTCAATGGCCTGCAACAGGAGATGACCCATATACAGGAGCAACAAGACATCCTGAGACGTACACCCAATATAAAGGAGGGGAGAATTTGTGCTGTGCAGTGAATATATACAGAATAATACAGATTCTAAGAATTAAACTCAGTATACAAGATAGGAGAAGTGGTACTGTGCAGTGTATATATACAGAATAATACAAATACTGAGGATTAAACCCAGCACTTAGGACAAGAAAAGTGCTACTGTGCAAGTACATTGTATTAATTTGCTCACTGAGTGTGTTTGGGGATACTGAAATGTTAGTGGAATTGAGGTAAACAGGCATGTTTTTCCGTAAAAACAGAGTCAATTGGTTTATTACATCATAAACTGCATAACATAAACAGTCTATTTTATGTACATCAACAGAACATTAAATGACCCTGATTGTTTCTCTATTTTGGATATGCCCACCAGGCATTATATACATAGTCCCTTTTAGACACATGGTTATCTTACAGGAGCTATTCCCAACTCTATTCACTGATTCCTGCCAGTCCTTCATTCAGTAAACTACCTCTCCGTGATAACCAATACCTGCCATTTCCAGATGCTCAGCAGGACCGGAGCTTCCTGAATATCCCTGTGGTCGCCTCGTCATGTACCGTACCTTCCAGGACGCCACCCATTACCACGCTCATCATACCATGTTTGTTCCAGGACAATGGTTGCTCCAAGCACCGAGATCAAGCCTTCACAGGTTCTGCTAGAGCCATTCCAGGCTCTGCATGCGATCTTCGGACTTCATGCCTTCCAGGGCACCAGCTGGTGTCAATCACGAGAGGTCCCATGGTCCCTGAACCTCATGCCTTCCAAGGACACATTTTCCTAAGACTGGGTTCACACCACAATTTGTCCCTGTCCGTGGGAATCCTGTTTTTTGCAGGACCACATGGACCTAATGTGTAACTCTAGATGCCATTTCTGTGTCCGAATCCGGGATTTTGAGGGATCCAGACACAGAAATAGCTGGGAGTAGCCTAGCCTGCAAAGGACAGGCAAGTGATGTCGGGGCTGTTACTTTTCCTTTCTCAATGTATCTACATACATTACAAAAGCAAAATTAAAGAAAGCAATGGTTAAAAATAATTTAAAAATATGCTCAACCCTCAGCTGAGTGTCCTGCGATGCGAGGCATCCACCTACGATGGCTGCAGCATCTTCATTAGCTGACTGTCGGCAACCGATCAGCTGATGTGTCACACGAGAGCATCAGCTGAGCGGTTTAAACTGCCCACCTGCCATTTGGTTTTAGCGGGACATTTAAACCGCTCAGCTGATGCTGTCAAGTGACAGCAATTAAAGCAACAGTTTTGTGAAAATAAAGAACATTTTCAATATGATGGCTTATTGTTGTCATATTCTCTGAAGTATCTGTGGGTTCAAAATGCTGACTATGACACTAGATAAAATCATTGAGGGAGGGACTAGTTTTCAAAATGTGGTCATTTGTGGTGGGTTTTCTGTTGAATAGGTAGCTCAGGGATCTTGCAAATGTGGAATGGTGCGCGCAATATACGGTATTTCACCTTTTCCAAAATTCTAATATTGCTCCTTCTCTTCTGAGCCTTCCCATTTGTCCAAACAGAATTTTTTACATGTGGGGTATTACTGCACTCACAAAACAGTGGGTAATAAACTGTGAGGTCCACTTTTTGGTGTTACCTCTTGTAAAAGTGAGAAATTTGGTGCTAAAGCATAAATTTTCTTTCAATATGGCGACCTAGTGTTGTCAAATTTTGTGATATAACTGTGGATTTAAAATTATCACTATATCCCTAGATAAAATCCTGGAAGGGTCTAGGTTCCAAAATGGGGTGACTTGTGGGGTTTTCTGCTGTTTAGGTATTTTAGAGGCCCTGAAAATGTGACATGGTGCCTGCAAACTATTTCAGCCAAATCTGTGTTCCAAATTTCAAATAGCGCTCCTTCCCTTTTGAGCCCTCCTGTTTGGGGAATTGCCGCACTCATAAGAAAGTGGTAACAAACTGTCGGGTCCACTTTTTGGTGTTACCTCTCGTAAAAGTGAGAAATGAGTTGCTAAAGCAACTTGTTTTCAACATAAAGAGAATTTTCAATATGACGACCTATTGTTATTATATTATGTGACATACCTGTGGGTTCAAAATGCTCACTATGCCCCTAGATAAAATCCTTGAGGGGTCTAGTTTCCAAAATGGGGTGACTTCTGGGAGGTACCTGCTTTTAATAATAATCTTTATTTATATAGCGCTAAATAATTCCGCAGCACTTCACAATTCTTTTATGCACTTTAGTGGTCCTGCAGATGTGGCATGGTGCCTGCAAACTATTTCAGCCAAATTTGTGTTCCAGATTTCAAATTGCGCTTCCCTTCTGAGTCGTCCTGTTTGTCCAAACAGAACTTTTTGTCTACATATGGGGTATCTCTGCACTTATAAGAAAGTTGGTAAGGCTGGTTTCACACTGCAGCTTTTTCCTGATCAGGTTCTGTCCGGTTTGTGTGCCAAAACCAGGAGTGTCTCCAAAGCTCAGAACAGGTGTCAATCTTTCAATTATACTTTTTCTCTGCAAGTTCCTCTCCTGGTTGTGGCACACAAACTGGATGGACCATGATCATTGAAAAAAACTGCAGTATGAAACCAGCCTAAGTGACTGAGTGGTCCACTTTTTGGCTTTACTTCTAGTAAAAGTGAGAAATGTTATATTTAAGTAACACTTTTGTGAAAAGAAAGAACAATTTCACTATGATGGCCTATTGTTGTCAAATTCTGTGAAGTACAACTAAATGGAGGAATTAGAATTGATTTTGTTGGAAAATAATTATGACATGGTGGGGATTTCGGAGACTTGGCTGGACAAGAGCCATGTCTGGGCTGTTAATTTACAGGGCTATTGTCTGTTCAGAAATGACCGTAGAAATAAGCGAGGAGGAGGTGTATGTTTATATGTAAAATCATCCTTAAAACCCATCCTGTGTGATAATATAGGTGAATCTAATGAAAATGTAGAGTCCCTGTGGGTGGAGATAAGGGGAGGGGGAAAAAATAATAAATTACTGATAGGGGTTTGTTATAAGTCCCCAACAATAATGGAAGTGGAGGAGCATATCCTCATAAAGCAAATAGATGAAGCAGCAACTCAGGGAGAAGTCATTATTATGGGGGACTTCAACTACCCTGAAATACATTGGGGATCAGAAACCTGCAGTTCCAGCAAAGGTAATAAGTTTTTGAAAACTATGAGAGACAATTACCTTTCAGAACTGGTTCAGGACCCAACAAGAAGGGGGGCACTGCTGGACCTAATATTAACCAACAGGCCGGACCGCATATCAAATATACGGGTTGGAGGTCACTTGGGTAATAGTGATCATAACATAATAAGCTTTCAAGTATCCTTTACTAAGATGTGTAGTAGAGGGGCTACAAGGACACTAAACTTCTGGAAGGAAAATTTCCAACGGTTGAGAGATGATCTTAGTGCAATAAACTGGGACGATGTTCTGAGACATAAAAGTACACAAAGCAAATGGGAGATGTTTATTAGCATCCTGAATAGGACCTGTGCACAATATATACCCTATGGGAATAAGCATGCTAGAAATAGGAGGAAACCACTATGGCTAAATAAAGCAGTAAGAGGTGCAATAAGTGACAAAAAGAAAGCATTTAGGGAATTAAAGCAAGTATGTAGTGATGAAGCATTAAATAAATACAGAAAATTAAATAACATCTGTAAAAAGCAAATCAAGGCAGCAAAGATTGAGACAGAGAGACTGATTGCCAGGGAAAGTAAAAATAATCCCAAAATATTTTTTAACTACATAAATAGTTAGAAACTAAAAAATGATGGTGTTGGCCCCTTTAAAAATAGTCTGGGTGAAATAGTGGATGGGGATGAGGAAAAAGCCAATATGCTAAATGACTTTTTTTCAACAGTATTTACACAAGAAAATCCCATGACAGACAATATGATCAGTGATAACAAAAATTCTCAATTAAATGTCACCTGCTTAACCCAAGAGGAAGTACGGCATCGTCTAAAAATCACTAAAATTGACAAATCCCCGGGCCCGGATGGGATACACCCCAGAGTGCTGCAGGAATTAAGTACTGTCATAGATAGACCATTATTTTTAATATTTAAAGATTCCATAATAACAGGGTCTGTACCACAGGACTGGCGTATAGCAAATGTGGTGCCAATATTCAAAAAGGGGACAAAAACTGAACTTGGAAATTATAGGCCAGTAAGCTTAACCTCTACTGTGGGTAAAATCCTAGAGGGTTTTCTAAGAGATGCTATACTGGAGTATCTGAAGAAAAATAACCTCATGACCCATTATCAACATGCTTTTACGAGGGACCGTTCCTGTCAAACTAATCTGATAAGCTTCTATGAAGAAGTAAGTTCTGGACTGGACCAAAGAAATGCAGTGGACGTGGTGTATATGGACTTTTCAAAAGCTTTTGATACGGTGCCACACAAAAGGTTGATGCATAAAATGAGGGCAATGGGGATAGGGGAAAATATGTGTAAGTGGGTTAAGAACTGGATAGGAAACAAAGGGTGGTTATTAATGGAACACACTCAGAATGGGTCACAGTTAACAGTGGGGTACCACAAGGGTCAGTGTTGGGCCCACTTCTATTTAATATATTTATTAATGACCTTGTAGGGGGCATACAGAGTAGAATCTCAATATTTGCAGATGACACTAAACTCTGCAGGGTAATCAATACAGAGGAGGACAATTTTATATTACAGGAGGATTTATGTTAACCAGAAGCTTGGGCTGCTAAATGGCAAATGAGCTTTAATGGGGATAAATGTAAAGTCATGCACTTGGGCAGAGGAAACAAAATGTATAATTATGTGCTTAATTGTAAAACACTGGGCAAAACTGTCACTGAAAAAGACCTGGGTGTATGGGTAGATGACAAACTCACATTTAGTGGCCACTGTCAGGCAGCTGCTGCAAAGGCAAATAAAATAATGGGATGCATTAAAAGAGGCATAGATGCTCATGAGGAGAACATAATTTTACCTCTATACAAGTCACTAGTGCGACCACACTTAGAATACTGTGTACAATTCTGCTCTCCAGTGTATAAGAAAGACATAGCTGAACTAGAGCGGGTCCAGAGAAGAGCGACAAAAGTCATTAGAGGACTAAGGGGTCTGCAATACCAAGACAGGTTATTAAACTTGGGGTTATTTAGCTTGGAAAAACGAAGGCTTAGGGGTGATCTTATAATAATGTATAAATATGTGAGGGGACAGTACAGAGACCTTTCTAATGATCTCTTTACTCTTAGGCCTGAGACGGGGACACAAGGGCATCCTCTACGTCTGGAGGAAAGAAGGTTTAATCATAATCACAGACACGGATTCTTTACTGTAAGAGCAGTGAGACTATGGAACTCTCTGCCACATGATGTTGTAATGAGTGAGTCACTACTAACATTTAAGAAGGGCCTGGATGCCTTTCTTGAAAACTATAATATTACCAGTTATTATATACTAGATTCTTTGATAGGGCGTTGATCCAGGGAATTAGTCTGATTGCCGTATCTGGAGTCAGGAAGGAATTTTTTCCCCAATGTGGAGATTAGTGTTGCCACATGGTTTTTTTTTGCCTTCCTCTGGATCAACATGTTAGGCTATGGGTTGAACTAGATGGACTTAAAGTCTTCCTTCAACCTTAAAACTATGTTACTATGTTACTATGTTACTTGTAGGTTCAAAATGCTCACTATACCCCTACATAATATCCTTGATGGGTCTAGTTTCCAAAATGGGGTCACTTGTGGGCAGTTTCTGCTGTTTAGATACTTCAGGGACCCAGCAAATGCAACATTATGCCCGCAATCTATTTCAGCCAAATTTGTGTTCCAAGCATCACATAACACTCCTTCAAAATGTCTATCCTCTCTATTTAACTTCCTTATGGCTCATACATTTGGTATATTGACTTAGTCAGGTGCTTCATTACCGCTACTACAGTGGATAATATCCCATTAAACATCTTTCCTCTATCCTAGCTGAACCCCACGGTTGAAACACTTAGCTTCTGCATGTAAACATACCTATCATGTGATCTCTTTTTTTTTTTTTTTTTTTTTTTCACATGATCTTTATTGCCAAGATACCATTCACAAACAACATGTCCGCTGCTCCTTCTGAGCATGTGCGGAACGTAACGTCCTGTCCTGTCCAGCACTCAGGCGAGGCCACTTCCTGTAAGGAGTGCAGGATTGAGATAAAAGGAGCAAAATACACCGCCCGGTGTCACTCCTCCTGCATCTCCCTGGGTGTGTGCACACCCCACTGCTGTGCCACCACCGTGAGTGCCTATCCATGACCTGACTAGCAAGCTAAGTACCATTATACTACTATACTTGATATATCAGTTGATACGCTGTGTTGCTCATACGAGGTCCACAGAGCGACTGCTCCTGACTGCCATAGGCACTGTGACCAATACTCAGCCAAAAGAGGCTACATTCAAGTACAGTATCTCTCAGGGTAATGTCTATATTGTACACTATTCACCGGTACCTCACCTATAGGGGCTCTACCAGGCTATATAAACAGCTTTCTTTTTTAGCATGGGATTATAGTTGCACTGTACACTTTATCTGTATAACAACTACACTCAACATAGAGTACTATATCCCCCATAACAGTATCCTGCTCCTACCATTGTCCGCTATCCCCCATGTGGTCTAACATACAATCTTCTCTGCTAGGCATACTCTGTACCCTGTACGGGACCATAAGGGATACATCGTGCTATTGAAACTCAAACTATTCTAAGGGTAGGCTTGCTCTTTTATTTGTTTTGCTTCTATCTCTACCTATGCTTTATGTACTACTGACTCTTACCCCTAACCCATCAGTACCTTTCTACCCTATCTCTCATCTTTTGGATTTTCCAGACCATAAGTAGCTCTGGATTTCCCTTGGCATCCTTGCTAAGGACGTCTCTAGTAACTAGACATTAGATGTACTGGACATTACGTGTATATTCTTTGTAAATATAATGTAAATATGTAACACTTGTAAAGATTGAGCACCTGATTATATATATTTCTATCTTTCCAACGATATTTGTGATCAAGGACCTAATCGTCCGAAACGTCATACTGTCGCAGTTCTTACAAGAGCACCTTCCGAATAAACATTCACCAATAAGCAAAAAGACTAGAAGTGTGTGTGTGCAGTGATTCTAACAGACCCAAATTTCATATAGTGGTCCTTCCCTTTTGAGCCGTCCTATTTGTCCAAACAGAAGTTTCTGACCACATGTGGGGTATCGGCGCACTCAGCAGAAACTGAGTAACAAATTATGGTATCCACTTTGTCATGCTATCCCTTGTAAAAGTAAATAAAGTGAAACTAAAGCAACTTTTTTTTATAAAATGTAAATGCAGTTATTAAGCCTTCAGGTGCTTTAAAGCAATGAATGCAAAGTGGAATGAAGAAATAAACTTTTTGAATGTGGTTTTGAGCACTTTGAGGGGTGCAGTTTTTGGATTGGTGTTATGGCCACTTTACACACACCAACTTATCTGTCCAACTTCTGAACAGATCTCTGGTTACAGTGAAATCATGGAGACATTGCTCCGTTTGTACACAGCCACAAAATGGAACAATGTGTCCATGATTTCACTGCAACCAGTTAGTTGGTCAGAAGTTGGACAGATAAGTTGGTGTGTGTAAAGTGGCCCTTACTCTTGGGTATTTTCTGTCAGATAAGCCCCTCAAAGTTACTTCCAATGTGAAGTGGTTTGTAAGAAAAAGGTTTTGTAAATTTTGATATAAAAATGAGAAATTGCTGATGAACTTTGAACCTTTCTAACTTCCTAACAAAAAAAATATTGTTTACAAAAGTGTGCTGATGTAAAGTAGACATGTGGGAAATGTTATTAACTATTTTGTGTAATATAACTCTATAATTTAACGTATAAAAATTAAACATTTCAAAATTGTAAAAACTTTCACTAGATTTCCATTTTTTTCAAAAATAAATGCAAAAAAAATGTCCTAAATTTATCCCTATCCAATATGTCACGAAAAAACAGTCTCAGAATCACTGGGATCTGTTGAAGTGTTCCAGTGTTCTAAAGTCAAAAAGTGACACTGGTCAGAATTGCGAAATGTGCTCTTATCATTAAGGTGAAAATTGGCACTGTCACTAAGGAGTTAATAAGAAAGACCTCCATTTATATACTGCATTTTTTATTAACTTGTGTTATTTGTGTCTAATATTTAAATGTGTTTGATGATCTGAAACATTTAAGTGTGATAAACATGCAAAGGAATAAGAAATCAGGAAGGGGGTTTCACATATATTACACATGGTATGAACATTGTCATTGAATTAATTATACTCGTTATGTTGTCTATTGATTTTCAAAACGCACTCAAGACATCACTTCATTGAGCTTGACTTGTTGGGACATTTTATTCCAATCTTTAAAAGCATGGCAAGGTAATAAAAAAAGTAGTCTTAGGAAATCATCTGTTTCGCGTTCTGATCGAACGAAATCTTAATCATAGTATCATGTCATATGTATTAAAGATTGGAATAAAACTTTATTGTAACTTACCTTTGGACGATTTTGTTCGACACTATCTTTTTTCCTTATTGTCGTGAACTATTTCCTGTTCCGAGCACCACACAAGGGATTTTCGGCCACTTTCTAATCATATGGTGAGTTGGAAGTTTTTTTCTAATTTCTCTTTACAAATATACCCAGTATATCAGTGTGGGCTGAGGATGGACTGAGGTGCGTGGGCTGAGTACAGACTGAGGAGCCTGGGCTGAGGATGGACTGAGGGCTGAGGAAAGACTGAGGGCTGAGGATGGACTGAGGGCGGACTGAGGGCGGAGGACGGGCTGAGGGCAGAGGACAGGCAGAGGACAGGCAGAGGACAGGCTGAGGACGGGCTGAGGACGGACTGAGGGCTGAGGACGGACTGAGGGCTGAGGACGGACTGAGGGCTGAGGATGGGCTGAGAATGGACTGAGGGCTGAGGACAGACTGAGGGCTGAGGACAGACTGAGGGCTGAGGACGTACTGAGGGCTGAGGACGTACTGAGGGCTGAGGACGTACTGAGGGCTGAGGACGTACTGAGGGCTGAGGACGGACTGAGGGCTGAGGACGGACTGAGGGCTGAGGACGGACTGAGGGCTGAGGACGGACTGAGGATGGGCTGAGGAGCGTGGGCTGAGGATGGACTGAGGGCTGAGGAAAGACTGAGGGCTGAGGATGGATTGAGGGCGGACTGGGGCGGAGGACAGGCTGAGGGCAGAGGACGGGCTGAGGGCGGAGGACGGGCTGAGGGCGGAGGACGGGCTGAGGACAGAATGAGGGCTGAGCACAGGCTGAGAATGGACTGATGGCTGAGGTCGGACAGAGGGCTGAGGACGGACAGAGGGCTGAGGACGGACAGAGGGCTGAGGACGGACTGAGGGCTGAGGACGGACTGAGGGCTGAGGACGGACTGAGGGCTGAGGACGGACTGAGGGCTGAGGATGGACTGAGGGCTGAGGACGGACTGAGGGCTGAGGACGGACTGAGGGCTGAGGACGGGCTGAGGATGGGCTGAGGACAGGCTGAGGACGGGCTGAAGGCGAGCTGTTCCTCCCCCCTCACCTCCCTCCATTATTACTGTCGCCTGCTGTTAGTGATGTGTGCTAAAGATTCCAGGACTCTGTCTGGAGTAGGTCATGTGACAGGGCGGGCTGATGTGATATCATACAGGCAGTCACATGACCCGCTGCACACAGCCTTCAGCCTGGAGCTTTCAGCGTTACTGACTCCAGGCGAGGGTGAGAATGGAGGGGGGCAAAGGGGAGGACGAAGCCCAGTGGGAGACAGAGCATCATTGCCTCGTGTCTACTTTGGCTGGGAGTGCACCGATCGCCATACTGGAAGACCCATTAGTTGGGTGTTCCAATATGGTGGTTGGCGCACTTCCGGTTGTCACAGTGGATTGTGGGATAATCCGAAAGATTCGGTATATACTTTTTATGAACTTTGTGGATTCATGAATCTTTTCCATGTAGGATTAATGGTTAGGTTAGAGTTCCTGCTCCCAGAGTTTCTAGTCTATTATATTCTGATCTTCCCACCTATACTTATAGGTGTGGTTGACATGATAGTTCAGATGTTGTTGAAAGTGATTAGCTTCAGGGCTCATTTGGCATAACAATGTCATGTAAACCTTGGAAGACCCATAGCTGAGGTTGCTGGAATGCCACCATTGCAGGAGGTGAATATAGGGTGTTTTTATATTACTATTTTACATTGGGGACTATAGTGTATACATATATATGAATGTTTTGTCCTAGCAGTGGACAACTATTTTAAGTAAAGTTGCAAAGGTAAGTCTAATTATTAAAGAATTATTGCATGTGACAAAGTGATGTCACATTGCTAGGTCACCTCATCAAACAGTTGGGATCACTGACAATCCTGGAAATAAATGGCGTCCACTGTTCCCTGCACCGCGTTTTCCCAGTAATGGGGTTGTGCTGGAAATAGGGCCTAGCTACAGCTCCCTGCACAGTGGGTGGCCAGGACTGTGATGTAAAGGAGAAAACAAGGATGGTGAAGCAGTGCTAAACCAACACTGTGTCTTCATAAATGTGAGCAGTGAAGTGAGTTCAAGAGGTCATATCTCTGCTAATAATTAAGTGATTATTGTATATACGTATATTTATTATTATTATTATTATTAATATATATATATATATATATATACATATATATATACTATTAATAGTTCATCACTTTACCAGATATTAATACTCATTTGGGGCTGCCCAAGTGATAGTCTTGCAAAGAATTCCAAGCATACTGCTGGAAACATCTTATGTAGAATTTAGGGTTGCTTTTAGATCCTTCTCCAGTCTATTTGTTCTACATTCAGATACTCATCAAATATGCCCCCTAAATAAGCTGTAAAAATGTAGGCCAAATGCATAAGGGAATATGACTCCAACTATCTGTCTTCTACCTTTAGGGTGGAATCACACTGTCCCTCTGATATGCAAATAACTGTGTCACGGATTATTAACTTGGAATGGCCTTCCCCCTCTCTGGAGGGGAACGTCAGCTGTTTTTGTTTCTAAACAGCTCCACACTTCCGTTCAAGGTTAATCATCCGTGACACATCCCACTTAGTTGCATATCACACGGACAGTGTGATTCCAGCCTTAGGGGATTACTTCAGAGTGAATCCAACATCACCCCAATACCAAAAAGTCTATAAATTATATGCAGATAAGGAATGTGCTGAACTGAGCAGGATCAGACCAAAACTGAGTATTAGGGGGTATGGTGAACAAAACAAGCAGAAAAACAAGAAACTGTGGTGCTTGAAGCCTCAGTACTACTGTGGCACCCCAGAGTCCAATACCACAGTGTCATTATCGCCCCCGGGTGGTAGTGTCACGCTTGAGAGCAACAGAAGGGTAGTCACACCAGGCAAGAAACCGCACACAACAGCTTTCTGCCTCCAGGCCCGAATGTGGAGACCAAGACCCAGGTTCAGGGTGAGCTCCCCTATAAATTCTGGTCTGGGGCGGAGCTAGTCAGTTCATTTCCTAGGAGGACTGAGGAAGACATCCTGGTGGACTGGTAGCTACACTAAACTTGTCCCAGGATAGCTAACTCAGTGTGAGGGCAAGGCAAGGGTCTGAGGAAGTGGAGAGGAGACCGGGGAGCGGAGCGATATCATGCTCACCCCGGAGCAAAGCACCACAGAACAGACAGCGGAGTCCGAGACTGTGCAGGACCTAACGACCAGCAGCCAATACTGGAAGGTGGGGGATTTCAGGATCCTCAGACACACTGTGCCCGGAGGCAAAACAGCATAAAGAACCCAGGAACAGCTGCCTGAGACGTGGGGCTAGAGAAGGACTTGAGTTGCCTGCCATTCCGGCACCAAGTAGGAGAGAGAGAGGGCCAGCAGCTTAGCTTATGCAGCAGCAGGAGCCTACACACAAAGCGCAGCAGGGAAGGCTCAGAACTTGATGGGTTAGGAGAACCCCGAGTTGCTCTCAGGAAGGACTCAGCTTAACACCAGTTGGAATTAGAGTTGCACCAGTAAAAGGACTGAGGAACCAACAAACCGTGAGTCCTGTCTTTTGCTTTCCGCCCTTCATCCTGCACCCTACACCCTTACTACATCCACTGACCCGGGGATCTGCTCCGCCCGTGGGGAGCCACTCCATCCCAGCTGCCTGTCCATCACCCCCGGAAGTTCTGCAGCAGCGGTGGCCACTAATAGCTACATACCACGGGTGGCATCACAAATAATTACCCCTTTCATGATCCCCTTTTCCCTACCAAGCCAGAATTCCCAATTTAAAACTGAACCCAGGGTCACAGAGCTGGGTCTCGACCCCTGTGACTTCCCCAGAACTGCTTAACAGCTCGGTTCCGAGTATCCCATATCCTGGGGCAACCCACTACAATATATAATAATTCTATTAGCTGATTACTTTGCAGTTGGATAAGAGGAATTAACCCCAACTGCAGGTAACATATTGCCAGAAGACTCAAAAGAATAAATATGATCTACATCTGTTTCCCTGTGCAGTAGTTAGACAATAAGATAATGGGTCCTGAATTTACAAACTTGGGTGTCCTGGTTAATCCATAGTAAAAAAAAGGAGATATGTTGTCAGCTTTAGCACCAAGAAAACACCATTTTGTAAAGAATTGTAATGGACAATACAAATGAAGCTCCAGAAGTAAAGTGGGATTAAACGGTATATAGAACTGCTAACATAAAGATGCATTTATGGAATTTCTCTGGTTAAGCAGTAGAAACCCAAATCTGTCCACAATGATTGTTCTCTTTTGCAATCATCTTGGCGGCCAGCTTAACATATATTGTATAATGTGTTTTACATTACAGAGAAAATCCCCACCATGATGCATAACATTGATTGAGACATTTTGAACGAAGAAATAAAATAAATACTATGAGAAAAGCAATGGACAATAGAGATTCTAAAAAACATACCTTTAACTGGGAGTATCATTAGGAAAAATCAAAAAGACACTTGCTGTCAATTCAATCGGTGAAATAAACGCACTTGGAAGTCATTCGCTATACTTCATGCAAGAATTATAGCACTTTTACTATGCAAGTCGAGTGAAAAAGACATTGCGAATTTTGGCATAATCACTTGCGCAAATGTGACATTGCATTAATTAAGGAATTGGATCATGGCATATCGTAGTCACTTGTCGAAGTGAATGCAATGCATTCGTTACATTTGCTAATTGGAGGAGACTGATCGAAATATTAGAGCCAGTCATTTGTGCATGGCATAAATGTGCAATAATATAGATGATTTTTTATTTCAGATACGCAATGCCATGTCTTTAAAATGAGGAGATGCATTTTTGAGACAATTGAATGTTTATTGACTCAATTGGCGCCACACAGGACACGAGATGATTAGTGCTACTAATCACAACAATGTAGCCATCCAGTGACACATCACTTTGTCCTGGAAAAACAATGTTTTATATCCGGTTAAAAAAAAAAAAAAAAAAAAAAAAAAAAAAAAAAAAAAAAAAAAAAAAAAAAAAAAAAAAAAAAAAAAAAAAAAAAAAAAAAAAAAAAAAAAAAAAAAAAAAAGCCCCCCTCCACTCTTTCCTGGAAAAACTTGTTTTATAGAGGATATGTGTGGGCGGAGCCTATCACTAATTGACCAACATTGGACTCGCTATTTGGACGCATATGCAAGTATTAAAAACTACTCGTTACGAGTATAGCATGTGCAAATATTTTGCTACTCGATCATCACTATTTGCCACCTGTCCATAGATTGTATAGTGTGTTAATTCTGGTGGGTTAACTGTTGGGACCCATGATAATTATGAGAACTAAATACCCAAAGTCCTCTTTGTGAATACAGCTGTAGTGTCATGCATGACCATACCTCTGTTCACTTCCCTAGGTCTCAAGAAGATAGCTAAGCCATACACCCCATAGAAGTGAAGGGAGCAGTGGTGACATATTCCCCAACATTTTAATCATAAGGGTGAACTTTAGGACCAAGGGATAGGGTGCCTCCAGTGGTGTTATCCCACTGCTCACTTCATTATTACCTGTCTTATGGATGGGACCAGGGCCAGCGTTTGGAGGGAAGAGGCAGACTGGGCAGTTGCCCAGGGCCCCATGCCCTGAGGGGCCCCAGACAATTACAAACTTCAGTGAAAGCACAGAACTTGCACTATTCTACTGGTAATAGTACAAGTTCTGTTGCTATCATTGCAGTTTTCGCGGTTGTAGAAGGAGTTTTGGTGAGCTCACAGACAGTCATGTGACTCACCAAAGGTTCTTCGTTCTCACTGACCTGCGGGAGTCCCGCCTGCACTGCAAAGTGTGTACAGGACCTGCAGACTCCGCCTCTAATGTTCAGCCCCAGGAGGCCCCGGCATCTGAGGATTCAGGAGCTCAGCTGCTGGCAGGATGTGGGGGCAGGAAGGAGCCCAGGAGACCAAGCTGGAGCCCGGCCCTGGTGAAGGTAACACACTATCTCCCTCCTCCCTATAGCTATATAGAATCTGTGCAGTATGTACAGTACACCATATCCCATCCCCCATCATCCCTCTCTGGCAGTCTGGACTGAGAGAAGGGGAGGACATGGCAGCTATAATGTCTGCAGACCCTGTGCTGTGCAGAGCCTGATCCATCCATAATCCTGCTCTGCACAGCCCGATCCATATCCCTTCTGCTCTGTGGAACCTGCTACGTATCCCTCCTGCCCTGTTACGAGCCCGATCCGTAACCCTCCTGCCCTGTGCCGAGCCCGATCTGTATCCCTCCTGCCCTGTGCCGAGCCCGATCCGTATCCCTCCTGCCCTGTGCGGAGCCTGATACGTATCCCTCCTGCCCTGTGCGGAGCCCGATCCGTATCCCTCCTGCCCTGTGTGGAGCCCGATCCGTATCCCTCCTGCCCTGTGCCGAACCCGATCCGTATCCCTCCTGCCCTGTGCGGAGCCTGATACGTATCCCTCTTGCCCTGTGCGGAGCCCGATCCGTGTCCCTCCTGCCCTGTGCCGAGCCCGATCCATATCCCTCCTGCCCTGTGCCGAGCCCGATCCGTATCCCTCCTGCTCTGTGCCGAGCCCGATCCATATCCCTCCTGCTCTGTGCCGAACCGATCCGTATCCCTCCTGCTCTGTGCCGAACCTGATCCATATCCCTCCTGATCTGTGCCGAGCCCGATCCGTATCCCTTCTGCTGCTCATTCTCCCTCACTGCTCCATCCTCCCCTATTACTACTCCGTTCCTACCCCGACCCCATGTTACCATTGCTGCCTGAACACTAAGGATCTCCGTAGAGCTGGGTCATGTGACAAGGCATATGTAACGCACGAGGTCACGTGAGGTCACATGCGCCTGAGCCCGCCCTGTCACATGACCCGCTCTACGGAGATTCTCAGCGTTCAGGCCACAACGGTAACATGGGCCAGGGTAGGAACGGGCAGCAATGGAGGAGGATGAAGCAGGTGGGGAAAGACAGAGCAGGTGGGGATTGAACACGGAGCAGTGAGGGGATGGAGGATGGAGCAGTGAGGGTGGAGGACGGAGCAGTGAGGGTAGAAGACGGAGCAGTGAGGGGATGGAGGACATAGCAGTGAGGGAATGGAGGACGGAGCAGGTGGGGAAGGAGGACAGAGCAGGTTGGGATGGAGGATGGAGCAGTGAGGGGATGGAGGACGGAGCAGGTGGGGATTGAAGACGGAGCAGGTTGGGATGGAGGACGGAGCAGTGAGGGTGGAGGACGGAGCAGTGAGGGTGGAGGACTGCGCAGGTGGGGATGGAGGACGGAGCAGTGAGGGCGAAGGATGTAGCAGTGAGGATGGAAGACGGAGCAGTGAGGGGATGGAGGACGGAGCAAGTGGGGAAGAAGGATATAGCAGGTGGGGATGGAGGCCGGAGCAGTGAGGGTGGAGGACTGAGCAGGTGAAGATGGAGAACGGAGCAGGTGGGGATGGAAGATGAAGCAGGTGGGGATGGAGGACGGAGCAGGTGGGGCTGGAGGATGGAGCAGTGAGGGTGGAAGACAGCACACACAAGGGAAAAGAGACTGAGACAGCACATATAAGGGGGGAAAGAGACAGTGCACAAAAGAGGGAAACAGCCCACAAGGGGGGAAAGAGAGAGTGCATAAGAGGGCACAGACACTGTACAAGGGGGCACAGACACTGGGCACAAGGGGAAAAGAGACAGCGCACAACAGGGAAAAGACAGAACACAAGGGCCGCCGCCCTCCCAATGCGATATCATCGGGCCCACATCTAGTGCGTGTGTATGTGCATTATATACAGTATATATATATATATATATGCACACACACTAGGTGGTACAGTGTGTATATATGTAGTATATACTAGGTTGTACAGTGTATATGTGTGTGTGTGTGCATATGTATATAATTAGTGTTGTGTAGTATATAGTGAATACTCATGTGTAGATACTGATGTGTAGTATATAGTGTATACTGATGTGTAGATGGTGGTGTGTAGTATATAGTGTATACTGATGTGTAGATTTACTGATGTGTAGTATAAAGTCAGCACAGGAGGGGAGTATAGGGTCTTATGTTTTTACTGTGGGAAACAAGTGAAATATGAGGGGCTTGTTCTAGTAGTGGAGACTCCTTTAATAAATGAAGCTGTTGGAGTAATATTCACCCACTTCATTAAGAGGTGCACACCACTTCATGAATTAGGAAATGTACAAGTCCCGTGAGCCTCCAGCACAAATCTACACACATACTCACATGTATATACACAGAACATACATATTATAGTTTATATAATATGTATGTTCTTTGTATATACATGTGTATATACATGTATGTGTGCATGTATATTTCTGCTGGAGGCTCATGGGACTTGTACATTTCCTAATTCATGAAGTGGTGTGCACCTCTTAATGAAGTGGGTGAATATTACTCCAACAGCTTCATTTATTAAGTCTGGCCATACACAACGTGTTATAATGAATCAGGACCATTGTTCTCGGCAGCACTTCACCTTGTGTAAACAGGAGAAGTGCTGCTAATAACATGATCTGTATGGGGACAGAATGATCTATTAGTGATCATTCTTTCCATAATGATCTATTAGTGATCATTCTTTCCCCAATGATCTGTTAGTGATCGTTCTATCCCCAATGATATATTATAATAATAATAATAATAATAATAATAATAATAATAATAATTATTGATCGGTCTAACCCCAATGATCTATTAGTGATCGATCTATCCCCAATGATATTTTAGGGATCATTCTAGTCCCACTGATCTACTAGTGATCGTTCTATCCCCACTTACCGTACCTAATAGTGATCGTTCTATCCCCTCTTATATGTTAGTGATCATTCTATCCCCATTTATCTGTTATGGCCACTTTACACGCGGCAACAGGAAGATAGAAAACGGCAGGTGTCGGAGACAATTGTACCTTTTACCTTCAAAACACCTTGCAGATACCTGAATTACACGCAGCCACTTCAAGGTGTTTTGAAGGTAAAATTGTCTCCGACACCTGCCGTTTTATATCTTCCTGTTGCTGCGTGTAAAGTGGCCATTAGTGATCGTTCTACCCCCACTTATCTGTTATGGCCACTTTACACGCGGCTACATTTCTAGCTTATCCACAGGTGACTTACTGGCTGCAGTGAAATCATGGAGACATGGTTTTATCTTGTTGCTGTGTACAAATGGAATAATGTCTCCATGATTTCACTGCAACCAGTAAGTTACCTGTGGATGAGCTAGAAATGTAGCCGCGTGTAAAGAGGCCATTAGTGATCGTTCTATCCCAACTTATATGTTAGTGATCATTCTATCCCCACTGATCTGTTAGGCCGGATTCGTATTGCGGGTCAGATCCGATCCGAGGCTGTCAGGATGAACCTGACAGCCCCGGATTGTATCAGCACACAGAACCGGAGGGCTCATATGCCCTCCGGTCCGGTGTGCTGCCACACACAGCTGCCGCCACTGATGAATCAGGACCACGGCTGTCAGGGAGCTAGCCGCGGTCTTGAAACAACCGTGGCGTGCAGCCGCAGGTGTCCGGTTCCCGCATCCTCCCGGACCCGGAGGATCCGGGCGAATCCGTGAGAGTACGGGAGTAGGCAATTAGAGGAGATATTCTCCTCTCGGACACAAAAACGCTGCTTGCAGCGTTTTTGTGCCCGTGAGAGAATTCTGAATTCTCCGGATTGTCCCGGACAGATAGAAACCAGATGGCAGAGAGCTATCCAGCCCCATAGGCTGCTATGGGGACAAAATCCGGTCCGGGGTTGTCCGGTTTACACGGACAGCCTCGGATCGGATCAAACCCGCAATGTGAAACCGGCCTTACTGATCATTCTATCCCCACTGATCTATTAGTGATCGTTCTATCCCCACTGATCTATTACTGATCATTCTATCCCCACTGATCTATTATGGCCACTTTACATGAGGCAACAGGAAGATAGAAACCGGCAGGTGTCGGAGACAATTGTACCTTTTACCTTCAAAACACCTTGAAGTGGCTGCGTGTAATTCAGGTATCTGCAAGGTGTTTTGAAGGTAAAAGGTACAATTGTCTCCGACACCTGCCGGTTTCTATCTTCCTGTTGCCGCGTGTAAAGTGGCCATCAGTGATCGTTCTATCCCCACTTATCTGTAATGGTACCTTTACACGCCGCCACGGCAGGCTGGATACCAACTGCTACTTCACGTGCACGAGCACGCTCAAACGGCTACAAACGGTCAACGCACCCTCTTTACACGCCGCCACAAGGTGCGCTACGCCACGCTACATCTATAGCTAGCTACATCGCCGGGTGTCTCAAGTAGCCAGCTGTTGCTCATTTACACACCGCTACAACCAGCTACTATGGGCGGACCTGGTGCAGCAGGGACAGCACATAGGCGTGCTACAATTGTGGATTACAAGACTTCCGTACGCTGATAGGACGAAGCAATAACATCCTGATTGGGCAGGCATCGCAGGAGGCTGAGTAATACAGCACGCTCGAGCGATTGTGTAGTGTGACTCGTCAGCTCCTTAAATATGCCTCCCTATGCAGCGACTACCAATCGTCATGCAGCAGCTTCCACCAATGATCGCACATGGGGCGTGGTAACATGGAGCCGAGGTCACGCCTTAGCTACATTGCAGCTACAGCCCCGGGTGTCCAGGGTTCCCTTCCGTTGCCTCTTTACACGCCGATACAGCTCGCTACCATCGGCGATGTTGCCTTAAGTTTATGAGCAGAGACCATAAACAGATGTATCTGTCGCCGGCTGTAGCGTCGCCTCTTCAGACGCCGCTACTACAGGCGATATGGACGCTACAAGCTACAATTGTAGCTTGTAGCGCGATGTATCCAGCCTGCCGTGGCGGCGTGTAAAGGTACCATTAGTGATCGTTCTATCCCCACTTATATGTTAGTGATCGTTCTATCCCCACTGATCTATTAGTGATTGTTCTATCCCAACTGATCTATTACTGATCATTCTATCCCCACTGATCTATTAGTGATCGTCCTATCCCCACTGATCTATCACTGATCGTTCTATCCCCACTGATCTATTAGTGATCGTTCTATCCCCACTGATCTATAATGGCCACTTTACACGTGGCTACATTTCTAGCTTATCCACAGGTAACTTACTGGCTGCAGTGAAATCATGGAGACATTATTCCATTTGTACACAGCAACAAGATAGAACCATGTCTCCATGATTTCACTGCAGCCAGTAAGTTCCCCTAACTTTCCCTTTGTTCTCTTTTATTTCGCCTGTTCCAGTCACAATTTGGCCCATTTAACTCTTAAGGTACCTTTACACGCCGCGACGGCAGGCTGGATACATCCCGCTACTTCACGTGCACGAGCACGCTCAAACGGTTACAAACGGTCAACGCATCACCTTTACACGCCGCGACAAGATGCGCTACGCCACGCTACATCTATAGCTAGCTACATCGCCGGGTGTCTCAAGTAGCCAGCTGTAGCTCATTTACACACCGCAACAACCAGCTACTATGGGCGTACCTGGTGCAGCAGGGCCAGCACATAGGCGTGCTACAATTGTGGATTACGAGACGTCCGTACGCTGATAGGACAAAGCAATAATACCATGATTGGCCAGGCATCGCAGGAGGCAGAGTAATACAGCACGCTCGAGCGATTGTGTAGTGTGACTCGTCAGCTCCTTAAATATGCCTCCCTATGCAGCGAGTACCAATCGTCATGCAGCAGCTTCCACCAATGATCGCACATGGGGCGCGGTAACACGGAGCCAGGGTCACACCTTAGCTACATCGCAGCCTGTCCCGAGTTCCCTTCCGTTGCTTCTTTACACGCCGATACAGCTCGCTACCATCGGCGTTGTAGCCATCAGTTTTCGAGCAGAGCTAGGAAACAGATGTATCTGTTGCCGGCTGTATCGTCACGTCTTCAGACGCCGCTACGACGGGCTACATTGGCGCTACAAGCTACATTTGTAGCCTGTAGCGGGATGTATCCAGCCTGCCGTCGCGGCGTGTAAAGGGCCCTTTAGGCTACATTCATACTGTGTTCATTCATTAGTGATCGTTCTATCCTCACTGATCTATTACTGATCGTTCTATCCCCACTGATCTATTAGTGATCGTTCTATCCCCACTGATCTATTACTGATCGTTCTATCCCCACTGATCTATTACTGATCGTTCTATCCCCACTGATCTATTAGTGATCGTTCTATCCCCACTGATCATTCTATCCCCACTGATCTATTACTGATCATTCTATCCCCACTGATCTATTACTGATCATTCTATCCTCACTGATCTATTACTGATCGTTCTATCCCCACTGATCTATTACTGATCGTTCTATCCCCACTGATCTATTACTGATCATTCTATCACCACTGATCTATTACTGATCGTTCTCACCCAATCATTCTTTGCCAGCCTGTGTGAGGAGCTGATACACAAGCGCCGGAGAAATTACTATAGTTGATGGCGCTTATTAAAGGTCTGAAATTGGCTCCTGTAAATACAACTTAAATGTTTCCGTGTGATAGTGCAATATGTTCGCCGTTGGGGCCCCACTTTTAACTTTTTGACATTTTCTGAATCTGTAGTAAGTTTATATATATTTTAAAAATATTTTTTAATTTAAATACTTATTTAAGGAAGGATTTTTATTTTTACTGAGGCAATTCTCCTCACCCATGGCAAGAAAAAAGGTAAGTGCATGACAGAATTTGCTTACATAAATGCGAACTGGCATCTGTTATCCACTTCCGTCCGGTTGTCCCGTATCATGTGTCAGCGGCAGACATATTTGCATACCCAAGTGATGGCTGAGCAATTATGGCGCTCGCTGGTGGTACTGGCCCATTGCACCAGAATCGCTGCCAGCAGCCCGCCACCCGCAGCCCGCCTGCCACAGCCTGCTGCACACAATGCCACCTCAATAACTGCGCATGCGCATACCCAGTATGCAAGCCCAGTTACTGTGGCAGCCGCCATATTTGGACACATGGGTGTGTAACTGCGCATGACCACGCCAGATACACTCATGCAGACTTACACATATCGCCGCCATCTTTGGACACCCAGGTGTCTAAAGATGGTGTTGGGCGTAAAGCACAAGGGGGGAAGCAGAGAGAGCACATAGGGGGCCTGGAGAGTGCACAGGAGCTACAGAGAGTCCATGGGGCACAGAGAGTGCACGGGGGCATAGAGACTCCACTGGAGGACACAGAGAATGCACAGAGGGTCACAGAGTGCACAGAGGGGCACAGACAGTAGTGCCGCAGCCACCCGAAATTGCCCGCAACCGGCGTTACCCATAACTGTCATCACCCAAAACTGCCGCCAGCAGCTTCCGCCACTGACACATTGCTGCCTGAGTAAATATGCATGTGTATACCCATCACGCATGCGCACTTACTCAGGCAGCCCCCATCCTTGGACACTTGGGTATACAAAAATGCCACCATCTTTGTACAACACATGAGGGAGAGAGCTTAAGGGGGAGAGACAAAGCTCAGGGGGGTGAGTGCACAGGGTTAAGAGAGAGCCTAGGGGGATGGGCCAGCACATAGAGGGCCAGAGAGAGTGCAAAGTGGGCCAGAGAGAGTGCACAGGGGGAAAGGTGAGCGCAAAGGGGGAGGGGTGAGCTCACAGGGGAGAGAGAGAGAGCATACAGGGGGGAGACAGCTCAAAGGAGACAGTACAGAGGGGAGAAGACAGCACAGGAGAAGAGAGAGCACAGACGGGGGGTCACCTCCCTGCCAATGTGATAGCATTGGGTTCCAATCTAGTGAAATAAATCTAGTAAGTAATACATTTATAATAATAGATTTACAATCTAGTAAATAATATTACAAGACTTTTAATTAACCCTGCTGTTCTGTTCAGTCAAAAATGACTGAATTTGAAGTTTTTTTATTTTTTTTTCACTTGATTATGAACAACTGACTCGCCCCTGGAGGGGACCATGGGGTGCTCAGTACCAGGCCCTCTCGACGTCGTCGGGGCTGCGGGATGTCATGGTGGCGTGACACGATTCGTGATCCCCTCGTTGGGCAATCAATTAAAAAAATGGAAATTGAAAAAGGGATAAAAGAAAAATATAAAAGTAAAATAGGAGAGTTTTTGTTGTTTTTGTGACGCCACCCATGGAATGCGGCCGGTATAACCGCTGCTGCATTCGGGACCTCTGGAGATGACGGTTTGACTCTCCATTGGAAGAGCGGGTCCCCAGGGCAACCGTATAGTCTATGGAGGTGATAGGTTCATTGGGGCTGCCGGACTTAGTGTACGAAATAACCGACAGACACAGGGGTGACAGTTTCCTTTACCTTTACTGATGAAAGCAGCAGGTTTGTCCAAGGCACTGTCCAAAAGCGGTGTTAGGGTCCCGGAGCCTGGAAGCAAGTCGAGGTTCTCCACAACTGGTGAGTCCTGAGGCCTCCCTACTGCACTACTCCCTGGGCCCTGGCTGCTTGAAGCTATGCTGTGACCCTCTCCTCTCTTGTTCTGTCATGGCCGTATAACAGGCGACAAGCTCTATTTACGTTACTCTCTTCTCACTGCGTCTCCCTGAGCTCTTTGGTGCAGCTGTGTCTCCTGGCCTTTTGGAGGGCGAGCAACTTGAAATCTTTTAGTACTGCCCTCCGGTATTGGTTGCTGGGCATAAAGTCCCTTGCGACCTCGGACTCCAGTGTCCGTCCTGTGCTCGGTGTTGGGACAAGCTGGCAATGCTCCACTCCCCAAACCTACTCTTACACTTCACTCACACTGGCTAGTTAGTGTGCTAGCATGAGTCTAGAATTGCTCCCGTCCATAGGATGTCTTCCACAGTCCTCCTATGAACTGGACTGCCTAACCCCGCCGCCAGTCCAGAATTTATAGGGAACCTGCCCTTAACTTGGGATTAGAACTCGATTAGAACGCAGTATTAATAAAGCCTCAGATTTTTATTGCTCTTTTTTCATATTCATTCAATTGGTGGTCTTTAAAATCTTTATTATTGTTTCAAAAATACTGATAATAACTGTCCTTATTTTATTCTGAGAGATGTGTATAATCAAATAATGTCAATAAAAGTGCTGTGATAGTTATTTCCTATAGACCACATAACACATGCTGCCGATCATTTGATCATTTACGTCCTTCAGTTCTTAATAGGCGAAATTGTTAATGACATCATTATCCAGGTGTCTCACACACACCAATGCTGCAGGTTGAATGAACGATCAACGACTGATTTATGGTCCGATTCATAAACCTCCGATCAACGATCAGCCAACTTATCGTTGGCTGAGTCTACGTGTCACACGCAATGACGTCATTACAACGTGATTTCTCCACCCTAAAACCTGTGACATACCAACAATATCGTTAATGATATCGTAGCGTGTAATGGGCCCTGTAAGATTGGCTGATATAATCTATAGAGGGCCCCAAAGGCAGATATTAGGTGACAAAAAAAATTAGGCATGTTGGTTTTGAAGTTTAACTATTTGTTACTCACTCATCTGAATAAACATGCAAGCTTTGGGCTGAACATGGATGTATATGGTTTACCATGTAAAATAGCTGACAGTATTATTATTACTTATAGATGGAAAATTTGTGTTTTCAAACTCCAAATGATGTGAATAAAAATTAGTATAGTAAATCAGTAAAGGAAGCCAGAAAAAAGCAAGGTAATGACTACAAGTAGTATTGTCAGAAGGATGTGGGTAATGCTTCATTTTAACAGATCATTACTACACAAAGTAGGGTATATTTATAATTCTAAATAAAGTGAAATATATCAATCTCTGCGTTCTTCTGTTGGATAGGGTCGATGATGAATGATCATTCCCTAAAATCTCCCGGATTTGCCATCTGGATTCAGAGAGATCTGCTCTATTTGGAAACATTCACATTCATTCCAAGGAGGTTGACAAGACGTTTGCTGTATTATTGCACATTTCCATGATGCAAATGTGAACAGTGCTTAGCCTATATGGCAGTGTTTCTCAACTCCAGTCCTCAAGGCCCACCAACAGGTCATGTTTTCAGGATTTATTTAATATTGCACACCTGTGTACATGTGTACAACACCTGTGCAATGAAGTGGAGATCCTGAAAACATTCTTACTTTGTGGACCTTGGAGACTGGAGTTGAGGGACACTGCTGTATTGGATATATACCAAATTCAAATTCCTCTTCCCTTCTATTCCATTCTTCCAGTACAGAATAGAACATAGGATCTGCTTTGGTTAACTACTAAACATTATTCTGCATAAAGCCAGATGTACTCGTTTTAAGAAATGTTTGCTCGCCTTGGCTTGTTCCATTTATTGGCCTCTGTAATTATCTATTATTTTTCTGTTTGGATTAAAACTTTCTTGGTCATTTTATTCCGAACCAAATGGCACAGATACATTTCACGGGAACTAGATTTCAGGAATGCAGGACTTAGAATAATAGATTAATCCTTCCCATTTAATAACAATAAAAATATCCCCTGACTTAACATACCTATGCTTGAGAAAGCACCATTGAAACAAGCTTTATTTTTTCAGAATGAATCATGAACATCTTCATTGGTGGCCTCTTTTGTGGACCACACACTTTGTAATCTCTTTGATATGGTATTTTATTAGTATAAACAAACATTACAAAATCATCGCCTGTGTGCCTAGTCTATGGGACCAACGTTTATCTCCTCAATGCTGACAAAACCTGGTATGCACAACCTTCCTAAACTAACAGGATTAGGACATGTCTGCTGAATAGCTTTCTATAGAACATACCATCCGTTCAATGTAACGCCTTTTTTTAATGTATTGACTGAACAGATTTATGGACAGCAGTAAGTATAGTGAGATAATCACAGGAAACAGACAAGTGTGTTGTTAGAAGTAGTCGGGGAACTAATAATTATTATTACTGTTTCAAACATTACAGGCATCACTATGGTGGTGTCAGTGTATGATTAACACACTATTATCATTAGCACTTAGATGAATTAGAGAGCATTTAGTAAAACAGGAGATATGAAATGTAGAGGACATTTAACTGAAATATTACATTTTCTCACAGAATCTGTTTCTTCAAACCACAGTTATTCATTTTCTAATACTTAACCATTTGAAATACTAGAGACATAAAACAGCTTTAACTTTCTTTTTCCCAGATGACTTTCAACATGGAAATATAATTGCAATAAAACTAGTGGTAGAAGAACTTGGGTTACTTTCACACCAATTTTTTTTTTTAAACCAGGCACAGATCCAATTTTTCTTACAAAATCCGTTTCTTGGTCATTCATTTTCAGTGGATTTCAGTAGCATCTGGTTGCATCAGGTTGCTATTGGATCCGGCTTGCTGCATGCAACGTTTTTTGGAAACGCCACAAAATAGCATCCTACTGGATCTGTACTGGATCTTGCATTGTTTTAGTTGAAGTCTATGTGTGCCGGATCTCGTTTTACCTGACCTGTAGCATCCAGTTAAAGGGAACCTGTCAGGTCGTTTATGCCCCCCCAGCTATCACTATCTGTCCCTCCAGCTTCATAGTACTATTTTAATCATCCCTGTCTCAGCTAATAGTGTAATGTTAAAGGTGAAAAAAAAAGCATTTACAGTGGGTATAGAAAGTATTCAAACCCCTTTAAATTTTTCACTCTCTTTGTTTCATTGCAGCCATTTGGTAAATTCAAAAAAGTTCATTTTTTTCTCATTAATGTACACTCAGCACCCCATCTTAACTAAAAAAAACAAAAACCCAGAAATGTATTTATTTGTGCAAATTTATTAAAAAAGGAAAACTGAAATATCACATGGTTATAAGTATTCAGACCCTTTGCTCAGACACTCATAGTTAAGTCACATGCTGTCCATTTCCTTGTGATCCTACTTGAGATGGTTCTACTCCTTCTTTGGAGTCCAGCTGTGTTTAATTAAACTGATAGACTTGATTTGGAAAGGCACACACCTCTCTATATAAGACCTCACAACTCATAGTGTATGTCAAACCAAATGAGAATCATGAGGTCAAAGGAACTGCCCAAGGAGCTCAGAGACAGAATTGTGGCAAGGAACAGATCTGGCCAAGGTTACAAAATATTTTCTGCAGTACTTAAGGTTCCTAAGAGCACAACGGCCTCCATAATTCTTAAATGGCAGAAATTTGGGACCACCAGAAGTCTTTCTAGACCTGGCCATCCAGCCAAACTGACCAATCATGGAAGAAGAGCCTTGGTGAAAGAGGTAAAGAAGAACCCTAAGATCACTGTGGCTGATCTGGACCTCAGACTTGGCCGAAGTTTCACCTTCCAACAAGACAATGACCCTAAGCACACAGCTAAATTAACAAAGGAGTAGCTTCAGAACAACTGTGACCATTCTTGACTGGCCCAGGGAGATCCCTTGCCTAAACCCAATGTTCACCATCCAATCTGACCAAACTGGAGAGGATCTGCAAGGAAGAATGGTGGAGGATCCCCAAATCCAGGTGTGAAAAACTTGTTTCATCATTCCCAAGAAGACTCATGGCTGTACTAGCTGAAAAGGGTGTTTCTACTCAATACTGAGCAAAGGGTCTGAATACTTATGACCACGTGATATTTCAGTTTTTCTTTTTTAATAAATGTGCATAAATATCTACATTTCTGTTTTTTCAGTCAAGATCGGGTGCAGAGTGTACATTAGTGATTAAAAAATGAACTTTTTTGAATTTACCAAATGGCTGCAATGAAACAGAGTGAAAAATTTAAAGGGGTCTGAATACTTTCCATACCCACTGTATACACTTAAGGGTCCGTTACATGCTATGATGTGGCAGCGATCCGACCAATGATGTGCATCACTGCCACATCGTGAACTGATCGCTGGTGAGCTGTCATACAGGCAGACTCACCAGCGATCAGGACCAGCGAGAACACTGGTAACCATGGTAAACATCGGATAACTAAGCTGAGCGCGGCACTTAGTTACCCACTGTTTACCATGGTTACCAGCTCCCAGCACTTGCTGTGCGGTGCTGGGAGCTCGTTCATCGTTGGTTTCCCACTGTCACATGGCCCAATGCTGGCCATCCAGCGGGAAACCAACAATAGATTTGTGGTCCTGGCCATAAATCTATGATCGATACGTGTCACACAAAATGATGTTGTTTCGACATCGCTGTGACATCACCAAAACGGTGACGTTGCAACGATATCATTCACGATATCGTTGTGTGTAACGGGTCCTTTACATTTTCTTGTGTAAATGAGGTAATGTGTAGACACCTTGGAGAAACGTAGTCCCTCTGGCAGATTAATAGTTAACATTTCTGCCAAATGTCAGAAGATGCTGAGGGATCTTTGTGATGTCACAATCATGTGACTATAATAAGTGTACATAGCCCATAATGATTTTTGCTTGCTTAGCTCTGCCCACTATGGTCACATGATTGTTACATTACACAGGTCTTTTATACAGAGTTTTCAGTGAGTTAACTATTAACCTGCCAGAATGACTACGTCCTCCAAGGTGTAGTCACTGCCTTATTCACCTAAGAAAATGTAAGTCTATAAATGCTATATTTCACCTTTAACATTACACTATTAGCTCAGACAGGGATGATTAAAATAGTATTATAAAGCTGCAGGTACAGATAGTGATAGCTTCGGGGGAGGGGGGCATAAACGAGCTGACAAGTTCCCTTTAAAGCGAACCTGTCACCCCCCCCGGGCATCAAAAGCTATAATAGCCACCTTCTGCAGCACTAAGGCTGCATTCTGAGAAGGTGGCTATAGGCTTTTGATGCCCTTTATAGTATGAAATATTAAGTTAGGTAAATGCTCACTCTTCTGAAGACCGAAGACCGGGAGGCGGGGTTTCACGCTCCTCTGACCCGCCCCCTCTTGTCAGTCATTGTGCGCGCCTGCTGCTGCCTCCCCTCAGTGTGGAAAATGAACGCGCGTCTCCGTTCTCATGCACGGAGCCGCGCATGCGCTGTGCGCCCGGTGTCGACTTCCTGGACACCGGGCCCACAGCGCATGCGCGGCTCCATACAGGAGAATGGAGACGCGCGATCATTTTCCACACTGAGGGGAGGCAGCAGCAGGCGCGCACAATGACTGACAAGAGGGGGCGGGCCGGAGGAGCGTGAAACCCCGCCTCCCGGTTTTAGGTCTTCAGAAGAGTGAGCATTTACCTAACTTAATATTTCATACTATAAAGGGCATCAAAAGCCTATAGCCACCTTCTCAGAATGCAGCCTTAGTGCTGCAGAAGGTGGCTATTATAGCTTTTGATGCCCGGGGGGGGGTGACAGGTTCGCTTTAAGGGCAAAAAGTGGATCTTTGCCTGATTAGAAAAAACACTGGTGTAATGGTGGGTTTACACACACCAATCATTGTATCCAATCTCTGAACCAATCTCTGGTTGCAGTGAAATCATGGACACATAGTTCCATTTTGTGGCTGTGTACAAAATGGAACTATGTGTCCATGATTTCACTGCAACCAAAGATCTGTTCAGATATTGGACACAGAAATTGGTGTGTGTAAACCCACCATTAAAGGAGTTGTCTTGTGAGGCAATCTCATTAATAGTCAGGTAACCTGCTAGCTGTAATTAATAGTAGTATCTAATAAAATACAAATATTCCTTTCAGTTCAGGGCAACATTTTAAAAAGATACTATTAGGTTATGTGCACACCTAGCATTTCTGTACCTTTTTTGATGCGTTTTACTTTCAGATTTGAATAAATTCTGCTAATGAAAAATATATTGCAATCTGAGAGTCCTCAGTGGTTGATACCTTTTATGCTGGGTTTACACGTCCCGATATCGGCGTCCAACTCCGACCAAAAGTCACGTGGTTCGTGCTTTGACCCGATATCGTTCGTGCGTTGTATGGTGTGAACGTCCAATACGATGCACGAACGATGTCAAAGGCGGCCGTCACACGCTTCAATTTAATGCACGATATAGCTTAAGCGATCTGCTTTTTGATCGCTTAAGCGATATCGTTTGTGCATCGCTGCGTGCAATCAAGCGATTTTACAATGTAAAATCGCTTGATCGTTACATCGCAAATTGGTGAGCCGGAGCTCATATCAAGCGATAAATGCTTGAACAATCTGCCTCATCGTGGTGTGTGACACCACGATGATCCATCTCCCAGCGGCAGAGCCTATGCTGGGAGATGGTATCTATGGTAAACGTCGGGTTACTAAGCGCTGCGCGGCGCCTAGTAACCCGATGTGTACCATAGTTACCAGCGATCTCGCTGCTCCACATCGCTGGTGAGTCTGTCTGTGTGACAGCTCACCAACGATGTGAACGATATTGTTAGCGATCGCGCGTGCACGTGATCGCTAACAATATCGCTAGCGATATTGAACTGTGTGATGGCCGCCAAACTGATATCGGGAATCTAATTAGCCTGCTCTCCAACGGCCCGATATTGGATGCCGGTTGGAGCCGGATCGTGCGGTGTGACAGCCCAACTCGATGTGTAGTACAACGTCCCCCATTCACTCCCATGTTAAATGGTCGTTCCTGGGTCGGGGGCGTAGACATCGTAGGGACGTTGTATGACGATATCGCGCTGTGTAAACCTCCGATGTGATTCATGGAAATCCGGGCACAAAAAGCGTGCTCCCGCGCCGTCGGATCCAATATCGGACCGACGTTGGAGCGTGTAAACCCACCATTAGGGCCACTTTACACACACCAACTTCTGTGACCAACTTCTGAACAGATCTCTGGTTGCAGTGAAATCATGGACACATTGTTACATTTGTACACAGCCACAAAATGGAACAATGTGTCCATGATTTTACTGCAACCAGAGATCTGTTCAGAAGTTGGTCACAGAAGTTGGTGTATGTAAAGCGGTCCTTAATGGCTAACTGAAAAGATGGTAAGGCTGGCTTCACACTTCAGTTTTTCACTCAGTGTCCATCAGTGTTTGGGTGCCAAAACCAGGAGAGGAACCAGGAAAGGAACTTGCAGAAAAAAACTATAATTGAACGAATGACACCTGTTCTGAGTTTTGGAGACACTCCTGGTTTTGGCACACAAACACTGATGGACACTGATCAGTGAAAAACTGCAGTGTGAAGCCAGCCTAAGAGAAAGCAAAGCAAACTTTCGGGACACTTGTGAAAATGCATCCCAGCTAAGGGGCCTTTCACACTTGCGGTTTTTTCCTGATTTGGAAGATCAGGCAAAACCCGATTCTTATAGCCACTTTAGGCGGCCATCACACGCTGAGATATCGTGCAAGATATCGTAGACGATGTTAAATTTGCATATCGTCCGAACGACGCGCAAAATCGCTCGTCACGACGCTACACCCACAGGCATCGCTCAGACGATTCCTCGATCCACCGATCCAGCGATCGTCTGAGAGATGCAGTTATCAGCAGTGGACATCGTTCATCAAAGAGTCACACAGAACTCTCCTAAACGATGTGGGAGCAAATGTGGGCGTTATTGGAGCCCATAGGCGTGATACATGGTCTCCAAGCTACGCCCCTCACTACACCATTGGTGCCCAATTCTGCGTCCTCATTGGGTCAGATGTCCTTTGAAACATGGCGGCCTCATCCCAAGAATGTCCTGTGAGAGTTGATCGCAATGTATCTGTGTGCTGTACTACATAAATTGCAATGGCGAAAACGTACCGAACGCAATCCCCCCCGTGTTGCGTTGTGCAAAATTAGCTCGCTTATGCGTTGTCTAATTTTAAGGTGTACAGATGCGTTTAATTAAACAGCCTACAGCGAGCTGTGTGTGTTGACATGAGTGGATATTTCCAAACGCGTGTGAAACGCATGTGTGTTTGCGGTGTGCTCTGGATGATGTTTGCTTCAGTGTGTGAGAGAGCGCATGTGTTAATCAAGGGGAATTGGGGTTAAAATGTATGACAACGCAAAGGAGACAAAGCGTCTCAGAACATTCATTGTTCCTGGTGGCCTAATGTAGGTGTACCTCTCGACTGTGCCTTGCAACACTAGTGGCGTAAACACCATCTATGTGGCCCAACATATGCGTGTTTGTATGTAATCCGGTGTCGGACACAAACAATGTACCAAATAAACAAGTGGTGTGACACAAATCAGGGCCTTTTGGTTAATGCGTTTTCGCATAAAAACGCACATTAAGCTGCCTCACCAACTTCACGGTAGGCCCTGGTCGAGACAGTCCTAACTCTGTCCCTAGGTGTGTGAACCAAAAAATGTGACCACTGTCACAAGGGCCTTTGGGGAGGTATGTGGGTCCTGGTCCCGCCCGTCTCTCACAGGACCCATAAGCCGGGCCCTTCAACAAAAAATAACAAAATAGTGCCAACAAGCACCATGAACCAAAATCCCTGGCTCATGTCACAGACAAGAGGTTTGTCGGTAACACACATCTCCCCTCCAATGGCCAAGGCCTGGCCCTCTAAAAAACATAAACAGAAATATCCCTAAATCTGGGTTATGTTTAAAAAACAAAACAAAAAAAACATTCTTCCTCAAAACTAAAAAGGAACACATGTCCTGCCTCCAAGCCGGAGCTGCAGGACACAGTCAAACAGTGCAATGGGCAATTCCCCATGGCACCAGAATAATTAGGGGAGGTTCTGCTGCCAGCTCACCGCCCCTGTACCATTAAAGTACTGGCAGTACCGGTCCCTCATATCCTGTGCCTCCTGCCGGCTGCTCCCACCACCTAATGGCTCGAGTCCTGCCATCTGTGGGGCATCAGCACGCCAGCCCCCCAACACCACCTCCCCATTGGTGGAGTCTATGCGGTCCTCAAAGTTAGGCGGAGTGTAGGCCTGGCGATCCCGGCGTCTTAGAAAATTGTGGAGGACACAACAGGCCATAACTACCAGGTCGATGGATTCTAGACGCATATTAATGGCCGTGTGAAATATGCGGAAACGGCTCGCCATGATGCCAAAGGCATTCTCCACTACTCGTCGTGCACGTGAAAGCCGATAATTGTATATGCGTTTGGGCGCATTTAGTTGTCTCTGGGGGTATGGCTTCATTAAATTAGGAAGGAGCGGAAACGCCTCATCTGCAACGAAAACAAAGTTCATGTTTCCACAGGTGCGAGTGGTCGGTGGTAAATTAAGACGTCCATTCTTCAGTTTTTGGCCAAAAGACGATTGGTCAAAAACCCCGCCATCTGAAACCCTCCCATTTGTGCCCACGGACACTGACTTAAACTCATAATTGGCGTTAACCACTGCCATCAATACTATACTAAAATAAGATTTATAATTGTAAAAAAAAGAACCACTGTGGTGGGGTTGTGTGATCCGCACATGCTTCCCATCAATCGCACCTCCACAGTTGGGAAATTGCCATTTCTGGCTGAATTCATCGGCAGTGGCCAGCCATTCCTCGGGGCTCTGCGGCAATCGCATGTCCGTGGGAGCCAGAGCCCGCAGTATCGCCTCACAGGTCTCTGGAATGAGTTGGCTAAGGAGGGGCCGTGATATTGCCGACGAGTAGACCAAGTCCTGCATAGTGCGACCTGTTGCCAGAAAACGCAGTGTGGCAGCCAACCTCTCCTCCGCAGGCACTGCTGGACGCATTACTGTATCCTGCCGTCTGATGAGCGGGCACACTGCTGCCAACAAGATCTGAAATGTCTCATCTGTCATGCGGAGGAAATTTTGGAAGTCCCGTGGAAAGTCGTCCCGAAGTTGGTGCAGAAGGCGAATGTGGGAATGCTGATCGCGCTGCTGCAGCCACTCCCTGGCCCAGATGCGTCGGGGTCTCCTCCTGCCTCTCTCCACCCTCTCATCCTCCACACGTGCGGCCTGCACCAGCAAACCAGCCCCCAAAACGGCACGTTGATCTGGATTCATGCTGTTTAAGAGGCAAACATATGTTTACTATGCTGGCTACGCAGAAAGGTGCTTTCCCCACAATGTGATCATCATAAATTAAATGACTAAAAGGAGCATGACATTGGCAAAATATGGACCACTGCACTACACATGTTTAAAAAAAGGCATGAAAAGCAGATAACACCTACAGTATGAATGAAGGTGTTCTGGAAGGGCACATGTTTTGACACGCCTAAATGCCTTGGCCCAACAAAAATAAAAGACCCACCAAACCCAACAGACCCTGAGATCCCAACCCACATCAGACTTCATATATCAGGACCAACGCTAACAACAGGAACATCCGAGACACAGCGGACCATATGTATGGCAAAAGTTAAACTACATACACACAATAATTAGTACTCACATGCAGTGTTTGCAGCGATGGGTGTCACTCTAATATCAAGTTACCCAAGTAACGAAATATGTCCCGATGACTCAAAATCAGCAAGACAATGCTTCAGTCCTTTAATGTAGCAAAATTACCAACAATCTAAACCCAAAAAACAAAAGAAACAAAAAACATGGAAACCACAGAGGTGTTTCAAGAAAACCAACCCAACCATATGTATTTTGACAACGCTATAGCTATACACCTTCACAATGTATCACATGCTGACTCCACACGTACATACCTGCAGGAACTTTGCAGCAAAGACATTGTGCATCTCCAGGAAACGCTCTATATACACAGGCGAGCCAATGTCAAGGCGAGACGTCACCTTACCCAGGTGTGTCTCGTTAACGAGAAAACACACACCAGCACGATGTTACGCCCTCCAAACAGGCGTGGTGAAACAATGACCCACACACAACGCCGGGGCTATGTTCTACGGCAGGCGTGTCACAAACCGCACGTACACCCCCAACGCAGTGTATACGTCCTGTCCCGGGCGTGGTAATAGAGATGTCTATGCATATCGCACCTGTCATTACCAACAGCTGTGTGATCAATTAGGATAAATAGTGGACTGTGAACATGTGTGTTGTACCTGCTGTTTTGTGTGTCTCTTGACACAAGTGGCAGCCACACCAGACAGCACGCCATCATATCTTTGGCCTTCCCAGATCTGTCTCCATTTTCCACACTGTTTTGGATTTAATCAAGGTATGTTGACATCATATGACGACACTGACCCATCTAAACTTCAAGTCATTCTATTGTACTTCAGGCACAAATTTCGGACTGTCAATGTCACAACAGCACACATCCCATTGACTTGACCATCAATCTTGGTTTTAGCAAGTGTGTTGTTGTGTTATTGAGCGGGGGCATTACAAATTGGTCATGGCTGGTGACTTTTAGTCCTGTGGCTGACATTTTACACATGTCTTGGAACATTTGCCACACTGATGTCTGTTTTTTTTTTATTGTTTTTGATTCATAGATGCCCCGGACTAATCGGGACTACATTAGTGCCCTCATTGCTGCCTATAAGGACAACCCATGCCTGTGGCTAACTAGGGATGCAGGCTACAACAAAAGGGCCCTCCGGAATGCTGCGTATGACAGGCTCCTGGAGGTTGCCCGCGAATATTGTCCAGACATGGACCTCGACCGTGAGGCAATAAAGAATAAGATTCAGTACCTCCGCACCGTGTTTGGCAGGGAACACAAAAAAGTCATCCAGGCACGGCGGTCAGGCATGGCAGCGGGGCCGGTCTATCGCCCCGCCTTATGGTATTACGATCTGCTCCTGTTCACCACCGAGCAGCAGGAGCCACGCCGACCACTGGAGAGTGAGGACTTTGCAGAACCACAAGAGCCCAATGTTGTGGGTGACGTGGAGGGGGCTAATGTAAGTTGATCACCTGGCCCAATCTTGCAAAGTTATCACACATTAAACATTGTTTGGCAACATCTATGCCAAGTTAACAATGTCGAGAAGGTAAACATAGACCCCATGGGCCTCATATCTTGATTACGTTGTTTCAAAACCACTCCAATTTAAGGCTGTGGTCACAGTACCATTTTTGACATGCATATTTTGAGACCTGCGTTTTCAAAAATGCATGTTAAAAACGCACCCATAGGCCCCCATGTTAAAAAACGCATGCCCTAATAGCTTAAAAGCAAGTGTGACTGTCCCATGCGTTTTTGGAGCTTATCCAAATACGCATGCGTTTTTGAATGGCACTAAAAGGTACTAATTGTACATGCGTTTTTGCATGCGTTTCACATAGGAACCCATGTTATAAAAACCAATGCGTTTTTAAAAACGCTCCTAAAAATACTGCAAACACTATTTTTAGGTGCAGATTCATAAACGCACCAAAAAACGCAGCGAGTCATCACACACCTTACAAAACTCATGCTGACATGAAAAAAAGCATGATTTTTTTAAAATCACAAAAAAACAAAGCATGGCTACTGTGACCACAGCCTAAGCAAGCAATCGATTTGCAGACAAGTAGTGAGTGTTGTGTTATTGGACGAAGCTGGAAGGCCCTGTTATTGAGTTTCCTAGGACATCAGCCACAATATGGTTTTTTAAGATACTGTTAACTTGCTCATTGTCGACAAAATGACCATCAAAACTCAAATGGCATGTGTTCTCATGTGGTGTTCATTTTTTGGTTTCAGGATCCGCTTGAAGGTCCCTCTTCGGGGTCGGTCTCTGAGTTGCCGAGCGAGGACACATCACCAACCCAGGAGGGGAGTGTGGAAGCGACCAGCCGGCCACATCTGCCTTTGACACGTGACAGGGCACGGACACGCCAGGCAGCCCCAAGCTCTGCGCCGGACCTGGTGTCCCTGGCACAGCAAGTTCTGACCCAGCAGGTGCGGGAGCCACAATGCCCCTTTGCTTCTGTGGTGGCGCAGCGTCTCCCCACGTTTACCCAGGAGCAAAGGGAGCATTGTGAGCGCATAATGCTGCAGGCCATGGACCAGGCCCGTCTGGGCCTCCTGACTAACCGTTCCTCCTTACCTGATCCCCTTCCCCAGCCATAACCAACCCCCCCTGCCTGGCAGTACATGGGCCTTCCCACCCATGTGCAGCAAGCACCAGCACCTGGCCATGCCCATGCACAGCCTCGGCTAGTGTCTTTGCCACACCAGCTGCAGCGGCCGGACAACCCCTTTGGCCCAGAGGGGGATTCTTATTTTGGGCCCCGGTTCCATAATATTTAGTTTTTTTTTGACTTGGTACAAAGCTGGAGCCTTGTATTTTTGGTAAAGTTACCGCCATTGGCCCCGCTAATTGCCCCTCCATACTCTTTATCTTTGTTTTGTGTGTCCCCTACCTGCGACAATAGCAGTTTTATTTTTGTTGCCCATATTGGATTGTTATTTATTTTGTGTGATGGTGTGGCCCAGGCCTACATATTTGTCACTAAATTGCATTAAATTTCTGATTCAACACGTGAAATATGTTGTCCCTCATTTAAGCATGTTGATTTGATTTAGACCATGACAATTTTACCAGCTGACCAGCTACAGTAGGCCACATGCTAGATCCATCAACATAAACATATGTACAGGGAAATTGTAAGGAAACATTACTTTAGGCAGCCTGCCGGTGCACGACTTTTTGCTGTACCCCCCAGGCTGCAGTGGTGTCCGTACCATCATTGTCTGTGTTCTGCAACATGGGCTAATATTAATGGTGGCAGGCTACCAAAGCTTGCAGATGTGTAAGTGGTAAGCCACATTTATGTTTGCTGGTGTAACAGCATTGCGGCACTTTTCATATCACTTTCATTAATATAGGTTTGCTGGTTGCTCGACACACGTCATGCTGACATTGGGGCCCTTGTGTACCAAAAGGTGTTATGGAAACCTTACTCTCCCTAAACCCGTTTGGCCATTGAGTTGTCCTTGATGGTGTTAACGTGACCCAGATACACACCCAAATGTTCCACATACATGTCTGCATACATAGAGATAATGGGCTCAAAATTTTATGTAAACATTTTTATTAGAGGTCAATAACTGTCATACCATGCACACCAAGAACACATTGCTGTGTTAGGGTATGAAAAAGCTGTATTGACTTGTGATGGTCCAAATGTTGGACACTATAAGAAAAAAGCCCAACGTGGTAGGGCCAACATGCTTCATACGGTCCAAATGTTGGACACTATAAGAAAAAAGCCCAACGGGGGCTTAAACAAAACAAACAAACAATGCCAACATGGCATAACAAGGAAGAATGCGTCCAACATGGACAGCAGTCTTTCAGGTCCAAAATTACCTGGCCAGTGTCTCTTTGTCACCAGGTTAAGGTAGGGCACCATGCCCTTGCTGTAGGGCAGCCAGCATGTCCCTCAATCGTATGATGTGTCGAATATGTGTGTGGATAGCTGACTGGAGCTGGATGGCACACTGTAAGTGCGCATGGATGATGTCCTCCAAAGTGGGTACACCTGTATTGGGAAGATGACCACAGTTAGCCAACAACAGTTTGTGTGGATATTTCTAACTCTTTGCTCCAAAGAGGCTCCTTACCCTGTTGTTCGCCATCCTGTGATCTTTCCATGTTGGATGTGGATGCACTCAGGCTCCAGCCCGCAGCTCCAGCACGTTCGCCATCTGCACCAAACATTAAGTGTACCAATTAATGGACATTGTGGGACTACCAGGAGGGCAGATAGAGCAACATTACACATACAGATATATCATCTCTTGTTTATAAAGCATGTGTATTTTCAGCCAAATAATGGGCACATTCCTCAATTTAATAAAAGGTTCAAAAATGAGGAAGGTAGCCATAATCGAACTTAAAACACACTTTCCCAAAGATTATGTGCAACTTTATCTGTGTGTGTGATGTGCCCCATAAACCACACACTCAATACAGTATGCATGGTCTAGTAAACACAAATATGAATGTACCTCCATAGTCGTCCAAGTTTGGGACCTCTTCATCCGCAACCATCTCCTCCTCACCAGGCCCTGTTGGTGATGGCATGGGGTAGGGCTCCGCCGCCCAGTTATCCTCCTCATCTGCCGTGTCTGGTGACATTGCGAAGCCCGGGCTAGGCAGGGAGCTGGACACTGTCGCAGGTGGCTGAACAGGGGGGCTCGGGCTCTGGGGCCACAGGACATGGCCTGGTTGCAAGAAGGGCCCTGGGCTGGAGGGGGCCCAATCATCCACATCAGCCTGTTCTCCAGCATCCTCGCCCTCCTGTGGACATGGTGGTGAGGGCATGTCATCATCCTCGTCCATCCATGGCTGTGAAGAGTTGGTAGATGACTGCTCAGGTGCCGACTGGCCGGACCACTCTTCGCTGTGCTCCTGGACCGCATCAGCTGGCAAGTCGGGATCATTGTGCCCACTCGGACTTGGGGGGGATGATGCAGCTGCCGCCGGAAGTGGCGGTGTCGCCAGTGGCCCTGCACCAGGCGGCACATGCTGCCCCTCTTCTTCGGAAGACGATTCCTCAGTGCCTGTTTTGGGATGCACAATGGTGAAGCTTTGATGAGAAATTTTGTTCCCCAAATTGGTGCGGCGACGTTGAAATTGATGTGAACTTGTGTTTTGTGATTGTGAGTTTGGGCCACAGCGCAAAAGTGTAGGGGCTCCCTTTACATTTGGGGTCACTCACACTTTGAGATGTGTAAACACCGTTTTGCTGAGCCATGTGCGAGGCTCTGCATGCAGCAGCCAGACCTAGGCTTGGTAATGAGAGACACGGTGCCTGCCAATGCATGCCGACCGCCATGCACTCACATTGGTCACCATTCGAGTTAGCCTTCATAGTGTGTAGGGGAGTATGTTATCTTGGGCCATGGGTACATATGCACACAGATCAGTCATTTAATGCGATAGGGCTGACGTATTGACCACGTCCCGTGGTCTCCCGCAAAATATCGCTGTGTAGTCTTTTAACAATATGGATATATTGCTCCTATGTTAACTCACAGGCCCTGTATTGAGTAGTTGGTGCTTTTGTTGTTCCCTGATGGTGTTGGTTGTGTTTACAGATGTCACTATCAGATCTAAGGGGGCTATCTTAATTCAGATATGTGTCCCAAGGAATGTACCTTCCCATGTCTGGCCCTGTGAGTAGGATTAGTTCCTCCTGCACCGGGGTGTCCAAGAGCGTTCAGCGCCTTGACTGTGAGTCACAGTCAAGGCGCTGAACGCTCTTGGACACCCCGGTGCAGGAGGAACTAATCCTACTCACAGGGCCAGACATGGGAAGGTACATTCCTTGGGACACATATCTGAATTAAGATAGCCCCCTTAGATCTGATAGTGACATCTGTAAACACAACCAACACCATCAGGGAACAACAAAAGCACCAACTACTCAATACAGGGCCTGTGAGTTAACATAGGAGCAATATATCCATATTGTTAAAAGACTACACAGCGATATTTTGCGGGAGACCACGGGACGTGGTCAACACGTCAGCCCTATCGTCTCAAATGTCTGTATGCAACGGCAAAAATTACACAACTTCACAAGGAGAAATCTTCGAGTGTCCAGTGTTCGTTGAAAGTCGTTGTTCATATCGGGACCCAAGGGCCCCCTACACTAGCACCTCCACCACATCCAAAAGGTCTGCACGCCAATCACTATTGTCACAGATCAGTCATGCCGGCCAATGGGAGCACTGATGTGTCCCCAAGCATGTGCTGACACAATGAGCAGCATTGATCTGGATTATGTTACACGTGTGCATGCACAGGCTTGCATATGGGTCTGCATAACGCTGTTGAGACATAGGCACCTGTGAAGGCGTTGTGAGCCACATGTGCAGACGCAGGTTGGGGACTACACTATGTTAATATGTTGGTTGACGGTGCTGTCTAGTGTGCTACATGTACATGTGTGTTGTGTGGTCCAACAGTTACTCACCGCGCATCCTGGCAATCCTGGCACGTATGTCAAGAATGCGTCCTGGGCACTTAAACTTCAGATCCGCTATTTTGTGCTGGATCTGCTTTGGAGTGCGGGACACACACAGCTGGCGGAGCAGGGCATTCTGGATTTTCCGCACAGTGATGCGGTTACGCAGCCTGGGGTGCCTGTGGGGATGGCGGCCCCAGTAATCCAATCGATCACAATGATCGATTAGGATCATGAGCTCCGCCATCCCCCACGTGGCAGCGCGCCCTGTTGCGGCCATGCCTGTGCTGCAATGTGCACGGGCGGAGCTAGTACCTAGCAGGCGGAATGAAAGCGAAACCTAAGTCATTACGTGACTACGGGCGCTAGCGTGGGCCAAAAACAGACAAACGCGCTGGACGCGCGGTGACCCGCCATGGAACACTTCTACGCGACCTACGGGCCAACAACCCGGGGGCGTGCCGTAATTAAACCACTGGTTACGGCGTAACGCCATAGCGTTGAGTGTAGGAGCACACTGCATTGGGGCCAGAAAAAGAATATAAATGGTTGTTTCGGGTTAAGCAGCGTTTGGATTGTGGCCGTAGTTTCAAGGCACAAATGCATGATCAGCTATAAGAATGTGTGTATTTGGTGCTGAAGTGACAGCTCCACAACAAATGGCGCCTTGTCAAGCGGGAACCAATCATGACGCTGGAGCTTTGACCAACAATAGCAGACGATGGGCCAGCCAATCGGAACGCATGAGGGTTCACGAATCAGAAATGAGGAGGCGTGACACAGGTGAATACCCGGCACGCCTACGGGTTTGATTTCGCCATCGCTGAAATCACACGTTTCGTACGATGTCGTGAATTTACACGTGTCGATTGTGCGTATTTAATTGCCCGATATCGTCAGATCTGAGAACCGAACCTCAGATCACGATTTAGCGATTTGATCAGATATCGCTAGTCGTATCTCGCCGTCACACGCACAGACATCGCTTTCGCGATGTTTAATCTGCCGCGTTCAAGCGATATCTTGCACGATATCTCAGCGTGTGACGGCCGCCTTACACACACCAACTTATCTGTCCAACTTCTGACCAACTTGCTGGTTGCAGTGAAATCATGGACACATTGTTATATTTGTACACAGCCACAAAATGGAGCAATGTGTCCATGATTTCACTGCAACCAGTGAGTTGTTCAGAAGTTGGACAGATAAGTTGGTGTGTGTAAAGTGGCCCTGATGGTGGGTTTACACACACCAATTTATCTGTTCAATAGCTGAACAGCTCTGGTTGCAGTGAAATCATGGACACATAGTTCCATTTTGTGGCTGTGTACAAATGATACAATGTGTCCATGATTTCACTGCAACCCGAGATCTGTTCAGATGTTGAACAGATAAATTGGTGTGTGTAAACCCACCATTACAGTATTTTGAACATTCACTTTAATTTGGTCAGGTAGAATGTTGTTGCTTCATGTTTTCTCCTGAAATCATTAAAGAGAATGGGCAAAAAAATAAATCCTGTAAGAATCAGGTTTTAACCTGATCTTCCAAATCAGGAAAAAACCACAAGTGTGAAAGGCCCCTTATTCTATGGGTTTTCTGAAGTGCTGTTCCCAAATGTAGGTTTTTTCACCTGCGGATTTTGGTGCAGAAAAAAAGAGCCAACAAGTTCACTCTTTGTGTGTTTTTGCTTGTGACTCACCGTGGCCGGGACTCCGGTTTAGACAGGCGATGCTTCCTTCCTCCTTGTCACGGGTGGACCGCGCCTGCCGGTAGTGGGGCCCGATGTAGTGCAGATCAAAAGTGTTTGAAGACGTCTTGGTGGAACAGATTAAAGGGGTTTTTAATTTATTCGTGACGCCACCTATGAGTAGATTCGGTAAGGGCTACCGACGCTGCAGAACCTCCGGGGGATGGACAGCAGCAAGATGTTACGCTCCCCACAGGCTGAGCGGTGATCCCCGGAGGCTGGAGCTGCTCAAGATGTTGTGCGGCAGCTGCGGTTACCTTGTTGTGCGGACGGACAGTTCATAAGGAAGCACAGACACAGAAAGTCTCTATAACGGGTCTTTACTGTAACCAGTAGGCAATACATGGCATACAGTGGTTGAGTAGTAGACCGGGTGGACTTCAGCAGTGATAGTGTCCCTTAGAGATCCGCAGTGTTCCTCCTTTCTACCTACTTAGTTGCCAGTGTCGCCCAGGAATACCAGGTCGGGTACGGGGAGGCTGCTTCAATGCCCTATCCATGATGTACGTTCTGGATGCTTTGGGGAGCCTTGGATCCCTCAGTGGGTACACCGCTGGTTAGACGACTGGAAACTGGCTGGTGGTGGGGTGCTCCTGTGAAGCTGGTCCTCCACTCTTCTGGTTCGCGTGGCAGAAGTGAACTGCTGCCAGCTTCGGTACCAGTGAACCGGCTGTGAGTTGTGGGCACGGGAGTCTTTTGGGAACCCGTGTAGATAATGCCCAATCCCGGTAGTTAAGGCCTCAGGTGCTGACACCCGACCGGTGACGGCCCAGGGGCCCGCACGGGGTGCGGAGCCCCCGCTCCTCTCCAAGTTCTAGTCCTAGACCCTTCTTCTCCGAGTTCTAGACTATTCTCTCTCCTTCTCAGTCTAGATTCTTGTGTGTGCTACTACACTACCCTAACACTCCACCCCCCAGGACCTATGATTGGTCCTCTGTTCTAGGTGTTGCATGTAGGGTTGGATCTCTATGTTAACCGGATCATTGCTGAGTCAGAGGATATTGCGGCTGCATTTATGGCTGCAATACCCTCTTGTGACGCACTCGTTGCGGGGCGCCACACTCCCCCTTGGTTGAATACGCTTGTCCCCAAGCGTCACACTACTCACATTACAGAGATTTTTTTTATATTTTATAACAGGTTATACAATTTTATTAATGACAAGTCATTGTATGCATAAAAGTGAGGTAAATAACAGGTTAACACATTGCGCGGACCCGGCGGGCGGTCGGCTGTCCTTAGAATAAAAGTTCAGGCTGTAGCCGCCAAGTCGCGGTGTTACTTCGCAAACAGGAAGAAGTCTCTTTTAGTAGCAAAGTTCAAACAACTTAAGTCACTGATGGAGGGCCGTATTCCGGACTCGTATAGTGAACCACCCGTCACAGCATACATATCGCTCATAGGTCACTATGTCTCCTCTATACAAGTCTCGGTTAGGATGACCTCGCGGTAGGTGCGATTCCACATCACGACGCCCCACAAACACTTCAGTACTCACACCCTCCTCCCTTACGAATCCCCACCCGGTGGACAAGTTAAATGTGCTTACCCGCCCGGTTTTACGGAATTGTTCAGGTAATGGAGATTGACGGCGGGCCTCGGCGCGAGCCTGCATGTTGGCTTGCAGTCGAGTGTGCCACTCCTCCCTTCGGATACGACGTACCTCTTCGTCGGAGTGATGCGGCGTGTGGATAAAGTCACTACGGCGTGCTGGTTGTTGAGCCGCTCGAGCTTGGTGGGCAGTCTGGAGTGGAGCCCGGTTCAACGGAACCGGAGAAGATGCTGTTGCGGCGGCACTCGACCAGTGCACCCGAGCTGATCGCCCGGCAGAAGGGTTCCTTGTGTCTCCCCAGGCGAACCCGGTGTAGAGATCCTCAGCTGGACTGTAGGTCTCCTCGTCATCCTCCTCGACCTCTCCTTCGATGACTACGTCGGGCTGCTCGGCTGACGAAGACGATGGGATGGAATCCTCTGGATCGGTGGGTGGCTGTGCTGCAAAGTTCTCCTCGGGGTCGTTGTGCAGGACTTCCAGGCTGCCTGCCTCTTCTTCTGTAGCAGCGGGAAGTGGTGTTTCAATCCCGGTCACCAGGTAGGCCTCTGTAATAGCAGAGGAGGCCTCCGGTTCAGGGGAGAAACAGGCGACAGTCTCGGTAGTATGGAAACTAGTCGCGGGTTCCGCTGGTGGAACCAGGTGGATGTCAGCTTCTTCGTGGGAGCGTATTGGAAGCTCCGGCTCTGGAACGGGGTCGGCTGCGGTTTCGTCCGCTGGAACGGGTCGAGCTGTGGTCCTCACGGGAATAACAGAGTCTATGGGCTCCGGTGACGAAGCAGGACAGGTGGTGGGCGACGATGAGGCTGTTGAAAAACTGGCGATGTCGTCTGGGCTTGGAGAAGCTGTAACCGGGCGGCTCTGCTGCATCGCATGGTGTAGTCGTCTGCCTAGGGTCGCACTCCAGCTGCGAATCGTCCACTCCACAGTCTCAAGTAGTCGCACCCGGAGGCCTTGTAGAGCCTCTAGCCAGAAGTCGGGGCTGCCGTCTATGGTAAGGGCAGGATCCAGACCCGGTTGGCCTATGGCTGCTCTGGCCTCCGCCTCGACCTCCCGCATCAGGTCTTGGAGTCTCGTGCTGTCCATTCTCTTCTTGGAGGGAAACCACACCGTTCAACCGGTAAACGTTCTGGTAGAGCTGGTGAAGAAGTCTGTCTGACACTCCCATTTCCTCTGGGCTTTTGTAGTCCAATCGTGGGAAAAGTCTTTGGGGTCCGCCCCCATGGTTGATTCGAGCAATCAGGGCGGACAAAGAGTTTGGCGCCTTTTGTCTTTAGCCCTCCCACGATGAGGGGGGGGTTGACTCACTCCTGGGCTTGCACGTGGCGGCTCATTGTGGCGGGAACGCCATCTTGGGCACCATCTTGGCCCAATGGTGTAAAGGCGGGAAAGTTCTTTTAGGGACAAACAAAGTCCAAATTGTAGACAATAAAGTCCAGTTTAAGCACAATATACCCGTTGGGTAACGGGCCTGTTCGTATCCTGTTCGTGACGCCATTTTCTGACTCACCGTGGCCGGGACTCCGGTTTAGACAGGCGATGCTTCCTTCCTCCTTGTCACGGGTGGACCGCGCCTGCCGGTAGTGGGGCCCGGTGTAGTGCAGATCAAAAGTGTTTGAAGACGTCTTGGTGGAACAGATTAAAGGGGTTTTTAATTTATTCGTGACGCCACCTATGAGTAGATTCGGTAAGGGCTACCGACGCTGCGGAACCTCCGGGGGATGGACAGCAGCAAGATGTTACGCTCCCCACAGGCTGAGCGGTGATCCCCGGAGGCTGGAGCTGCTCAAGATGTTGTGCGGCAGCTGCGGTTACCTTGTTGTGCGGACGGACAGTTCATAAGGAAGCACAGACACAGAAAGTCTCTATAACGGGTCTTTACTGTAACCAGTAGGCAATACATGGCATACAGTGGTTGAGTAGTAGACCGGGTGGACTTCAGCAGTGATAGTGTCCCTTAGAGATCCGCAGTGTTCCTCCTTTCTACCTACTTAGTTGCCAGTGTCGCCCAGGAATACCAGGTCGGGTACGGGGAGGCTGCTTCAATGCCCTATCCATGATGTACGTTCTGGATGCTTTGGGGAGCCTTGGATCCCTCAGTGGGTACACCGCTGGTTAGACGACTGGAAACTGGCTGGTGGTGGGGTGCTCCTGTGAAGCTGGTCCTCCACTCTTCTGGTTCGCGTGGCAGAGGTGAACTGCTGCCAGCTTCGGTACCAGTGAACCGGCTGTGAGTTGTGGGCACGGGAGTCTTTTGGGAACCCGTGTAGATAATTCCCAATCCCGGTAGTTAAGGCCTCAGGTGCTGACACCCGACCGGTGACGGCCCAGGGGCCCGCACGGGGTGCGGAGCCCCCGCTCCTCTCCAAGTTCTAGTCCTAGACCCTTCTTCTCCGAGTTCTAGACTATTCTCTCTCCTTCTCAGTCTAGATTCTTGTGTGTGCTACTACACTACCCTAACACTGCACCCCCCAGGACCTATGATTGGTCCTCTGTTCTAGGTGTTGCATGTAGGGTTGGATCTCTATGTTAACCGGATCATTGCTGAGTCAGAGGATATTGCGGCTGCATTTATGGCTGCAATACCCTCTTGTGACGCACTCGTTGCAGGGCGCCACACTTGTATTTTTCTCATAGTCTATATATATGATAGAACTATGGGGAAAATGCACAGAAAAAATGCAACAAAAATGCACCTAAAATGCTAAATACACAATGTTTTTTCTGCAGCGTTTTTCCTGTCAGGAGATGCATTTTTTGGTGCAGAAATACACTGCTAGGTAGGCACATAGCCTAAGGGCCACTTTACACACACCAACTTATCTGTCCAACTTCTGACCAACTTGCTGGTTGCAGTGAAATCATGGACATTTGTACACAGCCACAAAATGGAGCAATGTGTCCATGATTTCACTGCAACCTGTAAATTGTCCAGAAGTTAGACAGATAAGTAGGTGTGTGTAAAGTGGCCCTTAATCTACTATTCATTACATTAAACAGAGACCAGTTCTTGAGATTTTATTTTTTTGAAAAAACATGGAAATCTTTACTTCCAAGGTGCTGTTCACACTAGCAACATGGATAGCCATAGGCGATCCTACATCTGTTTGCCAATAGAGAAGAGACACTGTTGGATCTCATTTATTTTACTTTTTAATTACTATTGCTTATATAGTAATTTTTCATCATGGTACCTAGATTTTCACAACTTAAATGAGAAACTCTCTATAATGAGAACAAACTGGTAAAAATGCAACTGTGGACAGAGCCTATGGGCCGCTTTACACGTTGCGATATCGCAATGCAACATCGATAAAAAGTCACGTGGTACGGCCGTTGCAGTTGATATCGTTTGTGCGTTGTGTCATGTAAATGGCCAATGTGAAGCGAAAACAGCCTAACTACGATATTGCATGAAGATTGAGCAAGCCCTTCAACCGTACGATATTGTATATGCGATGTTGCAGGATCGTGCTGTGTGACAGCGCAACTACGATTTGGAGCGCAACTTCCCCTATTCACTCCAATGTTAAATGGTCGTTTCCTGGGTTGCTCATACCCAGCGCAAAGAAGGGGCTTACACCATCGTAGTTGCGTTGCCTGGCAATATCTCCCTGTAGGTACTGTCACACAGGGACATATCGCCGGCGATGTTGCCGGGGATCGCGGGAGCGCGCATCCCTGACAACATCGCCGGGGAGATGTCAGATTGAGCAACTTACCGGCGATTTCACCGGCTAGTTGCCGCGGCTATCGCTCGCTGGGTTGCCCAGCAACCCAGCGAGCGATGACTCGCAATGTTGGAGATAGGCGGAATCGCCCGCAACATTGCAGGTTGCCACGTTACACAGGGCGATCAGGCATGATCGCCTCAGCAACATCGCCAGGTTTCCCAACATTGTTGGGAAACCTGGCGATATTACTAAGGCGATTTTTCCCCTGATTATCGCCCTGTCACACGAGGCAACTCTCCGGCGATGTCGCCGCAACCTGGCCACGCCCCTCAGTTGCCGGCAACATCGCCGGAGATATCTCCCTGTGTGACGGTACCTTGAGTGACATCTACTATGCGATCTTGGACTAGTGCCAAAAACTCGCGCACTCCCGTGAGATCGTATGCAATAATGGAACGATATTGTGACGTGTAAAGCGGCCATAAGAGTATGTTCAAACTTTGATTTTTTCTGCTAATTTTTTGCTATTGCTAGAAAGAATAGTCCCATTCATTTGAATGGAAAATATAATTGCTGTTCATATGTTCAGGCTTTTGAGTGTATTTTACACTTTTAAGGCTTCAAAAGCACCAAGTGTGTAAAAGAAGTAACATTTACATTCTTCAGGAAAGACTCTGTCAAATTTACAGTGTGTATTCACCTGAAAAAGATTCTAGTGTTTTCTCTTCATTGCTTTCTAAATGTTAAAAAAGTCAAAACGGCAATAAAAAGAAGGTCAAAAACATTGACAAAAAAGTGCCTGCGGAACAAGTTGTCAAAAAAAACCCTCAAGAAACTAAGAAAAAATACACACAAAATAAATGCTTCATGATTTCAAAATGCCAGAGAAAAAGAGAATTTTCTGAAGTGTCCTCTGATTGAAAGATGGATGTTTTTGACCACCGGGAAAAACAGGTGGATGGGTTGGAAAACCATCGAGAAGACAGACAAACTTCTATTTTCAAGCTTCTGCTTATAGTATCACATTGTAATTTTGTACCGCAAGCAAGACTGTCTAGACTATCAGATGCTGGCTAAAGAAATTTCACTGACATGAAAAAATGTTTTTGTTTTATTTTTACAAAAATTAAGTTTTGTTTCCTTGATTGATTAATAGAAGCAGATAAGTAGTGGGGGGCGATACCATCAGCAAGGACAAGGATGCTTAATGACAGCTCATTTGTTCAAGAGCAATACTGACAATAGTAATAGGGTGATTAAATTAGATTACATTAATATAGCTTTTATGTTGCTTCATACCAAAGTTGATTGGCACCTCTCCCCTCAGTGCAATTTATACCTGCAGTGAATAAACGCAATTCCATCATTGTTTTTCTTGGTTTTGCTTTTATGGTATTCTTTCATTGTAACTTAGCTACTTTAGGGGACTTGAATCAGCACTATAACTGTTTATACTTTGTACCAGTATTACAATATATAGAACAAATCACTGTTCTATAAGGGAATATAGCACCAGAACTGCCATTAATACAGGAAAACATCACCAGAACAGCCATCAGTACATGACTACATGAATGCATCACCAGAACCACTGTAGGTACAAGAATGCATCACCAAAACCATCATCAGTACAGAAATACAGTCCCAGAAATACTATCAGTATATGAATACAGCAGCAGAACTATCATCAGTACCAGAATACAGAGCCCAAACCACCATCAGTACATGCTACATCATGAACCTCAGTACATGAATACATCACCAAGGTTAGTACAGTGATTAATTGGAATGTCAGGACCATACCATACAAATTGGTATTACATGAATGTACAACTTCTAGTATGTTTTTTACAATAGTAAAGAGATATTTAATGAGATGCTAAGAGTTGTTTTTATCAGTCATCATCAGACTGCAGACCATGCAGCAACCACAAACAGATTAGACTCCAGCAATACCACAAATAAACATTTCTATCCAGGTACCTTATACGTGACATCTTATCTGATTGGAGTCCTTCTCATCCCTTTCACTGCCATCTGGCCCACATGCTGTGATAACTTTTGACACCCACAGTTAATCACTTAAATCTTCCCTCTTCCGGTCTTCATAATGCTCTTGATTAAAAATATCTGCCCTCTGCTCCTCACCACCATGCATACAGTTCTCATTGCATCTTCCGATCAGCGTTGGCAGCTGTTAAATTCTCAAGCCTCAGTCGCTAGGCCAAGGCTTTTGTATTTGCTAGGCCCCGGGGGATCTGCAAATGCCACACAAAGGACGCAGTGCACATGATGGTTTGATATGTCTCGGCCACTCAGATTTATTAGCTCATTTTAATTTCTATGCTATGTCCCTGAAGAATTGCCATTCACTGTATTAACTGCCCAAAGTATAACTCCCTCAATGTCCCTCTCATGGTACATATCTTTTCACTGTGCTCTCCTTTAAAATATTGGTCCTACACTCTTTATGCATTATATAGCTGTTATTAACTATATACCATCACCCCTCATGATTTGTAACCGCCGTACCGTTACTACATATAATCTATAACAACTCTTGTAAATTGTAAAATCCACAAGACATATTTGCTCTTATGAACTATAACCTTTAAACTGTCCGTCCTACACACCCACTACCCTTGTGAACTACAACCTCCAAACTGTCTACCCTTATGAACTATGACCACCACAACATCTACTCTTTTGAACTATAACCTTTAAGTTTTCTTATATTAATACCCATGTGCTTCCCTGAATTGATAATGATCCACATTGTGCCTCCTTATACTAATGCTCCACAGTCATATGCAATAAGATTGCCACCACAACTGTTACAACATCTTATACACCATACTTTGCCCTCACAGAACCCATGAAATAAAAGATGGCATACCCAGCTCTACTATAAAGAATGTTATGCCCCATTAACCCTATGCACATAATACCACATAGCTACTATACACAGTATAATGCTCTCAATAACCTGTATGATGTAATCACAACCGCCTGTAGGCAGTATTATGCCTCATAGTCTCTAAACATAATATGATTCTCCATAACCCAGCTATACACATTATAATGGTCCCCATAGCTCCCTTATGAACATTATAAGGTCCCATAGCGATTTATGCACAGTAAAATGCCTGATATCAACATGATCAAGTCTATCTGGGTTTACATAAGGAGAAATAAGGATTTGTGCAAGCCTACATCTGCGAGAGTGTGAATGGTAATAGCATCAGGGAGCACTAGGGCCCTGTGGGTTTTGTTTGCCTGAGCTGAAAGCAGGGGTTGGGCTGGGAGACCCTGTGTGCAGGAAAAAAGCAGACTGGTGAGGAAGGGAAGGGAGAATTAGGATCTGTTGTGTGAGATGCAGGGAGCAGAGACTAATGAGCTGCTGAAAGCAAATATGGGTGAGAAGAGTGAAGATCGAACTCTGATAAGACATTCTCTGCAAGCTTTTCTGTGGGGGTTGCTAATCCTGGCTCGAGTCAAACTGTGTCTCTGCTGAAGGACTAGTGCAAAGGTGGTGAAAGCTGTGCGGATCTTTGGAGTTGTGTGGAAGTTCATGCTGGGTGGACTAGAGACTCTGTATTGAATGGGCCAAGCGGCTAGTATCTGAGAAGAGATATAGGATATCTTCCCCATGGCGGAGGGATTGGTTGGTGGCCAGGGAAACCGTGAATGATTGCGAGAGGAGAGACAGGGTCTGTGGCCGTCCACATTAAGAGGATACTGATAAGCCCTGGTAAAGAGTGCTCCAGGGACTGTACCCTGAGGCTACAGGATTAAAGTCCCAGCAGGTGAACTTGGCATTGGCTGACAATACATGGAATCTTGCTGTTTTTGCAATAGTTTTTTTTGGTGCCAAAGGGTTTTTCGAGATTAGCTGCAGCCAACACAAAACACAGGCCTGTGTGAGACCACATCTGAGGTTAACTGGTACTGTAGCTTTAAGATAACCGGGTATCCATATGCAAGGTGTATAAGAGTCACGATATAGTTTCATGCCTTGTTATTGCTAGTTGTGATAAGTTTATACTCTATGTGCCATGCCAAGGTTGCCCTTTTAACAGCCTAACCAGATTTACACTCTCCTTTCTTCAGCTAGTTGAATTCATTGTTGACATAATGTTTAGGTAAAATTGTTCGGATCGTAAGTAATACATATAATCTGGGAACCTTGGGATTGGCATATCAATTTCAGCTTTTGCTGAGTATGTGTAATTAATAGAGATAGTGACCTAGAGGGATCCTGAGACTGTTACATTCTATACTGAACCGTACCTTAATTCCCATTTCTGTAAGAAATTTGTTTATTCTTGCCTACGTCTTGGTTTGTGACTCACTGGATCTCTTTCGGACCTCCGGTCATTACACACAACAGAAAATCTCAAAAGGAAGTAATCCAATTTGTGCTGCCACCCTCACTGTAATAGTATTCTAAGATTCTTATCCATGAATAAAACTTTTGAACAAACATGAAATGAATAAAATGACTGATACAATGCGTGTAGGCGGGACAACCCCTCCTCAGGTTCTACTTAAAAAATATAATCCTCTTTACTTATAGCACAGGTAGTTCCCCTACTAGGCATTCAAATGATAGTGCGGATTTAACCAACCTATCTAATTAGTCTCACTAGATTTTTTTAATAGTGAGACAGAAATTTCTTTCTCTAAAAATCTATTTAAAAAAAAAAAACAATTTTGCCTAAAAAATGGTAATATTAAACTCTTTCCACAATGTCATTAAGGCCATTGGGATGCAGCATTTGTAAACGATAGATCTAGTACCTTTCTTTAAGATTAGCAGGGAAATCCTATTCATGGTTTCAACAGGTATTTGTTCTAAAGGGATTACGTACCTTTACAGCAGTTTACAGAAGGTTGGACAGCGGGTTTCAGGAGACTCATTTTTTCGCCTTAATTCCCTATGTCATGCTTATTGAGCACACAAAGTTTGGTCGTGCACCTACACATTTAGCCACAATGTAGTTTATAACATAGTGATGTTCACTATCACAAGTTAGCCCTGTTTTATTCTGATCCTTTCACCTGTGCTTGTGCTTTCAATGATTTTAGCACTATGGTTCAAGATCCCATAAGTATAGCATTTCCTTGAACCACATCTATACGACCCTATTCTTTAGCTTTATTCTTTCCATTTTTTACAGGTATCTTTTTATCAGAAATATGCAAATTTGCACTTCAGCAAGGAAGTGGAAGAACTTCCTTACTGAAGTGCAAATTTGCATATTTCCAAGAGGAGGGATGTGGCTGCAATCTCCACACCTACTAAACTGTCTTATTATGTTGCAGGAAAACTTATGGAGATAAGTAGATAGCAAGTTCCCAGACTTACTAGAAATAGTGATTTTACCCCTGTAATCAGTTGTTCCCAAATAGCTTGGAACCTGAGCCATGTGCAAAAAAATCACAGCACAAACTATTTTGCACCAATCACAAACCAAAGGTCAAAAAAAAAAAATAAAGCCAGAAGATCAAGAGGGAGAGGACACACAATAAAGAAAAAGAAAAGTAGAAAAAATAAGCTTAAGAATGACAGAAAAGCCCAATGAAATTAAAGGTGTACTGATACCGACAGTGAAAATATTAAATTTATCCTCGTATATATTGTTGGAGGAAGAGGGGGAGATCCTTAGCAAGGGTTTAAATTTCCGCTCAAAACAGGATACAAATGCATTTGATCTGTTTCTAGATCTGAAAAAGGAGAGGAATTTTTGATTCTCCTCACACCGACAATGACTCTTTTATTGCTTACCGAAAATGCACAAAGATCTAGTTAACCCCCCAGGGAGACCGATAATATCGGGAATAGGCTCCCTAACTACAAATTCATTGCACTATATAGACCTCTTCTTGTAGGAATCGGTTAAATCTTTACCATCATATTTTAAGGACGCTACGGAATTACTTAACAAACTAAAAAATATAGAATGGCATGAAAATGTTCACTTTATTACGACGGACGATAACTCATTGCATTCTAATTTAGATCACAATTTAGAAATCAATGCAATAGATTATTACCTTACAGAAAGTGGGATTGCAGCAAAACAAAAGGTCTGGGATTCATCTTATGGCATAATCTTTTCATGTTTGAAGGAACACTATATTTGCAGTGACTCAAGACTGCGATGGGGACTCGGATTGCCCCAAATCTTGCAAACCTCTCCATGGGGCAATTCGAGTCCTCATCGTTTTTGTGCAAGCCAGAGAATACGGGAAAGATCATTTTTACAGGTGCTTGTAGACGATTTGATAATTATTTGGAACAACAGTCAGTTTTTCTGTAAAAGGGAAAACTGTACTGAAGAGAGGGATTATGTAGTTCAGGCTGATATTCTGAAAAATAGATTTGAAGAAAAGAAACATCCAAAAATATTGATTCATGCTGCATATGAAAGAAATAGGGCCAAAAAGCAGGAGGAGTGCTTGAGAAATAAAGAAGAGGGTGGAATTCTAAAAAACACAGGATAAAGATGGAGGAAATTGGAAATTTAGTTTTATTACAACTTTCAACAGGGGGAACAAAGTGATACGTACTATTTTAAAATAGTATTGGTACATTTTAAAATGTGATCCAATTTTAGGAAAATGCCTCCCTGAGGAACCAGGTATGACGTTCAGGAGGAGGAAAACAATAAAGAGTTTAGTAGCTCCTGCCAGGCTAAGAGGAAATAAAAAGATACCTGTAAAAAATGAAAAGAGTAAAGATAAAGAAATAGGGTCATATAGATGTGGGTCAAGAAAATGCTATACTTGTGGGATCCTGAACCATGGTGCTAAAAGCATTGAAAGCACAAACAGAGATGAAAGGATCGGAATAAAACAGAGGCCAACTTGTGATAGTGATCACATCATCTATTTTATAAATTGTAGTTGTGGTCTACAATATGTAGGGCGCACGACCCAAACTTTACTTGCTTAGATGAACGGACATAGGAATAAAGCGAATAATGGGTTCTTGAAACATAGCCTGTCCAGCGACCTACTGCTGAAACATGAAATTTTTTTTAATGTAACCCTTTTAGAACAAATACCTGTTGAAATCATGAATAGGATTTTCCTGCTCAATTGTAAAGAAACGTACTTAAACTATTGATTACAAACGCCGCACCCAATGCCCTTAATGACATTGTGGAAAGAGTTTAGTATATTTTTATGTGAAAACATTTTTAACGTCTTTTTAGGCAAAAAAAAATTGTTTTTTTTTTAAATGGATTTTTACAGATGATAGAGAAATATTTTATGAATGAATTTTCTTAGTATTTTTTAAAGAAATTTCTGTAATTGAAAAAAATCTAGTGAGATTTATTAGATAGGTGTGGTTAAATCCACACCCTCATTTGAATGCCTAGTACGGGCAAAATACCTCTGCTATAAATAAAGAGGATTATACTTTTTAAAGAAGATACCTGAGGAAGATGGTTGTTCCAGCCAGAACGCATTGTATCTGTCATTTTATGTCATTTCATGTTAGATTAATACATCTTATTCATGGATAAGAAGTTCTGTAACTGTGGGAATCCGAGGCAGGACATAACACAGGATCAATTTGAGGCCAGCAGCAGACCTAGACAAACCTCCGAACCATGAGGTGGCTTTTGGAAATACTGCATTTTTGAAGTTTTTACTCCAATAGGTAAGTGCATAAAAACGTCATGTAAAAGACGGCAGAAAGTTATATTGGTAATGCACTGAGATTGGTGCTGCATGTTTGTTTTTTATGCATATCCTACAGGGGATCGCTGAGCTATCAACAGAAAATGTTATTAGTTTTCCAAGATGCTCAGAACAACTTTTCTACCAGGTTCCTTCAAAAACTGTGGGCAAATATATTTAGAAAAATTGATGTTTTGATTCAGTTTTGAAGGCAAAGCATAGTTAGTTACACCAAATATTCATTTGATTTAGATTTCTATTTTGTTAATTCAACTTTCATTTTGCTAAGTGATTAAAGTACACTATTGAAACTTCTATTTTTGAAAGCATTGTTTGTAGTATCCTTTCCACACCTGTATAATGCTTTTGAACAGTCCTCTATATTAGGAGTTTTACATTTTACATCCTGTTGTAGAAGGGAATTAGTTAACAACAATTTGGTACAGAGATGGATGGATTATACTCGCGCTTCCTGTGGAAGAATCAGTCGATCCGAGGTTTTAAGCCTTTATTGCAACGCGTTTTGTGTGACCACTTCATGCGTGAAGTGGTCACACGAAACACGTTGGAATAAAGGCTTTAAAATCTCAGATCGACTGATTCTTCCACGGGCAGCACGAGTATAATCCATCCATCTCTGTATCAAATTGTTGTTATCTGACGCTTCGGGTGGTTTGCTGCAGCCTCAGGCTTATAAGTGGTTGTGTCTCACACAACCCGACAAGGTGAGCGTATATCATAAATTTCTATCTCTATAAATACCGTATAAGACCCTATTTTGCGCTGTTTTCTTCCACCAGCTTTTCTTTCTGGATGAGAAGGGAATTAGTAAATGACATATAATTTGTCCAGAAATCCAAACAGGAGTGGTGTCTCCGGTCCACACTGCTGCTCGAAATGATGTGAAAGACAGTGCTTGTATGTGCTGCTCCTTTATTTGACCTCTCACCAACGCGTTTCGGTGCAAGCCTTGCACCTTCCTCAGGGTTATATTCTGATATTCTGATATAACCCTGAGTAAGGTGCAAGGCTTGCACCAAAACGCGTTGGTGAGAGGTCGAATAAACGAGCAGCACATACAGTTAGGGCCAGAAATATTTGGACAGTGACACAATTTTCGTGACTTGGGCTCTGCATGCCACCACATTGGATTTGAAATGAAACCTCTACAACAGAATTCAAGTGCAGATTGTAACGTTTAATTTGAAGGGTTGAACAAAAATATCTGATAGAAAATGTAGGAATTGTACAAATTTCTTTACAAACACTCCACATTTTAGGAGGTCAAAAGTAATTGGACAAATAAACATAACCCAAACAAAATATTTTTATTTTCAATATTTTGTTGCGAATCCTTTGGAGGCAATCACTGCCTTAAGTCTGGAACCCATGGACATCACAAAACGCTGGGTTTCCTCCTTAATGCTTTGCCAGGCCTTTACAGCCGCAGCCTTCAGGTCTTGCTTGTTTGTGGGTCTTTCCGTCTTAAGTCTGGATTTGAGCAAGTGAAATGCATGCTCAATTGGGTTAAGATCTGGTGATTGACTTGGCCATTGCAGAAGGTTCCACTTTTTTGCACTCATGAACTCCTGGGTAGCTTTGGCTGTATGCTTGGGGTCATTGTCCATCTGTACTATGAAGCGCCGTCCAATCAACTTTGCAGCATTTGGCTGAATCTGGGCTGAAAATATATCCCGGTACACTTCAAAATTCATCCGGCTACTCTTGTCTGCTGTTATGTCATCAATAAACACAAGTGACCCGGTGCCATTGAAAGCCATGCATGCCCATGCCATCACGTTGCCTCCACCATGTTTTACAGAGGATGTGGTGTGCCTTGGATCATGTGCCGTTCCCTTTCTTCTCCAAACTTTTTTCTTCCCATCATTCTGGTACAGGTTGATCTTTGTCTCATCTGTCCATAGAATACTTTTCCAGAACTGAGCTGGCTTCTTGAGGTGTTTTTCAGCAAATTTAACTCTGGCCTGTCTATTTTTGGAATTGATGAATGGTTTGCATCTAGATGTGAACCCTTTGTATTTACTGTCATGGAGTCTTCTCTTTACTGTTGACTTAGAGACAGATACACCTACTTCACTGAGAGTGTTCTGGACTTCAGTTGATGTTGTTAACGGGTTCTTCCTCACCAAATTAAGTATGCGGCGATCATCCACCACTGTTGTCATCCGTGGACGCCCAGGCCTTTTAGAGTTACCAAGCTCACCAGTCAATTCCTTTTTTCTCAGAATGTACCCAACTGTTGATTTTGCTATTCCAAGCATGTCTGCTATCTCTCTGATGGATTTTTTTTTTTTTTTCAGCCTCAGGATGTTCTGCTTCACCTCAATTGAGAGTTCCTTTGACCGCATGTTGTCTGGTCACAGCAACAGCTTCCAAATGCAAAACCACACACCTGGAATCCACCCCTGACCTTTTAACTACTTCATTGATTACAGGTTAACGAGGGAGACGCCTTCAGAGTTAATTGCAGCCCTTAGAGTCCATTGTCCAATTACTTTTGGTCCCTTGAAAAAGAGGAGGCTATGCATTACAGAGCTATAATTCCTAAACCCTTTCTCCGATTTGGATGTGGAAACTTTCATATTGCAGCTGGAAGTGTGCACTTTCAGCCCATATTATATATATAATTGTATTTCTGTACATGTTTTTGTAAACAGCTAAAATAACAAAACTTGTGTCACTGTCCAAATATTTCTGGCCCTAACTGTACAAGCATTGTCTTTCACATCATTTTGGGCAGCGGCGCGGACCGGAGACACCTCTCCTGTTTGGATTTCTGAATTGTTTTCCACAGTGCACATGGCGGTGTGGGTCCTGCGGCAGCTGTAGCTCAGGCGTACAAGCCGGTTGTGGGTGATCACAACCTGACCAGGTGAGCAAGCAACTTGTGAGGCCACCTTTTACTTGTCATAAATGATAAGGCACAATCTGCGCCTCTTTGTCTCCTTTGTTTAATTGTATATAATTTGTCCAGTCACAATATATTGATGACCTACCTGTTGGATCATCAACATCAGATTGGTGGGAGATTAACACTTGGCATGCTTTCAGATCAAGTGTTATTTCCTTTAGCGGCCCCAGATGTAAATTTTTAAATAGAGCTGCCAAGTGTAATGTTCTGCCTTCCACACGTTTATACAGTGTGTGATCCAACATACAGCATAAATCTTCTTTGTCTTACGAATAAGCAGACTGTTTTCTGTAGTCTAACTTGTTTATTGGTCAACAGGTAACTCTACTGGTAAAACTATAAGACTGCAAACTGCACAATTGAGTACTGGGCATATCATATGACACAGCTATGACAACATATGGTACAGAAAAACTTCACAGCAAGATGGTGACTTATACATGTGGACACATGAGTCCCTAACAGACACAGCTCTGTGTAAAAATGACTGCTATGTAACCTAGCAACAATCCTGAACATTATAAATTCACAAGTTGAGGCAGTTCTCTTACCAGATATACTTTGACAAGGATGATGGAGTTTTAAGAGCACTGCAGGAGGAGAAAACAACACATGTGCTCTGGATAAATCCTCGCTCAAGGTGATTGCTACTACCCAGAATGCTAAGGGCTCACCCACCATGCACTAGGATCTTAAAGGAGAAAACACTGAGTAATGCAGATAATGCTTCCAGATGGTGCTAACCGCATGAAACATCATAGCAAATATGTTATATTACAAAGGTTATTACATGTGGCAAATTTAGCTTTACTTTCTCCTTCTAAAGCTAAACAGGTAAAACATGTGGCTCTATTCAGTGTGAAGCGCTTAGAGATAAGCAAATAGATATATGTAGGAATCCCTTTGAGTCAAATTTGCAGGTTCTCACGATTTCAAAAACTATGTGATGGATTAGGATGACAAAAAAAAATGCCCAACACAACTTCACACACGGGATTTCCCATAAAGCTATCAAATCACATGGTCTAACGCACCCAATCAGGGAGAGGGTGAATATCCCTGCCAGTATAAAAGGTGAGGCCAAGCAACATCATTTTAAGCTTTACAGTGTGTGGATAAGAGGTAAGAATGTACAGCTAATTGCACATTGGGATAGAAACGGGCCTAATGTGATTGCTGTGTACTACTCCAGTGCTGAAGTAGACTGAAAATGGAAATGGTAGTCTCAGTCTGCCAAAACCAAACCAAGTGAGAGGGACGCTCTGTCCCTACAGACTCAGTATGACTGTGAATTGATTATTCTCTAGTATACTTCTGTAACAGCATCATAATATCACACTGCAAACCAAAACTTTGAAACAAGGCTTGTCTTAAATATACAGGGTGGGCCATTTATATGGATGCACCTAAATAAAATGGGAATGGTTGGTGATATCAACTTCCTGTTTATGGCACATTAGCATATGGGAGGGAGAAAACCTTTCCAGATGGGTGGTGACCACGGCGGTCAGTTTGAAGTCGGCCATTTTGGATCCAACTTGACTTTTTTCAATGGGAAGAGGGTCATGTGACACATGAAACTTATTGAGAATTTCATAAGAAAAAAACAATGGTGTGCTTGGTTTTAAAGGGAACCAACCACCTCAGATGACGACTATAAGCAGTTAATACATGTCCCTGCACCCTACCTACACCGTTCCAGCTATGTTTTTGCTAAGAATATTGATAAATGCAAACCGAAATATACACTTTGTAAACTTACATTCCTGCGTACTTGAGGGCGTCTCCCTCGGGCTCTCGTACTAGAGGGCTGTGCTCGTCATGCCTGCTCTCCCCCTCCCTTATGCACGCCCCCTCTCAGCCTGCTATACTGTGTGAGGCTGATTGCGTCATAAAGGGGCGGGGCTAAATCGCGGCATCCCGGTAGCCCCGCCCCTTTATGACGCAATCAGCCTCACATCACTATAGCAGGCTGAGAGGGGGCGTGCATAAGGGAGGGGGAGAGCAGGCATGATGAGCACAGCCCTCTAGTACGAGAGCCCGAGGGAGACGCCCTCAAGTACGCAGGAATGTAAGTTTACAAAGTGTATATTTCGGTTTGCATTTATCAATATTCTTAGCAAAAACATAGCTGGAACGGTGTAGGTAGGGTGCAGGGACATGTATTAACTGCTTATAGTCGTCATCTGAGGTGGTTGGTTCCCTTTAATATAACTTTATTCTTTCTTGAGTTATTTACAAGTTTATGACCACTTATAATATGTGTTCAAAGTGCTGCCCATTGTGTTGGATTGTCAATGCAACCCTCTTCTCCCACTCTTAACACACTGATAGCAACACCACAGAAGAAATGCTAGCACAGGCTTCCTGTATCCGTTGTTTCAGATGCTGCACATCTCACATCTTCACAGCATAGACAATTGCCTTCAGATGAGTGATGAGGCAAACGTTTTAGTGAATTGTGTGTTATGATTTATTCATTTTTTGGCACAGTTCATTGTAATCCAATATTAGACCTGTACACTCCACCCAAATACCACTGTTGGTTACTACCAGTTACCAACCGGTTTCTCCTAGCCAAATAGGTTGGGGTGACTTGGACATTAATAAAGATGTGCTTGCACCTTACCGACATTGAACATATATCCATTTTAAGTGTGTTTCCACAAATGGACGTATTAACAGGTCCTAGCGATTATGCTCACACAGGAGCGGTGCTCGCACAATCGTCCCTTTCAGCTTGAGATCACCATGCCATGATCACGGGGACCCGATGGTTGCCATGACAGCTGGAGGTCAAATATTGACCTTCTGGTCTGTCAGCTACAGTGGACTATTAGATCATGCCAAAAGCATGATCTATAAGGTGTTCTTCCAGTGTCACACTGATAGGTCTGATGATTTGCAATACATGTGTATTGCAAAGCATTAGACCAGTGATCAGACTAATAAAGGTTAAAGTCCCATAGGCAAACTAAGTAGCAAAAAGTAAAATAAGTTAAAAAAAATTGTAAAGATGTAAAAACAAAATAAAGAACAAAAAGAAAAGTATTGTGACAATAAATACAAATGTCTATGCAATAACAAAAGTAAACAAAAAAAGTACTCATATTTGGTATCACCACATATCACACCTTCAGTGTAAACTGTAAAAAATAAATATATACAAAACGTACTAAAAATTAGACTTTTTCATCAAACCACAGGAAAAAAAAGTGTAATAAAATGTGATAAAAATCAAAATGTAAATAAATATGATATAACTGAAATCTTATTCTGCAAACTTCCCCATTCAGCTCTGTCAGCATAAAAATACATAAGCTATAGCTCTCTATAATATACTATAAAATAGTTTTCATTGTATGAAGGAGGCAAAACATAAACATACCATATAAATGAGGTAGCGTTGTAATCATCCTGACCAAGTAATAAAGCTGTCAAATCACTTTCAACCAATAGTGAATGGCATAAAAAAAACTCTTTGAAAACAATTTCTGAATTGCTGGTTTATATTAATTCTGCCTCCTAATAATCAGAATAAAAGACAAAATGGTTCCAATAAAACATGAACTCATCCTGCAAAAAATGTCATCACATGGCTCTTTCGGCAGAGAAATTTTAAAATTATAGCTCTCAAAATATACTGATGCAACAATGTTTTTAAAGCAGTTTAGTGTGTTAATAGACAAACATAAAAACCGATATAAACCTGGTATCACTGTATTCATACCGACCTGAAGTATAAAGCCATCTTATCACTTATGCTGCATAGTGAACAGCATAAAAAATAATTAAAAGATGTGATGTTTGAATGGATTGGCGGAAAAAAAACAAGCAAAATCTTTATGATATTCAAGTATGAATACTTTGTAGTTGTTATAAATTAAATAACCCAGGGCTTCCACTAGGAATTTTGGGGCCCCTCACTGCAAAAAGTTTTGGGCCCCCAAAGACTCCGCCCAGCCTCCACCCATGCTCCGCCTCCATCCAAACATACATTATATTTATAGTGAAAAATTGGAACAGCACCAAAAGTTACCTCAATTTATGTGCAAAGCTTTCCCATCAGCCATCCAGATGGTTCCTTACAACAGAGTGAAAAAAGGAAAAACAGCACAAAAAATTAGAAAAAAGTGGACTTTATTGCCCAAAGCGTGGCCATGCCATTGAGCAATAAAGTCCACTTTTTTCTATATTTTTGTGCTGTTTTTCCTTTTTTACACTCTCTGCCTCTATTATATGTTACACACACACACACCCTTGAGACTGCTGTGGGCTGAATACACAATTGCTGAGCCCGTATATACAATAGAGAATACATAATAGAGACTGCTGCTGGCCATATAGACAATGGAGATGGCTGCGGGCCCGGCCGTATAGACAATGGAGATGGCTGCTGGCTATACACACAGTAGAGGATACACAATAGAGACTGCTGATGGCTGTACACAATAGAGAATACACAATAGAGACTGCTGCTGGCCATATTCACAATGGAGATGGCTGTGTGACAAATGCACCATGGAGACAGCTGCGGGATAAATACACAATACACAATATAGACAGCTGCAGGATAAATGCACAATGGAGTCGGCTGCGGAACAAATGCACAATGAAGACGGCAGCGGCAGAGAGAGAGACAGACAGACAGAGAGACAGACAGACAGACAAAAACAGTCAGAGACAGACCGAGAGAGAAAGACAGAGAGACAGAGAGACAGACAGAAAGACAGAGACAGATAGAGAGAGAGAGAAACAGACAGACAGAGACAAACAGACAGAGAGACAGACAAAGATAGACAGAGACACAGACAAAGAGAGAGACAGATGAGCATATAACTCACCAGCAGTAGCTCCTTCCTGACTCCAGCCACTTGCATCCTGCCACCGGTGCCGATGCTCACCACTTTACTTCTTGTTTGCAGGCCACACCGTCAGCTGTGATGGACAGGAGCCTCCTGTCAGGAGGAGACAGAGCAGGACCGAGGGCCCGCTCAAGAGGTGAGGGGACGGGCCCTGCTGGCGGTTTGAAGGCAGCACCGGCAGCTGCCCTGCCTGTGCTGGACGAGAGGAGAGAAGGTCAGGGGGCGGGGCCCAGCAGTGATTCTTCTCAGGAGAGCAGGGACCCATGCAACAAGACACGAGGGGCCGGGGCCCAGAGGAGATTGAGGTCCGCTCAAAACAGCCATGCCCCCTGCCATCACAGCCGGGGCCCCTGCCCCTGTTCTAATGGCTACGCCTCCTCTAATGATGGCCAGGCCCCTTACACCAGGAAGACCTGTCAGGCCCTAGTGGCGGCCCTGCAATAACCACTTGAAGTATACACAGTATAAACCATTGTTGGGCATTATTGTAAATTTTGTCTGTGATGCTATAGCTAGTGATGAGGGACTAGCAAAATATTCGTAATCACTATACTCATAACAATTACTTTGTAATACTCGCGTGCTTATCCGAATAGCGAGTACAATGTTAGTCAATTAGTGATTGGCTCTGGCCATACACACAGCCAGCCATAAAACAAGCATTGCTAGGGCAGGGCGAGAGGGTGGGCTTTTGAGTTTTCACTGCATAAAACACCTTGTTGTGCCTCCCTTCCCCAGAGAGACCCTAACATTCAATCTGCTCTCTCTGGGGAGTGATTCCCTTTGTGTACTGAAGGGAGCTGTCAATTTGTGTTAGATCAATAACGATGGACACATAACTCACGAGCACCTGCGATACTCGCCAAGTAACGAGTATCGCAAATAGTAACGAATACAGTTGCTCAATACTAGCTATAGCCTCTGTTTTGTATATCACATGAAATTTCCGGTATGACTTTGGTAGGTTTGTCTTCACTTTTTAATAAATTGGAATAGCAAAAAAATAAAGTTCACAATTATAACCATCTCCCCTGTGTGGTCCTGCTAATCTGCCATTTTGTGTACCTTGTCATGATGGGGCTGTAGTTATCTACTAAGTATTCCATTCTCTGTGATCCTTTCATGTACATTGTTGTAACAGCTGCTTAGTTTAATTTCTGAATTAGTTCACAAGTAAAAAAGGATCCTTCTTACCTATTGTAATGTTTTTTTGCACAGATGTTTTAAACCTACACCACGTTACTTATTGCCAACGCATCTTTGTATACCGGAAGAAGGGACTTGGTTTTATCAGGATAAGAAGTCAGTTTGAGATAATATCATACAGTTCAAGTTTTCGGAGATCTACTTGGGTGGGCACTGGGTTACACAGTTTATTGACCACACACATTCACAAACACTCAGACAAAAGCATACACAGGCGTATGGATCTGTTCAGAGATTTTACCACCTGCTCTAAAGATATATTATCAGATGTTAGGAAGACAGTAAATAATAGACTTGTGTATAAAGGAAGTAAGTATATCAAAGACAAAAATGACTTGAGGTTGCAGCTCAAGGTCTACAATTAACACTGCACACAGCATCTGCAAAGTATAGGTTTAGCCTGCTTCGTTCAACGTATTGTTTTTCAATGGAACCGAAATTTAATATACTGCTGAATGACTTGCTGCCCGATTTAATAGACGGTTTCAATTGCAGCTTCCAGATAGAAATGAACGTTTAACATTTTGAATCTCTTTTTTTTTCCTGCATTTGAGGCTGTAAACCTACAATAAACCACATTAGAGACTTAAATCTGTGTTTTTTAGTATTCCTAGGTTTGAAACCACAACTAAAAATCACTTAGGTGTTTAAAAACATAGGTTGCTTATCCCATTTTATAAGAGTATTTAAAACAAATATAGACTCTGCATTTTTAGGTTTCCTTTGGAAATTATTTATTGTGGATGGAAAAAAAATGGTAAAGTAAAAATAGTTAACTACTGTATATTACATTACATTGAAACACCCAATTTTAGGGGTTTTGGTAAGACTGAAAGCTGTTGATTTCCCGGACGCTTATACTGTCTGTTGTTACTTGATTTAGTTGAAATGGAGGAATTTGTGGTTGGAATAAGTTCAAACGCTTAACTCAGTTTGCAGATTCAAGTGACTGAAAAAACAGTTTTGGTCAATTCAAGGCTCCTTTTCAGCAGCCACAAATGACGTAAATGTGGCAATACTGTGTCATTAATGGTGGAAGCATGCTATAGATAAATTAGGTGATACAGCTCATAACTGTCTGCATTTGATTTCATGTTTGTTGGTGGTATAGAAATATTGGCTTGCATACAAGAGAAATTCCTTGTCTTACATTGTGGTCAAACGCACAGTCAGATCTAACAACAATATCACATATCAAATCGTTGCATGAACCAAGCATTGAGAATAGAAGCCAAAGTTTAGAAAGGCCTATGGTTGCATTACATATAATGCCTAATACATATATATCAAGAATTTCAGTAAAGAAATTTGTTTTGAATTTATAATCTCATATGTGTTACGTCAGCACTGACGACCCTGCTGCAGGGTCTCTGGCGCACTCACCACTGTGGCCATCTCGCGGCATCCGCCACATCCCCGCTCCAGCTCTCAGCTGCCATGGCCTATGCACACGCACAATTTTCTGGGAGAGTGCTTATGACACACACGCACAACACACCCCTTTTCTTAAAAGGCCAATGTGCCCTACCCAGAAGTGACTCAATATTTAAAGCTCTTTCTCCTATAGGAGGTGTCTGGACAATATGGTCTTTTGCCAGAGACAAATTGCTAGTTGTCAGATCCAGTTTCCTGTATGCAGTGTCTGTACTGTATTTGCTAACCTCATTTGTGTTCCAATACCCACTGTACCATACCTGGAGTTCCAGACATGCCTGGTATACCAGCTGCACTTGTAGTACCTGCTGTACCTGCAATTCCAGCTTCTTTCTTTCTTTTAATGTTCTTTTTATTGAAAGAATAGTATTAACATACAGAAAAGTGACATTTACATATAGCAAAATGTAAAAATACACAGTAACAGAAAATTAATACAAGATACAGTAGACATGAATAAGCCATTTGCAATTGAAACGTCTGAGTCAGTAGTTCCATGGCTATTGCTCGTCCCATGAAAGTTAAAGTATTCCTGGCTCAGATCGAAGAGTATTGTATCTAGGCTTATTATATTAGAGAAAATCAGAGGGGGGGGGGACAGAAGGGATGAAGGGGGAATTAAGAGGGGGAATCTGTGTGACTTCCACTACTCCATAATAGGTAGGATGCTATCACAGTGGGGTGTATTAAGGGATATTGGATCCAGAGTCGGTCATCTATTTTCTTAAAGCTTAGGTATTATTCTTACGTTAAGAGAGAGTAAGCAATTTGGTAATGGATGGGGTAGATCTGTACCACAGCTAGGGGGTCCACGTCTTTTCAAAGAGAGAGAACGATCCGTAAGAGAGGGCCGCCAATTCAGCTGTTCTGTACACCAGGTCAATTTCTTGAAAGAGTCGAGTCTTAGAGGGGATATGCGAGGTGTTCCAGTGCAGCGGTACTAGAGCTTTGGCAGCCGCTAGGATGTTATTGGCCAGTTTGGCGGTCGTGGGGTTCCCCGGCCAAAGTTGCAAATTTAGCAAGGCTGTTTGTGGTGTCAGATCCACGTCCCTCTCCAGTAACTCTTGTATCACCTCTGACACCATCTCCCAGTACTTTTGAATGACAGTGCAGCTCCACCAAAGATGCAAGTATGTGCCTCTTTCCGCATTGCATCTCCAGCACATATCCATCACCGTGGGGTTCCATGTGTGCAATTGAAGTGGCGTACGATACCATCGGGTGATCACCTTAAGCGAGTTTTCCTGTAACTTCACACACGGTGAAGGGCCGTGTGATCTCTTATAGATCTGAGCAATCTGTGGCTCTGTGAATGAGATTGCTAGGTCTTTTTCCCATAGGCCCAGGTAGGCTCGCTTAATGTAAGCAGTTTCTTGAATTAGAAGTTGGTATAATTTGGACAAGGTTCGCGTGGGTGGTTGAGCTTATGTGCACATTTGTTCAAAGTAGGTAAGGGATCTAGACAAGTCTGCAGTCCGAATGTGTTTAATGAGAAAGCTTTTCATGCTATTATATTGTAAAAATGAAATATTTATTAGAGGGCCTTCAGATTTAATTTCGGTGTATGTCAATAAGGCACCGTCCATAAATACTTTGTCTATCGGTGTAGGCCGTAATGTCCCAGAGTCTATGCTGTTGCTTGCAATTCCAGCTTCACCTGCTTTACCCACAGTACCTGCTGAACAGCAGCACCTGCAGTATCCGCTGTACCTTCCATACCATCTGCACCTACTCTACATACAGTACCTGTCATGCCTGCCTTATCTCCTTGCACCACCAGTCCAGTCTACACCTGCCTGCACCAGAGACTGTCCCTGCCTACATCTGTGACTGCATCTTCAACTCCTGTTGCAGTATTGAATCTCCTTGGAGTGGCACCTCATGGCTATCTTTCAGTACAAACTTAACTTCACCATCAGAGGCTCTAGAGAAAATGAGGAAGTCACTTAGTCAAGCACCCTACAGGTTGAACAAGTACTGCGGCCCAGTGGATCCACTCTCACTCGGACCCACGAGCATTACAGTTGCCAAGGCCATGGATCCGATGACTCCAACCCCACACAGTCTGCAGTTTGCAACAAGAGGTGATCCATCTACGAGAGCAATAAGACTGAATTCTAACCTACATGCGGCTAGTGGAGGCCTGTCTGAATGCTTTAAAACCAACGGCTCCACCTGCTTCTGTCCAGGCTCTAACATTTTCTCTGGCAGTTAATTCAGCTCCTGGCTCCAGTTCTCACTTGTCTTCTCCTTATAATAATAATCTTTATTTATATAGCGCCAACATATTCTTTACAATTCAGTGGTTCATATACAAACGGTCATAAGTAACAATTATTAAAAATACAAACAATAATTAAAGCCGAGAAAACAATGTAAAAAATACAATACAATAATTAAAGCAGGGAAACAATGTAAAAATTACAGGGTTTGACAGAAACGCCAAGGGTTCATAAACCAGTGCACACTGCACTATGAACTTCTGTCCAACCAGTTTACCTCATACCAGGTCAGAGTGGCTTTTCTGATGTCCCATCTGGCTGGAGAGGCTCTCACCTAGATCAATAACCTGTGGGAGAGAGAGGATCCAGTTACTTCAAATATTTTGGCCTTTCTGCATGTCTTTCGCAAAGTTTTTGATGAACCAGGCTGAGTCTTCTTGACTCCTTCTTCTATGCTCAAGATACTTCAGAGTAGTCAGTGTGTGGTTCTTTCCTCCACTCACTTCTCTGAACTTCGATGGAATTATGAGGCATTGGTAGCTGCTTTCAGTGAGGGTTTCTGAAAGGATAAAGGATGAATTGTCTCATCCAGATGTTCCCGGTAACCTTGACAACCTGATTTCTTTGGCCACACGGATCGACCTCAAGTTCCAGTAATGAACCAGAGAGGTGCTAACTGAGAGGGGATCGCTACTTCTAGCTCTTTCTCCCTGAAACATTTGACTGTTCTAACACCCAAGTCCACTTTGACTCTACAACCCATGCAGGTTGACCACTTTAAGCTGATCAAGCAGCATCAGTAACTTCGTCGAACTATGAGTCTGTGCTTTTAATACGGAGGTACGGAACACTTCAGTCAAACTTGTCCCATGAGGCCAGACCCCACTAGCCTAGGGACTGTTAGAGAGGCTACCCTGACTGGGCATGAGCAACTCTTTTTCTCCGGTGACTTTGACTGTGTCTTTGTCTTGTTGAAGATATCCGATTGTGTGAGATGTCCTACCCAGATTCTGGATCTGCTGGACACTTTATACATCAGGCCATGGTGGATCGATATTGATATTGGATTCCTGTCTGTCGCCTCTGGAGTCCGTTGATGGTGTCGTCTATAGATGGAAAACCCTTATCTGAGCCCATAAGCTTTGTCTCTGGGCAAGTAGAACTATGGGTAGGAACCTCTATTCTGAGATCTCCTTCCTTGTGCTTCCCAACCTGTCTCACCCTCTGCTCCTTAGACTACCTTGGCTCCATACCTATGAACTTGTCCATAACTGGAGATCCAGAGAAGTGCTCATAAGGGAACCGCATTGCTTCAAGGTGTGTTTGATGGGTGTGCATTCATCTTGGTCCTCTGAGGCACCACCTGGTACATCCGGTCTTCTTCTTCCAACATATATCTCTTTGACTGCCTGCTCTGAGGAGGGTTTTGCGGTAAAACAAATGCTTGCCATTGAAAAGAGAGAAAAGTAAAACTGTCTTTTTGGAAGGGCTCTGGTGCTGATTAAGTGTCATTGAAGTCCAAGGAAAATATTAATGCACCTCTTCTTCCGAAGAGATTCCTTTCAGGCTTGGAAAAGGGAGGATTTTAGGGGGGTATGGTAATATTAGCTCCAATTACTCTGCAGCAGGGCCACCAAGACACTCACTCTTCTGCCATCCTGCATCATCTGCCACGTCTCCCGCTCCTGTTCTTGCCTACCAGGTTATGTGCACTCCACACAGGTCCCTGGAGCATGTTTTTGAAGAGCAAGTGACTTGCCCTCTTTTCTTAAAGTTAAACAAAAGAGATACTGGCACACGAAGCAATGTGTACAGGTACTAGCGGGAAAAAAAAACATGACTAGAAAACATTACTCCACTGCACACTAGAACACTAAAAATTAAATAAAGCTATGGCCTTGCATTACTGCTGTGGGAACATTAAAAAAAGGAAAAAATACAATTAGTTTACTGCAAAATGTAACAGAGAAAATATGATATATCATATGCTGGAGATACATTTGAATCAAAGGAAACGTGTAACTAATGTATTGGCCAATGCATATGAGCCCGATTACCACAACAAGAGTCACCTCATATATTGGGACGCTAACCTGAAATGGCTCTCTGTGCGATTAAAAATCTGGTTGTATGGGCAGATAGGATCCTAGATATATAGGAAGGTGATTCCACCATGGTTAAAGTGCAAGGTTGCACGGACAGAAAAATGACTACAAATTAAACAAAAGACTGATTGGCACATCTAGCAAGTGTGAACAGGTGCTAGCAGAAAAAAACATGACCACAGAAAGTTATTCTGCTGCACAATAGAACACTAAGAATTAAATAAGACTATTGCCTTGCATTATTGAAGTGGGAACATTAGACAAAAGGGAAAAATACAGTTAGCTTACTGCAAAATGGAACAGAGAAATGATGGCATTATTTAAGGTGCCTACCCGCAGTTCCAGCCATGCATGCCATTTCAGCTGCACCTAGTGTACCCGGAGTACTGACCATACCTGCTGTGCCTGCCATACCAGCTGCACATCCAGTACCCGCTGTACCTGCTGTACCTGCCAAACCAGCTGAAGCTGCTGTACCCACCATACTTACTGTACCTGCAGTGCCTGCCATATCTGACTGCACTAGCCTTCTAATCTTCACCTCCCTGTAACAGCTATTCAGTTTGCATCTGACTGTGTCAGACTGTCCCTGCATGTATCCATGCCTATGCCTGCATCTCCGAACCCTGTGGCCAGCTGTTGTAGTATCGAGTCTCACCAAAGTGGCATCTGACAGCTACCTTTCAGCATGAGCCTAACCTCACTATCAGAGCCTCTAGTGAAGATGATTACAAGTAGTCGCCTAATCAATCCCCTGTAGGTCGAGCCAGTGCTGCGGCCCAGTGGCACCCCGCGAGTGTTACGATATATGTCTGTCAAATTCATAATGCTTAACTAATCATTAACACCTATGTGTCTTAACATAAAACCATTAGTCTAATCTTGCATGGAGCCTCTCATATCTCCAGAACAGCTGAACCTGTTGACTCTTGGAATTCCCAAGACCTATAATAAAGTTCCAAGGCAATATGAGAGAACAAGACAATACTAGCAGATTCTTTATTTCTGAGATGTATCTGAGAGATGAAGCCTCCAAGGATGATCAAACTTGTTTTTCTAACCTATGAGAGGTGTAACGATCACGGCTGCAGGGGTCTCAGATGCGAGGGGGCCCAGACGCACAGGGGCCCACGCCGCCTGCCGCCCCCAGCGACTGCCAGTCCTTGCGCCAGGCGCCTGCTTCACATGGCTGTGCAGCAATGCACAGCAGCTCGCTGCACGCAGCTACAGGGCCTGTGTGTCAGGGAGAGGAGGGGATGGGTGGAGAGGGGAGCCTCCTGCTTCCTACTGCTGCCGCTCCTCCCATCACTTCCTCTTAGCACTGCCTGCTTTCTATCTGCATTCCACTGGGAACACATTTAGCAGGCTGGTGCCGCCTCCTCGCACCGTCTCATCCTGAGTCAATCTCTTCAGTTTTTGTAATGAGAATGGAGCAGCGGGGGAACCAGGAGAGGTAAGTACAATTTTTTTTTTTATTAATAAGTGAATGCAAGATGGCCAGAGGACTATGGGAGGAGGAAGGGTGCATGATACTATATGGAGAGGCTATGAGGCTGCACTATATGGAGAGTTATGAGGCTGCATATATAAGGTTGCACTCTATAGAGAGATATAAGGCTGCACTATATGGAAAGTTTTGAGGCTGCACTATATGGAGAACTGAGCTTGCATTATACTGTATAGATGGCTATGAGGCTGCATTATACTGTATAGAGGGCCATGAGGCTGCATTATACTATATGGAGGGATGTGAGGCTGCATTTAACTATATGGAGAGTTATGAGGCGGCATTATACTATATGGAGAGATATGAGGCTACATTATACTATATGTAGAGCTATGAGGCTGCATTATACTGTATAGAGCACTAACCCGGTGGTTTTTAACTTTCGGTGGCGGCGTGTAAAGGTACCATAATGTGTAAGAAAGAGTTAGAACTCAACCACTTAGCAATAGAAGAATGTGACCTGGACTGATAAATCACATAAATATATTTTCTTTCACTTTATATGGACTGCTGGATGTGTATGTGCCATTACCACCACGTACTCTGAGAAGAAAGGGCTCAAAACGAGTTGAAAAGTTAGAGGTTACAGTTTGATACTCTAGGCAATGTTCTGCTAAGAAACAGCTCCTATCAATTATGTGGAGACTGCTTTGTATCACCTATTTTTGTATGCCAAGTTGCATGCTTCATGGCAACAATTTTTCCAAATGGCAGTGACCCTTTTTAGCAGAGTTATGTGCCCTGCACAGTGTTAAAATATTCTAACCATTATAGCATAGGCTCAATGGCGTAACTCGAGTCTGGTGGTCCCCAGTGTGAAATTTAGACCTGCAACCCCCACGCACACATTGGTCAGATGTATGGGCCCTGTTGAACGTTCTAAATACTTTAAAGACTCACAAATTGACCCCTCTCCCCTTCATTTTGTATTAATGTCCCTCAACCAGCTATTTATGGTCCTCCTACTAGAATATTGCCCTTATCGTGGAATATATGTCCCCATCATGGTTTATATGGTCTTCCTCCTCATGCGCCATAGTCCTCCAATTATTATAATGCATTACCATATTCCCCATATATTACAATGTACCCCCATAGTCCTCTATGCATTATAATGCAACCCATAGTCCCCCATTCATGAGGTAGCCCCAATAGTCTTCCAATTATTATAATGCACATCCATTATCCTACATATAGTATAATGCAGCCTCATAGTCTTCCATATAGTATAATACAGCCTCACAACCCTCCGTATAGTATAATCGGGGCACAGGTACGGTATTTGAGTTACCTGGGGCGTGCTACAGCGTCATGTATACCACGCCCAATCAGCTATCATTGGTGGGGACTACTGTGTACCCATTGGCTGTCCCTGTACAGGGCGGCATATTTAACGAGATGACCAGTCACTACACATTTGCTATAGCGTCTCGTATTAGCCAGCCTCCGTGCGCTGGCTGGCCAATCATGATGTTATTACATTGTCCAATCACCGTACGAGCGCCGCGTAATACATAACTCTGTCACTCCTATGTAGTTACGGCGCACAATATGTACGCCCAGATTCCCTTGTGGTGGCGGCGTGTAAATCAGGGAAGGTGCTCCACAGAAAATACCTTCTGTGGAGCACCTTGTGGCGGCGTGTATTTGCGGCATCAGGTACCGTTAGCAACCGTTGAAAACGCGCGCATGCACGTGCGGTGCCTACCTGTTGCTACCCCGGTGGCGGCGTGTAAAGGTACCATTATGGTACCTTTACACGCCGCTACCGAAAGTTAAAAACTACCGGGTGTCGCACGTGCACGCGCGCGTTTCAACTGTTCCTAACGGTACCTGATACCGCAATTACACGCCGCTACAAGGTGCTCCACAGAAGGTATTTTCGGTCCCTGGAAGTACCGACGGGTGCCGCAGGTTACCTTCTGTTGAGCACCTTCCCTGATTTACACGCCGCTACCACAAGGGAATCTGGGCGTACATATTGTGCGCCGTAACTACATAGGCGTGACAGAGTTGTGTATTACGCGGCGCTCGTATGGTGATTGGACAATGCAATAACATCATGATTGGCCAGCCAGCGCAGGGAAGCTGGCTAAAACATGACGCTATTGCTAATGTGTAGCGTGACTGGTCAAATTGTTAAATATGCCGCCCTGTGCAGGGACAGCCAATGGGTACACAGTAGCCCCCACCAATGATAGCTGATGGGGCGTGGTATACATGACGCACAAGCACCCCTCAGGAAACTCAAATACCGTACCTGTGCCCCGATTACACACCGCTACCATAGGGTTTATACCTGCTTGTTTTTCAGCACGGCTGAAAGACAGGTTTCCAAAGAGACAGGACGGTGCTACCTGAATTACACGCCGCAACCTCGCGGTGTTTTGAAGGTAAAAGGTACAATTGTCTCCGACACCTGGTGGTTTCTAACTTTCGGTAGCGGCGTGTAAAGGTACCATTAAGGTACCTTTACATGCCGCTACAGCCGGGTGGAAACAACCGGGTTTATGAGACAAATGTAAATACTTTAGGGTAAGGTTTATTCGTCACCTAGATAACTCCCCGGGACGTGACACAGCCTCCGTGAAACCACCCCCTTCAGCGATCATTGGTGGAAGCTCCTGCGTTGCGATTGGTTGTCGCTGCACAGGGCGGCATATTTAAGGAGCTGACCAGTCACACTACACATTTGCTATAGCATCATGTATTAGCCATCCTTCCTGCGCTGGCTGGCCAATCATGATACTATTGCTTTGTCCAATCATCGTACGAGCGTCTCGTAATCCACAATTCTGGCACTCCTATGTGTTGTCCCTGCTGCACCAGGTCCTCCCATATTACCTTCTGTCGCGGCGTGTAAATGAGGGACGGTGCTCTACAGAAGGTAACTTTAGGCACCCGGCGGTGCATCCAGAGATAGATATAACCTTCTGTAAAGCACCTTGTAGCAGCGTGTAAAGGCGGTATCGGGTACCGTTTGTAACTGTTGGTGCGTGCTCGTGCACGTGAAGCACCCGGTTGTTTCCACCTTGTTGTAGCAGCGTGTAAAGGTACCTTAAGAGATATTTTGGGTGGTGAACAGGAGATAGCATAGGTAGCCCGACTGCTACAATGGATGTTCTGCTGGATCGATCCAGAGAAGCTAGTCTTTTCTCTCCACAAACATAACCTCTTTCTTCAAAACTTAGAGCAGGTTATTGGTATCCTTCCTTCTATGGGGAAACACCTCCAACACAACAATCTTTGCCACTGACCTATATAATGTTAATCTCCTGTAAAAGACAACCTTTTGTATGGACTGCACTGTACTCTTTTTGTATTTGTATTCTGAATAAAGCTTTTGTAGTTTTTTAAACCCTAGAGTGTGTCCTATAATTTGGTATACTTAGAATGGGCTCAAAGTTTCCCATCCCTTTTCTTTTGTATGCTTGCTATCATGTAGGGAAACACCATTTGATTAGGATTTATACACCGTTTGGTCCCCAAATTTTGTGTATATTAATATCATTCCCATTTTATTTAGGTGCATCCATATAAATGATCCACCCTGTACTACCATAGACACTATAGAGGATTTATAATGCCAGGTATACTGCGCTCCTGGGAGTAGTGGGTCCACCCATGTTTCAGCTTTGAAAATTTCTTTATTTGAACTCAGAACAAACAATCAAACACCCGCCACCGCCAATTTTTATTTGATGAGGCATAGTGTATATATACCTCAGGTATATATATGTATACATCAGGCAGGCACACTATGAGGTATATATATATGTATACATCACCAGGCCGGCACACAAACTATGAGGTGTATATATGATATACACACCTCATAGTGTGTGTGCCTGCCTGATGTATACATATATATACCTCATAGTGTGTGTGCCTGATGTATACATATATACACCTCATAGTGTGTGTGCCTGCCTGATGTATATATATATATATATATATATATATATAATCATCCAAAATAGAAAACACCGGGCACTAAACGCTTATAGTTAGGGCGGGCTGTGACACTTCTGCAGCTGTACCTGGTGGTGCTGGCTCTTGATAGCGGAATCAGCAATACAAAAGAAAACAATGTCCGCACTTACCGGTAGTTGATCTTGAGACTTTTTAATTCCTGTTCACATCAATGAACAACGTAAATCAGCAAGGGAGAGGGTGCAGGGGCGAAGGACGACGGCACGCCGTTTCATGGTTGTGTACCGCTTAGAGGACACTTCAGGTATATATATGTATACATCAGGCAGGCACACTATGAGGTGTATATATGTATACATCACCAGGCAGGCACACACACTATGAGGTATAATATTATACCTCATAGTGTGTGCCTGCGCCTAATGTATACATATGTACACCTCATAACCCCAGCTGGGCCAGCCCAGGACAGGCACCCACCCACAAACCCCCCCAATCCCAACCCCTCGCCTGTTTAGGTTACTTTATTACCGGAACGGAAGACTCAGTCTGAGTCAGGAGGAGGCAGGCACAGCAGCTCCTCGGCACTTCTTCTCCTCTCCACCCAGACTGTGCGGCGCGCCGGGTGACGTCAGCCACAGCGCGACGTGTCCGGGGGGCGGGTTTGTGTACACACAGCTCCGCGGCCGCCCGTGCACAATATGCGGCAAGGGAGATTAGTTCCGGCGGCGGCGCTGCAGTGCCACCGCCGATGCCAGGTCACCTGATGATGGCACCGGCGCCCCCCTCTGAGTGGCGCCCGGTGCAAGAGGTCCGGCTGCACCCCCCTGGATACGCCCCTGTCCTCAGGTATGATCTTCACACCTGAGGAAGACTAAAAGTCGAAATGCATTGTTTGATCGTTTGTTCTGAGTTCAAATAAAGACATTTTCAAAGCTGAAACATGAGTGGACCCGCTACTCCTAGGAGCGCAGTATACCTGGCATTTTAAACCATCTAAGTTCATTATTAGTGATGAACGAGTAGGGGAATATTTGTAATCGCTATACTTGTAACGAGTAGTTTTCAATACTTGCATACTTTTCCGAATAGAGAGTCTAATGTTAGTCAATTAGTGATAGGCTCCGCCCACATACATCTGCCTATAAAATTAGTCTTTCTGGAGCAGGGCAGGAGGGTGGGCTTTTTGCATTTTCACTGCATTAAAACACCTTCCTGTGCCCCCCAGAGAGACCTCCCATTCAATCTGCTGTCACTGAGGTGCCGACACCCTGTGTGTACTGAAGGGAGCTGTCAATTTGTGTCAGATCGTTCATGATCGACACATCACTCATGAGCACCAGTGTTACTTTCCCAGTTATGAGTATCGCGAATACTGTACCATCCCTGGGAGTAATGAGTATATTTGCTCAACACTACTTAATATCTCTGAGCAACTCATACTGTCAAGTCGGGCTTGGGCATAGCTGCTGAGCTCAGTCATTGGCTTTACTGTACTTGAAGGATACATACCATAAAATCTATAACAATAATTCAAACTGCAGCTGGAGGATAGAGGTTTTCCGAGATCAGAAAACTCTGATAGTACTTGATAATATTCTTCTCAGGCTCTGAAAATGTCTAATTAATCCTTACTGCATTTTTATACCTAATATAAACATGTGGAGGAATGCACCAAACCATTTATTGGATTATATCATTCTTGATGTGCTGTGAATGTATTTGCCACAAATCAACTGTTTGGGCAAAAATTGGTAAAGCAGGCACATATAAATTGCTAAAGATCCACTCACATCTACATATTACCTTACTCTTTCAATTTTAATTTTCAAATATGCCACTTTGTTGAACATGACCTTGTGTGTATGAGCTAACGGGTGAGTAATTCTGCGGTAATGATACAACCACCTGTGAGAGCCTTTCAGAAATATCACATTGCAGTTTCCCACTTGGCTGCTGAAGAAAGATAATTATGGGAAAGAGATCAACTGCATACCTACAGTACAGTATTTACTATTAAAAAAAAACTTTTTTTTTTTCAATTAAATTGTTATTTTTTTTATTTTAATTTATTGGCGGAATATAAATCTAGAAGGCGCCAGTTATAAATCTAGCTAACAGCTGTATGTTTTTTTCTTTAATGATGGCTAAAATAATGTTTACACCATTTTGCAATCTGTAAGCAAGAAATATAGATTTTATATTATGTAATGCAAAGCTTATTGAGGTCCATCGAGTTTGGTTACCAAATATATGTAGATGGTTGGTCCTGGATGCATCATTGCAATTCTAATTAAAAAAAATATAGTAAAGTGTGTCCACATAGAGGTCTGTCACAGAGGTTTTTGGGTTGTTTTTTTTACAAGATTTGCTCGAAAATCCTCCCAAAAACCTTTTAAAAATGGTTTGAAATATTTGATTTATTTATATGGGAGCTTTACTGTTCATATGAAGATTTTTTTTAATTGTGTTTTATTCCTAAAGTAGTTTACAAAAACTGATGGTGGAAAAAAATGCATTTCATGTCCTGATGCAAGCTACTCCAAACTAGGCTCAGTGTAAGCAAAAAGCTTGGTTCAGGTAAAAAATTGTTTGAGGAGTCTTCAAAACTGCTTCCAGAAAATAAAAAATGTATTAAAAAAAGAAATATTTTAGGAGAGTGGTTTCTACTTGAAAAAATAATGTTTAAAGGGACACTGTCAGGTCATTTTTCAGTATGATACTAATATTACCCTTCAATAGTGCCTGGGCTGAACTTTTAAAAACATGTAAAATCATTATTCTACCCTTTGTTTCCATGTTATCACCATTATCAGACCCTGCAGAGAGCTGGTGCATTAGTTCTCTCCATTATAAGCAGAGACGATTAGTCCTGTTGCTGTATAAACTGTCATGTAATTATGCACTTCCTCTCAGCAGCTCTCTCCTCCCTTCTCCCTCTGCTCTTAATGCTGTGTGGTTTCACTTCTGGAGTTACTGTTCTGTTCAGGACACGGAGGAAGAAAGCTACAGATCTGCTTTACCTGATCTAGACTCCATTTGTTTCTGTAAAAAGGAATCCCTGCTGGGCTGTGAGAGATCCTGTGTTTATCTGATCTCTTGGTTATGCTGCAAAGAAAGTAAGAGAGGAGACTGCAGCCCCCCAGTGATCTCCTGTGCAGTGATGTGGTGTGAATATGTGACATGCATATTCATGCATGGGGAGTGGACAGCAGAGAACTAAGTGGATCATTCACTGTGAGTGAAAGATGGAATGAATCTCTTTATTTGAAGTTTACAGAAGAAAGGAGGGGAATATAAATAATAGAAATACATAAATACAGTAGAGAGAGCTTAGAGAAAGACATTAGAAAAAGATAGCAGTTACATATGGATTTTTGACCTGACAGTTTCCTTTAAATACTTCTTAAAATTCTATGGGAACATAGCCAGAACATTCTCTTCTGAATGTATACACCTAATAATAATTACACTATGTAATAAAAATGGACTGAATATGAGTAGTAGCTGAGATCCTTGGAATGGTCACATGAGAAATATGTGATCTTACTAAGCAATGAAGCAAGTCAGGATGCCTGTAGAAGTCCCCTACCTGCAGCCTTGCCCGTCTTTCTTCACAGATCCTATAGCTGGTGGATAGAAGGGCAAAGGTTTAGGGAAGCTGGCTGAGAGGGCAAACAACACAATGGGCAGGCCATGTGCAATCCAGATAAGCAAGCTTTGTGAAAGAACCAATCTCTTTTGTCTCTCTAGGTTATCAATATGCACCAGGGGTGTAACTACAACAGGTACAGGAGTTGCAAACGCACCCAGGCCCTGCAGCCTAGGGGGGCTACAAAAATCCCCTTTGGCCTATAGAAAAAGACTATTGCTATTAAAGATTTGCAATAATTGGGGGCCCCATTGAATCTTTCACATCAAAGGCCATGAGCTTCAAATTACGCTACTGCTATGCACAATGTATAATTCATGGCCACCATCCATTCAGACATCTCTACACTATTGAACACTGTGTTGTTTTTATGTTGTGTTTTTATAGGGTTTAGATCAGCTTTTCAGTCTTTATTAGCAGAATTTACTTATCCTAATATTTTGGAGCCAGTAAAAGGGAAAATCATCAACAAGAATTACTTATTGGGTGCACAATAAATATAAGCATAATCACATGCAAAATAAATATATACAATTTTGTTTTTTAAAAAAATTCTGGTAAATAAAAACAAAAATGCCAAGACATAAGCTTAAGTAAAAGTTCAATGACTTAAAAATAAGCATCCTTTATATCAGGGGCGTAACTACAACAGGTGTAGGGGTTGCGATCTCACCTGGGCCCTGCAGCCTAGGGGGGCCCCAAAAGTCCCTGTTGCCCATAGAAAAAGACTAATACTATTAAAGATTTGCAATAATTGTGGGCCCCGTTGGAGCTTTCGCATCGGGGCCCCTGGGCCTGAAGTTACGCCACTGCTTTATATGTAAAAGAATAACTTAAGGGAAGGAAATTAAACATGGCTCAAATATGTATTTTAGTGTCATTTTCTTGTGTAGTAGCAAGACCCTGCTAGCCTTCATTCTAGGTACACTAACAGCTCAGTGTCACTGAACAGCCTTCTACTGCCCCCTTATCATCAGGAAAATTGACAGACATTAAGTAAATGAGGCTGTGGCTGCTCTGCCATTATGTCGATTATAAAAGCGTTTACAGTGAATGGTAGTGTATATATATCACCAGTTCCAGCGCATGGAATATATATACAAGTGCATCTCAATTAATTAGAATATCATCAAAAATCTATGTAATATTGTCATGTTTCAGGGCATTTTTGGAATTCCTGAAACACGTTGACTAATAAATCCATATTATATTCACCCTTTGATGCCTCATGGAATATGGCAGTGTGGTTTTTAACGCTTCATCTTTCCTACTTTAATTTTCTGAAATAATAACCTTGGGGTTTTAATTTTCTGTATCCCATTATCATCAACATATACAGAAATAAACACTTGAAGTAGATCACTCTACTTGCAATGACTCTATATGATATATGCATTTCACTTTATGTACAGAATTACTGAAATAAATTAAAATGTTTTGATAATATTCTAATTCATTAAGGTGAACTACTATATACCTCGGTACTGTCACTGCCAAGCTCCACAATAATACAGTAAAAATACTCACTGCCACCACCAGTCATTTATACAGGTAGACTGAACACCACTTACAAGTAACATAAGGCGTATTTGGGTTTGTGATTCATATAGAACAAAAGGATCAAAGCTATTAAATTTTATATATTTCATCTGGAAGGGTAGGCATTGTTTATTAAAAAAAAAGTACAAGATTTTACAATAGGGAACAATGCTATATAGACAAGAAACTTACTATGACCTGTGCAACAGTGATGGCTTCCCAACCTTAGAGAGGAAGTTCTCCTGGGAAAGAAAATGGTTAGAACCACAGCAAGGTATGCCCTCCACAAACTGAATACCCAAAAATGTGACAGCTATATTTTGTGACCTCAGGACACCAAATACTTGATGACTTCATGGGAGGGCTGTTTGTGGGATGTGTTCAGACAAGGACGACATCTGCAAGGAGTTGGTATGTTCTCCCTGTGTTTGTGTGGGTTTCCTCCGGGCACTCCAGTTTCCTCCCACATTGCAAAGACATACTGATAGGATGTTTAGATTGTGAGCCTCAATGGGGACAGTATTACAGATGTATGTAAAATGCTATGGAATTAATAGCACTATATAAATGAATAAATATTATTATTATTACCTTCAGAAAATTATGTGATTACAATTTTCAGCATTTCATTGCCCATGGGGGTCACAGGCGAGGTACAGTACCATCATCTTTCTCATCATGAATTTACCTAGAAAGGAAACGACATAGTTGGTATCATTCAACTGTCTGATATCCATTTGATGTGATTCCGGCCATAGCTCAGCGAAGCAAATGGTGTTTTGCATTTTTTGCTGTTTTGTTAGGATTTCAAAAATGTCATTTTCATTTCTTTCATTTTGATGCAGTGCATAAAATTTTAGTTCATAGCTTTTACCCAGGAGACAAAAGGGTTTGAATTTCTCTAATGTCCATGTGCTCCCCTTATCTCTTTCTGGTCGTAAATGGCTCTTCTCCTGCATTCTTATGCTTCACAGATGTTGGCCATAATAGGTTGGACATCTTCTTAATTACAAAAGAGATGGTGGCAGCTGTATGTAGCAGTAGCATAAGACCTCTCACTGCAATGGTATTCACACATCAGGGGGACTGGCATACTCACCTCTCCGGCGGTCCTGCAGCATCTGCCTGGTCTCGATCTCCTGTTTCCAGCTCTCTCCACAGGCTTTCTGAGAGTGCACTTACGTTTCACATGCGACATGCCTATTATTCCTAAAAGATCTGCTAGCTCTACCTGGAAGTGCTTCTCAGCCTTTGGATGAGAAACACAGTATTTAATTAACCTTCCGCCTATGGGAGGTGCCTGAGCAATGGGGTCTATGCTTAGAGACCTGCTGATAGTTGTCAGTATCGCATGTTGACTGCTTTGCAGTCCATTAGTGTTGCTGCTGTGATTTAAATTAGAGTTTTTTCCTTTTAGTCTATGCTGTTTCCGGCTCTGCATGTGGAGGTGGAGGGGTGTGTGTCATAGCATTCAGGTGGAGGTGGAGGGATTTGTCATAGCATTCGAATCTCCACTCTCTCAGCCTTGAAGTAGCTCCACTTCCCTCCACTAGGAGTCGCAGATAGAATTTATTTTCCCTTAGACCCTGTGCAGTGAAGACATGCCGTACTTTGCTGAGCTGTGCTGCTGCCTTTCCATTCCATAGTAGCTGCTGGATTTTCTCGATCCATGGGTGGAGGTTAGGGTTCTTAGCCTGTTTCTGCAGGATCAGGTGCCAGGGACCCCCAGTCTAAGGGTCAGACTAGTTCCCCAGTTCACCTTTGCCCATCTTACCGTCTTGCCTCCTGATTCCCTATTTGCTATACCAACCCGTGACAGTCAGGTACACATTCTCTCTGCTGTCTCCTGAGTTCCATGCTTTACCTAACTCGAGTTTATTTACTTGCAACGCTGTACCCACCAGCATCAGTATGAACCAACACTGGTGCCGTACCTTCTGTGCCAGCCTGAACCAGCCCTGCTGCCGTATCCACTAATCCAGCCTTGCTGCTGTACCCAATGCAGTAATCTAAACCAGCCTTGCTGCTGTACTTGCTGCACCTGCTCTATCAGCAGTCCAGGCTGCACCTACCCTCACTGTATCTGCCCCGTCTCCCTTGCAGTCAGCCGTCAAGGTACTGTGTTCTCTTACAGTAGCACCTAGTGGCTATCTTCCAGTACAAGCCTAATATCACCATCAGAGACTCTAGGGAAGATGAGGAAGATGATTAGTCATGTCCCTCCATGTCGTGATCATTGCCTTGGCCCAGTTGGTCTACTTCCCCACATTTGTCCCTTTGAGCTTTACAGATAGAGTGCTGGCACTGGTTTAGGTATGACAGAATTTTTAATTTTTCCTGACACTCGGCATTACATTAATTTGGTGGCGGAGCTAGTAGTACAGCTGTTCCTCCAAAATCCCTGAGGAGCTATTTATGAATATGACTGCATCATGCTGCATGTTGCTCATGCTTCTGTGAGCTGCCTGTGTGGTGTAAACATTCAACCATGGCATGCAGCATCTCAGGACTTGTCCCCTATCGAGCATATCTAGGACATCATTGGCAGTTTATTCAGCATGGCATTACATTCTTCATACAACCATTAATAACCTCATTGATGACATGCAAAGGCACATAAGTGTGTGCATTTCTAGATGTTGCACTCAAACTCAATACATCAAGATGTTTTGAAAGTACATAGATACGTCATTGTTCATGTTTCCTGCTTTGATGTGAGCTCATCCACTGAACTCGCATCATATCCCACACATATCAGCTGATCTGATCAGCTAACATGTTCAGCTAACAGGTGCGGGTGGATTGGAGATCCACCCACGTCTGTTCACAGCGTGATCTAACACATGCTAGCGGGGACCGTGCCATTCCTACCTTTATTGTTGATCTTGTGACGTGATCACAGGGTGCTGATGTGCTGTCATGACAGCGAGAAGTCAGATGATGACCCCTGTGACTGTCATGATATACTTCCTGTGAGAGCTAACTGAGCACTGGGTTCACATGAGGTTACCATTTCTGTTGTGCACCACAAGCGATCAGTCTGTGCAGACTTCAAGTCCACTAAGGGAAATAAAGTGAAATGAATAAAAAGTAAAAAAATATATTTTTAAAAAATATGAACTTATTTTTTTTAAAAATATAAACGTTCAAATCACCTATTTTTTGCCCCATTGAATATAAAACCATAAAAAATACACAGATTTGATACTGCCATGTACAGAATTGGCCAATCTATCAAAAATCAAAATAAATTAATCTGATTGGTAAACTGCATAACTGGAAAAAATAATGCTTTTTTTGGTTATTTCAATATAATGAAGTAACAGGCTATAATAACATTGCATCTACACAAAAATGGTATCATTAAAAATATCAGCTCAATACACAAAAAATAAGCCATCACACAGCCCCAGATCCTGAAAAATGAGAATGCTATGGGTCCCTGCAAAATGGCAACAAAATCACAATCTGAAATCAAAATTTATTTTTTACCACTTAGATAAAAGTAAAAATTTACATGTTTGGTATCTATGAACTGAAACCAAGCAGGGGAATCACACTGACAGGTCAGGTTTGCCATTTAGTGAACATGTTAACTAAAAAAAAACAAGAAAACAATAGTGAAATTGCACATTTTTATCGATTTCACCTGCCTTGGAATTTTTTCCATTTACCAGTACAACTCATATCGCAAAAACAAGCCCTTATAGGTCTATATTGGTGGAAAAATAAAAAGTTATGGCTCGTAGAAGAAAGGGAGGAAAAAACAAAAATGAAGAATGGAAAATCACCCATGGTGAAATGATTAAAGGGAACCCGACAGGTCCCCTGTGCCTCCAGAACCACTAACAGTCCATGAACAAGTTTTGTTCATTCTCATGGCTTTGGTCACTCACATCATTGACCCTCTGAAGCCAGGTCTACGTGTCCCGGCTTCAACGAGGCATACTGCCCATAACTGGAAGTGCAGAAGATGACTGTGCTTCAACTCTACATGAGACATCTTCTGCACTTTTGGTCATGCTCAGTTCGCCTCTCTGAAACCAGGACGCGTACACCTGGCTTCAGAGGCTCAATGATGTGAGTGAACAAAGCCGTGCAAGATTTGTGGGGCACTAGCTCTTGTAAATCATGTTATCATGCCCACAAGAACATAATAACATGCTAAGTGAACAGACTAGTCTTGGGGAAACTAATGCCTCATTGACTAATCAAAGAATTAATTTCAATATCATAAAAGGACTTTAAAAATACTTTTTCTAAAAATCGGTTTAGATGTCATAATGTAATAAAGCGACTGTTAGCAAGGGAGTTTAGATATGTAGACACAACTGCTAGTGGTTCTGGGGGCACAGGGATCTGTCAGGACCATGTCTATCTATCCTGTGATTTCCATAACTCTATGAATTTTTCCTCTTGGTGTTGCAATTTCAATGTTGAGAAGTGTCACATTTACAATTTATTTCACTATTGCTCAAACTGAGACATTTATACATAGAAGCCTAATGGATCAGCTGATCTGATCCATTATTATTTTATGGAAAGATGCGGCAAGCCAAGAATTACTACTAGAGTGATGCAGCAGTGAAGATGTATTAAGTGAGCATGGCTTTTTAGGAGCATGGTGGGAATTACTCTTCACATCATTGCTCTGATCTGGATAGTATCCAGGGGTATAACTACAACAGGTGCAGGGTCTGCAATCGCATCCAGGCCCTGGAGCCTAAGGGGAGCCCCAAAAGTCCCTTTGGCATATAGAAAAACACTAATGCTATTAAAGATTTGCAACAATTGGGGGTCCTGTTGGAGCTTTTGCACCGGGGTCCACAAACTTTAAGTTAAGCCACTGATTGTAGCTGTTGTGTGGACCCACCTTTATTACAGGCTGTTCCTTTAAAAAGACAGGTGAACAGTGTTTTTTCTATAATGATACACTGTCTGGATAGAGACCACCTGAGCGGCGTGCACTGAGGGAGCTTCTGAGTAAACCTCTTTTATTAGTGTATACCTCACCCTGCTTTCTGGCAATATTTTTCATAATATAGACAATCTCTTTGGTAGTAATTTTGGGTTAATACAAAAGGGACTTTTTAGCAAAACAGATCTATAACATTGTGAAACTAACAGCAAATGACTGAGTATGGAAAATGTTCCATAGTTTTTATGTTTTCTAGATGTAGAGCTGATTACCAGCAAATCTAATTACAAAGAGGTAAACACATGCGTACAGCTGGGAACAGTTATGCCGCCTGTGCAGCATTTCTGCTTATAAATGTTTACTTCCATTAATACACAGAGCTATGTAAGCAGTTTATAGAAGGGTTATTTGGATTCCTTTAGAATGTCTTCACACCATTTACCATATACAATCAAGTTGACTTTATCATCTTCATTGCCCACAGTGTTTGTAAATTCCTTTGCTGACGGATGGTTAGAAGTAGGAGACCCTTTATTAGCCATCTTTCACTGGGATAGACAAAATCTGGCAAAGTTGTGAGAAAACACTTTTGTTAAATTTTGGGTGGTAATGTCATAAATATTGAATTAATGCCTAGCCTGGTTAATCCGAGGTTGTTCAAGTAACCCCGAATATTTCTGATTATAATGAATTCTGGCACTGACAAATTTCTTTATACCTTACTGAAATGTTCCTCTTAATATTAAAAAGGTCAAATATTATTAAAGAGATAGAAAGCCTGCTTATATAGCTTACTCTACATTTATCATAAATACATTGTTTGCCTATAACTTACAGAAAGGTTACGGTATCATTATTTCAAGTTGGCTCTTTGGTTACATTTACTTGAATGTTCTTAATGAACAGGTTGAAACCATACATAAGTTTATGAACAGTATACTGGAAGGCTTAGTATGGCTATTGTGAATTATTTGCCCTTTTCAACAATAAAGACAGACTATAGAAAAGAAAAACTTCACCACTTAGTTTATTTCACACAAGGAATTTGCCTTTAAAGATGCTGTCATCAGATAACACAATACAAGCTGTATAACATTTAATAGATTCCTTGGACCTGATAAGACTGATGTATTTTGTACTTTCGAAATCCATGTCATAATAACTTTTTGAAAGTTTGAGTTCAGCAAAAGAGTCGAAGTGCTCAACAATCTAAGGTACATGTCCTATCAGGACATATGTCTTGCCCCTGGCGGGGACCATGTAGTACTTGGAACCGGGCACTCTCGTCATCGTCTGGAGTGCAGGATGTCACAGTGGGTGACCCGGTTTTGTGATCCCCTCGTCGGGTGAGCATAAAAGGGGATTGTAAAAATGAATTAAAAAAAATAAAAATAAAGTTTTGACGCCACCCGTGGTTTGTGCCAGATGTGACCCCACTTTAGTCAGGACCTCTGGGGATGATGGAAATTGCAGCTGAGTTTTTTGCACCCTAAATGGATAGGGCTGGCCCCCAGGGCCACCGGTAAGTATGTGCCTTTGGGCAGTCTCTTTCTCCGGGTCACGGGAAACGGTTTCCACCTCTCAAGTCACAACAAAGTTCACACAGTTCTGAACTTTTA